>CM053581.1:455746120-455762381 GCA_028627135.1 Pseudochirops cupreus
GTCTATTTGTTAAGGTGTTATTTTCTTCAGTATTTTGGGGGGTGTCTTTTAGCAGGCTGTTAACTTGATTTTCATCATTCTCATTTCTCTTCCCAATTTTTCCTCCACTTCTCTTACATGATTTTCAAAATCCTTCTTGAGCTCTTCCATGGCCTATAATCAGTTCATATTTTTCTTGGAAGCTTTTGATGTAGGGGTTCTGGGTTCTGACTTCATTATCTTCCTCCCATTGTATGCTTTGATCCTTTTTGTCCCCAAAAAAGGATTCCATGGTCTCTTTGTGCTTTTTCTGCTTGCTCATATTGCCAGCCAATTACTTGACTTTTGAGCTCTTTGCCATGGTTGAACTGTGCTTCCAGATTGCAGAGAGCTAGGTCCCAAATCACTGGCATTTTTGAAGCTGCTGTAGCAATTAGGAGGGCACCTAAGCTCTGGAACACTGTCCACACACCCCAGGACTACCACCCAAGACTAAGAACCACATTCAAGCAGGTTAAAGCAAGAGGGATTACCCTCTGAATGGTTGCTTGGTCCCCCTATGATCTGCAGGCCAGGAGCTCTGGAAGCAGCCACGAGGCAGCACTGTGGTCACCATGCTTTCTGCCACTTCTCACCCTGGGGGCAGGGGCTGGGCCATTTTCTTCTCCACCCAGTTCCAGCAGAGTTCCCAACTGACCTTTTACTTTCTTTTTGGTGTTTATGGATTGAGAAGTCTGGAAACAGTCATAACTGCCGGTGATTCGCTCTCCTGAAGTCTGCTCTGGCTGCAGCTAGTTGAGGCTGCCCTGGGGCTGGAACCATGGGGCTCTCAGGGGATTGAGTTTGGCTTCCAGCCCTGTGAGATAGACCATTCCTGTTGGCCTTCTAGGCTACCTTCAGCAGGAGATTTGTTTCTCTCTGTCACTTTGTGGGTTCTGTAGCTCTAAAATTTGCTCAGACTAATTTTTTACATGTATTTGAAGTGATGGGAGCTGGAGCCATGCAGAAGTCCTGTTTTCACACCACCATCTTGGCTCTGCCTCAATTACATCTATTTTTGCTTTAGCTCTGTAAAGCTATCCCTTCCTTTTTTACTTCAGTTGAAGCATAATAGATTCTTTAAAAATTTCCCTAACAGTGATAAAGTCCTTAGATGTTACAAGCATTATCTTACCATATAGAAAGGTAAACACTTTAAACTTGTTGAGTTCCCCATGGTTTCTCTTTCATATTTAACTTTGTATGCTTCTCTTGAGACTTGTATTTAAAAGTCAAATTTTCTATTTCTTCTGGTCTTTTCATCAGAAATGCTTGAAAGTCCTCTATTTCATTAAATATCCATTTTTCCTTGAAAGTTCTATCTTTGATCATGGCTTTCAGGTAATCCACTAATTCTTAAAACATTTCTTCTCAATTTATTCTCCAGGTCAGTTGCTTTTTCTTTTGAGACTTTTTATATTTTTTGTCTTTTTTCCCCAGTCATTTGACTTTGCTGTATTGTTTTTTGATGTCTCATAGAGTCATTAACTTCCACTTGTCCAATTCTAATTTTTAAGGAATTATTTTCTTTAGTGAGTTTTTATATCTCTTTTTTTCATTTAGCCAATTTTGTTTTTGTTTTTTTTTGAAGTGCTACTTTCTTCAGTATTTTTGGGTCTCTTTTATCATGTTGTTAGTTGTATTTTCATAATGCTCTTTGTCTGCTGTCATTTCTTTGCCTGATTTTCCCTCTGCCACTCTTTTTATTTTGAAAAATCATTTTTTGGCTCTTCTAGGAATTCTTGTTGGGTTTGTGTCCAATTTGCATTTTTTTTCCTTTGAGGTTTTTTCTTATAGCTGCTTTGACTTTATTTTCTTCTTCTGAGTTTGTGTCTTGATCTTCCATGTTATCATAATAGATTTTATGGTTAGGTTCTTTTGTTGTTGTTGTTTACTCATTTTCTAATCCTATTTCTTGATTTTGAACTTTATGCTAAAGTTGGGTTTTGTTCCTGATGTGAGAGTAAAGAGGTTCTGTCTCAAGCTTCAGGCCTTTTTGCACTGCTGTTTTCAGAGTTAGTTCTGGGATTCTCTAAGTTTTTGGTGCTTCCAAGGTGGTATGATCTGGGGAAAAGTGTTGCCACTGCTCTCCTGGTCTGCACTCCAGTGCTTACCCAGGAAGGCTCTTGATTCCTTGGGATTGCAATTGGTACTGCTGCTCAGGAACCCTGCTCCCTTGGGATCCGAAGTGATATTGTTCCTTAGGGTTATTGCTCCCTTGTGACTGAAAGTGTTACTCTCTGATCTTGAGTTATGATCCAGGAGTTGTTACAGGCAATGGATTTGCTAGAATCTGGTCCTCTGTCCAGTGCTAGTATAGGGTTTCCCTATAATCTCTCTTTGACCAGTTGTCAGGTTTCTGACTCAAGAGTTCCTGAAGCTGCTTTTTCTTCTATAGTCACCACCTAGTCCCACCACTGGTGTTTTATCAATCTGAGCTCCAGGAAGCTTCCACTCCCATGTCAAAGAGCCCTTTTCCGACCTCCAAAGTTGTCTTGGGCTGGAAGAATGTTTTGCTCTGACTTTTTGTTGACTTTGATATTCTAGAATTCAATTTGAGGTGCTGCTTTAAAGTTGTTTGGAGGGCAGAATTGGACAAGCTCAGCTGAGTTCTTTCACTACTCTGCCACTTTGGTTCTGCCCTCAGAAATCCCCTCTCTTCTTAAATGCTAAGACTACAAGAAATGTTTATTAAGCATCTATTTACTTTGTGCAAGACATTGTGCTAGACCTTCAATGATCATAAGATTACAAATTTAGAGCTAGAAGAGACACTAGTGGTCATTGAGTCCAATTTCCTCTGTTTGTAAAGGAGTAAACTGAGAACCAGGGAGCTCAAGGGACTTGCCCAGTGTCATACAGCTAGGATGTATCTGAAGTAGGATTTGAACTCACATCTTATGACTCTAAGTCCAATAATCTATCTACTATATCATGCAGATCCTCAGACCTTATGGAACTTAACTGAGTAAATCTTCCATGTGCCTTCTACTCTACAGAATGAATAGGTCTGATTTTCTAAAACATTATTCTCTCTGGATACCCTCTGAGTTCTCTACATCCTTTTTAATTGGAGTTAAGAATCAATGCAATATTTTAAATATTACATAATGCCATTTTTCATACATGTTGATTATATTATTACCAGAGCATTAATACTACATGTGTTTTGTGTTATTTTTACAGTAGTGAATTTGTGCCGATTCATTCATGCTCTCTCATCTGGCTCCCTTGTGACCAAAAATGTGCTTTTGTAAGACAGTTGATCAGTGTTAAGGGCACAGTTGAGAATCACAGAGTTTGATGAAACCAACATATACACATGCAGCCATTACCAAAGTTACATAAACACCACAATTCAATCCACAGAACATTAACAATGAAAATAATTTATCGAAACTTCCACTGACATTAATTCTGCATGTCAAATAGGCAGGAATCTCTCAACTGGGGGACATCTCTTTTTAGGTGTCTTTTCTTTTGTAGATATCATGGCTTTCAAAAATGTCAAATAATTTTGTAAGCTTGGGTTGGGATAAACTTGCAGATACCAGGTTAAAATGGAATAAATATCTTTGTTTATAAGGTATCACACATGTATTTGAGAATGGAAGTATCCTGTCAATTATATGGATATTACCAATTACTAGACATTTTTTATGTCATAAGGAAATGTCTCCCCAAAAGAATGCATTTTTCTTATTTCATACAGTTGTTTGGTATCATACAGACAGTTACTCCAAGATAGTATTATGAAAAGGTAGAAAAAGTAGCCAGGAGTGCTTATGAGACTGAAAAGTTACATCAGTCAAGGAAGGTTGCTTTTTGCAGTGCCTTGCACATACCAGAGGTTCAATAAATACTTGATGACATTGATTTTGATACCACAAAGTAATAAATAGTCAAAGAGTTAAAGCTGAGGATTACTCAAAAGCATAATAGATGGGTATATGGTGGGCACAGGTGTGATGTGACATTTTAAAAATATTTAGGATAAGAGGAATAAAAAAGATGTTATCACAGAAAGGTATTATCGACAAGGCGGTGAGCCCAGTACTCCACAGTTGTCTTCATAAAGTCAAAAGAACATGAAGAAGGTAACTAGAATGTTGGGTCTGCCCAACAACCAATCCCCAATGTATGAGCATGGCAAACTCATCAAAGAGAACATAGATGTGAGTCACATAGGATAGGCAGGCACAAGTGACTTATGAAGAGCCTCTTAAGTAGGAATACCCACATCAGTGATATCACAGATGTATTATAGTATCAAAAATTAGGTGATAGTCATATTAATCTATAAATATTGCCAAGTGGACTGACATGAAATTATTCCATTTACCTCTATCAGATTTCAACACTGCAGATTTTATTCATTTTCTTGCTTTCCTAGTTATCTGACTTTCAAATCATCAGTACTTAGAACTGAGGACACCAAATCTACTTAAATGTCATATCACTAATTTGATGCTGTCCAGTCATCATTAGTAATTACAGCTCTTTTTCACACTTGACAAAGAACATGGTTGCTGTGAGCAGACTTGTATTGATATTACCACCCTTTCCTAACTCTGCAATGTGAATAGCATCTTCTCATTTCCCCTTAACATATCCTCTCTATTGCCACCTCCGTAGAAAACAATCACTCTCCTTTTGACTGAAGCAGCACCACAACTGGCTGAAGCAAACAATCTTTATTGGGAGCAAAAACATCTGCATATAGTATATGTCACCTCTCCTCTTGACCATGACACATTGGGCTGTCTTGCTTGACTAGCCATGAACCAGTCTGGTTCTTATCTGGATTGGTAGCAGCAGATCCTGAGGGACTACTTATCACACACTTAGCCACATGTGAAGGACTTTTGAGGTGAGGAAAAAAATCAAGTATTAAGGAAGAGTTCTTTTGTGCTAGTAAGAATGCTAGTTTTTTTTTCTTTAGCTGCTTCTTTTCTCTCTGAATGAAATCTTTATGCTCTGAAGAGCTATTGAAAAGAAAGAAGAAAGGAGACACCAATTTAAAAGAATCACTTGCTCCATCCAAAACATTTATTGATTAAGATAAATTGTCTAGATGTGATGTGTAGATGAATTGAAACCTGTAGCAGAGTAACTTCTCTGCTCAAACTCAAATATATTATCATCATTAGCAAGGGTCGATTTCCTTCACTTGCAAGCAACTGTAAAATTGTCAAAGAAGCAACCAACCCACACAAGCGACTGGGGAAGATATATTTATTTTCCAAGGCCCCCCTTTTTTTACTTTATAAAATTACAATTTGTTTATTTCTCTGGGTGGGCACATCATAGAAGCTGTCATATCTAATCAGAGCCTGGAGAAAAAGATGAAAGGGGCCTGCTCACATCTGTGCAGCTGGAACGAGCAGAAAGAAATTGAGAAGATTAAGTAGAGAAAAAGCTTTCACAGCCCAAGATAACCCAGCTGTATGAAAAATCAAGCCTATTGAACATAAAGGCATCAACCCACCAAAATAACTACTTGGACCAGGAAGAAAAGGAATAAGTGTCCTTAAACACACAGAGAGCTGCATGTTGCAATTGAAACAAATTCATAACTGTCTCCTCCTCCTCGATCACCTGCCCTTCTCCCTACCCCTAATTTTGAAGTTATGGTCACCCTGTTTCTTTTTTTCTTTGAAACAAAGGCTAACATACGGATTCTTAAAGGTGATGAAAAAATCAGGAATCGGTAAAATCCAGGCTGAGTCGACTGAATACGATGTCCTCCTTAGAATAAGATGCTTGACAATATTTCTTTTGACGTAACTGAAAAGAAAGTTTGAATTTTTAAATACAACCAAAGAATTTCAGAATTCAGCTTTGATTATGAGTTGGAGTTTTTTATAGTCTTAAAAACACATCTCTCTTTTTACTGTCAGACAGAGAGACAGTCTGCCATGGTGGATAGAGAGCTGGCTTCAGAACCAGGAAGAATTCAGAGCAACTCCCCTCATGTCCCAATGTCCCAGACAATTCTCTGTGTGGAAAAAGCAGATCAGGTGGCCACCTATGTTGGTATGGTCAGTTTTCTCACCAAGGTATTATCTTTATCCATAAAATAACAGGTCCAGTTGGGTTAAAAAAACAGTGAATCTGACAATGTTTTATTATCTTTCAGGTAAGAACAATTGTTATACCATCTAATGAATACCAAGCCATAAGATGTTTCAGAATCTGTGCAGCAAGTGATGACTGATGTTGGGCATGTATATGGAATCTGGATTTGGGTTAGTTAGGCCTCTACTTACTTAGAAGAAGGGAGGGATTTGCTCTCTCCTCCAAACAGTCCTTCCTTAAGAGTTAAAACAAGTTTCCAAAGCTCATTCTCCTTCCCAAAAAGCATTTACTAAATGCAGATAAGGTGTTCTGTTAGGCACCATACCATTCCATTACACCAGCCCCTGTCCTCCATAAGCTTCTGGGAGAACTATACAAAAGTATAAGGAAGTAGAGATAGCCCTTGATTTGGAGTCAGGGGAGTTGGTTGCAATAAGTTGCAATCTTATTAGCTATGTGGCTATGTGGCTCACTTCCATCATCTGTAAATTGAAGCTATTGGAATAGATGACCAGTTAGTTCTCTTTCCAGCTTGAACTCATAGGAGCTGATCAACTTTGACACACACTCACAAAAGCACTTTCTAGATAACTTGGCCCAGAACAAAAAAAAATAACTCCATGTATTGGAGCAATATGTACACTCTGACAAGGTCCACTAGAAGGATAAATCAGTAATAGCCGTATCCTTCCTGCCAGTCTAGTTCCCCAGTGGAATGTGTGGCAATTCCATCTAGACAGTCTGGTTCTTCTGGGGGGTGCTTACTGCAACGTGAACAATGATTAAGCCCAGAATGTGTTTCTTTCTGGCACTCAGTTCTGCCTGGGATTTACAGTATTTTACAGAGAGAAATGTTGGGACAGACAAAAGACAGCGTTCCCCTAGTTTTCCCAATGGGTCGTTCCTTTTATTTACAGTCATTGACCCAATCTGCTTTTCCATTAGATTTACAACACCCTCCAGCTGCTGCTAAGAGTGAACCCAGGTCTTTGCTGGTTATTTGGTTCTTTTCAAGCTAAAGATGCAGGAGACTAACAGACCTCTAGACATACACACACACACACACACACACACAAACATACACACACACACTCACTCACCCACTCACTCACTACCCTGCAACCATGGAGACTCACATTTCTTCTCCCCTTCCTGGCAACCTAGTGACAAATAGCCAACATTTAAATGAAATGAAACACAAAACCTTACCACCTGGAGGTTTTTCCTATGGCACTAAACTAAATATACTGCCTGCTCTCTTGTCTGGTCTAGTCTGCCCACTTTTCTTCTCACTGTTCCTTGCAGGCAGATCCGAACATGTTATGTTGGGAAGAGGGTGCTAACATATCTAATCTTCAAAACTACTAATAGCTAATATTTGTATAACACAGTAGAGTTTGAAAAGAACTTTACAAATATGAATTCATACAACCCTCACAATGACCATGTGAGTTAGATGCTATGTTAGCCCCATGAAGAAAGAGAAAGTGGGGGAAGAGGAGGAGGAGAAGGAAAAGAAGGAGGAGGAGGAAGAGGAGAAAGAGGAAGAGAAAGGGAGGGGAAGGGGGGGAGAAGGAGAAGAAAAGAAACTGAGGGCAAGACTGGGTAAATGACTTGTCCAGGGTCACATAATTAGTAAATGTCTCAGTCAAGATTCAAACTCAGGTCTTCCTGATTCCAAGTCCAGAGCTCTCTCTACTATGATACCTAGCACTGATCAGTAACTAATCAAAACGCTAAATAGGTCACAAGAGCTAAGTCCTAATAAAGACTTCACAAGGGAAGAAAATGGATCTGAAGGTATTACCTTCTGGTAAGATCATATAGATTCAGAGCTCTATGGAAAAAGCTTTGCAGGCTGGTTGATCCAACCCTGTCATTTTGATCAATCAGTTCATCAAAAAAGAATCATTTATTAAGTATATACTAGGTACTTGTAAAACTTGTAACTTGTTAAACTTGTAACTCATAAAAAGCTTTTTAAATCAGTTGATCAAAAAAGAAGCATGTATTGAGTACATATCATGTACTTGTAAAACTTGTAAATTGTTAAAACTTGTACTCATAAAAACTTTAGTCATTTAATCCAAAAAACAAGCATTTATTAAATGTGTAGTATGTGCTAAGTACTGAGGTAGTTGCTGAAGATAAGACAAAACAGACCTTGACCTCAAAGAGTTTAATTTTACAACTGAGGGAACTGAGGCAGAAAGGTTTAATCACCTTTCAAGGCAACAGCTGAGGTAAGACCAGAAGCCAGAATCTGTAAGTACCAAGCGACAGCTCTTCCCATTGCACCGTGCTGTGTGTATGGCCCTGCAGATGCACGTGTTTCATTAAATTCACTCACACTCACTTTCTCATTTTACTTGTCCAGTAGACGCTGCCATGAAGCCAAAGGTCTCTTTTCATCATTCCTGGCATCCTCAAGAGTCATAATGAATATAATAACCCCTATCCAAGGGAGAACAGTAAGAGGTACTCCAGGGGATGCAGAAGACCCTGCTGTCCTGCATGATTTAAGGAGAGTTATTTATCTTTTTCCATACACACCTGCTCTACCCCTCTCTTTTCTAAGATGACTCAGAGCCCTCTCGTGTTCTGAAATCCTAGAATGCTAGAGATGGGAAGGATCTGAGAGGTCATCCAGTCTGCAGAGGTGGACACTAGGACCAGGGAGGTTAAAGAGGCATATCTGAGGTCATCTGGCTAGTCAGTTCTCATAGATTTATTGGTGCATGTACAATGAGGAATGTGAGAAAAGGCAAGGAGGGACTTACATGCTATTGTGGGAACCAACATGTACAACTATAAGTATTTATAAAAAGCACGCTAAGCCAATGCAAGGTGAACTGGGGGCGGCTGAATGGATAGAGGGCCAGGCCTGTAGTCAGAAAGACTCATCTTCCCGAGATCAAAGCCAGTCTCAGACACTTAGCAGCTGAGTGGCCCTGGGCAAGTCACTTCACCCTGTTTTCATCAGTTTCCTCTTCTGTAAAATGAGTTGGAGAAGGAAGTGGCAAACCCCTCTAGTATGTTTGCCAAGAAAACCCCAAATGGGGTCATGAAGAGTGGAATACGACTGAAAAACAACTGAACGACAATTTGGGAATGGGGAGGGGGGAGGAAAATATATTTATTAAGTGTCTACTCTGTGCCAGGCAGATTTTTAAATATTCTCTCATTTGATCCTCAATAACAGCCCTGGAAGGACGTTGCTATTATTATCACCACTCTTTAACAGCTGAGAAAACTGAAGCAGACAGAGGTTAAGTTATTTTTGTCCTGGGTCGCACAGCTAATCTAAGGGTGGGTTTGCATTCAGGTCTTCCTGACTCTAGACTCAGGACTCTAGCCACTATATCACCAATCTACCTTCAGGGGAGTACAAAGATTTAGGGGATGAGGAAAAGGGAGGAGGAGGTTGAGCAGAGATTTAAAAGGAGCTCGGAATTCTAAGAGCTAGATTATAAGAAGTTCTGCAAAGGCATTGAGAGAGATAGGATGTAGAATATTGGATTGCAAAGGGTAACAAGGTTAGTTTGGCTGGACTAGAGAGTGTGTGGAGGAAAAGTAAACTGGAACCAGGCAGTGGAAGACTTTAAATGCCAAATGGAGCAATTCATATTTGAACTTAGAAGTACTAGGATGACTTGACCTGGAGAGTGACATCTAGCATTAGCCAGGCCTCTCCTCTTGAAATATTACTTTGGCAGCAGAGTTGGGCATGATCTGGAAAGGGGAGGCAGCTAGGCTAATCAAGAGGTTATTGCAGTAACCGCTGGGAGAGGTAATGAGGGCTTGGATTGAGGTGTATGGAGACAAGGGATTGGGTAGGACACATGTTGAGGAAGGAGAATGATATTGATTCATATAAATTTTTAATTAGATTTTAAAATAATTTAAAAAATTAAAAGAGTTAATAACTGATTGGATATGGGGAGAGAGTAAAAAGTGAAGGATGAATCAGAGGTTGCAAGCCTGGTTACCCTAAAGACAGTGCAACCCTTGACAGAAATTGGGAAGGCTGGAAGGGGGCGGGTTTGTAGGGAAAGATAACAAGATCTGTCTTGGACATGCTGAGTTGGAGATGCTTAGTTGTACTGGAGCGTTCTTGAGCTGCTAAAGAAATCTTTTTACATTTTCTAGTGGTATACTAGGTCTGTCACCTTGGCATTAGACCAGAAACTCTAGAAGATCCTCTGCCTACCAAGCTGGCATAGGAGGAGAAACCAGAGACTCTGGATGTCCTCAGGGACAGAACTAATCACATTTGAGCATAAGCAAGGGATTTGTTTCCTATTTCTCCCACAAGTCTACACCAGCTGATGCCATAGCTTGGAGGTCTCTGGAGCCCCCTGCTGGGGGGGGGGTTCCCTATGAGTGGTCCAGTCAAGGACCCTGTTCTTGTTGGTGAAGGCATTCTCTTTAGGTTTGTCACATAACGAGGTCATATTCCCCACAGAGAATCCATGGAATCTTGTGGTTAGGATAGTTAGCAGACTTGGGAGAAAAGGGGCAGCAGTCATCTACTGCAGAGAGAGGGATGGGCTCAGAATCAGGATCCAAGTGAGCATAAACAAAAGACTGGAGAGACAATCTGGTTTTTTCAGTTGTTAAACACAAGGCCCACAATACTCCCAAGTGCATCCCAAACCAGACTGAAATGCAATCAGGAAATATTTAACAAAGTAAAGAAAAATACAATATAAAATAGATAATGTTAATATGTGGTTTTCTAAATTGATAAGTGCCCACAGGGATACTAATCTATACCCAGGGTGGCCCTAGCCTATTTGTGACACCACCCTTCTAGAACAATGAAATCAGCCAAAGGCATGTGGAATATGAGTCCCTGGATAAAGTGGCAGGGGTACAAGGGAAGGTAGCCAAGCTAACTGTTTGACTCAATATCCCCCCAAAACTTTGACCTTTTATGATGGTTGCATTCAGTGCCTCTTTCTTGTGTGGAACCAGTTTACTTTGATTCAAATCCTGGCTATAGCAATTACTTATACTTTCCTCATCTCTACAACTGACATTACAGTATTTTTGCACTGACAGTATTATTGCCAAGGGCAGCTAGGGTAGGTGATGCAGTGGTTAGAGAACAGGACCTAGAGTCAGGAGGACTCATCTTTCTGAGTTCAAATCCAGCCTCAGACACTTTACTAGCTGTGTAACCCAAGGCAAGTCACTTAAAGCTGTTTGCCTCAGTTTCCTCACCTCTAAAATGACAGGCAAGGAGAAGGACATGGCAAACGACTCTCTCTCTGCTAAGAAAACCCCACATGGGGTCATGAAGAGTCAGATATAACCGAAACAGCTGAACAACAAAATTGTTATCAGGGTAAAAACGTACTATAAGTGAAATCACTTTGTAAATTGTAAAGGCACTACAAACACATTCAGGATCATTATCATTGGACAGGCTGCTATTCTGCTATCATTCTGCATTTCATGGAAAATCAAGAAAAATACCAGTGTGGATGGAGAGAAGCATCTATAGTAGGAGAAATCTGTCTATTTGAAAAGCCAGTAGAGATGGCTGAAAAGAGAAGGTAATCTGTGCCAGGGTATGAGTTATAAGGAACAAGACATGATTAGGGGCAGTGTCAAATATCTAACTTGAAATCTCAAAACCATTCAAAAAGAGTGACAGAAAAAGGTATCCCTTGATTAGAAATGATGGATTCATTTCCCTGAGAAAGTGGTGGCAGCCCCATCATTTGAGACATGTAAATCTGATATAGATAGATATCTCAGAATGTACATGTTAGGGTAACAATAGTCCCTTGGCAGAGGGAAATGGACTAGGTGACCTGCCAAGTCTTTCCCATTTGTCTTTTCAGTGTTAATAACAGTAACAGGGAAAGAGACTCCAAAATAACACTTTCATAGTAAACAACATTCATGTCTACTCCCGAACATGCAGTCAATGGATTTACATTTGAACAAAGGGAAAAAGTGCCTGTGGACAGCTGTGCCTACAAATTAGTAGTGTCCAGTTTTTCTTCTCCTCTTTGCAGCCATCCACAGTCCAATGAGCACCATCCGTGCAATGAATAATTAATAACGACAAGTTCATAAAAATGTTAAGGTTTAATCCTTAACTTATCTATCTCCTTTGATCCTTGCAACAGCCCTGGGAGGTGGGTAGTCCACATGTCAGTACTCCCATTGAGCAGATAAGGAATTACCCTTCTGCTGAAAGGTGAGATGTTTATAGCCTCACTGTCAGTACTGACCTTGGTTTCTCTGACTCCATGTCCAGAGCTCTTTCTACTGGAATGATGTGTCTCCACCATCAATAAAGGACACTCCATTCAGCAACCCTAATAATGAACCTAGAGGCCTACAGTCGTTTGGATCAACAACATCACAAAGGTGATCAGTACAGGAATGCTAATGACAAATACAAGCCTACACATCATTTTATCAGCCTCATCACACTCCCTCTTTAGAGCTTTAGTAGGTAGCAGAACCACTGCCAATATGCCTCTACATAAGGGTTCCTAGCCTTTTTGTATGTGTCTCAGGCTATATGACGGTCTGGGGCAGCTTATGGATCCCTTTTCAGAATAATATTTTAAATACATAAAATAAAATACATATCATTATGAAAGAAATTAATTATATTGAAATAGTTATCAAAATATTTTTAAGTTCACAGATCTTATCTTAAGAACCCCTGATTGAAATGGTCACTATAGCTTATTAGAGGAAGAAATAAACTGTTAGATATGTGCTATGAATTTCTGAATACTCTAGGTAGAGTGTTAGCTCTTCTTGCCCCTTTAATGGAGAGACAGATATGTACTAGTGATAATAGCAATATTTCCAGTCTCTATTGACAAGTTTAGCTATTCTGCTCTGCAAAACCAAGGGTACTTACCCAAGTTTCAGATAGAAAGAGAAAAAAAAAGTCTTAATCCTTAAAAAAATGATGATTGTCCCTTGAAGTTAGGGCAGAAACTAGGCTAAAGATAGTTCTCAGTTTCTATCTGTACATTTGCCATCAATTCCTGCCTACAGCAAGAGAATGAACTCTTCATGTGTTCAAAGTGTTCTCTTTTTTATCTCAAAATTGTGGTTAATACCAACTTAATTGATTTCATTGTGTTTTACAGACCTTGAGCGAATGATATCATAAATCCATTCTTATGTTGCACTTTCTGTCCCTGAAATTAGATAGGTACAGGCACAATAGGATGCTCTCATTTCAGCCTTTCATTTTGCTGCCTTGTAGGAAAAAGTGGAACCAAGGGATCTCAGAATTGTGGTGCTCTCAGGACAGAAGCTGAAAATAAACCAAGGACTTGGGTAGATCAGATCTTCAAATGGGAATCTTTATGGTTCAGTTGATTGTACAATGAATAGAGTATTAGATCCAGAGTCAGGAAGACTTCAACTCAGATCTATAACCCTGGCCAAGTCACTTTGCCTCTGTTTGCCTCAGTTTCCTCAACTTAAAAATGGGAATAATAACAGCACCTATCTCGCAGATATTTTTGAGGATCAAATAAATATATATTTGAGGATCAAATGAGACAATATTTGTAAAGCATTTAGCACAGTGTCTAGCACACAGTAGGCTTTATATAAATGTTATTTCCCTTCGCTTCAAAGAGCTGCTGGAATCGAAACATTTGTGTTTGAGACTAGTATCAACTTGGATCACCCCTTAGGGCTGAGACCTCATGGCTCCATGGCTGTTGAGGGGCAAAAGAGGGGACCCTTAAGGGTTAAAGGTTTGGACTGGAGGTCCTCTTAACTCAGTAAGTAGCACCCATTGTTATTGTTCGGTTGTTTCAGTTGTATCCCGCTCTTTGTGACCCCATTTGGGGTTTTCTTGGCAAAAATATTGGAGCAGTTTGCCATTTCCTTCTCCAGTTCATCTTACAGATAAGGAAACCGAGATCAATAAAAATAAGTGACTTGTCCCGGGTCATATAGCTAGTAAGTGTCTGAGGCCAGATTTGAACTCAGGAAGAGGAGTCTAGCTGACACCAGGGCCTGGCACTCTTCCCACGGCACCACCTGTCTATCCCTATAGGCACCTTCTGCCTATACATCTTGGGGCATAGCTAGCATTAATATAGTACTTGGAGATTTGCAAAATGCTTTACAGGTGTTAGTTCATGATCCTCACAACAGCTCAATGCGGTAGATGCCATTATTATCATTATCATTCTGCAGATGTGCGAGAGGTTACATGGCTTGTCTAGGGTCACACAGCTAATAAATGTCAGAGGGAAGATCTGAATTTGGGCCTACCTGACTCCAAGTTCAGTTCCCTGTCTGCTAAATCACCCATCTGGACCTGACTCAGTAGAACAAATCTTATGAGAGTTACTTCATTTCCTTCCCTCATCAGGATAGTGGGGCAGTCAGAAAAATTTCAGATTTAAGGTGGGAAATTCTCTTGTCTGTCAGAGTCAGGTGGTTACTGGTCTAATCCTATCATCTTACGAATGAAGATAATACTAAGAAATGGAAGGACTCAGATTTAGCCTATCAAATTTTTGTGAGGAGATGCACCTAAAATAAACTTTTAAAAAACTGTGTGACTATGAAGGGTTTCAAGTGGCAAACTGAATTTCTTTGCTCTGAGCTATGAGCTTTTCTGATGCTTTCTGTACCTTCCCATTCTCCCTTTCCCTCCCCATCACACACATGCCCCCCCCCCCCAAAGGGATGCAGCTAGTGGATGAGAAAAAATAGCTACAGCGGCTCTCACAGCCAACCTTAAAAATAAGTGTGAAGTGATTAATTTCACAGTAGGCTTTTCCTATTCCTTGGTAAATCTAGCTGAATTTACTGACTGATTGGGCAATATCGACTCTGAAAGGCATGGTTGTACTACTTTCTGGCTTACTGTTTCTTTCTACTTCTCAAAATAAAACTTCCTTGAAATCCTGTAGTATATCATCTTGCCAGTTCAGTGGGAAATATACTACTATCCTGTCTTAAGTCTATGGAGGAAATCTTTGCTAAAGCTCCACTTTCCATAATGATTTAATTGCCTTGAGCTCAATTGCCAAGTACAGATTTCTTCATGGTTCTTCACTGATCTACCTAATTTCTCCATTTACCTGAAGCCTCTTTTTACCCCTAAGAAGGATACTTAGAAGTACATATAAGTTTGATACAATTATTTACAAACTAATACATGTTAGAAAATAAATATTACCCTATTTGTAGAGTCAAAAAGAAAAATACTTTTCAATACTATTCCAAGAGCCCTGTCTTGTAGTCTCTGTTATATTAAATCATTTTAGTTGTGCTATTAAATTGAAATGATAACAATACACCACAATTCAGAGAGCACAAGACCAAGATAACCGAATTGTCCTGGGTATCTTCATTTTTGTGGCTGAGAAATATCATACCCTTTCAAATCTATGTGGTGCATATTGATGGCTTTAATTATTTGAGGGCCTCTGGTTTTTTTCCCCCCTCCTTTAAGCATATGCATGGAATTTTAAATAACTTTTGATCCCCTGGAATGGGCTTATTTCCTATAACTGTATCATTAATGTCAAGAGGCAGATTGCTGTGGATGACGATAAGGTATCATTTCCTGACTTAATTGGCTGCCATTGTAGGCCAATGGAGTAGTCAAACTCCTGGTTTCTTTTATGTATACATCTCAATCTGAAATCTAGCCAAATTAAGGGACCCAATTAATTGTGCTTGCTATAATCCAGCTATAGAAATAAATTGCTAGAGATTAGGATAATGCGTTTTTAGTGTAACTCTATTTGCTTTTCCATTTGTACTAATATCCTACTCATCATGATGTTCAAGCGTGAGCTAGTAAGCTTTCTATTACTTAGAAAAAATGTTTTGATCACCAGGGAACAAAGAAGAGAATATAAATATTTTTAAACTATGCAGTTGCTTTGTTTCCATGTATTTGAGTCCTCAGCTTTCTTAAGGCAAAGTATAATATACTGGCAAGAGCCCTGTGTTAAGAATCAGGAAATGAGGATTATCACTTTACCTTGGCCACTAATCCTTGAGCAACATTAATTAAAATGGTTTCACTTCATTTTGTCCCATTTTCTTTATCTATAAAATTCAGAGGTTGTACTGAGGGAGGGTGGAGAATGGGAAAACAACAAGAATTTCTTAAGCATATACTATGAGCCAGACACTGTGC
>CM053581.1:455762881-455806445 GCA_028627135.1 Pseudochirops cupreus
AGGTTGACAGATATTTCCAAATATTCAGATAATTGATTAAACTTTTCAGTTTTTATACAGATGTACAGACACATTCTTCAACAAGCAAAATAGATGAATGGAAGTAACCCCGAGTACGATGAACAAAAGAAAGAATGTTGATTTACTGATGAGAGTAACAAGGAAACCCCACAATTCTCTAGGTGTTATGCAGAAGTACAGGCCCAATAATAAACTATTTTCAAATAGCTTAACAAATGACAAATCTACATGTTACCCCTGTACAAGCACATTTCTCTTAGTTGATGATGCTCATCTATCTTTGGCTAAGAGAGAATTTATTTTAATTGCAGGTTGTAGCTTAGGGAATATGGAAAGTCTCAAGGAGGATTGCCTGCCTCTTTGGGGAGACCAGAATTCTGGAGAGATGGAAAGGGGGTTTAGAGCAAAGAATGGTATGATGATGTTATTAACTTAAATTTTATACAATATTTTCCAGGCTCACAAGGTACTTTGCTGAGATCTATTAGGTAAGTACTAAAAATGTTGTTATTCCTATTTACAGATGAGGAAACTGAGGCTCAGAGTTTAGTGACTTGCTCATGATTATACATCACAGCTGGGCTTCAAAAACCTAAGTTACCTCACTGTAAGACAAGTACTCTTAGGGTCTGTGAAGATTAAGAACAAATTCATCCAAGAAATCTTGAAACCAAACCAGGAAAGCTTGTCTCTATAATAAGAAATTCCATGGGGACAGCCTAGTTCTGATATCCTTATGAAACTCCACCGCTTGAGAACATACAAGTGCAAGGCAAAACTCTGGGTAATTACAGAATTATAGAATGTTCAATTTGGAAGGGATCTTAGAGGAGATTAGTCCAAATCAGAAACATTTCACACAAAGAAAATGAGGGACAGAGAAGCTAGATCAGGGCAAAAAAGAAGAGAATTAAATTTTTAAAATTTTTGGCAAATTCCTCCTACAGTTTTAAAAATATGCATATTCCAAATTACTGTTCTAAATGTATAAAGAGTACCTATTATGAAAAACAAACCCTACAAGGCATTTGGCAAAGTATTTCATAATATTCTTATGGACAAAAATGTGATTGGGATGATTTTGCTGATGTTCAGTAATTTCAGTCCTGTCCTATTCTGCATGGCCTCATTTGGGGTTTTCTTGGGAAAGATATTAGAGTGGCTTGCCATTTCCTTCTCCAGCTCTTTTAACAGATGAGGAAACTGAGGCAAGCAGGGTTAAGAGATTTGCTCAAGATCACACAACTGGTAAGTATCTGAGGCCAGATTTGAACTCAGTTCTTCCTAACTCCAGGACCAGCACTCTATCTACAGTACCACCTAGCTGCCCTCTTGGTATGATAATACAGGTATAAGATCAATTGAAGGGCAGCTAGGTGGCACAATGCATAGAGTGCCAGGCCTGAAGTCAGGAAGACAACTTCTTAAATATAAATCTGGGCTCAGACACTTACTAGCTGGGTGACCTTGGACAAGTCACTTAATCCTGTTTGTCTCAGTTTCCTCCTCTGTAAAATGAGCTAGAGAAGGAAATGGCAAACTACTCCAGTATCTTTTCCAAGAAAGCCCCAAATGGGATCACAAAGAGTCGGACACAACTGAAACAACCTCCATTACAACAAATATAATTGAAAAATAGAAGCATGACTAGACCCAAAGATCAGTGATGAATGCAACTACACCAATATAGTTCTCTAGTGAAAGCCTGCAGGGTTTGGTTCAACATTATCAGTGACTTAGACCAAGGAACTGATACACTACGTTTTCAAATTATGGGATTGTGCAGAGCTTGAAGGGATAGTTAATATGTGGATTTAAACTGGGGATCCCTAACGATCTCAAAAAGCTGTTGATGATGGGCTCAAGCTAAGAAAATGAGAATTAATAGGAATAAATTTACCTTCTTGAATTGTTTTTTAAGGGAAATGACAGAGATTTGAAATTTTTAGCATACCGCAAATTCACTATGAGTCAGCAGTATAGCATCGTAGGTAAAGAATGCTTATGTGATCTTAATCTCCAATAACAGGAAAAGATAAAAATGGACAAGGATAATCATTGCACTATGATATTCCATGGACAGATCACATCTGTGTGGTATGCTACAGAAGGAGTTAAGACCACGTCCAAACACTGTGAACTTTCACTTAAAATTTACTGTTTAGAATACAACTCTGTTTAGTTTTGGGCACTGGATTTTAGAAGGAACATTAATGAACTAAAAGGCATTCATAAGAAGGCAAGCATGATGCAGGGACTAGAAGTCATATTGTATGAGCAGAAAGAAAAGATTGTTGTTGTGTCCAACTGTTTCTGCCCCATTTGTGACTCTCTTGACAAAGATACTGGAGTGGTTTGCCATTTCCTTCATCAGGCCATTTTACAGATGAGGAAACTGAGGCAAATAAGGTTAAGTGACTTGTCCAGGGTCACACATCCAGTAAGTATCTGAAGCTAGATTTGAGCTCAGCTCTTCCTGACTCTAGAACCAGGGCTCAATCCACTGCACCACCTACCTGCCAAGAGTAGGATTAGGATCACCATAATTGTGGTCCTCAGGTATTTGAAGATTTACCTTGAAGAAGAATGATTAGACTTGATTTGTTTTGCTTTAGAGGGCAGAACTAGAATCTATGAGTGGAAGTAAATAGGAGGTAAATTTCTACTCAATAAAAGAGATAATGGCAGGAACCAAGAGGGATTTGGCATAGCAGGAAAAAGCCCATGGTGGTGAGAAGGACTGCTCACCAAAGCCTAATAGGAAGGAAACACTCCTTACAGGTAATGGCAGAAGAGCCAAAGCCATATTTTTGGTAACAGAAAAGATGAGAAGTACGTCCACAGGAGGGAGACATATTCTACTACTGAACAGAATAAAAAGGTGACACAATCTGATGAAAGGACAAGGGAGAACAGAAGGGGATAAACATTTATATGGGACCTACTATGTGCCAGACACTGTGCTAAGCGCTTTTCCATAGGATCATATAGGAGACAAACTTGACGCACACACAGTAGGGTCAAAAACACGTCCCAAGGCAGGATACTAGTGTTGGGGATAGCTACAACTTGACTCAGGATAGGGTTATTTAAGATTGTCATGTCAAACTCCGAGAGAAGCAAGGGATATGAATCCCTATGTGAGAATCCCTGTGGGTGCATACTGACTTAGTTTTAAAATGCAATGTTATGCATGTTTTATTGTATTTTTATTTACTGTGTTAAAACATTCCTCAATGACAGGATACAATTCTAGCTCAGGCAGCACAAAGGAGTATTGAGAGCTATGTGTTTGATAACTCTGATTTCAGACATCATCAGCTTTGAGGCTGATCCTGTTGATAAGACTCTTCATGGCCCCTTTATGCAATTGGGGTTAAGTGACTTGCCTAGGGTCGTACAGCTATTAAATGTCTAAGATCAGGTCCTCCTGACTCCACAGTCAGTGTTCTGTCTACTGCACAAAGCTGCACCCTCCACTCTTATAGTCTTAAAATTATTGTAGACCTCCCAGAAAACATTTGCTCACGTGGGTTATCTGCACTGATATTCATCATATTAGAAATTAAAATGTCAGTATTATTATGAAAATAATTTTGATCCTACAGACCCCCTGAAAGGACCTCATGGACCCCAGGAGGGGTCCCCAGACCTCACCTTGAGAACCACATATTTAGAGGAATGGTAGAAAGCAGACCATGAAAAAAATGGTAGATTTATGACTTAGCAGAGGAGTGATCTCACAGCCACAGGGAAGCTCTTACACCAGGAGTGATCACAGAACGCCACCTTTATTCATCTTCATGATGTCTAGGATGTTTATGAGTTGACAACTCCTTGGGATTTCCTTCCCCGAGCTTCCAGCTTGGGGACTTGATCCTGTATATCAGCAGTAGAGGCAACAGTGACCCTCGTGTAATGGAGGAATGAGCCAAGGCATAAGGTGTTCTTCTTAGGTCACAAAGGGAATCTGCTTATAATGTATTTGTAGTTAGAGGTTCTGCTCATTAACAAATCCCCAAAGTGTGCCTGTCATATACTCTCCTTCCTAATACCAGGGTGTCAAAGACTGAAGTGGGTCTGTGATTATAGGCACCCATGACTGAATTTCCCAACAACCAGAGGTGTTAAAAAAAATGGAAGAGACTGCCTCCTAAGGTAGTAAGTTCCCTGTCCCCAGAGGTCTTCAAGCCCAGGTTAGGTGGGCTTCATGCCCAGCAGTGAAGGATGTTATAGAAAGAATTTATGCCTCAGATAAGCTAGATACCTTTTAAGCCCCCCTTTTATCCCCGTTGGTCAATGATTCTATCTCTCAGTTGTGATTACTATGTACAGTATTAATGAACTTTAGAAGAATTAACCTTTTTTTTTTTGGATCAAAAAAAGAGGAGTAAGATAATTGACTCTATTAAGTGATTTAAAGCAATCAACCATTCCAATCTCTATCCAAAGCAGTTGATAGCTATTGAAAGTCTCCAGGGAAGAGATTCACTGGGCCTCAGTTTCCTCAACTGTAAAAGAAGGAAAGAGGAATAAATGTCCACTAAAATCTCTTCCATAGTCCCAAGTATATAATCATATAATGATATACTATGAGTAATGGTCTTCTGTGACTCGTGTGCTATGTATAATGACAGCAATCTCACCCTTAAGCAATTTTATGAGTATTTGATTCTGAAGACTAAAGCAGTGTTTGTGATCTGTACTTTCACAGGAATGGGGTGGGGTGGGAAGAGATGATGCAAAATCCAGAAGTGATAAACTGAATTTGAAAACAAAAATTGACAGTAACTCAGTTAGTGAATGATGAAGTAGTAATAATTATAGTCAATTTTTTTAAAATTAGATTTATCTAGTTCATCCATAGTCCCCTGAAGTCTGGGATATCTGTAGTAAATTAGAAGAGGTAATAAAGTCGTAAGCTATCATAACTTGCTATCTCTTGTTTACTTATTACTAGCTACCTTGAAGACCTTGTTACAGAAAACACTTAATTGTCTACTTCACAGAGGGAAAGGTGTGAAATCACAAACAGGAAAAAAAGGGCTTTGTATAGAACTCAGGGAAGACATCTGAGCCAAAATGGTTGGTTGGAAAACTGGTCAAGTTTCTGTATTTCCTATTTGGTCTAAATTGTGAATTTCCAGCACACTCTAAACAAACATGATCAAATGTAAGTACAAAAATACACTCCAAAGCCCAAATGAAAATGATTTTTGGAACATCTGTTTCTCTAGATTATTTATGCATCCATTCTCCTCCATTAGCTTAGGCAATCTAGAATCAATTGTCAATTGCCTGGATAATGAAAATGGACTTTTGGAATGTTTTATTGGGAAACACTTTCTCAGTATGAGTTCTTCACTATTAAGCAGCTGCAGTACCCTCTGGAAAACCACTCAGCCTTCTAAAGTTTCTTCACCCACAAAATGAGAGGCTTGGAACAAATTATCTCTCAGGTCCTTTCCAGCTCTAAATTTAAAAATTTAAAATTTAAATGAGTACTGAGAGAAATGTATTTGAGAGACATTATAATGAAGTCTTACCATAAAGGTTTGGGTTTAGGGGGGTGGAAACTATATACAACAACTTTGACTTGAGCTTATATTGATTTTAAAAGGGCTCAGTTGTGAGCTCCTCCATTAGACAGTGGGATCCATGAGTACAGAAGGAGCTGGTTTTGGCGGGGGGGGTTTGCCTTTCTCTGCCCAGAATTTACCACAGTGCCTGACATATGGTTGGTGCTTGAATAAATGTTAGGTGACTGACTGCATCTATACCATCCTTTTACTTCAATGGAAATATTGCTATGTTGGAAACAGATCTATATCCTACATGAAAAACACTGTGGAGGAAGAGAATGTAGAAAGAGCCAAAAACTGAGCCTGAAGGAAGTAGAGAATTTAAAGTCTGCACCAAAAAAAAAAAAGAGAGTATTTTATTTGGTGCCAGATTTTGAATTTTATCTGGCCTTAGGCCAATCACCTATTGCTGCTTCAAATACCTAATTATAGCTAAGAGTTAAAACACTGCAAGATCACATAGTTTCAGAGTTGTTAGAGACCTCAGTATCTATTGAGTAAAAACTCTAACTGACCAGGAATCAATCTCTACAACTTGCCTGACACAAGTGGGGTCCTAGGCCCTATTTGACAACCTTCAGGGCGGCTAGATGGCACTGGACTTGGTATCAGGAAAACTCTTCTTCACGAGTTCAAATCTGTTCTCAGACACTAACTATGTGACCCTGGGTGAGTCACTTAACCCTGTTTGCTCAGTTTCCTGATCTGTAAAATGAGCTGGAGAAGGAACTGTCAAACCACTCTAGTATCTTTACCAAGAAAACTCCAAACAGGTCAGACACAATTGAAAACAACTCAACAACAACCCAATGAGGAGGGACCCATCGCATCTTAACATAACCCACTCCATTTCTGGACAGCTCTAATTGTTAGAAAACTCATGCCTCCTTCCCCAAATTTGCTTTTTTCACATCCTCCACAGGTCCCATTTTTGTTTTCTGAGAGTCAAGTATAACAAATGTAATCCCTCCTCCATTTGACAGCCCTTTACATTCCTGGAGGCCACTTTCAAGTGCTCCCATTTCTTCTCTTCTCTAGGCTAAACATACCCAATTAAACTTCAGCTGATCCTCATATAATGACCTTGGGGCCCTTCATCATTTTTGCTGTCTTTCTGTCTTTCTTTGTACACTCTTCAGTTTATTAATGTCTATCCTAAAATGTAGTGCACAGAAATGAAAGCAGTATTTGGGATGTGGTCCAACACGGGGAAGGTAGACCATGGATATCAACTATTTCCAAACCCAAATTATGGAACATCAGTGTAATATACATTAAACTAAAGCTGTATGTAGACACGGAGCTCTGAAGTCAAATTAGAACTAAATGTTGCAATATGATTTAACAAAGGTTCCCACTGATACAGCTTTTAACATACTTTTAAAAATTTGTCTTCGTAACAACCCCCTGGAATAAAAAGCACAAGCATGATTATCCCTCTTGACTGATGCTCAAGAGGTTTCTGTTATTTGTATGAAGTCACTCAGGCATTATATGGTAGAGGCAAGATTTAGATGCAGGTTTGTGCCTGTGCTACTATGAAATCTAATTATCTTAATTATCAAATGAGATAATATTTGTAAAGCAATTAGTACAATGCTTGGTACATAGTAGGCACTTAATTAATACTTCTTCCTGTCCCTTTCCCTACCCTCCTTTTACCTAGGAGGTTGGCCAGTTGAGGAATTTTGCTTTTTGGGCAGGGGGGAATCTGTCTTCTTTCACAATGTGACCAATATGGGAATAGATTTTGCACGATTGCATATATATAAATTATATCAAATTGCTTACCATCTCAGGGAGTGGGAGGGAGGAGAGAGGATGAGAATTTGGAACTAAAAATGCTTTGAAATGACTGCTAAAATTGTCTTTCCATGTAATTGGGAAAAATTAAATATTATTTTTAAAAAACATTTATTCCTATGGAATTTTATTTTATTAGATTTAGTCCAGTGCTCTTGCTTGTTTAGATTTTCTTGGCTCCTGACTCTGTCATCAAGTGTGGTAGCTATTACTCTCAATTTGTGTCATACCAAAAATTGTTGACTATACCATCTATGTCTTTACCCAAGTTGCTTATAAACATGTTCAATAGCACAGGATCCAGTATGGATGCCTGAAGTACTTCATTGGAGATGTACTGCCATACTAATATCAACTAATAAACAATTATTCTTTGAGTCCTTTCATCCAACCAATTCTGAATCCATCTAACTATCTAGTTCATATTTCTCTATCTGCTCCATAGACTGAACTATTTACTTATGTAAACAGTGGGCAGGTCACTTAACCCTATTTGCCTCAGTTTCCTCATCTGTAAAATGAGCTGGAGAAGGAAATGGCAAACCATTCCAGTATCTTTGCTAAGAAAATCTCAAACGGGATCACAAAGAGTCAGACATGACTGAAAAATGAACAAGAACTCATATCATTGGCATAATCAGGGGGACCCCTCATTCTGCTGGACACTGCCCAAGAAGATGAATCGGGAAGACCTGAGTTCACATCTGGCCTTAGACACTAGCTATGTGACCCTGGGCAAGTCACTTAACCCTGTTTGCTTCAGCTTCTTCATCTGTAAAATGAGCTGGAGAAGGAAATGCAAATCACTCCAGTATCTTTGCTGAGAAAATCCTAAAAAGGGGTCACAAAGAATAAGCTGTGACTGAAAAGTGACTAAAGCACATTTTGTTGTTTAAAAAAAAATACAAAAATCCATTTGGCACTGTATAGCAAGATGAAAAAAATAAAAACACTAAGAAAGAAATCTTTTTATGCACTTGGCATTTTAAAAAACTAAATTAATTTACTCTATCTAACCTTAACCTTTCCTGCAACTCTGAGCATAGCATTCCATACTGGGGATATGGCCAGCAGCAGACAGGCAGATAAAGAAACTGCATCTCTCTTGTCTGAACTCTGGACATGGCACCTCTGAAGATAAGCATCCAGTGTATTGATTCTGTATTCTCCAGGACTTCAGTGAAAGGGTGGGAACCACTGGCACTGATTGAATCAATACATTACATTAGTATCTGGTACTAGATTTCTAGATTTAGATGGCATTGGTGCTAAGTAACATGGCTGAAAACCTCCATATCTAGGGTCTCCCCTAGATTGAAAGCACTTAACACAGTTCTGTTTTTCCTGTTTGTTGGTTGGTTGGTTTGCTTTTTCCACTTTCAGAAAGTTCTTCTTGTTATATTATGTGTAATGAGCTCTGTTCTGCACCTTACTCTCTTATCTCCCTTGGGATGGAGGAGATAAGCCTCCTTTAATGGACCCCAATGAGCCTAAGTTTTCATGGAATTGGACAGGAAAGAAAACTTTTCATCTGCAAATGAGTTGACCAACTCCATGCATGAATCACAGATCTGGGGTTGGAAGGGACCATTCAATTCACTTTACAAGGTTGCACTGATGTCCCAATTCCCCATGTGGCCATCACAGAAGGGAATGTGACTCATGGCCCAGTGAGAAGCAAAGCATGTCCAGGCTTTCAGGAGTCTGTGGGAGCAGCTACTGTCCTGTCTGCCCCTCCTGGCTCTGCACTGGGGAGCATCTTCTCAGCTCAATATGAATGGGCCTGAAAATGCTGCACTGTTTGGCAGCTGTAGAGGTTATTTAATGAACAGAGAATCAATGAGAAAAGGGGCAAAACGATAGTGTTTTTACCATCCCACAAGCTTCTAGGCCTTACTAGGTGTTCTCAGAGCACACAAAACAGCAGACTCCATCCTGCTGGAGCTCACAGTAAGGCAATTTCTATTCAGAGCCACAGCTTATGTCTACATACACTCATCTCCTGCTGCGATGTTCCTGAGTCAGATGTAAATTCAAGTTTGCCCATCAGAGGCAGTGTAGTATAACAAGATGGGACAGTAGAAAGTATGCTTGGAGAGTCAGAAGACCTGGGTTCTAGTTCTGGTTCTGCCACTTAATGCCTGTGTGACTCTGGGTAAGGCTCATAACTTTTCTGGGCCTCAGTTTCCCTAAAAGTAAAATGATGGCATTGGACTAGAACACCCCAAATATCACTACCATCTCTAAATCTATGATCACATGACCCCTTTATAAATAGGGAAACTATAGCAAAGACATATAAAATTAAGTTGCTTTAGATATTCTTCTATTTTGGGGGGAGGGAGGTAATCTAAATGACTTGTCCAGTAGTAAGTGTCTGAGGTCACATTTGAGCTCAAGTCCCCCTGATTCCAGGACCAGAGCTCTATCTACTGAGCCACCTAACTGTCTTATATTGCTCTAAATCTTACAGGGAATCATTGGCAAGGGAAGAATCATAGGATGAGAGTTCTGGAGCTGGAAAGACATCAGGGATCATCTCACAGATAAAAACTGAGACCCAGAGAGGGCAAGTGATTGCCCAAGCTCATTGCTGGTAGTAAGTAGAAGAGAGAATTTGAATCTAGATTCTCTGACTCCATAGTCAATACTTTTTCCAATATACCAGAGAAAGTGCTCTTCTCTTCTGTTTAAGCCTCTTTTTCTCTCTACTCCCTTAATAGTAAGACTTCCACATACTTTGAAATTTCCTAAAAGGGGTACCTTCCTTTCTCTACTTTCCCACCTTTAAAGTGACATATAAAAGTGAATTTTATTATTGGCTAAAGTAGCTCACTAACCCTTTTGATTTAAATAAAGAATCTTCTTGCTTAGTTCACTGGCTTTCTTCCAGCCTGTAGCAGCAACCACCCTAGCATACCCATGATGGCTGCTAGCACAAGTTCTTTTGATCTTTTTTTTCTAAAGGAAAGCAACTCAAAAAGGGGTTAACAATCTTACTTTAATCAAACATATATGATTTACCTAGTTCAGAGGAAAAAAATCAGCACCCTGAACTTCAGAGAAAATACAAACAGAAGCTATGTGCAGACAAAAAATACAGAGAAACAGACCAGCAGACCAACAGACAGGGCTTCCAGCTGTCTGACCATGACAATTGTATCTAGTCAGTTACCAGAGAGAGAAGCACCAACATCTGGGTCTCCAAAGCCAGGGGGCTCAACGGCTGCCCAGTCTCATCTGGCCCAATCACACAACTCTTCCCATGAGTGAGCCCTAAAGCAAAACCTCACCTCAGGGTACATATAGCCTTCTCCATGGTCAGAGAATGTCACAACCCTTGTGACCCACTGTCCAATCACAAAGTAACAAGGTGCGGGCATTTGTAATGATACTGGGATTTGAAGATCTTCCATGCCCCTTGAACTTGCTGACATAGCAGGAAGGGGTAGAGCAAGAGAAAGCCGGAACCAAGCTAGTGTCCATGCTGTGGTGACTGGAAGCAGCAACAGCAGCGGCTGCGGTTGTGGTGCGAACTCTTTTTTTTTTTTTGAACCAGCCAGAATCTCTGCTAAGGACTCCGGCTGAGGACTGCCAGGGATGGGGCTGCTGGGAGCAAGCTGCCTGGATGCTGAGCAGTTGTCATGAGTGAGGAGAAGAGGATCTTTGCCTGAGGTAGCCTATTCTGTTTTGAAGGCTTGAGAATGTGGGTGTTTACTACTTTAACTACATGTGCCAACTTCATAATTACCGTGTTGGCTTTGACTTTCTGGTTTTGGGACTCAGTTTTCTGGTATTTAAATAAATACTCTAGCTATATTTCTCATGTAGAGAGCCTGTTACATTTTGCTATTAATAACCATATCAGCATACTTATAGTTACTTGTAGGCATTGTGAATGCTGCATTGCTGATACAGCTTTCCTGAAAAACTAGCCTCCCACCACAAGCTCCATGTGACCACATTCAGCTTATTAGGGGGCAGAGTATATTTTCAAATCAGGGAAGGTCCTCAAATTCACTTAAGCCTATCAAGGGGCCTGGGGCAGGGAAGATCTTCAAATTACCATTACCATTATACAGCCCTTTCTCTTTTTATACAAAATATAAACATAGCTTTTTGTTTGTTTTTATAGCTACTTAACTTTCCCATAATTCCCAATTACTTCCCAGTAATCTTTTAAAACATTATTTTATAAAATATATCTTACACATAGATCTTTAGGAATTCCATCTGTTCCTCCAACTGAATCCCTACATAAGAAGGATCTCATCCTGACTTCTCAGCAGACTTGAGCAATTCCGCTTAGCAAGAGGGAAAGTTCATGTTTGAAAAAAAAATATCATTTATAATATCCAATAATACAACAAATTATGTAGCCAAAGTAGGTAGTGAAGAGGATTGGGACAAGGAAGTTTTGAAAATGTGGTTCAATTCAGAGAAAACTTCCCTGGGATTTTTAGATAAAACCATATGATCAAGCATTTAAAAAAAATTAATAACCACATGGCACAGCCACACAAAGAAAGGAAAGAATAGCAAGAGGTCAATTCTGGATAGCTTGTTGACAGTAACAGAGGCAGGCTAAGAATGAGGACATTCCATCACCACTGGGTCCTGCCAGGAACTCTAGTAAACAAGCAAGCTGTCATGCTAGCCCCCATATCAATGGAAAGAGAGACTTGGGGAATGGAGGAAGGAATGAGCTGATACTGTGTATTATATCAGCCAAGCACGAGAGGCCCTATGGCATAATGGATAAAGGGGGCCAGATCAGAGTTAAGAAGACCTAAGGTCAAATCCAGTCTTCATGAGTGTTTGACCTCAAGTCAGTACCCCAAGCAACTTGCTTATGATTATAGATTACAAAGCAGGTAAAGAGAGTTTCTAAATGGGGAATCTTCTATACGAATGAAGTCACAAGTATAGACACCATTCCATTCCTCTACAAAAAAATGCTCTATCTTGCTTATTGAGAAAACCTGGAATCTAGAAACATCCCTGAGGAAGGGCAGGAATCATGGCTCATTGACCAAAAATTCATAGCTGAAAGGAAAAAAGTCATATGCCAAGAAAAAGTGGATTTTTAAAAAAAGCTATGCCCAGTGTATAGGATAACCTGGTTTGGGGAGTAGGTTGGGATGAGGCAGATTCTGAGGCCATGGTTAGTCTTGAGACAGGGTTTTGTTTTGTTTTGTGTTTTTGAGGGAGGGGGGCTTTAAAAAATTATTTTTACCTCCCCTTATTGGTTAGGGCAAGAAGAAAAAATAGGGTACTAGGTGGTACCAATGAAGATGGGGGCTCGCACTGCCATATCTCAAGGCGTGTTTTCTTTTCTAATTTAGAATTTTTCTTTCCATCTGGTGTCCAGACTTAATTGTAATTAGAGGTCTGTGAATTTGGCCATCAGCCCCAGCTCCCTCCTTCTCTGCCCCCAACTCCCTTTAGGGAAATAGATTCTCTTGGAGAGAGGGAAAGGGAGGGAGAGAGAAAGAGAGAGAGAGAGAGAGAGAAACAGAGAGACAGAGAGAGAGAGGGACAGAGAGAAAGAGACAGAGAGAGAGACAGAGAGAGACAGAGAGAGACAAAAAGAGAGAGAGAGAGAATTCTGTGTCAAAGGACCCAAGTTCAAATTCTGATCCATTTAATTGTTTTAATTTTTAAAAATGCAATAGTACTCTATGAGGCAGTTAGGTGGCACAGTGGATAGAGTACTGGCCTTGAAGTTAGGAAGACTCATTGTTCTGAGTTCAAATTTAGACTCAGACATTTACCAGCTAGTATGACCCTGGGTAAGTCACTTAACCATGTATGTGTAAGGTGATAGGGATCTGGTTGGTTTTTTTTTTCAAGATTCAAGTTCCCAGGATCATGGCCCATAAACAGCCCCACTGCACTTGCACATCATTATATAACCATAGATAATACAAACATTTGAGCTTAACCTGTAAACTTCACACTGTGCCTGCTCTATGCTGACATATCATGATATAACCAAAGTTAATGTAAACTTATGAGCTTGTTGTTAGCATGTTGCCTTCTTTGTCTGCTTCTCTATAAATCAAACAAGTATTGGTCAGTAAGCACAGATATGTGGAATAAAGAATTCTATGTACTTTATTTTGTGCATTAAAAAAAATTACTGAAGACTCCATAGACTTCACTGGACCACTAAAGAGAATCTCGACACACAAAAAAGTTCAGAACCCTTAAGATGTGGATGGCTGCCCCCTTCCCACCTTGTCTCAATTTGCCACCACCAAGAATAAAGTAACAAGATCCCCCCTTATCTGTGGTCTCTGCTGTCGCCCTTCTAAAGTCTGCCTGGATCCAGAGTGAACCTGAAGAAAGCTGAGGAGCTCCTGTCTAACACCCTGTTTGCCTCAGTTTCCTTATTTGTAAAATGGGCTGGAGAAGGAAATGGCAAGCCAATTGAGTAGCTTACCTAGGAAAGCCCAAATGGGGCCATAAGTGAACAGACATAAGTGAACAAGTGGGCAGTACTATATGGCCACTTAAAGTCCTTTCAGCTCTAAATCTGTGATCCTATGATGATGTTCCCTTCTAGGTCCTTGGCCTGAGAATCAGACTGCTTCCACGCTTCAGAAGGCCATTAGTCACATGATCATGCCAGCTGTGTTTGTTACAAATTCACTTAATCTCATTTCAACTGAGACCCTACTACAGCAGGAGAATTCTTGCTGTAACTTGCATGAGCAAGGTAAGCCCTCTATCAGATTCCCAGAGTCGCTGTTCCAAAACTTCTCTCTATTCAAGTCTCCCAAGCTATCCAGACACCCATTTCTCTCAATATATGCCCTTCCCTCCTATTTAATTAATAAAGTAGAGAGCATCCAGAACATCTTCTCTCATGCCTACTTTTCTTCCCGCAATACTTCAAAACCCCTCTACTTTTTCCATTCATTCTTTTTCCCTTTGATGGGGAACCTGCAGCCTTTGAGGCTACATTGTGGCCCTCCAGGTCCTCAAATGTGGCCCTTTGATTAAATCTTGGACCAAACTTGGATTCTGCTGAAGGGCCACACTCGAGGATCTAGAGGGTCACATGCAGCCTCAAGGCTACAGGTTCCCCACCCCTGAATTAGTACATAAAGAAGTGGAATTGCTTCATTCCAGGGTCAGCTCCTGCACTTCTAGGCATAATCTCTCATCTCTCATCTCCTCCTTAGAGCTAGCTAGGGGATGCAGTGGACAGAATGAGACAGAAAAACCTGAGTTCGAATCTAGCATCAGATATTTATTAGCCATTCAATTCTGGTCAAGTCACTTTACTTCTGTCTGCCTCAGTTTCTTTTAAAATGGGGAAAATAACACCTATTTCACAAGGTTGTTGTGAGGCTTAAATGAGATAACATTTGTAAACCACTTAATACAGTGTCTAGTTCTAAGCAGGCATTATATGGACGCTTATTCTCTTTCATTCCATCCCTCCTCTAAGACTTTGCCACACAAAACATTCTCCTTTCCTTTCTGTGTTTCATTTTTAATATTTCCTCTTAACATTTAGGTTCTTAACCCAAGTCCCAGGAACTGGAATGATGTGTGTCTGTCTGTACACACACATACCTGTGCATATACTTCTATGCACTGCATACACATATATCCAGTTTGTATATAAATATACACATCTATATGTAACTATATTTTAATGCTCTAGGTTTCTTTGTAATTCTATACATTTTACTTTTTGCATTTAAAAAATTTTTTATGGAGGACTCCACAGGCTTCACTGGACTGCTGAAGAGAATCTTGACACAAAAAAGGTTAAGAACCCTCATTTAATGGCTCCTTTTCCAGTTCTACATTCATACCTAGATCTCCACCAACCTTAAAAAGCCTTGCCTTGTCCTTGTCATTGCTTCGAGCTACCTTTATCTATATTGCTCTTCTCTTTCATGGCCAAGTTCCTAGACACCCTCATTCCTTAATCTCTTTTGGTCTGATTTTTGACCCTGTCCCATCCCTGTTCTGTCAAAGGTCACAACTTGTTTCTTAAATGCTAAATCCAATGGCTCCTTCTAAGCTCACACCTTCCCTGAACTCTCTAGGGTTTTTGACACAGGTGATGTTCTCTCTCCTCAGAGACACTGTCCTGGTTCTTCTGTCCAATTATTCCTTCTGAGACCCTTGCTAGAGTATTATCTGTCTCCCACTCCTTCATTATGGGTGTCCCACGAGGCCTTCTACTTTCTCTCTACAAGAGTGATGATATCACCCCTGTGGATTCAATTACTTCTGTTTCTGCTAAAGATACCTTTTTTTTTTCCTGGTCATGTAGAATTGCAACCTTAGCATCATCCTTGGCTCATCTTTCTCCCTTGCCCCCGCCCATCCTCTACAGCTAAGCATGCACCAACTATCTCACCAGTTCTGCTTCTACAACACCTCTCAAATCCCTCCTCTTCCTTTCACCAAGGCATCCACCAATCCAGGCTAAGTCCTTCATATCCTAATGTTGGCATTACTGGAATAGCCTCCTCATTGGTCTCCTTGCTTCTAGTTTCTCCTCTCTCTAATCCATTCTCTACCCAGATGTCAACAAAGTAAATAAACCACTTTCTGTGGTTCCCTAACTCTTTTAAGATAAAATGCAAACTCCTCAACTTGTCACTTTGGACTCTCCACAACCTGGCTCCAATTTATCTTTCCAGTCTTCCTCATTTAATGAACTCTTTCCTCCAAATTCCCTCCAAATCTCATCTTCCATCTCTCACCTCCATGTATTTACATATGCCATTCTCCTTGCCTGGCATGCACTCCTACCTCAACTCTGCCTCTCAGAATCCTTATATTCCTTCAAAGATCAGCTGAGTGCCACCTACTGCATGCAGCCTTCCTTGATGCCCCTGGTTGTATGTATTCTGTCCCTCCTCAAGTTATGTGCTTAGATATACTTTGTACACGATGTGTTTACATACACATTGTACACTGTAAAAAAAAGAATACATGGCCCTTGAAGTCAAAGATGCCTGTATATACCTGATATAAGAATTCTTAAAATTCATGAGGGTCCAAATGTAAAATGAACTCTTCTGTCCTTTAATTATATTGGACAGATACCTTAAAATGGAAAAATAATTTTACTTTCTTTACCATTATCAATATAATTTATGTGTCATATCCAATTAATCCTTAATTAATAAATACACCAATTTTCATAATGTATTACTAAAACATACTCAAAACCTGAATTTCCATGACACAAAGATTTGGAAGCCAAATATATATATACATAGCACCAGACTGGGAGCTGTGCACAGTCCTGCATGAGCTACGTAGGCTCAGACTCAAGGCCCAGACTGCTTGGAGCAGACTTCAGGGGAGTGAACCATTGGCAGCTGTGGTGGTTTCCAGACTTCTCAACCCATAAACGCCAAAGAAAGTAAAACATCAATGGGGAACTCTATTGGAAATGGGTGAGAGAAGAGCACGGTTCAGCCCTTGTCCCAGGGGCAAGAGGTGGCAGCAGCAGCTGCTGCTACATGACTGCCTGTGGAGCTCCTGGTCTGCAGATCATAGGGGGACCAAGTAACCATTCAGAGGGTAATCCCTCTTGCTTTGACCTGCTTGGATCTGGGTCCTGCAGTCTTGGGTGGTGGTCCTGGGGTAAGAAACACCAATGGGCCGAGTTTGTGGTGGCTGTAGAGAGGGCTCTCTCCTCATACCTCAGACAACAACTTCAAAAACCCCATCAATTTGGGACACAGCTGTCTCCACTCTGGAAGCAGAGTTCTACCACGGCAAAAAGCTCAAAAGTCAAGTAATTGACTGGCAAGATGAGAAAACAGAGGAAATGCAATCAGACCATAGAATCTTTTGTGGGGGGACAAAAAGGATCAAAGCACGGAATGGGAGGAAGATAACAAAGCCAGAACTCCTGCACCAAAAGCTTCCAAGAAAAATATGAACTGGTTACAGGCCATGGAGGAGCTCAAGAAGGATTTTGAAAATCAAGTAAGAGAAGTGGAGGAAAAATTGGGAAGAGAAATGAGAATGATGCAAGAAAATCAAGAAGAGTGAGTCAACAGCCTGACTGAAGAAAATAATACCTTAAAAATAGACTAACTCAAATGGAAAAAGAGGCCCAAAAAGCCAATGAGGAGAAGAATGCCTTAAAAAGCCAAATTTGCCAGATAGAAAAGAAATTTCAAAAACTCATTGAAGAGAATAACTCCTTCAAAATTAGATTGGAGCAATTAGAAGCTAATAACTTTATGAGAAATCAAGATACTATAAAACAAGTCCAAACAAATGAAAAAACAGAAGGCATTGTGAAATATCTCATTGGAAAAACCACTGACCTGGAAAATAGATCCTAGAGAGGTAATTTAAAAATTACTGGACTACCTGAAAGCCATGATCAAAAAAAGAGCCTAGAAATCAAGAAATTCCTTCAAGAAATTCCCAAGAAAAATTGCCCTGATATTCTAGAACCAAAGGGCAAAATAGAAATTGAAAGAATACACCAATTGCCTCTTGAAAAAGATCCCAAAAAGAAAACTCCTAGGAATATTATAGTCAAATTCTAGAGTTCCCAGATCAAGGAGAAAATATCACAAGTAGTCAGGAAGAAACAATTTGAGTATTGTTGAAACACAATCAGGATAACACAAGATCTAGCAGCTTCTACATTAAGGGATCAAAAGGCTTGGAATATGATATTCCAAGGTCAAAGAAGCTAGGATTAAAACCTAGAATCACCTACCCAGCAAAACTGAGTATAATGTTTCAGGGGAAAATATGGTCATTCAATGAGAGGATTTTCAAGCATTCTTGATGAAAAAAACAGAACTGAAGAGAAAATTTGATTTTCAAATACAAGAAGCAAGAGAAACATGAAAAGATAAACAGAAAAAAGGAATCAAAAGGAACTTAGTAAAGTTGGAAAAACAATAATTGTAATTCATGAGACTTTTCTTAGTATGAGGATAGTTGAAGGGAATATATATGTATATATATGTATGTGTGTGTGTATGTATATATATATATACATGTATACATATATAAATATATATGTGAGTGTGTGTATATGTCTGTACATGTATACATAGACAGAGGGCACAGGATGAGTTGAATATGAAGGGATGATATCTAAAAAATGAAAGTAAGAGGTGAGAGAGCAATATAATGAGAGAAGGAGAAAGGGAGAGATAGATTAGGGTAAATTATCTCATATAAAAGAGGCAAGAGAAAATTGTTGCAATGAAGGGGAAGAGCAGGAAAGTAAAAGGGAATGGGTCAACCTTACTCTCATTGAATTTAGCTTAAGGAGGGAATAACATACACATTCAATTGGGTATCTTACTATCTTACCCTACAGGAAAGTAGGGGGGAAGGGGATAAGAGGTAGGAATGACAGAAGGGAAGGTGATTGGGAGAGAGGGTAGTTAGAAGCTAACGCTTTTTTTTCTTTTTTTTGCTTTTTGGAGGGGAGAGGGCAGGGCAATTGAGGTTAAGTGATTTGCCCAAGGTCACCCAGCTAGTAAGTGTGTCAAGTGTCTGAAGCTGGATTTGAACTCAAGTCCTCCTGACTTCAGGGCTGGTGCTCTACTCGCTGTGCCACCTAGCTGCCCCTGAAGCTAACACTTGTGAAAAGAGACAGGGTCAAAGTAGAAAATAGAATAAGTGGGGGGTGGGAAAGGATAGAGTGAAATATAGTTAGTCTTTCACAATATAACTACTATGGAAATATTTTGCGTAACTATACACATACAACCTATATTGAATTGCATGTCCTCCCAGTGGGGGAGGGTAAGGAGGGAAGAAGAGAAAGAATCTGGAAATCAAAGTTTTAAAAACAAATGTTAAAGAATTGTTTTTTTACATGCAACTGGGAAATAAGATATACAGGCACTGGGGTATAGAAATCTATCTCACCCTACTACAGAAAGTTAGGGGGGAGGCAATATGGGATGGGAGAATATAAGAGAGAACAGGTTGGGGGAAGGAGTATTCAGTAGGCTTGCTATCTTTAGGTAAGGGTAGGAGAAAGACGGGGAGAACATTTGCAACTCAAAATCTTGTGGAAATGAATACTAAAAGGCTAAAAATAAATCAATATATTGGAAAAAATAAAAAGAAAGCAGTTGCCGATCTGCCTTGGTGAAGAAAGTTTCCATACTAGAAGATCTATATACCAATGAAATCATAGGTCCAGATCAATCTTTTTATCTATCTATCCATCAATCATATACATATATATTTTTTCATATTGATACATAACTATGTGTATATATGCATACATGTGTATATGTGTGTGTGTGTGTGTGTGTGTGTGTAAACTATATGTATATATAATATTAGGTGTGTCTTTAATATTTCAACCCACATGACTAGAAATGGACTTTCTCGGTAAAAGCCTGCTTCCATTGCTCCAGATTTAGGGCTTCTTTCTCTTACAAGCCTTGGGAAATCCTATCTGTGATACCCATTGATCACACCTTGACATCACTGTCATCAAAAATTGGCTTCATGCCTTCCACACACAGCACTACTCAATGCTACTGGAGGGATCGATAGCTATCATTGAGCCTTTAGTGATATTCATACATTATTATGTTATATACGTTATTAACACAGAAGCTACAAGAAAGGGGTGTATTAAATTAATACAGAGATTTGATATTAGACTATGAATTCACTGAGCATGGATTACTCTGGAGAAAATCCTATAAAAAGATCAAAATGTCAAGTACAACATAGAAATATTTTTTGACAGTAACTTTAAGCAAGCTTATGAGACACTTATTGTTTACCCGTTGGACCTTCCAATGGCTAAGTAGCTTTCATTTTCCAAATGTCTATTATACTTTGAAATCGAGAATGGCCCTTGCCTTAATGAAAGGAGATATAATAGGAACCCACATAAAACGGCCTTTATTGCCGAATAAAAGGGATAGATTGGATTATCTTAACTGATGTCATTTGTTTTACATATGTATGTATTTTTAATAAGTGATATTTACACAATAGAGCAGAGTGGCCTAATTAAACCAAGCAGAAATTATAAAGCTATGTGCACAGATGCCATCTTGATTAATAAGAGCTGATTATTTTTTTCCTTCATGAAAAGCTTGAATGTAAATGCCTCAAGGTAAAAGATAACCTTCCAAAATATCCCACCTAAGGACTGGTTCATCAAGCACTTCAGGAAATGTTATATTTAATTACCATAAGCTAAAATGACTCGTCAAACAGTCATCAGTGGAAAGAGTGCTACTGAACTTGGAATTACAAGAGCCAAAATAGAATCTCAACTTTGTCCCTTCCTACCTGTGTTACCCTGGGCAAGTCACTTATCCTGTTTGAGTTTCATTTTCCTCATCTATAAATTGAGGAGGTTGGACTAGATGACCTCTATGGTCTTTCCAGATCTAGAGCTATGTGTTTATATTCCTTTGATTGTGTCTTAAGACCCTACAGAATGATTTAAATAAGAGTTCATGGCTATTCACTGAATGGCAAATATGGGGAGTTTGTGGTCCCAAGACCCCTCCCACCTCCATTAATAGGTAATGGTGGGGCAGCCAGCTGGTGCAGTGGATACAGCAGCGGCCCTGGAGTCAGGAGAACCTGAGTTCAAATCCAGGCTCAGACATTTGATACTTGCTAGCTGTATGACCCTGGGCAAATCACCTAATCCCAACTGCCTCGCCAAAAATAGATAGATAGATAGATAGATAGATAGATAGACAGATAGATAGATAAATGTAATGCTAATACAGCACAAAATGGGGGAAAAAATGAAATAATGGTTTCAGCCTACTTCAGATAAAGGCCTTCACAGGTATCTCAGGTGCTACCATTGCAGATTTTAGCAAGGCAGCCAGTGACTGATATTCCTCCCACTCCCTACAGATTTTAGATTCCATAAGATTCTGGATCCTTCTTTGAAGAGTTTTGTTTTTTTCAAAGGTGGATCAATTTTCATCTTTTGGAGTTAGTCTGAAAATGAGACCTCACAAAGGCAGGGAAGTGCTAGGAAATGTTTAACAACCACCTCTCCAAAAAAAAAGTTTACCCACAACACTGAAATTTAATCTGCATTAATGAAATGTCTCTGTGACTTTCTTAAGTCTAGACAAGTGATAGAATCATAAATCAATTACCTGTAGTGTATGCTGATTTGTATGTAGTATATAGGAACTGCACCCTCTTTTGCCTAGCTCATTGTCTGATACATAAGAGGTACTTAATAATGCACAGTGACTTATTTTTGTGATTTGAATATTAATGATAGATGTAAGATAAAGCCAACAATTTGCCTCTCAAGCTTCTGTGTGGAGGTATCAAAGGGACATTGCTCCAGGGAGAAAAGCCTAACAGAACTATCACCACAAGAGGTGGTGTATTTCAAAGAAAAGGTTTCTAGAGTTGAAACCAGAGGACCCCAGATCAACTCCCAGACTTGATTTAAGTATTGGTCCTGTCACTTTCTTACCTTTCTGACTATGGACAAATCATTCAACCTCTCTAAGCCTCAGTTTCCTCATTTGTAAGATGAGGAGGTTGGATAAGATGACCTGTAAGGTCTTATCAGTTCTAGACCTATGGCCCTATGCCTATGGGGGAAGAATGAAGAAAGAAGAATGTCACCTAATAAAAGCTTATCATTCAACTGTGGTAGTATTCTACTCTGAAAACCTTTTAATGACCTCCCATGAAGACTACTGCTACCCCTCTGATCACATATTCCAGCATTTAAGGATCTACTCGGTAAACAGATTCTTTGTTCCCCATCCAATTTGACTGTCCATTAGGTTTATATTCATTTTACAAAGCAAAAAAAAAATTTATAAAATATTTTTTCTAATTACATGTAAAAACAATTTTTAACATTCATTTTTTAAAAAGTTTTTACTTGCAAATTCTCTCCTCCCTTATTCCCTCATTAAGACCACAAACAACAAAGCAAAAAATGTAATACTACTGAATATAAATAATAAAACTTCTGTGATAATAGAATGCCTTGAACTCCATGTCTATGGAAGCAATACAGGTTCTAGATCCTTCTTTGAAGAGTTGTGTGTGTGTGTGTGTGTGTGTGTGTGTGTGTGTGTGTTTTACCCAAAGTAGCGTCAATTTTCATTTTCTGAAGTTAGTTTGAAAATGAGCCCTTGTAAAAAGCAGGGAAATACTAACAGAAATTTTGTTACCAGCTCTCCAAAGATGCACTTTTAAGCTTAATCTGCATCATTAAACATTTTTCCATCATTTCTGAAATCTAGACAATCAACCAGACCCTAAATCAATGGCTTGTAGCATATGCTGATTTGAAATGTAAATGTTTACAATGATTTTCGGGGGGATTAATTGACTTGTCCATGGTCACACAGCTAGTAAGTGTCGAGTTCTGAGGCTAGATTTGAACTCAGATCATCCTGACTCCAAGGCTGGTGCTCTTTCCACTGTGCTGCCTAGCTGTCCCTACAATGAAATTTAACAATTGGCTTTCCTGGGCTGGTAGCAACAGGCTCTAGTACATCCCTGGAAACAGTCCAGAAAACCGAAGAAGACCCTTTCTAGGACTTGTCCTATGAACATCAGAAACTAGATTACCATGGGGGCAATTGGAAGATAAAATTGTTGCCTATGATTTATTCACATCATAGTAGAGCAAAGTGACCCTACTCTTTCAGTTCCCATTTGGGGCTAACTTGGAATACATTTGCTTCCTCTTCTGCTTTTCTTACCTTACTGACACTATGGCCTTCTGTCCTTGAGTTAATCTTTTCTGACTCTCCCCCTCAGAACAGGGATGCTTTTCTTTAAGGCAACAGTAAAGGGTGGTCCTTCCCAGAGAAACAACATTCACTCCAGCTTTTACATATGCTACCACGCCAATCCCCATCATTTCCCAGGAATATATTTCTAAATGTGTTTATTATCTTCCTTTTTTTTTCTTAAGAAAGATTCAACAGTATTTTCATTGATTTAAATCTACTTCCAACTTTGCCTGTGATCTATAAAAATGTTATCTAAACATAGCCCTAACATTAATGGAACAGAAAGGTAGGTATGACATTTTACCCTGGCATATCTACAATTATTCGAATGATCTAATCTATCCATACAAAAATGAACTGGAATTAATTTTAGTTTTCTTCCCCTTTGTTTGGAACTAGCTACCTTGCTATTTAGAAGTCCTAAAGTGGAAGGTCTCTTCTGGTCATGAAAGCTCTGAGATTTTCCTTGATTATTATAAAGCGTGTTAAGACTTTTTCATTTTAAAAAAAGGTGGTTGGGTGGGGTCAATCACATTTCTATTGATCATCACTATACCACACCACATGAATCTCAACATAACCACTGAGACACTATTGATCAGACAGCTAGAAGGTATAATGGAAAAGGGAAGATTCCTATCCCAGTATTTGCTGGGCTTAAATAGGGTTGTTCCTATGTGGGACACTCATTTTTGGCTCTAATTACATCTAGATAATCTGCTCAGTTAACAGCAATGAAGTTTATGATAGGATATGTAGCAGAGTAATTAACACACAAACCAGGACTGGGATAAGTCTTTTTTTTTTTTAACTATTGGAAGTATATTAAGGATATCACTAGCTACTGTTTGGAGATATCTGGTTCAAACCATCTATTGATTTAGAAAAGGGATAGGGATAAATTCTGGACCCGCGATTTTATTAGTTAAGAGTATTACAAAATGAAGAAACCTCTTCAACCAGTATTGGCTAGTAATGTCTCTTGGATTTATAACATTAGACAGTTTCCTAGAACTCTGGGAATCTAAGTGACTTGCCCAGAGTCTCACAACTAGCATATATCAGAGGCAGTACTTGAACCTGCCTTCTTGGTTGCGAACTTCCTGTCTTTGAGACTGGTTCTCTACCCCACTGTACTCTAATGTCTCTCTTTAAAGAAACTCCTAAATTAAGTCCTCACTTAAACTGTTGATTGTAAATATATAACATGTAAATATATTACAATGTAAGTATATCACATGTACATTTCCAGTTCCTAAGTAATCATCATTGTGATACTGATTTAACAATGACATTTTCCTTATTTCTTGTCCAGTTGTGCCCATTTTTCTTCCCCTACAAGGATTTCCCCATTAGAAGTAGAATTGTCAAATAATTAATCTAATGCTGTCTTACACCTGCAATGTTCTGGTGGAAGTTTTAGCTAGAAATCACAGAAGCAGAAATGAGATAACATGTAGCATGACACCAATTTATGATTTACCATGCCTTCTCCAAATGCTTTCCTTTTTCAATGTATGCATGACATTTCTATCATGTGCACATTCAATATATGTGTCAGGCCTTTCCTAAACAAGACTGTTGGTATATGATGATAAATAGTACCATGATCTGCAGTGATTTCAATCCCTTCACATGCTGGCAAAGGTCGCCTAGCAACTGTTGTTATGGGCAACACCAGCATCTTTCGTGTAATTCAGTGGCAACAGGGCTGCTTCAGACTTGGAGGCTAGCACTTATCCCCAAGAGAAAAGGAAGCCCTCACAGATCTACAATAGTTGTAATCTCCCTTATGTGTGTATAAAGCTCAGCAATTATTAATGAATTTGTCCATTTTCCAAAATCAAAACTGTCATCCTAGAGATATCATACCTTCCGTATATGTAGCAGTGCAAGGCTATTAACAGATTTCTGTAACTGCACAACAGCTTGTCCTCTCTCCCTTCCCTACTTAACATTCACAACATCATCTTTAAAATGGTTAGCAAACCTATGAAGCCCAGGATAAAGAAACCCTTTTATTCGACCCCTGCTGGGATGCTTTCATTTAATGTACTCTTAAAACAATGTGTGAGGAGCAACATTATGGGAATATGCTCAAAATTCCCTTATTCTAGAATATAACTCCCCCTACTGATTGATCCTCTTAATGGTTTAGCACAAAAGAAGACACTTGGTTACAGATTTATCTAGTGGACAATAACTCAGACTACATACGTTTAGGCTCCTTGAATAATAAAGCAATGCCTTCCATCAAAATGCAATTCTCTGTACACATGGATATTCCCTCGAATATGAAGTTTAATTTGATGTCACCACATTTACAAATTGACAAGCTACTCTGTTCCATTCAGAAAAAAAAATGAGTAGAAAATGAGTGATATTAGCTTGCCACTAAACTCTACATGCTAGAAAAGGTCAGTGGTAACTTTTTTAAAAACCATGAAATTTATGTATATTTTCATTTTAAATAGATATGAACCTTTTAATGCACAATCATTTTTAGCTGAAGTTAGCTATAAAAATTACTCATTCTAGAGACAAGTGCTTGTGGAATTCATTCAGCAATAATTTAGGTCGATATTTGAAATGAAAAGTTTTCCCCTCTAAGTGATGAGAGGAAAGTGGGAGCAGTATCATACAGGGGAAAGAAGACATGATTTGGAACCAGAGGACTTTGGGTTGAATGCTGACTTTGCTACTTACCACCTGTGTGACTTTGAGCAACTAAGCAAATTTCTCTGGTTCTTATTCCGACTATATGGCTTTTAACATTCTTTCCAGTTCTAAATCTATGATTCTATGATTTTTTAAAAATAATTTTTGAAAATCAGATCCTAAAGTCTAAAAGATGGCAAGGTGTGTAGAAGACATGATTAAATTCACAGTCTCTTCTGTTCTTACATGATGTTTTAAAATGACCTTATTAACCAACATAAAACATCTTACAGACTCTAGTCCCTTTCTACACTGCTGGGTAGACTTCCCCACACCAACCTTCCTCTGCAACCTTGATTTTTTCTTCTCTTCACAAAACAGATAGTAGCTGTTTAGTGAAGGTTTGATGAACTCAATTTAAGTGAATTGAAGAAAGTGAAACTTCAAGAGAAACAGTGATTTTAGAGAGTACAGAGACTGCAAAGAAAATCAACAGGAGAGATGTCCAGAGTCTGTCCCTGCAGCTCCTCCCAAGGGTGCAGCAGCTCTGGATAGGGGATGGAGGAAATAGGACTTAAATGTTAATGCTCTCTGCAGTGACCTGGGAAGAGAAGATACAATGGCTTGGATTTCCTTTGTTTCTAAATGTTTATGTCACTGTTGCATTGCTTTTCTTAGAATGCTAATCATGTGTGATTAGTATGTGACTCCTGCTTGCTATAGCAGCAGTCCTGTTTAGGAGCTGGGCAGATCACTCTAACAATGAACTAAATGTCACAGTTTCTCTACAGGGTCCTGGAGGCATGTAGACTTGATCTCACAGGTCTAAGCATGGAAATCTTAGCTACTTAAAAACCTGTAAGATTTGGGACGTAAGGTACAGAGGGAAACCTGTAGCTTCACATCGGAAAAGGGAGTATCTACCCTTAAGAAAACCCAAGATTCAAGACAGAAGTTCCTCTGCAGAATGTCGACTTTTCTATTACATGAGGAGGGGGGGAACACAAAGAAAAAGCTTCAGAAATTTTATCTATGTTCAATCAGTGCTCTTTCCTTCATGCTTGTGCATATAAAACACAAAGGGGCAGACACTCACTCAAGGCTAGGAGCATTCACCGCATTAATTTCATAACTAAGATTCTCCAAAGGCCTGATTTCCTATGTTAGATTAATCAGTGGTCCCTAGCACCTAGTTGCTTGGGTGACATATGTTGGGGGAAATAAATAACATTGACAAATACCCCACAGGTACACATACCATATTAATAGTAATTAAAAACAGACCATGACAAAAGGCAACCGATACAGCTAACAACATTGTGGCTTCTTTCTCTTCCCCATGAAATGCTTGTTTTAAAAATGTATCATATTACTTAAGCTTCCAGCATGACATTTCTGATGATAATTACAGGTTAAAACAAGGGAAAGAATAAATAACAAATTCATTTAAAATAAAACAACTAGTTTTCCCAAGATATCAGTGTGGGTCAGTGAAAAATAGAATACGAAATGAAACATAATCTGGTAGACAAGGTAGTTAAACTGTGAGGACAGGAAGGCAGCGTATGCTGCCAAATAGCCTTAATGAGGAATCAGCCTCTCTCCTATACTAAGGTTGCCTGCAGACGGCATATGAAAGGAAGAAGAGATTCTAAGAATAAGAATGTCAGTATAGAATAAGAGAAATAGCATAGAACTGACAGAAAAGAAACCATAAGGGCAATCTCTGTTCTGCCACTAACTGTGACTTCTACTCTCTGGACCTCAATCTGTTCAACCAGAAAATGGAGAAGTTGGATTAAATAATCTCTAAATCTCATTACAGCGCCAACACTTTATGGTTTTACTTAACACCATTCAAAAGAAATGACCATTTTTAGGTCTGGTCCCAACTCTAGAACCCACAGGTTGCATGAACATGAAACTATCAATGGTGACCATCTGGAATCTGGATAGCACTGCCATGACAGCTCAGAGAATAAACAAAGAGTTTTCAAATGTTTTCTGGTCCAAGGAACCAGAAAAGAAACAGCCAAAAGGTTGTGCACTGTGAAAAAGCATGAAGATAAGTTCTTGTTTGGTGGGCAGGGCAGAGAAAAGGAAGACTGGGGGCAGTGAGGATTAAGAAATTGAGTTCATGACATTACAAGGCATAGACATAAAAACATATCACCAACATATCCAGGAACTTTTGCATCAATAAGCATCTATCAGGCTAAATGATGAAAATACAAAGTAAAAAATGAAATATTTCCTGTCCTCAAGGAGCTTACGTTGTACATTTCTAGGGAGTGTTGTTTTGTTTTGCTTTGCTTTTTAATGTGGAGACATGGCTACGGTGTAAATTTGGGTTTCAATATTCTGTGCCTCAATTTGTCAACCTTTGAGGATGAAAATAATGTTCCCAGGAATGTTTTCATAGGAAGAGAGAAGGGAACAAGAATTTATTAAGCACCTACTTGCACTAGATACCATGTTAAGAACTTTACAAATCTGCTCTCACTTGATCTTCTCAACAATCCTGGGAAGTAGTGCTATTACGATTCCTACTTTGCATCTGAAGAAACTGAAGCAAGTAGAGCTTAAGTGACTTGTACAGGGTCACATGCTAATAAACGTCTTAGACCAAATTTGAATTCACGTCTTCCTGACTCCAAGCCCAGTGCTCTATGCACTAGGCTGATGAATCACGATCTAAGTTCAAGGTTGGTTTTGCTGCTAAGAACGTGACCTGGGACAAATAACTACTGGTCCTCAGTTGTAAACATCAAAGATAAAAATAAATCCTCAGTGCTCAGTCTTAGAAACAATTTTGCCACCTAAAACACACAACCAAAACCAAGTCCTGGATGGGATCTCTGAGACTGGAGGAGATGAAATATCCTTTAGGTCTATGAATGATCAGAGGCAGAGGGAACAAGTGGAGAAAGCATTCTGGGGGGAATGTGAGGTGTCATTATTTACTGGTAGATTTTGGAAAGGGTGTGCCATGGGCAAAAGACTAGGCACATGGTCCCTCATGGCTTCCTCTTTCCCATAACAAGGAAACACATGTAAATGGGTATGGATTGGGGTAACCTAAAGGAAAGACTATCTGCCAACAGGCACATGGTTTCCTCATGTTAGGGGCCTGAGTGCTAATGATTATATTAGGAGATCATCAGGAACCCCTGACTACTGGTAGGTACTCTAGTTCCCAACATTTCTGTTGTTGGCATAAAGCAAAGCAATGTTTCCTGAAAACTGCTTGGGACTTCCTATTGCACTCCAGTGAAAAAATTAGCTTCAAAAAGCCTCATACAATGTTTAGGCAGGACAAAGTGACTAAAAGGCCCGGAAGACACATAAAAGAAGCATGTTGGCTTATGAGACAATTAGAAACGTGCTGTTCTGCTGCCCTCTCAATACCCATACAGTGAATAGAGATAGAAAAAGCTTCAAGTGCTACCTGATATATTGCAATGATCTGTACCAGGAACTCCTATTCCAAACTACAAAGATTGATGTATTCCCAAGCACACAGGCAGGCCTTCAGGAATACATCACGTCTATGCGTGGCTACCTCCATGAGCTGCTTGCACTTTTTCAGATCCAATTAAGACCTGGGTTCCCAATATCAGGACAGCAACAAAGAAACAGTGACAAAATAAATATATAAACCATAAATATTAGAAAGTCACCACAGCCTAAAACTCAATTAAACTAAAGATGTTTGAAATACGGTCAAGAAAATATGCTGTATCATTTAGTGGAGTCTACAGATGCCTTTGGAGAATGCTAACTATATTAAATGAGTTAATAAATTACCTCTAACAACTGTGCTCACAAGAGTGCCTAGGTCAGGGGCTTCTGTAAATCCTAAGTTTCAAGGAGTTTAGTACAGTACTCAGCACATAATACACACTTAATAAATGATTTTTCATTAATTTGAAACAGCTTCTTATGTTACTGGCACAAGTAACTGTCAATAATTAAGATTTACTCATTAGGTAGTGAACTCTTCATTACTGAAAGTATTTAAGCAGAGGAAGAAAGAATACTTGCATCGAGGATGTGGTTAAATTAGGGGACCTCTGAAGTCTCTTTCAGCTTGAAGATTCTACGACTTTACTAATCATTCTGATATATACCAATTCTACTAGGTAAAGAGAACCTTCAAAGAAACCTTCAAAAGTAGGTCTTGGTATCAGGAATAAGGAAGCAGTGAAATAAAGACCACCTATAAGGGAAGAAGGGAACAGAGAATCTACTTTAGGGTTAAAGAGTCACTGCAAAAAAGAAAGATGTGGCATCTGGAAATAGGAGAGGGACAATATGAAGAAAGAAGGCAGTCAGTCAGTCAGTCAACTAGCATTTGTTGAGTGTGTCAGACACCACACTAAACAACGGGAAATCAAAGAAAAGTAAAAAAAAACAAAACAAAACCCAATGTCTCTGTTTTCAAGGAACTCACAATCTCCTGGGGAGAAAAGGAGAAAATATGCAAATAACTACTCACACAGGAGGGGTGTATGTGCAAATTAGGGGCAATCTCAAGGGAAGGTGCTATGATTTAGGAGGACTAGGAAAAGGCTCCTTGGAGAAAGGGGGAATTCAGCTGAGATTTAAAGGAAGCCAGAGAAGGTAGGAAGTAGAGATAAGGAGGGATAGTGTTCCAGGTATGGGGGCGGGGGGGAACCAGAGAAAAAGATGGTCTATTTTGCTCATGGAATAGTAAGAAGCCAGTGTCACTGTTTCACACATAGACTTGGAGGGGAGTAAGTTATAAGAAGATTGGAAAGGTAAAAGAGTCCAGGGTATAAAGGCTTTGAAAAGCTAAATGAAGCATTTTATATCTGATCCTGAAGGTGATAGAAAACCACTGGAGTTTATTGTTGAATAGAATAATGATATGGTCAGGTTTTAGGAAAAATCAATTTGATAGCTTAGTGGAAGACGAATTGGAATGGAGAAAGATGAGGCAGGAAGAACAACCAGAAGGCAATTGCAATAGTCCAGATATGAGGTGATGAGGAACTGTACCATGGGGGTGGTATTGTCAGAGGAGAGATGGGGGCATTGACAGCAGATATTATAAAGGTGGACATGACAGCTCTTATCTGACCACTAACTGAAAATGGCAAGGGTGGGGGACATGGTGAGAGTAAGGAGTCAAGGATGACGCACACTTTGTGAGCCTGGGTGACAAGGGATGGTGGTCCCCTCAACAGTAATAGGGAAATTCAGAAGAAAGGAGCATTTTGAGGGGAAAGGATAATGGTCTTTTCCGTTTTGTACATGTTGAGTTTAAGATGTCTGCAGGACAGGACAAGATATCTAAAAGGCAGTTGAAGATCTAAGCCTGGAGGTCAAGAGAGAGGTTATAGCTAGACAAGTAGGTGTGAGAGTCATCTGCATAGAGATCATAATCAAAACCAGTAAGAGCTGGTGAAACAGTAGAGAGGTAAGAGAGAAGATGGCCCAGGATAATGCTTTAGGGGACAACCATGGCTACAGGGGGTAACCTGGATAAGGACCCAGCAAAGAAGACTGAGAATGTATAGTCAAGATAGGTAAGAGAGAAAAATGTCACAAAAATCTAGAAAGGAGAGAATATCAAGATAGCAGCTCTAGTCATCAATAAATGGAGAGAGTGGACTTTTTGAATGATAAGGGAGAAGTATATTCAGGAGAAAACATTCATTCTGTATAAGCTCAACCAAAATGAAGTGAATTATTAAATGAATGGGAATTGTGTACACAGATATCATCTTTAATAGGAAGCTTGGGGTTATTTTTTCCTAATTTTGGGGGTGTCTGCCCCTGCGATTTCATTTGTTCAAGGAACTCATAGTGATCAAACTCATCTACCATATCAGCAGTTGTTCTATAGGTTTAAAGAGTTTCCTGTGCCCTTGGGTCATGCAGCCAGTATGACTTAGAGAAGGAATTTGAACCCAAGTTTTCTTCATTCTGAGCCAGTTCTTAATAACACCACGACACCTTTAAAATAGCCATAGAGATGTCAGGCTCCAACTTCACAGTACCTACAGGGACACAGGTCTCACCAAATATGTGAGCACTAAAATGGATTGAGAGCAGAGAAGTAAACTAGTTTAATACGGTCCACCCTCCCTTCTGCTCCCCAATCTTCACAAGCCTTAATGTGCGCCTCCTAGCATCCTGGAGAAATCATTGATGGCCACTGTGGCAACAGCCTTCCTCATTATTGGAGTCAGATTCTATTTCTTTCTGGCAAATGGTAGATGGGTGACCTCCCATAATCATAGCCACAGCCCAAAAAGAAGCTTTAGAAAGAAGGTCAACTTCATTCAAAATAGCCAGTGCACCAGTGTCCTGGTGGTTTAAGGATTTGGAGTCAGGCTTCATTAAGGATTTAGACTGAGGCTCCAGTCATTGGTAATACAAACACCTAGATTGGTTCAGGAACAATGACAAATTAAGAATTCTGCTCATATCTCTAGTCAAAAGAAATAGGACCACATTAATATTCTTGCCACTTCCTGTTTCAGCTAAACTTGCTAGCTTCAAATGCAGAGAAGTCCTCTGTTTTAACAAGAGGCTATTGCTCCACCCAAATCACTGTGTTTTGGAGATGGGCCTGAAGATCCATATGCCTTAGCCTGGCAGAGGATATTGGTAGGAAAATGCCACATTCATTCACCTTCTGTCAAAATAGTTAAGAAACCAGGCCATGACAAAGAAAATGGAAAGCGTGTGCAGGTATGTGTGTGTGTGTGTGTGTGTGTGTGTGTGTGTGTGTGTGTGTGTGTGTGTGTGTGTGTGTGTGTGAGTGTAGCTCTGTTTCATGAAGCTAACAACCCCATCCTGAAGCTTTAGGGTTCTGAGCTCTGAAAACAAAAGTCAAATCAATCCACATTTAAACTACATTCATTGTAAATGAAATAGGATTTGCTGTTTATAATAAAATGGCATCAAAGAACTACCCAAGTGCTCAGAAAGCACTGCTGAGATCATATAAGCCACATGAAACAACATGTTAGTGGCTTTTAAAAAATTTGTTTAAAAAAGAAAGCTAATTGAAAGCAGACCGTCTCAAATAAACAAGGCCAGAGGCCAGCTTGGGCAACTTGGTGAAGCAGACTAAGTTGCTATTTTGAACGCTTTCTTCTGGGATATGGTTGCTTCCCACCTTTTAAGATCCCATCAGGCAGCCAGGACCTTGATAGGCTTCCTGGCTTCCCAAAGCAAATCTCCTAAGCCTGCCCTCCTGGGGTCTGTCTCTACCACCAGTACCCTCAGCAGCATTTATTTGTCCCAAATCCCGTTCTCTGCTCTCTGCTTCCCAAAGCAATCAATTACTTTAGGTTAAAGTTTTGCTGGAAGTACTGTCTACCTTTCTGGGAGACACCTATACATTCAAACAGTGGCCTTCTGGAGATGATGTTCCCCACCTGGCCTAGTATAGTGTAATGCACATAGTAGGCACTGTACTAAATTAGATTTGTATCTAAACCCAGGGAATGATTCTAACAAGCAGAAATCTCATGACAGGTCAGTCATGAGACAGCCCAGGAGGATGTGTGAGGTAAATGGATAGGATGGTAGGATTGTAGTAGAGGTTGATATCTACAAGGGACCTCAGATGCAAAATCCAACTCTCTTATTTTACAGTTGAAAAAACTAAAGTCCAGAAAAGCAAGTGATAGAGGCAGAATTTGAACCCAGGTCCCTTGCCTCCAAAGCCACTATTCTTTGTGTCAGTCACACAGTCTGTTCTTTTCACACATCGAGATTTCAGATTTTTAAAGAGAACCACTTAGGGTAATAATGCTCTAATATTAGCAAAAACATCTCTTTAGGCGTTTCTTTCTGATTTCACAGACACAACTGTACGTTTTGTGAAGTTGCAGTGGGGAGAAAAGTTTTTCTCTGAAGCTCTTAGACTGCTTAAATGAGGACACAAGAAGCAAATCCCAGGTCACACTGAGTGTCCATAAGCCCAGTCACTGTCTTGGGACCATGGGATCCTAAATGGGGACTCTGGTGTTGTACTAAGTGCTAAGCTTGATATCACAGAAGTTCAGCAAATGAGACATATCTTCCGCTGTGTTCAATCATTCACAGTCATGTCTGACCCTTTGTGACCCCATTTGGGGTTGTTGTTGTTGGTTTGTTTTTTTTTTTTGGCAGAGATACTAGAGGGGTTTGTTATTTCGTTCTCCAGCTCATTTAACAGATGAGAGGCAAACAGGGTTAATTGACTTGCCCAGGGTCACACAGATAGCAAATGTCTGATGCCAGATTTGAACTCAGGAAGATGAGTGTTAATGATTCCAAGTCCAGCACTCTATCTACCTCACTACTTAGCAGCTCTGTATCCTCAATAGTGACTCTGAAATGACTGAGGAATCCAAAGCAGATACAAGGAGATGGACACGATAACCACAGAGGACATAACACAGAGAAAATGAAGGTGTCTAAGATATAGAATTGCTGAATTAGGGAGTAAAATTTCATTACTTCTCAAAACTAAAAAATTTCCCCAGTCATAGCAAGTTGGTCACTTTCACTATGCTTCAGAAACAACTGAAAAAAGTCATAGCTTCCAAAGAAAGCAGGCAGCTAGGTGGGCAGTGGATAATGTTCGGGGCATGCATTCAGGACTACTGAGTTCAAATCCTGACTCAGATTCTTAGTAGTTGTGTGACCCTGGGTAAATCACTCAGCTCCTCTCAGACTCAGTTTTCTTATCTAAAATGAGTCCAGGAGGGTGCACGTGTGTTTGTGTGTGTGGGGGGGGGTTGGAGGTGGGAATTTGGGGAAGGGATGGATTTGATAGCTTCTAAGGTCTCTTTAACTCTAAATCTTATGAAGTCCAGCCAAATTCTCATACAATTAGTATATAAACACTTACTGGAAAATACTAAAGAAGGGTTGTGAATGGTGCCAACAGCAATGGGTTTGAAATATAGGGTCCATCCTAGACCCCGAATTTTTAAAAATGAGCAACAGTGACTTAAATAAGTTAATAATACTGGTTTTATTCAAACCCAATATAAGTCTGAATATCTATGTTTGAGTATAAAATATTCCTGTGATGACAGCATCTAGTGACCTAATGAAAGTTATATTTGCCACACAGTCAAAATGCCTTTTATTAGAGCAGAGATTTCTTAGGAATTAAGATTTGAGCTTTTTTTCCCACTTATGTTCCAGTCGAGGTCACCACCAAGACCGAGAATCTGGATTGGTGTTATTATTCATCATTGCCACAGAATGGGATAGCAAATTCAAGGCAAACGGCAGGCATATTCCCTAAGAATTTTATTAAAAGATCCCAGTTTTACTCTAAATTTAAGCCATGATTTTGTCTAGTATGGCCACATTAGTTTGAAATATTACACAGTACTCAATCCAAGTATTTATAGATTGTACTAAACTCTTATTTCTATATTTTTAAAAATCCATGATTTCATCAGTATGGAAAGTCCCTTCAGTAATGAAGACCCCAACATTTCTGTGTCTTTAGGAGATGGTGTCATGATCATAGGAGGATACAATCACATATTTAGAGCTGCAAAGGAGATCAGAGCCATCTAATCTAAACTCTTAATTTCACATTAGAGGAAACTGAAGCCCAGGAGGCTAAATGACTTGGCCAAAGTCACCCAGTTATTAAGCATCAGACACAAGACTTGGACACACACAAGAACCGGGAGTTGCTATAGTCCATGAAATCCATTACTCAGTGGCCAGTCTTCTGGAAATAAAGCTCTTCCAATTTATCTAGTCCTTCCCTTAGACAATGGAGGCATTGATTACACGCAGAATCTTCCCATATTGGTAGGGCCTGTCAGAACCTGTATTTGGCTGGTATAGCTATTGGAGAATCCAGGGTGATCTCCATGGCTTAAAAAATAATTTGAGTAGAAATTTAATGTTCTTTAATCCTCACTGGAGATTTAATCCTCATGTGACTGATAAAAGGGTAAGATAAGGAGTTGGATTTCTAATGAAACAAAGTATTAATAAAAATAAGACCAGAGGGTCCCACCCTGCCACTGAGAAAGCCTTTCCTATTCATGACAGACTTTCCAACATGTGGATTATGAGCAAAATGTCAGCTTCAAAGCTTCACTCAATGGATTTTTAAATTGCCATGCCTTTTTTTTGGAATGATTTCTGGGAGAGAATCATGTCTTTTGACCATAACTGTACCCCTTATCTATAACTTGAAAGGATAGAGTCCAACTTCTAGCATCCCTTTTCTTGGTTCATTTCATTTCCAGTATTCTTTTTAGGGATTTGCACACTGAAATACCTCTTTGTCTTAGAGTTGAAGTCAGACCTAAGAGCAGATATTATAGTCAGGTTCTAGCAGAACTTGATGGTGTCGGAGATAATTAGATTAGGATTTTACATTTGAGAGGTGTCACAGAGATATTATGGGAATACTTAGCTGCCCTTAATAAGTTCAAATTACCAGGCTGGTCAAGAGCAACCAGCCAAGTAATATTCTACGAATGCTAAGGGGCTGACAGTGAACTGCAAAAAATTGTAGTGAACGTAAGAGGTGTCACAGGATTGGAGACAAAGTTCTAGTTTTTAAGGAGGAGAAGAATGTAGACTATAGGTCAGTGAGTTTGACTTTTATTCTTGCAGAATTTTAGAATATATTCTTAAAGTCATGCTTTATGAAGTTGAAAGAGTGATCCTTAAGAGCCAGTGTGGCCTCAACAAAAACAGGTCAAGCCAGACTGATTTTATTTTCTTTTTTTTGATAGGGCTACTAACTTGGTATATCAAGGTATTACTGAAAATACAGTACATCTGTTTGGAAGTATTTTACAAAGTCTTCCATGACATCCTTCTAAACATGATAGAGAAATGTAGATTGGAAAATATTTGAATGACTGAACTATAAAAGTAGCATAACTCTAGTTTTGAAAATCTGTCTCACAGAGAATATATGGAGACTGCTAAGAACCAAAAGGAATGCTGAGAGAAGTAGTTTGTGCTGAAAGTTCTGAAGTGACGGTTGAGAAATATTTTGATGTGAATGTTCATCTCCCTATAGAGTCAGTGATATAGTGAAAGTTTTTATTGGTGTTACAAAGATTTATGAGAATTCTGTGGGAAGGACAGAGAGAAGGAAGGTGATGTGAAACTTCTTCCTCATAGAACTGTCATAAGTGATATATTATAAAGAATTCTTATAGAGACAATTCGATGGAGAATTTGTGAGAAGCTGGCAAGTACACGGTGTCTGGAGAAACTGTATTCTATAATTACTGAAGAAAAGATCAAGCAAAGAAAGATTAATTTGGTTTATTTCCTAAAAGGCTGGATTTAACTTTCATATTAAGGGAAAATACGAAAAAAATTAATTTGCAAAAGACCTTAATCAGCATCTGCAATGAACTGAATGATATGAGATGGTGTTTGGAAATAAATGACAACTTTCACTATGTATTAAGGGTTGGAAGTGACTCTGAATTTTCACATAACTAAAATATTGCAATAGTTTATGTCTTTATTATTCATTATCTAATAAGATTAGTACTATTTGAACAAAAATTGGAGTTGAGTTAATTAATGAGAAATTTATAATTTTATCAGTGAGATAGGCTATCCAAAACATAATCTTGGATTTCTTTAGAACTCTGAAGGATGAAAGAAAATAAAGAGAACCTGTCAAGTCATGGCATTAGGAGAGTCAGATAAGTGAATGTGGTCAACCTTATTATTTAAAGTGACAACATGTGGCAGCATGTAATAACCTGCTACATTAGTGATTGATAATGTCCACTTGGTTGATAAATATGAGTTTAGAGGTAAATATCTAATAATATACCCAGGGAGTTGTTCTTGTCCTTATTCTATAGGACTTTTTTTTTCTTTAAATCATCAACTTCAATGGAAGCCTTGGTGGCACGTTTATAAAATTTTCAGATAATACAAAATTGATGAGATAGTTAATATTTTAGATTACAGAATGGAGATCCAAAAACTACTGACAGGTTGGAACAATGGACCACAACTATAAAATGAGTAATAGCTCTAATAATAAGTAGCATTTATATAGCGCTTTAAGGTTTGCAAAACGCTTTTACATATGCTATTTCGTTTGATTCTCATAACAAATCTTTGATGTATGTTCTGTCTTATGAGGAAACTGAAGTTGAAGGTTAAGTTACTTCCCAAGAGCACATAGTTAATAAGTGTTGAGGCAGGATTTGAATTTTAGCTTTCCTGACTCCAGACCCAAGGAAGGGAAGGGTAGAATGGGGCAAATTACTTCACATGAGAGACCTATTACAATGGAGGGGGCATTGAGAGTGTGGGTGATGGACATTGCTTGAACCTCACTTTCATCAGTATTGGCTCAAATTGGTAATAATATACACAGTCAGTTGAATACAGAAATCCATATTACCTGACAGGAAAGTAGGAGGGGAGAAGATTAAATAAAAGGGTCAGGGTGGACTGACAGAAGAGAGGGCAGACTCGGGGAAGTGGAAGACAGAAGCAAAACACTATAGAGGAGGGAAAGGGTTCAAGGAGAGAAAAGACAAATAGGAGGAAAAATAGAATGGAGGGAAATACACAGTTAGTAATCATAACCATGAATGTAAATGGGACAGACTTTCCTGTAAAGTTGAAGTGGATAGTAGAGTGGATCAAAAACCAGAATCCTACAATATGTTGTTTATAAGAAACACACTTAAAGCAGATACATGCATAGAGTAAAGGTAAAGGGCTGAAGCAGAATCTATTATGCTTCAGTTGAAGTGAAAAAAAAAGTAGGGCTAGCAATCGTGATCTCAAAGTAAACACAAAAATAAACTTAATTAAAAGAGACAAGGAAGGAAACTACATCTTGCTAAAACGTGCCATAGACAACGAAGCAATATCAATACTAAACATATATGAACCAAGTGGTATATCATCCAAATTCTTAAAGGAGAGTTAAGTGAGTTACAGTAAGAAACAGATAGAAAAATTATACTAGTGGGGGATCTCAACTATTCCCTCTTAGAACTTGATAAATCCAAACAAAAAAGAAACAAAAATCTAAAGAGTTGAATAGAATATTTGAAAAGTTAGTTAGTTAGATAGTTAGATTTCTATGGAGAAAACTGAATGGGAATGGAAAAGAATATATCTTCTTCAAATCAGCACATGACACCTACACAAAAATTAACCCTGTATTAGGACATAAAAACCTGAAGATCAAATGTAGAAAGGTACAATATTAGATACATTCTTTTGAGATCATAATGCAATAAAAATTACAATTAAAAAAGAGCAGTTGGGGCAGCTAGGTAGCACAGTGAATAGAGCACCAGCCCTGGAATCAGGAGGACCTGAGTTCAAATCCGGTCTCGGACGCTTAACACTTGTTAGCCATGTGACCTTGGGCAAGTCACTTAACTCCAATTGCCCTGCCTTCTCCCCTACAAAAAGCAAGAAAAAGACAACAACAAAGGGCAGTGGATAGATAGATTAGAAATTAATTGGAAACTAAATAATCTAATCCTAAAAAAAAATAAATGGGTCAAAGAACAAATCATGGAAACAATCAATAATTTCATTAATGACAACAGTGAGACAAAACAGCAAAATTTATGGGGATGCAGCCAAAGCAGTACTTAGGGGAAAGTTTATTTCTCTAAATTCTTACACGAACAAAATAGAGAAAGATCAGATCAACGAATTGGGCAGACAACTAAAAAAACTAGAAAAAGAACAAGTTAAAAACCTACAATTAAGCACCAAATTGGAAATTCTGAAAATCCAAGGTGAGATCAATAAAATTGAAAGTAAAAAAAAAAAACTATTGAGCTAATAAACAAAAGTTGGAGCTGGTTTTATTGGAAAAACAATAAGATAGATTAGCCATTGGTTAAAATTTGATTTAAAAAAGGAAAGAAGAAAACCAAATATCTAGTATAAAAATGAAAAGGGTGAAATCACCATCAATGAAGAAGAAATTAAAACAGTCATTATGACATATTTTGCCCAATTATATGCCAATCAATATGACAATTGGAGTGAAATTGATGAAATTTGGAAAAATATAAATTGCCTAGCTTAACAGATATGGAAATAGAATACATAAATAACCTCATCTTAGAAAAAGATATTGAACAAGCCCTTAAGGAACTCCTTAAGAAAAAAATCTGCATGGTCAGATGGGTTCACAAGTAATTTTTGCCAAACATTTAAGAACAAATAATTGCAATACTATATAAACTATTTGGAAAAATAAGCAAAGAAGGAATCCTACCAAACTCCTTTTTATGACACAAATATGGTGCTGATAGCTAAACCAGGAAGAGCCAAAACAGAGAAAGAAAATTATAGACCAATTTCCCTAATAAACATTGGTGCAAAAAATTTAAACAAAATTCTCTCAAGGCAATTACAGCAATATATTACAAGGATTATATGATTATACACTCTGACCAGGTAAGATTTATACCAGGAACACAGGATTCATGCAATATTGGGAAAACTATCAACTAATTGACCATATCAATAATAAAACCAACAGAAATCATATGATTATCTCAACAGATGTTGAAAAAGCTTTGACAAAATACATCACTCACTCCTATTTAAAACATGAGAGCATAGAAATAAAGGGACCATTCCTTAAAATGATAAGCAATATTTATCTAAAACCATCAGCAAGCATTATTCATAATAGGGATAAGCTAGAGGCCTTCCCAGGAAGATCAAGAGTGAAGCAAGGATGTCCATTATCACCACCATTAATCAATATTGTACTGGAAATGTTAGCTATAGCAATAAGAGAAGAAAAAGAAATAGAAGAAATTAGAACAGGCAATGAGGAAACAAAACTATCACTCATTGCAGATGATATGATGTTACACTTAGAGGACCCTAGAGAATCAACTAAAAAACTGCTTGAAACAATTTAATAACTTTAAAAAGTTGTAGGAAGTAAGATTAACCCATATAAATAATCAGCATTTTTTATATGACCAACAAAGTCCAACAGCAAGAGATAGAAAGAGAAATTCCATTTAAAATAGCAGTAAACAACACAAAATACTTGGGAGTATCTACCAAGACAAACCTAGGAACTATATTACAATTCCAAAACACTTTTCACACAAATATAATTACAAATAAAGATAAAGGCAGATCTAAACTATTGGAAAAAAACATCAGTTGCTCGCATGTCTAGCCAATATGATAAAAATGACAATTCTACCCAAGTTAATTTACTTATTCAATGCCACAACAATAAAACTAACAAAAAATTATTTCACAGAGCTAGAAAAAAATAACAACCACATTCATCTGGAAGAACAATAGGTCAAGAATATCAAGGGAATTTTTTTTTAAGTACAAAGGAAGATGGCCTAGCAATCCAGATCTCAAACTATATTTCAAAGAAGTCATCATCAAAACTGCCTAAACCTGGCTAACAAATAGAGTGATGGATCAGATTAGGTACACAAGACCCAGTAGTAAATGACTCTAGTAACCTAGAGTTTGATAAACCCAAAGACCCCAGCCTTTGGGAGAAGAACTCACTATTTGACAAAAACTGCTAGGAAAACTGGAAAACAATAGGGCACAAACTAGGTGTAGACCAATATTTCACACTATGTACCAAGATAAGGTGAAAGTAAGTACCAAATCGAAACATCAAGGGTGATACCATAAGCAAATTAGAAGAGCAAATAATAGTCTACTTGTCAGATTTACAGAGAAGAGTTCATCACCAAACAAGATACAGAGAGCATTACAAAATGCAAAATAGATCATTTTGATTATATTAAACTAAAAAGCTTTTGCATAAACTAAACCAATACAACCAAGATCAGAAGGAAAACAGAAACCTGGGAAAGAATCTTTACAGCAAATATCTCTGATAAAGGTTTCATTTCTCAACTATTTAGAAAACTGAGTCAAATTTATAAGAATACTAACCATTCCCCCAATTGATAAATGATCAAAGGATATGAACAGACAGTTTTCGGATGAAGAAATCAAAGCTATCTATCAGCATATGAAGAAGTGCTCTAAATGACTTTCGATTAGAGCAATGCAAATTAAAACAACTCTGAAGTACTACCTTACACCTATCAGATTAGCTAGTATGATAAAAAAGGAAAATGATAAATGTTGGAAAGGATGTGGGAAAATTGGGACACATACATTGTTGGTAGTGTTGTGAACTGATCCAACTATTCTAGAGAGCAATTTGGAACTATTCCCAAAGGGCTATAAAACTGTGCTTACTCTTTGATCCAGTAATACCACTACTAACTCTGTATCCCAAAGAAATCATAAAAATGGGAAAAGGACCTCCATGTACAAAAATATTTATAGCAGTCATTTTCATGGTGGCAAATATTGCAAATTGAGGGGATGCCCATCGTTTGGGAAATGGCTGAACAAGCTGTGATATATGAATGCAACGGAATGTTATGTGTAATAAGAAATGATGAACAAGTAGGTCTCAGAAAAACCTGGAAAGACTTGTATGAACTGATACAAAGTGAAATGAACAGAATCAGGAAAACATTGTAGGCAGTATCAGCAACATTGTGGGATGATCAACTATGAATGACTTGGCTCTTCTCAGCAACACAATGATTCAAGAGAAGTACAAAGGACTCACAAAGGAAAATGCTATCCACATCCAGATAAAGATCTGATGGACTCTGGATGCAGATTGCAGCATATTTTTTTCACTTACTTTATTCTCTTTCACGTTTTATTTCCTTTTGATCTGTTTCTTCTTTCTGAACTGTGACTAATATGGAAATAAGATTTACATGATAGCATATGTGAAATATAATCAATATAACCTATAATCAAAATAACCATTTTAGGAAGAGGGGAGAGGAAAGAGGGAGGATGAAAAAAAATGGAACCCAAAATCTTGTAAAAATGAATGCTAAAAATTGTCTTGATATGTAATTGGGGAAAGAATAACACACTATTTTTTAAAAATAGGAAGTAATTAAAATTAATAAAAAGAAAAATGTTGTGTTCAGAATATCACCAGTTACGTGATAATTCCATTGTACTCTGACATAATCAGCCCTTATATTTAGTACTGTGCATAGTTATAGATACCACATTTGAGAAAACACATTGGAACGCTTAAACACGCCCAAGAAAGGTTAATCAGGATGATGAAAAGGCCCTAAAACATGTAATACAAGGATTAATTAAAGGAACTGGATATGAGAAGATTTAGAAGCCATATGATAACTTGTATAAAATGTTTGGATTAAACTTGGGTTGTTTTTTGTTTTGTTTTGGATTTTTTTTTTTTAGTTCTGGAAGATAAATTAGAAGCAATGAATGGAAGTTTCAGAAAGACAGATTTCAACTTGGTGTAAGGAAAAACCTAACATTAGAGCTACCTAAAGTAGAACAGTTTGCTTCAGGGATTAACAAGTTCTCCATCAATAGAGGCTTTCAAGCAGAAATTGGAGGACTCTTTGTGGGGGATGTTATAGAAAGTATTCCTGTTCACATACAGTCCTTTTCAGTTTATAATTCTGTTTTCTATTGCAGCTTTCTAATTCAGAAAAGAAGCCAAGTATAGTAGAAAGAACATGAAACTGGAAGCTTAAGATGTAAGTTCAACCTTGACTCTGATTTTTTTTTTACTCTGATTTTATTAACTTGTTGGCCATCAAAAAATTATCTTGGATTCTGATTACTCATCTATAAAACAGGGGGAAAATACTTTAACTTTCCAACCCTATTAAACCTTACTATGTGTAGCATTCT
>CM053581.1:455806945-455821258 GCA_028627135.1 Pseudochirops cupreus
ATTCCTTATAATATATATTATATACCTTATGTATAAGGTATATAACATGCATTATATTATCTATCTTATATATAGTTATATATAATATACATTGTATTATATACCTTATATAGGTACTCAGACTTTAAATACATTGCTCCTTATACAGGAATCAAATATGTATAAAAATACACAATTGTTGTTGTTCATTTGTCTCCAATTCTTCATGACACTGTCTGGGGTTTTCTTGGGAAAGATACTAAATTGGTTTGCCATTTCCTTCCCCAGTGGATTAAGGCAAACAAAAGTTAAGTGACTTGCCCAAAATCACACAACTAGTGAATGTTTGAGGTCACATTTGAACTCAGATCTTCCTGACTCCAGGTCTAGTGCTCTATCCACTGAGTCATCTAGCTGCCTCCATAAACAAATAATACAAAAATATAACTATCTCATATATACTATTGTCCATTTCTTCCTACTGCTTGAGAAGGGGAAACTGAGGCACCAATCACAAGTGTTCTTTGATATTAGGATACTAAGTTGATAGATGTAGAAAAGGCTATAGACTTGCTGTCAAATGATCCAACCAAGTTCATATCTTTGCTTTTTTCATTTCCCAGATATATATGACCCTAGCTAAGTCATTTAAATGCCTTGAGCCCTAGTTTCTTCATCTGAAAAAAGAATAATATTCTTATCTATCTCTGAAACAGTCTGGCTGTGTGACTGAAGAACTTCCTTAATATCTAGTGCTCTAGGCAACTCTTAAAACTCAAAGCTGTGGAAAAGGTGCCAACCTGCATTAGTAAAAGGAATTTCCTCTGAGAATTCCAATAGTTATATGAGAGCAACATGGCACAATGGATAGCGTAGGAACCCTTGGAATCAGGAAGATCTGGGTTCAAGTCCTGTCTCTGACACACATTAGCTGCGTGACTCTGACCAAGTCACTTATGTTTCGCAGAGTCTAGAGCAACCTTTCTAAAAGTATAAGACACAATGTGTGGATATACATGAATGGAAAGCGTTGTTGCACCAGGAGTTTCCCTACACTAATGAAATCACAAGTTCACACCACAAACAAACAAAACACAAAGCAGTTTACAGTTTACTAAGTGTTTTAGAGACATCTTCTCCTGCGATCCTTATCTGTGCAATCCTTATCCCTTTATAACAAAAAAGAAGCTGGGGTTCAGAGAGGTTCCTAGGATAACAAATTTAAGTCTGGCAGGGACCTTAGAGATCATCTTGTTTAACCCCTTCATGCTAAAGTTGGAGAGACTGAGCCCCCAAAAGGTAAAAGGAGCGACGTACTGGTAAATGTCTAATAACCAGCATGGGGAGGGAGGAGGGAGGAGGGAGGAGCAAAACGTATGCACAACACACAAATTTAATATGCCTTATTAGCATTTCCTCCATCACTTTCTTAAACCTAGATAATCAAGAAAAACAATAAGTCAAACTCTAATTTGTAGTACTTAATGATTTACAAGCTGTAAATGATTACACTGAAAATTTAACAATCAGCTCCTGACAGGCGGGTAGGAGCTGGATGTAAGTGACTTAACCAAGATCATATAGATGGTTGTAGAGCTGCAAGTAGAACCCAGGTACTCAGACTTTAAATGCATTGCTCCTTCAACTGTATACCCTGTTGCCTCTCATTTTAAGGATACTCCCTGAGGTGAAACAGCTACTTCACTATCAGAAGAGAATTTCAAACTCAGGTCTAGCAGTTTTTCTAGCACTGTGCCACAAGGGCTATGTAAATGTGAACAGGTCTTGTTAATATTAATCTAGGAAACTCTACTCATGCCCATTTGATGAGAGTAAAATGGGAGCAAGAAGAAAGATCTTCGGGAATCCCTCTGGGATCATTCCGAGAGTTTTCTGAGACTTCAGACTTTCTGAGCTTAGTTATGATGAGTCACTTGTTCTTACGAGCTAATCACCAGCCTCATTAAAGCCCTGAGGTTGTTCAATCCCATTAGTAAGAGTCCAACACAGGAAGGCATTGGGGCAAACTGCAAGCAGGCATTGGGAATCAAAAGGAGGAGAAGATTCAAAAGCAGCCTGGAACCTCTTTTCAGAGTATCATTCTAAGCACAAACGGCCGCAGCAGGGGGTTTAGTGAGCTAACACCAGGTGCTTTTTCATTAATTACATCCCCTCTTTGCTACGATCTCACTCCTGGCGAGGGGAAGAAAACTAATGAGCATAATCAGAAGACTTCTCAAGAATTTTTCACCTGCCAAGCACTTAAAAGATTGGCTCATCAATCCACACTGCCCTCCCATGAAGCTGGTAATTATTATTATGCCCAGTTCATGGATAGGGCAAATGAAACAGAGATTAAGAAGCTGTCTAGGTCCTTGAGGGTGTATCTCTACCCTTTTTAATGCATGGGGGCTCTGGGCTATATTATGTTCTTCACTCCTTTCATTCAGACTCAATTTCCCCATTCATCCTACTAGCCTTCTAGGGAAAAAGAAAGAAAAAAGATCCTGGGTTATAGCAGGGGTTTTTTAACTGAAGTCTACAAACTTTTTAAAAGGTTTTGATTTAGGATTATCATGTTACAATTATGTGATTATTATGATATGATTGTGATGATCGTATTACAATAGATTACCATATACAAGAGAATTTAGTGTTTGTGTTTTTGTAATCCTCTGTATTTTGCTTTGTGCATCTAAAAACATTCCTCTGAAAAGGAGTTCATGACACAAAAAAAGGTTAAAAACCCCTGGGTTAGAGCCCCATCCCATCCCAGTGATTTCCATTCAAAGACATTTACAATTACAAAAATAATTCTCATTGTAATATATTCAAAGTATTTGAGTTCCGTTGATATAATACTTCCAATGTGATTAAATTTTTACTAAAAATAAATAATAACAATTTGAGCAGCTCCTTGAAATCTATCATAGTAGGATTTGACCAAGTACTAGTCAGAAGATCTGGGTTAAAATTCCCCATCTGCTACTTACAGCCCTCATGATCTTAAGACATTTTACCTGTCTATGCTTCAGTTTACTCATCCATAAACTGAGAGGGTTGGACTAAATATTTGTTTTCTAATCTCAATCTATTTTCTTATGATTACTTATGCAATATTTTCCAAAAACATCATACCTGATCCATGGGTTTAAATGTCATAATTTCATAAGAATAAGGCTTTTCATATTTAAATCCTTTAATATTTGATTGTGTCTTGGATAAAAATACAGAACTACATATCATCTTGGGCATGGACTCTTTCCTTTGCTCACTGATTGTGAAAGATCATTATTTCTCTAGAATATTCTCCTGTCTAAACCAAAAAAGCAAACTCAATATGGGGGGTGGGGAGGGGGGAAGGAATGGACCAGGAGGTACAGAGCTCCTATAAGGAATCTCTACAAGTGCATAGGCCAGGTACAGAAGCCCACAACACAGAGATGCCAATTGGAACACACGCCATCAGTTTGTGGCACCAGAAAATCGATATCGTCACAGTGGGCAGTACAGTTAATGAGGACTCATATTGGGGCAGAGACTCTTTGGAAGAAGAAAACAGCACAGCATCCATGGAATTTCTGGTTGTTTTATTGACTGTGCCTAATATTTGACTAAGAAAGCCTGAGTGGGGTAGTGAAAAGAATGATGAACTTAGAGTTGAGAGACCTCAGTTCAAATCCCAGCTCTGATATTTACTAAGTAAGTCAATCCTCTCTGAGTATCACCAGTAAAGTTGGTAGAATAATGTTTGCACCACCTCCTTCACAGGGTTGTTACAATGAAAGCCCTTTGTAAACTTTAAGGCGCTTAAAAATGTGAGTGATAACTCTGTTTGATGACAGAGTTCTTCCTTAACAAAGCAAGGAATCTGCTTCTATCCTCTGCTCTCACTGTCCACCTAAGTTACTGTAGTTCAAGCCTATTCCTAACATAAACAGATGGTTCACATATTCTCTCTCTCTGTCTCCCTCTTCCTCTCTCTCTCCCTCTCTCTCTCTCTTCCTGTCTCTGTCTCTCTCTCTCTTTCTCTGTCTCTCTCTCTGTCTATCTCTCTCTCCCTCCCTCTCTCCCTCTCCCTCTCTCTCTCTGTCTCTCTCCCTCTCTCTGTCTCTCTCTCTGTCTCTCTCTCTCTGTCTCTCTCTCTGTCTCTCTCTCTCTCTCTCTCTCTCCCTCTCTCTCTCTCTCTTTCTCTGTCTCTGTCTCTCTCTCTTTTTCTGTCTCTCTGTCTCTGTCTCTCTCTCTTTCTCTGTCTCTCTGTCTCTCTGTCTCTGTCTCTCTCTCTGTCTGTCTCTCTCTCCCCCTCCCTCTCTCCCTCTCTCTCTCTGTCTCCCTCTCTCTCTCTGTCTCTCTCTCTGTCTATCTCTCCCCCCTCCCTCCCTGCTTCCCCTCCCCTCTCTGGAGGTCTGTAGTCTGATTATATGTACATTTTTAAAAGTTTGTCAAGAGATCTGGAAGGTCTCAAATGATTTTTATTAGATTCCAGCAAGACAAATCACTCTTCTGAATAAGAAAGGAAATCCCATGAGGTTCAGAGCAAGAACCTGCATGGATGATTTTATCTACCAACATGAATTTTGATTGATAATGGCGTTACTATGTGCAAGACATAGGTGTTGAAAAGTTATTCTAATACAAGGATAGGGATCGAGCTTAGGATTTCATCGACATAGGAGGAAGAAACTCCCACCACCAATGCAGGTTGGCACCTTATCTGCAATTTATAGTCTTAGAGAGTTACCTAGATTAGAACACTGAGAAGTGAAGGGATTTACCCAAGATCACACAGCTAGCATGTGGCCAAGGCCGGATTCTGACTCAGGAATTCTCAGCTTTAAAGCTGACTCTTTATCTATGCCATGGTCCTTTCTATACTAATATAAGTAAATAAATTCACAAATAAGACTAAGGTTTCCTTGGTTATAAAAAAAAAAACCCACAACAACAAAACAAAGAGAAAACGAAAATATGATTCACCCTACGTGGATTCTTGTCAATCCCACTGAAATTAGTTTTGAATACCTTATTATTTGACCATATCAGAAGGATTACAGAATCACAAAAATTATATTGCTGGAAGGGACCTCAAAGTCATTTAATTCAATCTGTACCTGGAAAGAATCTGTGCTTTACACACCCAACTTGTAAGTGATTTAGACCCTGCCTGAAGATCTTTAATGAGGGGGAACCTACCATTGATAGTTAAGAAATTTTTTTTCCCGACACCAAACTTAAATTTGCTTCTCTTAAACTTCAACCAGTTGCTCCTATTTCTTCCCATGAGGCCAAATAGACACTATCCAAGCCCTCTTTTCCATGACACCTCTTCAAATACCTGACAGCAGCCATGACACCTCCCTCTACTTCACTCCCAAGGCTTTTCTTCTCCAGGTTTAATAACCCGACCATATACTAAGTCCAATCTAAATCCAATTCTCAGAATTTCAGGGAATATAGATATTTTATTCCTTTATCTTAAATTCTAAGTCATAACTCAGACTGGATTATTGTTGTTTCTAGCTAATCACCTCACAAACATATTACATTGATGATAAGGGTTGGGGAGGGAAAAAATATACCTAAAATAATTGCATAAATATAACTCTTTGTGATTTACAAAGCCCATTTCTCACAATGATCCTGCAAGGTAGGTCATACCATTGCACCCGTTTTGCAGATGTAGATGAAAACATATAAAGTTATCACTACTAATAAATGCTAATGGATTCCCCTATCCCTAATACAGAGGGATCTGATATATCTTTTTAATGTTTAAGAACCATTAATAGATACAAAGGGAAAGATTATGCCTAGAAGATAAGTCCATGTTGGGGTTTTTTTTTTGCCATAACCTTAGAGCATAACCAGAATGCCACACTGGCATCGCATTGAGCTCACCAGTGTCAACGAATTCAGGGAACTGGGTAGAAGTGAAGAAATGAAGTTAAGAGAGAGGCTCAAGTTGATGGAGAAAACATGTCTAGACAGCAGTTTGTCTGAAAAAGATGTGGAGACTTTAATGGACTTCAGACTCAGTGAGTCTACAATGTTATATAGCAACCAAGAAAGGTAAAAGTAATCTGAGGGTACTTTAAGAGAAGTAGACTATCCAATAATAATGAAGTGATAGTCCTATTCTCCTTGGTCTAATCATAAACTGGAGTATAATAATAATAGTAATAATATTGGCGATGATGATGATGATGACAAACATTTATAGAGTGCCTACTACGTGCCAGTCACTGTGCTAAGGGCTTTACAGTTAAGATCCTGACAATAACCCTGGAAGGTAGGTGCTATTATTATCCCCATTTTACAGATAAGGAACCTGAGGCAAACAGGGGTTAAGTGACTTACCCAAGGTTACCCAACTACTAAGTCTAAACTCATATTTGAATTCAGGTCTTGCTGACTCCAGGCCCAGTTCTCTGTACACTATGGCGCCACCTTGTATTGTGTTCAGTTCTAGGTGCTTCACAATCTGATTTCAGTTTACAAGTATATATTTACATCCTTTATGACCACAGCATTCCTTGTTTCCTCCAAAGGGCAGTTCAAGCACCACCTCCTATACGGAGTCCATCCCGGAAAGACAGTCTGAATATATACAATGGGGAGTGTCTTTCAATTGTTGGCAGATGTAGTTAGGACAACAAATTCATGTCAACTGATGTCCAAAGACTAGTTAAAAATCAATCAATCTAAAGAAGGCTAATATCCTCTAAGGTATCAGAATCCTTAAGCCAAAGATGGGAGTTTTACAAATTATTTGTATGTAGTAGCTGGCCTCTATAATGGAATAAGATGCTGGTCTGTGACAAGAAAAAAACAATTTTAAAGGAATTGAATTTTATCCTAAGTTATCTTCTCAAACTCTTACTCGCTTCAAGGAACTATGTGAAGGTATTTGAAAGGCAGGGTTTAGCCCAGGTCCAACTCTGATTAGCAGTTTTGGTTATCCGTTCTGGGCTTAGGGATTCTGAAACCACAGAGAACATTAGCCTTCTTTTAATTCATTGATTTTAAAGTAGTTTTTGGACATCAATTGACACAGAATTGTTGTCCTAACTATATTTCCCAACAATAGACACTCCTCATTTTATATGTGTGTGTGTGTGTGTATGTATGTGTATATATGTAGATATATGTGTGTATATTTATACACACACAGAGGTTGTGTTTCCTTGCCCTGAAATTCTGCCACTTCGATGGTATTCTCTGGTCATTTTTATATAAAATTTACTAGGAAGATTATTTTCCTTCTAATTTTTTTATTTTGATTGTTTTGCTCTGGCACTGTTTTACCCACTGGGGATACAAAGGAAAAAAAGAGACAATCTTTGCCTTCAAGAAGTTTATGTTCTTTGGAGAACAAACAATGCAAACACAGGAAAGTGAACAACATATATTAGATTTAAAGTAACTTTCTGTAACTGGAAGTGGGGTGCCTCCAACAAGTGTGGGGTACCAGGATGGACAACCAGAACTGCTGGGCAGAGTTGGACATGAGCTAAACCCTTGTTTTAAACACCCTTACATAGTTCCTGGAAGTCAAGAAGAATTTGAGAAGATCCCTTAGGATAAAATTCAGTTCCTTTATATATTGGTTTTCCTGGTCACAGGCCAGCTTCTTATTCCATTGTATGATCCAGCTTCTACACACAAATAATTTGTATAATTCCCATGCTTGGAAATCTAATGGCAGATTCATTGGTTTTCAGGTTTGTTTCCTTACATGTGGTCTGACAAAAATGTTTGAAATACGGTTCCCAGAAGATAAATGACAGAAGTATTATAAAACAATATAATTACTTTCCCTTGTTCTCTTCCCATAACATTAAAAAGATTTGCAGAGGAAATATCATTTTCATACTTGAAATGCAGTCCTAATTCCATGGGAAAGCACATTCCTTTAGCTGTTTGTGTTTTCTTTTTCACCATGAGGGGAAATCAAAGAAATTCAGTTGCAAATGTATTCAAAAGGTAATTATACAATAATAAATTATATCCTCTTATTGCTCTCTGTGGTACACTGGAAAGTTAAATCTACCACTTTAGAATAAACAGCCGTGCATAAATGTACTAGGAGTCAATATATGATATGCGCCATTGAGCTAGCATCATATAGAATGAACTCTTGCAACAAGTCATGAACATAAGTGTTTTTCCTTGGGTTATCTAAAAAAAAGCTCACCCAACAATGACATTACGGTTTCTTGGAAAAGCACAGCCCATGTCCTCCTAGGAACTGGAATCTCTGTATAGATGCAGAACAAAAAGACAGACATATATAGGATACAGGCATATATGGACTACGCCAGGTCAGATAGCATAGCTACCAGCTAAGAAAGGGAAAGGGGTGAAAAGGAGACATAGTTTCCAGTGAAATGTGCTTTATAAGACTGAGAACTAGTTCATTTGTCCATATAAATCATATTGCTCTTTCAAAAAAATTCTTTTGTTCAGTTGCTTCAGTTGTGTCCAACCATTCATGACCCCATTTTAAGGTTTTCTCGGCAAAGATACTGGAGAGGTTTGCCATTTCCTTCTCCAGTTCATTTTACAGATGAGGAAACTGAAGTAAACAAGGTTAAGTGACTTGCCCAGGCACATACAAGTAGTAAATGTCTGAAACTAGATTTGACCTCATGAAGGTGAATCTTCTTGACTCCAGGTCCAGCACTCTAACTGCCCCAACAAATGGGCATAGTATAGCAAAATGAATTCCCAACCACACTGGTCATGTCCAAAAATTTTCTCTCTTTTTGCATCTTGAATCTCTCATTCCTCTGTCAGGAGATGGGTGGCATGACATTTCATCATCAGCCATCTAGAATCCTGATTGGTCACTGCACCAGTCAGAGGTCTTAAGTCTTCAAAGTTGTCTTCATGATGTTATTGTATAAATCAGTTCTACTGACTTCACTTTGCATCAATCCATATGTGTTTTCACAGGCCTTTCTGAAATTGTCCCTTTCTAATCAAGGAATGATATTCCATTCATTCATATGCTGTCATTTGTTAACCATTCCTCAATTTATGGGCACTCCTCTCCTTTAGCTTTCAAAGATCTGCCTGTATAATAAGAGCTGTTGTAAACATTACTGTACATGGAGGTCTTTTTCCTCTTTCATTGGAGATAGTTCATGTTGAAGTGCTTTATAAAGATTAAATCTTGTAAATGAAGGTCCAATAATCAATCAATCAATAAGCATTTAATTAGTGCCTATTATGTGCTAAGTGTTGGGAATACAAAGATAAAAATGAAAGAGGCCCTGCCCTCAAGGAGTTTATATTCTCTAGGAGACATTTGATTGATAGATAGATAGATAGATAGACAGACAGACAGACAGACAGAAGTACATTAATGAATAAGATTTTTCACTTTTCATAGATATTCTTAATCTGAGATTAAATTACCATAAAATAACATAAAATAAAATAAAATAAAGTTACCATATTACTTTCATTATTGGATTTGGAATCAGAAGACTTGAGTCTGAATACTTTAAAAACCAGATCTGAAATTTCCCTTTCTAACCACAACTGCATATCCTTCTATCTCTCCCTTGCCTGAGCGCCCATAAACGATTCTTTGTCTTCTTCCACAAATTCCAGTCACTCAACCACTCTCTACTTTCTCAGCTTCATTATATCTTCATTGACCTTATTTTTCTTTCTTTGTGATGCTGACCTTATAGATACACATATCTCCCGCACTATAGAATCTCTTGCACCCAGAATCTTTTGTCACTTAACTCTTTCCAAACTCCAAACCTGGATTATTCCCACCATCTGCCTTTTCTATTCCTATTTGCATGCTGCTGAACTTTGCAGGAGAAAGTCTAATACCTGGGTTGACTGAGTCTACTACAAATTCATGTTAATTAATCTTAATTTTATCCTGACAGCCACACAACAATCTTTCTTCTCCTCTTGACTCTCTACCACCATTCCAGCAGTGTTATAATCTAAACCTCCTCTTTCCTCAAGCGATCCATGCCACCATTCTCCCCTCCTAATCAACATTAGACCTCACTATATAATATAATGATAAAACTGACACCATTCATCATGAACTCCTCTCTTCTCCCTAATTCTACTGTTCAAATCTCCTCCTGTTCATCATCAACCTCATTCTCTTTCTTTTGCTTCAGTCTCTAAATATACAGTAGCCAATGCCTCTACCTGTAGCCTTGATTTTGTCTCTTCCTGTTTACCTTGGAAGTTGTTCTTTTTATTATCTTCCCTTTCTCTTTCTCTAATCCTCAATTTCTCTTTGCCCATTGACTTATCAAGTACATGTCAGAGATGGAACTTGAACTTAGGTCTTCCTCATATGAGGCTAATTCCTTATTTATTATATCGAGATACCTTTTGTGTCTATTTGTGTATATTCTTTAAGTATCAAGTTATGCATATCAATAAATATATGTGTATAATCAACCAAGCTTTAAAAAGATAAACACCTATAGACACACATGTATTTCATATAAAATCAAAGAATCTATCTTTGATCCCATGTGCCGTTAAATAGTTTGTGTTTCATGTCTTATATATATTACTGCCTCTTTGAAGTGAAGGTCTGAACCAGCAAACAAATTGCCCTTCCCCAACCAAAAATCATATACGAAAGAGCAGTGATGCATCTCAAAAATACTCCCTAGCACCCACCTTTATGAACCACTTACACTGCCTGTGATGAGCATGAATGACAGATCATTCAACATGATTACTGCTTGTTGATCCCTCAAGTCCAATCAATGAACACCTCTGACGCCCTCCATCCATATTGCTTTAGCACTAAATCTATTTATTTTTGACAAACAGACCTAAATGCTGCAAATGTAACATATTGTAGGACATCCCCTGTCTCTTTCTTTCTTCATTGATCTTCATAAAGAAAAATATGAAAGTAAAATTGCTACAGTTTTTCATGTGCTATGCATTTGCCATGGAATCTATCAAACAAGCAAAGATAAGCTAATATTTGGGCAAATTCTGAAGCATTTGATGCATTATAAAACCTACGCCATATCCTTGTGGAAATGGAAAACTTTATTGTCATTTAAATTGCAATTCTACGTACACAAACATTGAAACTGTCAGAAGCAATTTTCTGTTCTTGCTACACCAATATCAGATGATTCAGGCAACTTGGCATTTGTTGGAATGTAGAACCGTCAGGAGGGTGGATACTATGTTTTTAAAGCAATACTGAAATTCCCCATCTCTCTCGCTGATCTTCAGGTGGGATATGACCCAATTAAATGCAAGATGAAGAAAACCAAATCTCATCTCTTAAGCAACTGCTTGAAGAGGATGGTTCCCTTTGAGTCACAACCAAGGGTAGGGAGCAGCAGGAGTGTGCTGGAGCCAGCTCTAAGCAGGTCTAATAGTAAATTGCTAAATTTTCAGCATAAACATTTACACCTTGGAAATAGCAAACATTACTAATCAGAGCTTGATTTATTGTTTTGTTTATTGTCTAGAATTAAGAAAGTAATGGAGAAAATATTAATAATGCAGATTAAACTTAAAAGTATGTCCTGCATTCCATTTTTTCCTTCAGAAAGCCAGTTGTTAAATATTTACCACAGACCACCAGTAAACAGTCATTGTCTACACTTCTGAAAATTTTAGAAACGAAAGGGGAGAGGGACAGTATTAGAATATAAGTGATTCAGAAAACTTGTAATATAACTTTTATATATAGACTCAGAATCACATATCCAGTACATGTCAGAGATGGAACTATATAAAACTATATAGTGTTATATATAAAAAATATAAGGTTCTAGAAAATTCTGTTGTATCCTTTCTGTTCAAGCATTCGATGTCATTGAATAGTGTGTCCTTGTTGGCTCTAGAGTTCTGTAATGGTAGGGGGTTTAAAGATCTTCCCTGCCCCTTAATAAGGCTAAGGAAATTTGAGAACCTTCCCTGGTTTGAAAATAGACTCTGCCCCCTATTAGGCTGAATGTGGAGCCTGTGGTAGGAAGAGTTTGCTGAAAGGTAGAGCAGAGCCCACAGGAGAAGCTTGCTTAGGGGAGCCTTGTTTTTCAGGAAGGCTCACACCCTGTTACTTTGCAACTAGGCAGTGGGTCATGAGGGTTGTGATGTTCTCTGACCCTGGAGAAAGCTATATACACCTCTGATGTGAGGTTTTGCTTTGGGGCTCACTCATAGGATGAGTTGCGTGTTTTGGCCAGATGAGATTCTAGGTAGCCATTGAGCCCCCTGGCTTTGAAAACCCAGATGTTGGTGCTTCTCCCTCTGGTGACTAACACTGTATGTATGTGATGGTCAGACAGCTAGAAGCCCTGTCTCTTGGTCTGTTGAATTGTGTTATTTTCTCTGTATTTTTTGTCTACTTGTAATTTCTGTTTGTATTCTCAAAGTTCAAGGTTCTGACTTTTTCCCCTGAACTAGGTAAATGATATATGTTTGATTAAAATAAGATTGTTAACCCCTTTTTGAGTTGCTTTCCTTTAGAAAAGCAGATCAAAGAATCTGTGCTAGCAGGCATCCTGGGTATGCTAGGGAGGTTGCTGTTACAAGGACTTAAGAGAGTAGAGAAGGTTATTTCAACGTGTGCAGGGACAATTTTGATAGCTGGACATTTATAAAAATAATCTATTATCAAATACTATAGTAATTGTTAAACTGTAGCCATCTTTTGCTGAACCTCCATAGTTAGGACCAAGAATTAAAACTATCTTCACACAAAAGGCATGTACTTCAGCACGTTGTAAGATATATACTGCATAAGAAAGCTTCAAATTGACCTGTGGAATGACTAGTGACTTTTTTCTTCCACTTTTTTCAGGATTGGGATAGAGGTATAAATGACCCATCAACTCTTCAAAGTAGCCCAATTAGGTATTCCTCATAACCATTTCATTTGGATGTCAGAAAAACTATTATTTCCTTCCTGCTAGATATCTCTTTTGCCCAACCATTCTCTTTTCCATTACGGAGCAAATAAAAACCAAAAGTAATATCACTTCTATCTCAGGTTCACATGGCACACATGGTAAATAGTCAGGACTAATGTTTGCTTTACTGAGCCCTTAGTCTAGAGTGAAATCCAACCAAGTCACACATTGTTTTGTTTGACCTCACTTTATAGCATCTTTCCATCCTACAGCTGTACGTCCTCCTGAAAAGTAAATCACATCAGCTCTAAGGCTAAATCTTTCAAATCCACTGAATGTGACTCATTTCCATTAAAATCTCAGGAAGTTTCAATGGCTGCCATTTTGAAGTCACATCATTCACATTCTTTTGGCCTGCACTTACAACTATTGATAATTCCTACAATCTCTAAGAATATCTTTCCTAAAATAGCTTAACTCTCTAGCTTTTCTGAGCATGTTCACAAGTAACATTTGACTCCATTTACTTTGCAAATATGATCATTAAATAAGGCACTAAGGTAGAAATAGCTTCTGAGTGCCAACAGAGAAACTGATTACTCTGCAAACCGATCAGAACACATGCTGCTGCTGCTATAGGCTTCAGGAGTCATTTGAAGCTGCTCAGCCCAATGCTGAGAAATTCCAGTTCTCTTTCAAGGTCTTGGACACCCTCTGCTCACAATCATTCCTGTCATGGGTGTTGAAGTGTTTGATTCTGCCTTCCTTAAAACCAGGAGTCACACTACTCATTTTTTATTACAGTCACATGGCTATGTAGAATATAAAAACCAACTAAAGCAACTTGGAAAATAGCATTAACATTTTCTTAGCCCACACAAGTTGATGGATTTGGGATTTTGTTTTTGAATACAGCCTGCACTCATTTAAGGTAGGATTGATGGCATTAGAACAAAAAGTAAGAGAATGAACTATGTGACCTCCTCAACACATCTTCCACGTCCACTCTAAATAAAGAAATATCTCTATTCTGGGGATACAATAGCCATAGGGTATCACAGTGGATAGAGTACACGGCCTGGAGTCAGGAAGATTCCTCTTCATGAGTTCCAAGCCAGTTTCTGACACTTACTAGCCGTGAGACCCTGGGAAAGTCACTTAACCTCAGTTCCTGGTCTATAAAATGAGCTCCAGCTCATTTTAGAAGGAAATGGGTAGCATTCCAGTCTCTTTGCCAAGAAAACCCCAAAAAGGGGTCATAGAGAGTCAGACATGACTGAAAAAGGACTCAACAGTAAGAGATACAGAAGAAAAGCAAAAGGAGTAGACTAAGGTAATGGCAGATTGGGAAAGATGAATTTTACTTGGACAGAGAAGGGGAAGGAATGTTTAAAAATAGCCAAGTAATTTAATGGCTCAGTCAACAAACAGGCCCAATCAACAAATATTTACTGAG
>CM053581.1:455821358-455906803 GCA_028627135.1 Pseudochirops cupreus
AAGCACATTGAGGGCGTGGTCAAGCCAGTTTTGCTGGTAATCCAACTTGGAAGAGCATGTGAGTGGACCTGGGACACTGTGTAACTAAACTGTGTTTTTAGTACTGATTTTTCTTCTGCAATTTAGATCCCCGACTCCAGAAGCCTACCTGGATGCCCTAGGCTGGTGCATGAAATTCAGTATGTCTACACCATGCCCGTTATGTTTTCCCCACACCAGCTCTTCCTTCTGACTTCACTATTTCTAATAGTGGCTCTACCCTTCACTCTTCTTCCCCATGTTCAAAAATTTGAGGTCATGTTACCTCTCTTAAAATTCTCATACACAGTTATATACCAAGGTCTACCACTTCCATCTCTGAAACATCTCTTATATCTGTCCTTCCTATTTCCATAGTGACCAGTCTAGGAGCATTCTCCTGCTCCCACCAATTATTGTGGGGTTATTCCCACCAATCCACTTCTTCAGACAATATTGCCAGAATTACCTTACACATATGTCAGTCTAATTACAATATTCGTCTGTTCAAAAATCTTTAGCCTGGCTCCTGGGGCTTAAGACAAAGTTAGTTTCCTTTGCTTGGTTTATAAAACCCTCCACAATATGGCATTCTTCAAAACCTTTCTAATCTTACCTCTACACTCGCTGGACATCTGCCTAGCCCTAGCTGGTCTACTAAGCCATCTGACCATAGCCTGTGCTCTCTCACCTCCTTGCCTTTACTCACATAGCTATTCAAATCAATCAATTAATAAGTATTTATTAAGTACTTATGTGCCAACCACTAAGCTAAGTTCTGGAGATACAATGAAAGGCAAGAAACAAAACCAAACCAAAAAATAGCTCTGGACCTCATGGAGCTCAAACTCTAATTGGGAGAAGTAAAGGATCTTTTCTCAGCTAAATCTCATATCTAACCCCAGCACCTAGAATAATTCAGGAGATGCTTAAGAAATGTTTCTTGAGGGGTGGCTAGGTGGCACAGGGAATAGAGCACTGGCCCTGGAGGCAGGAGGACCTGAGTTCAAATTCAGCCTCAGACACTTGACACACTTACTAGCCATGTGACTTTGGGCAAGTCACTTAACCCCAATTGCCCTCCAAAAAGCAAAAAAAAAAAAAAGAAGAAGAAGAAGAAGAAGAAGAAGAAGAAATGTTTCTTGAATGCTGTTGTTTTGCCCTTCTTTCTCGAAGTGGACCATGATATTGGGGAGGTGATGTCATGACTACCAAGTGAATTGGATTTAAGTGAAGCTACACTGTGCAGTTACCAGCCTTATTTTCTCCTCTGGAGTCATGTGAGTCCAGTGATAAAGATCGGTTGGTTTGTTGATTGATGTTTGGGTTAATTAATTAATTGATTGATTAATTAATTAATGAGGCAAACATATGAAGAGAACATTTCCCTACCACTCAAGGGCAGGGTCTGAAATGAACAAAAGACATCATAGGATTCTTTTAGTTCCAAATTCATACCACCAATGTCAGACCTTTACTTTCAGTCTCACAAAGAATTAGTACAGCTGAACAAAATCATTTTAAAGTTTGTTGGCTCTGGGATCCATGTAAATGTAATGTCTGTTATGTCGTCTACATTGCATTTGGAAGCTAGAGTCAGTCCTATCTAGAAACGGAGCACTACCCTCTTCCCTGCACAGCATAAATTCCAGGGTGTTGGGCAGGCTGCTTCTCCGAGCTGTGCCCTCCACAATAATAACAAACCCCGGCACAGCCAACTTCATCCCTACCTCTCACACTCTTCTCTCGCCTTTCTCTCCACCCCCTGGGGAGCCCACTCAGAAACGGGATTTCTCTTCAGAATGTCTCATTAAGATGATTACAGCCTTCTGGCTTTCTACCGGAGGTCACTCTCAATGTCCTTGCGTGTGTGTGCAATTTCAAATGATGTTCTGCGTTTTGTTCCTTTGTCCCTAAGGCATAGCTTATCCACAGGAAAGCGTCCAGTTTGAGGGGGTAATTTGGGAGAAATCAATCTCTACGTGGGGATGAGAGAAGTATAAGAATCCAAATATATGGGATCACCAAAGAACTTTTTAAAACTTTAGTGGTAGGGGTGGGAAAGATGGACAGAATACTAGATTTGGAGTCAGGTAGACCATGATTTAAATCTTACTTGTGAGATTCACATGCTGGGTGAGCATGGACAAGTAACTGAGCCTCAGTTTCCTCATTTGTAAATGCCTATAGCTTCTAACTCTCCAGATAAATGTAAGGCTTAAATAAGATCCTGTTATATGGAAGGGCTGTGTAAACTTAAAAGTTGGTTTATCTATTACCATTATTTTATAGTTAGTAGCAATAGTAATCTACAAAATTGGTATCCCCAAACAAACATTTCTGAAAGAACCAGTCTCCTACCTGGGCTGTAATAGGAGACATTTGGAAGTCTCTGAAAAAATACCTGCTGTCTCTTCAAACCAGACGCTTAATTTCAGATTTGTTTTCCAATCCTACATCCCAAATCTGGGGATCCCCATCACAGGCTCTGAATTGGTGGAGGCTGGGGAGGGGCAGGGCGCTGTACCTGATCTTCCGTTTCTTTCTCCCTCTCTCCCTTCCCTGATGAGAAGTCACTTTTCTGACACATCCTACAGCCGAATCCTGTCTCCGAAGCTCGTGACTTGATGTGACCTGTGACAAAGCTCTTCACCTCCCCAGGTCCAAGGTTCTTCATCTTTAAAATGAAGAGACCAGACTAGATGGCTTCCTTTTATCTCTTGATCTATAGAACTATAAAATTAATACTACAAAACTGATTAGGTAAATGTTTTAAGGATCAGAGATGGGGGCCCCTAGAAAGGTACAGCTTGGTTGCAGTGTTTATCAAAATGGTTTTTGTCTATTGCTCACTACCTGACACCAAGAACCATTTGTTGTTGCTTTGTTTAGTTGTTTTACTTGTGTCTGATTCTTCGTGACCTCATTTGGGGTTTTCTTGATAAAAATACTAGAGTTGTTTGCCATTTTATTCTCCAGCTCATTTTACAAATAAGAAAACTGAGGCAAATGGTGTTAAATGACTTGCCCAGGGTCACACAGCTACTAAGTGTCTAAGGCCTGATTTGAACTCAAGTCGTCCTGACTCCAGGGCCACTATTCTATCCACTGTACCACCTAACTTCCCTACACCAAGAACTATAGTTTTAAATCATTTATAGATTGAAACTTAACTGTTAGCTCTCTAAATAGAACTTCTTTTTTCCTGGTTCCTAGAGAATGGTTATAGAAATCAAGGAACTGAATCACATCAACATTTATATTCTTGCTATAAATGGTTCATACAATAAAAGGAAGTCACAACAAAATGGAAAGATGCCTCACTGTTCTTCCTAGAGAAGCAAATAGAGGAGTCAGGAGAGTCATAAGTCCAGAACTGAAAGGGTCCTTGAAGGCCATCCTGCCCAACCACCTCATTGTGCAGACGAGTCCCTGTAATGGTAGTAGGAATTTGAAGATCTTTCTTGCCTTGGTGAATCTGAGGATCTTTCCTGATTTGAAAATATACACTGCCCCCTAATAGGCTGTAAGTGCTCATGTGGAGCCTGCAGTGGGAAGAGTTTGCCGAATGGTGGAGCAGAACCCATAGGAGAAGCTTGCTCTGAGGGAGGCTTGTTTTTCAGGAGGGAACAACTTCTGTTACTTTGTAGTCAAATGGGTCATGAGGATTGTGACATTCTCTGACCCAGGAGAAGGCTATATATATATATAACTGTGAGGTGTGGTTTTGCTTTGGGGCTCACTTTGAGAAGAGTTGTGTGATTTGGCCAGATGAGACTCTGGGCAGCCATTGAACCCCCTGACTTTGAAAACCCAGATGTTGATGCTTCTCTCTCTGATGACTAACTGTATGCATGTGATGGTCAGACAGCTAGAAGCCCTGTCTGCTGAACTGTGTTATTTTCTCTGTCTCTATTTTTGTCTGCATGTAACTTTTGTTTGTATTCTCAGTTCAGGGTGCTGACTTTTCCCCCTAAACTAGGTAAATGATATATGTTTGATTGAATAAAGTGAGATTGTTAACCCTTTTTGAATTGCTTTCCTTTAAAAAAAGCAGATCAAAGAACCTGTGCTAGTAGCCATCCTGGGTATGCTAGGGTGCTTGCTGATACAGTCCCACAGGGGCTAACTTCTTTAAGGTCCCACACAGGTAGAAAGTAGCAGATAGCACTGGAACCCAAGTCTTCCTAATCCCAGGGAGTCAGTGTTCTTTGTCTTGTACTACACTGTTTTTATCCAGAATTCAAAGGCAAGAAGAAACATCATTGGATGGGATGCTCAGTCATGCTATATTGCAGCAATCATGATGAACATTTGTTAAAAAAAAAAAAACCATGAAGATAATTGCAGCTTATGTGCCAACATCTGTTACTGAGGGTAGGGAGACAGAGAAGTTTTATGGAAAACTGGATGAGAATCTCTCAAATTAAATCATCATACCTGACAATTAGTGACTTCAATATAGAGATGGGTATAGAGGAGGAGAACAAGAGTTGTTGGAAAATATTACATAAGGAACAAAAGCAGTCAAGGGTTTACATATTACACAGAAGCTTTATGTTTATAGGAGGCTTGGTGAACAATCTGAAGGTGAAATAGATAGAATTGTGAACTTAGAACCAGAAAGATTTGAGGTCACATTCTCTCTCAGAATCTTACAAACTGTGTGAACAGGCGCAAGTCATCCAACCTCTCTGAGTCCATTTTATCTTCTCCTACAAAAAGTAGATAATAATGAGGCTCTTATGAACTAATGCATGTAAAGTGTTTTTGCAAACTTTAAAATCAAGTTCAAAATAAATTAAAATTAAAGATGTCAGTTAATAGTAGTAGTAGTAGTAGTAGTAGTAGTAGTAGTAGTAGTAGTAGTAGTAGTAGTAGTAGTACCTACATCAGAGGATTATGCTGTGAAGCTAACATAAGAGGAAAGTAAGTAAGAAGGCAAAGGAATATGGTGGTGAAGTTCACACCCTGAAATATGGTTTATTTAGGCTCTTCCTAAAAATGAAGTTCAAGGGGAACTTGCAAATAAGAAGGGGACCAAAGGGGTGGAGGGTACCTGAAGCATGGTGCAAAGTCTGGAAAGGGAAGCATAGCTGGCGTTGACTAGGCTTGAGTAACCTAAATTGCTTATTTGCCCAGTAACCTCTGGTTAAAATTTATCATGTTTAGTTACAAGACATCAAATAAGGGATCAGATCCATAAACTATCTTGTCTATGGAATTGTTAATGACTTGGCAATTACTCGAAGGCTATAATAGCTTATTAGGAGACGATTATGATTCTACAAGTGTCCGAATTTGACTCCAAGCCTGATGTACTCCATGGCTTACATAACTAATTCTCTCCTTCCAAGAGAAAAACCAGTAAGACATTTTTTTAAATGTTGTGGGCCAAACAGACACAATTGTACTTATGAAAAAATAACCAATCAAATTATAAGGGTACTAACACTACATATGTATAGCCAAAAGATACAAGGCCTGCACCTGGATCCTAACGGGAAACGGTTCAGTCATGCCTTGCATCATAAACCACCCCAAAGTCAACTATCTTGCTTACATATGTGATGCACAAACAATAATGATTCATCTTTCCCAGCTGACTCTAACAAATTGAATAACAGCCATGGGGAGGCAGACCAGTTCAGTGAATCGAGTGCAGGTGTGAGAGACAGAAGCTAATAAATTCTCACCCTAGCTTTGCCCCAGGCTTCCAGCTCAGTTTCCTCACTCACTCCCATCTGTTACTTGAAACAAACCACACTTTTCAGTCATATGGGGCTGTGGGAAAAAGTAATAAATAGAAAAATGCTGAGGAATGGAGAGTTAAGAAACAGCAGGGCCCGCTCCCCAATATGAGCTTTATGCTGCAGACTTCACAATGTGAAATATGCTCGTCTGATATGGAGACATCTAAAGAGGAATAATAGTGCCTTGCGTTTATAGAGCACTTCAAAGTTTAAAAGTTTATTACAGATCTCATCTCCTTTGAGTTTCATGATGACCTCATGGGATAGGCTATTTCCCTACAGAGATTATTGTCCCCTGTTTTGCAGATCAAGACACTGAAGTTCAGATTATTAAGTGACGTAGGAACAGTACCTTGCCTGCCTCAGTTTCCTCATCTACAAAAGGAACTGGAAAAGAAAATGGCAAACCATGCAGCATCTTTGCCAAGATAGGATCATAAATGGGGTCACAAAGAGTTGGACGTGATTGAAATGACCGAACAACAATAACATACTCCCTCCACCAACACAGATAACCTGTTCTCTTTATTTCCCACGAGTAGCTGGAACACGTGTACTGAGGGGCTCTTCTCGCCTTACCCAGTCGGGTTTGCAGGGAATAGACATGTAACAGGTTCTGATTCCAAGGTCAGTACTTGAAGTCTCTTCTATTTGCTAGGACCTTCTAGACCCAGCAGAGCTCAAATATCACTGACATGTCCTGGAAGAGTTCAAGGTCATGGGTTTAAAAAAATAGATTCATTTTTTTCTAAGAGACTATAGTTTTTTTTAATGCTTTTACTGAACACATTTTTATTACTCAATAGACTTTCTTTATTACCACTGAATCGACACTCCTTGTCCTCTAGGGATGGGTCACCTTCAGAATATAATGCAAATTTTACTACATACACAAAAAAATTATACACACAAAGAATTTACAGACAGAACATCTCATCCAAGGACCAACTAAACAGCCCAGTTTGAGTAGAACTGAGAGTGCACAAGGGGTATGATATGAATTAGAATTGAAGAGGAGGTGTATGCTGGAGTACGGAGAATGTCAAACAGAGCTTTAAAATACTGTTATTGCACAATGTCTTATTATTGTGCTACTTTAATAGCTTTTGGGTCTAAAGTTTCTCATATGTAAAAGAGGGGTTCAATCAATCAACAAAAATTAATTTGCCTACTATGTGCTGGGCACCATGCCAGAGACTGTTGGTATCAATGAGAAAAGAGAAGAAGATTCTGCTTTTAATAATATAAGTGAGTGTGTGTGTAAAGGTTTTAAAGATAATTAGGAATGCAAGGAAGCAGAGATGAGGAGGGAATACATTGCAGGTATGAGGAACCACCAATGCAAAGATACAAGGTCAAGAAATGGAGTGTAATGTATGAGGAGGAGTAAGAGGGCAGTGATCTCCAAGGTCACATCTAGTGCTGAAACTCAGGAAACATTATATAATCTCATAATCCCAGGTTAAAAATTAACACCATTTTGTGGTATTTTGCTAACTTTTCAAGTCTAATTACTTGCATGTGGGTACTAATTAATTTTTCATTCCTATCCACAAAGTATTGTTTAATATCCATGCAAGGCAATGTCCCTTTAAGGTACTACCATTACAGATTGCATTTATGTGATCCTTATATCTATTTGCAAATGAGTTTAGAATATAGTGTTTCTATATGAGCACAGAAAGAAACCAATGAAATGGTGTAAAGGTGATCCTGGGTTCTGGATGGGCCGATGAAGAATAAGTCTGATAGGTCTGGTAGATCCAACCAAGTTATCACCAATCTGGCTAAATGTTGAGGGGTTTATCACCAATAGGTTGGTTACCAGTGATAACTTTTTTTTTTCCATACAAAGTACCTCATGAAGACCATTAACCGAGTAATGGAGAAGTTACGATCTGCTTCAGTGGAAAGACTAACTATTCTTATGAAATCACAACTTTTTTTGAAATATTGAAACACTAAAGTAGAAAGGGAAGAAAAATGGGAATAGGACCCATGATAGAGAGACTTTTAAGAAGCATACCAGAGATTATGTAAATTATTTTAACACAGGAATAGGAAATAGGACTTTAGTCAAAAGCGATCAATATAGTACAATGTGAAGCTTCTTCCTCTATTCTTGTATCATACAGCTTTGAAATAAAACATGTATTTGAGCAGGGAAGAAAGCAGTATGTACAGTTGTAGACAACAAGGTCTTGTGTTTGATAGGTTGGGGTGAAAAGTCGCCAGACTGAGTGAAGGTAGCCCACAAATGCCAGGTTGTCCTCTGGGGTAGCCCAACCCAACTCCATGGGCCAAGCACAAACACCTACTTGCTGTCAACGAGCCAGGTTGCCCCTTTGCCTTAATACTCTTACAGTATAATAGGTGTTAAGATGCAAAAGGACCTTGGCAGCCATCTTGACCAGCCACTTCATTTTCACAAATGAGAAAGCTGAGACCCAGGGAGCTGAAATGATTTACCCAGGGCCAAAAAAGTAGAAAATATTAGTTAGGATTTGAACCTAGGTCCTTTGACACCAAAGTCAGTGCTCTTTAGACTGTACCGTGCTGCTATCCTGTAATACACAAATAAACATAGAGATGGGAAATATGTCTTGGATTCAATTATAAAAGTCAAAGTTAGAAACACCATTCACATATGACCCAAGACAAAGGCACAAAATGGCGGGTTTGGAAACAGTTGCAGGAGCTCTCCAAATATCAAAGACATGAAATATACCATGTGCAAAATTAGAATTCTCCGCATATATTTTGATGCTAATTTAGAATCTTAAATCTCTCTTCTACATTTCAAAGCTTCACCATTCACATTTAAGTTCCAATTTTTCTTGGACTCAGTATATGGATGTGAATTTGGCTGGCTGAAAAATGCAATTAAAGATGCCTAGTAGGTATTTCCTGCGTCATTTCTATATTCTCCGTATGCTGGGCAATTGCAGTTTTAAAAAGAGAGGAAGAATATTATGGCTGATTCTATTATCCTCAACAATTATCTAGAATTTTCACTTACATAAACAGGGAGTGGTAGGAGAATTGGAGAGAGGGGGAGAAAAAACTTTGGAAGCACATCCCTCAGCAATACTGTCAAACCATCCAACTGAGAAATCTTTAGCAACTAGGCTGCTTGCCACTGCAACTTTTCTGATTCAGATTGCATTATTAATATTTGCTGCTACCTCCTTTTAAGCAATGGCTTAGAAAAATGCCAATTTCAAATTATGCTAAGAAAATGAAACAAATGCATGTACCCTTTGACCAAGGGATCCAAATGCTATAGACACATAACCTAAGGCAGTCAAAGATAAACAGGAAGACTATTTCTCTCTCTCTCTCTCTCTCCCTTTCTCTCTCAATCTATTTATAATATTATTTATTATATACATGAAATGCATGTATATATGCATGTATGCATATGCATATATGTATAGGTATGTATATGTGAAAGTGTGTATATATACATACATTATACACACATGATATATACAGATATTATACACATATGATATATATATTAAAGCATCTCTTTTTGTTGCTACAAAGAAATAAAGTAGATGTTCATAGACAGCAGAATGAAATGAACAGAATTGTCCTGGAATCAAATCCCACATCAGATATTGTATTATCTCAAAAAAGTCACTTAACCTCTCTGGCTTAGTTTTCTCATGTGTAAAATTGGGAGGAGCTCAGTAGCCTCTAAGGCAGTGGTTCTCAACCTTCCTAATGCCGCGACCCTTTAATACTCGTATGTGGGCATATCTACATGTGGGCGGACCCACCTGGAGACAGAGGAGAGATGTCTCAGTTCCTAAGACCATTGGAAATATGTGTTTTCTGATGGTCTTAGGTGACCCCTGTGACCCCTGTGAAAGGTCATAAGACCCCCAAAGGGGTTGCAACCCACGGGGTGAGAGCCACTGCTCTAAAGCTCCTTCTAGAAGCATAAGGAGACAGATAAATTGATGCGAAATGGAGTAAGCAGAACCAGGAAAGCAATATATAGGATGATTTACAATGAATATAAATGGAGAGAAACAAACAGAAAGTCTAGCTGTATAATTGTAATCACTAAGCTTGAACCCAAAGAAGAGTATGAGAATGTCTTTGCAGAGGTGGGTGACCACACTTGTAAAATATTGCATGTAACAGCCAGTGTGTTTGCTGTGTTGGTTAGTTTTACTGAAGTACTTTTTTTCTCTCTTAAAAAAATTTCTTATAAGGATTGGCTCTTTGGAAAGAGAAGGGATATATTGGAAAATGAAGATGATATAAAGACAAAAGATACCTATGGAAATTTTAAAAAGAAAATAAGTGCGATTGTCATGAGGGAAAGGGCTACATAAATAGTAACAGAACAATTCTAAATTGCCCACTCTTCTCTGGATATCCAATAAGAACCACCAAGACATGCAGCAGCATTTTCTAGCTAAGTGCTAGGGGCAGTCCCTGCCCCCAATGCCATCAGTCACTTTCACTGCAATGCCAGCAAAATATTTACCCAAACTGAAAATGGGTCCCTTGGAGATCATAATCCATCCACACTTTAAGGGTACTGAGGTTAGGAAGCAGCTATATGTGATGTGTAAATCTAATATTTAATCCTAAAACAATACTCCATCCAACTAGATCAGAGGTCGCAGTATGGGGACTATGGAAAGGCCCATAGGGAAGCTTCCCAAGGAAAGTACGGCGTATGCAATTCCACTCCCCTCCCCCCCAAAATAACATGACAAATGAATGCTTTTTTCTTAAATATAGAGTTTCAAGACATACATTGCTCCTCCCTTTCACCTAAAACTTGAACTTTAAACTTTATAATAACACAAACATTTAAATTTCAAAAGAACATTTTTTCTTCAGGTTACTCTGAATTTCTGGACTGGCTAGACTTGTCCTCTGTACAACTTTGAATCAGCTGAGGGGTTTCTTTTTTTTTCATGAATTAACCATATCTTTAGAGCCTTTTTTCTCTTTTGTTCCTCTCTCCCTTACAACTCTCTGGTCCTCTAGTCGCCTCAGGTAGCTGTCAACTAAGGAAATTTAATTGCTTGCCCATAGTGCCATAGGCAATGAGCATCAAAGGTAAATTTAGAACTCAGGTCTTCTGACTCTTGAGCCAGTGCTTTCTTCTCTGTATTGTACTATCACAAAATTAGTAGAAATAATACAGCTGGATATGAACCTAAGTCTTCTTGACTCTAAGGCCAGGGCTCCATCCAATAAGTCATGTTACCTCTGCTCATATAATTGAAACTCAGATGATAGGATCAAAGATTTAGAGCAGGAACAAATCTCTGAGTTCATCTAGTCTAACTCCATTTTATTGATGAGTAAACTGAGGCCCAAGGAGGTTTCATGATTTATACAAGGTAATAAAAGTAGTAAGTAGCAGAACTGGGATTTAAAACATTGTCCTTTGATTCCAAATCCAATGGTCTTGTCACTGCAACCATATCTGCTTTCTGTGTTCTTTTAAAGCTGATCCTGTTTTTCAGTGATTATATCATTAATATACTAATTTTTCCAACCCCCATTTCTCCTTCCTATAACCTAACCCTTAGATAACATTATGTTAGTAAATCCAGTTGTCAATGTTTTTCTTTCTACCAATTTCCTTTCAACCATACTCTGTCTTCAATAACCAGCCTCCCATTCACCTCCCACAAAAAAAAAATATGACAACACAAAGAATGAGAAACCTTAGGCTTGGGAGAAATTGAATTTTAATGTTTTAATGTCATCACTGCTGAGCGATGGTAAAACTTTAAGGCAAAGTGCTTTACAAACTAACCTTGAGAATCATCGCTAGACTCCCATGGAGAAGGGAAGCATTAACCTCCATTTTCAGAGGAAATCAGAGAAGTCAGGATTAAGTGGTTTTTCACAATGGAGTAAGGGGTCTCAAGAAAGGCAAGGGTTCACCTAGAAGAATAACTTGCAGCTGACCTTTTAACAATTTTTTCCCTTATGTATGACCCTTTAGTCAAGAAACAGTGAGATATTTTTAAAAAATTTGAAAACACACACACATATGGCCATGTGTATGTGACATACTTTAAGGCTTAAGCTGTATTATTGACATTTTGCATGACTTTCTTAAGTCTACCCAATTAAGGAAATAATAAAGCCCTGATTTTTGTAACATTTGTCAATTTCTGAGGTACAATTTTCACACTAAAAATTGACAATTGTCTCTGGAGAGTCTGTCTAAGATGGCTTTGCTACATCCCTGCCAAGGGCTCAGTCTCTGAGATCTTCAAAGAAAGGAAGTCACCTACCTGTGAAGAGTAATGTGATAGATATCGAAAAAGCAAAGGCAGGAAGAGGACAACATTTTGAGATCCTATCGAGCCTAGTGATACTCCAATTTCTTACCTGTTAAAATTCAAATATTTAAGGAAGAAGGGTTGCATACTTCTTTGAATATAGTCTTTATAGGCAAAAGTCATCATTTCTTAATTGCTGTTAGTTCTCCAATCCTATCAAGATATGTGATTTTATCTGTCTGGTACACCACAAGCCATCTTGGTAAGACTTAGTAAGAAAGTTTCCTGAGGTTCAGAGAGCTTAAAAGAGCCTAACATTGTCACACAGCTAGTAAATGTCAGAGGTTTGACCCGCAAGTTTAACTCAGATCTTCCTTATCCAAGATTCTATCCATCAAGCCAGTGTTCCTCTTTCTTACTGCCAAACACTATGTATATAATAGGCTCATTTCGGTTAAGTCAAATTTTAAAATTATAGTTGCAGAGAGATTGGCTAACTTGGCTAAGTCAAGCTGGTAAAAGACTCAGAAAATATCCATTTCTTGAACTCCTAAGTTCTCCGTTACTCCCTTAAGGCAATGCTTTGGAGGAAGGACACAAAGCAAGCCATAACTTCATTTAGTGTTTTGAACATGAATCAGTTCAACTCATAATAACCTTTACTGAGCACTGCCTGTATACAAAGACCTCTACTAAATCCAAAAGAAGCTCCAAAGATAATTAAGAGGTAGTCCCTGCCATAAAGAGGTGTATTCTTGTAGAGGAGATGATACATACAAAACTAACTATAAATCACTGATTTATTAAATTGGCAAGACTTTATGAAGTGCCTCCTTCGGAACAAACATACTGTTAGGTACTAGAAATAAAAAAAAATAAATAAAGCAATACTTGCCCTCAAACAGCTTACATTTCAGTTCAGAGGAAGACAATAAGGGGAAAGAGAACATGATGAATATAATAGAGAAGTGTAAGAAAAAATGTCAGGTCATTGTTTTATCAGTCCTTTATTTAAGGCTTGTGATAATAGGACTGTTGTAGAAACACAAGAAATTCATTGATAAATATATTTTAAAGGGTATATAATGCAGATAGAAAGGAAATCATTTAACAAAAACCAGAAAGTATGGTTTTATCTTTGAAGAATAAATTCAGGACAGGCAAATAAAGCCAGGGACAATAAAAAGTTGGATTTAGTTGTTGCTGTTTGGGGGGAGGGCAAATTCCAAGAAAAAAGATGAGGTTAAAAGAAGAGCTAGGATACTGCTCAGGGTTAATAAAAATGATGATAATTATTTTAGATGAGAAAATGGAACTACTCAACTAGTTTTGTTTTTTTGCTTTTGCTTTTTTGTCCTCAAGGCCAATAATTTCTGGACTAGAAAGGATGGAATAAAAGTGGCTTAAAAGAAGTTGACACCCAAGATAAGAAGGGTGATAGTAAAAGCACTTACCTGTCTTTTATGAGGTCATACGACTAGGCTCAGATGAATTACAACTCAGAATATGGAAAGAAATGGTACATAAGAGACTGAGCCATTGTCAGAGAGGTGCCACAGGAGTGCATAAGAGCAAATGGTTTTCTGATTTTCAAAAAAATAAATATAAAAGTAGAACACAAAGCCAATAAACCATAGATCCCCAAAGTTAAGTATGATTCCTGTCTAATTTTTAGAATATTATTATTGAGGAACACATGGAAAAGGGAAGCTGTGACTACTGACATCAAGCATGGCTTCTTGAATAACAAGTCATGCTGGACTAATCATATTTCTTCTTTTATTATTTTGACAGGGTTATTAGATCCAAGGACTGCTATAGGGAGTTTACCTAACAGTCAGGAAAGTATATGATCAAGTCTCTTATGCAACTCTTGTGGTCAAGATGAGGAGATAGGGGCATGATAAGAATTCAGTGAGGTGGTTATATAACTGGCTGAATGTTCAGAACCAAAGAGTAGTTATTAACAAGGGTCATTAATGAAATATTCCAAGGATCTTCACTTATACCTAAGGTGTTCAATATTTATCAATAATATAGATAAATATATACATGTCATACTTATTAAATTCGCAGCTAGAATGATGCTGTAGGGGAGGAGAATGTGACTAACGTGTGTATGACAGTAAAGATCCAAAAAGATCTTGACAAATTAGAATGTAGAACTAAATATTATGAGATGGAATTTAATAGATAGATATTAGGCACAGTGGATAGAGTGATAGGCCTGGAATCAGGATAATCCAAGTTCAAATCTAACCTCAGGTACTTTCTCGCTATGTGACCCTGCAATCTCAAATGAATCATCATATAATAATGGCAGCTAAGAAAACCGATGCAATCTTATATGCATTCAGAGAAGCAAAGTATTCAGAATATAGGAAGTGATAGTCTCAATGTGCTCTGCCCTGCTCACACTGATGTGTTCAATTGTAAGTGGTACATTTTAAAAAGAACAGTAATACATTAGAGAGCTTCCAGGAGAAAGCAACTAGAGTTCTATAGGATGCTAAGTCTATGTCACATGAGGATCAATGGAAAGAATGGGAACAGTTAGCCTGGAGAAGAGAAGACTTAAGGAGACTCTGATCACTGTCTTCATGTATTTAATGAGCCCTCACATGGAAAAGAGATTAGACTTGTTCTTCTTGGTCCTAGAGGACAAATCTAGGAAATGGGTGGACATTACCAAGAAACAGATTTAAACTTAACATAAAGCAAATTTCCTAACAATGGAGCTAATCCAAAAGTAGAATGGGAGGCTCCAGGAAGTTCAGGAATCCTCTTCATGAATGATGTTCAAGCAAAGATAAAATGACCATTTGTTGGATGTGAGGGGATTCTTGTTTAGGTCCTTGGTTGGGCTAGGTAGCCTCTGAATCCCCTTATGACTCTAATTCTGTGAGTTCATGTGAGGTGGCAATCATTTCTGTCAAAGGGTAATTAGAGAAGGCATCATACGAACCAGGTGTTGAAAAATGGGCCTAATCACTCTTCCACAAGACAACCCTTCAAATACTTTAAAGGAGCTATCATTACTCCCCACCCCTCCCCCATATTCTCTTTTCTTCAATTTTATCAACTGAGCCTCATGTAACATAGACTCAAGGATCTTCTCACATTCTCAAATCCTCAAGAAGTGATGATGATGCTAGTTCCGCCCCCTGTATCATGAAATAGGCACCAAGAGAGGAGAAAATGTCTGGAAAGAACTCGTCCAAAGGAAATGAGGATATCTTGCTTTGTTACACTCACAGGTATTAGGTCTTAGGACCTGGTAGGTAGACTGTATGAATGGCTTAGAGTGGATTAATGAAGGGGGAGAAAAAAGGACAGACAGATGAGCACAAGAACATCTCCCACTTCCACATGACTGGAGGCAGATAAAATAATCAGACTGTGCCTGTGGCTTTGAAGTATAGGCAATAACTCTGCCAAATATTGCAATCCATAGTTCACTGACCCTTGACATCATAATGATTACCAGGTTCTCTCCACACAGAGAGTAATCTTCTGGCCCCAATTCAGGCAGATTCAAGTGTACAATCCAATGTGACTGAGACACTGGGTATCTTGCAGAAATAAACACACAACAAACTAATAAAAACAAGAAGACCTTTTCTCAGCCATAGTACCCATGTTCTGCATTCCATTAACCTGCTGACACTGTTTGTAGGGTAACAGAAAGGTCACTGAAGCCTAAAACCTCTCCACAAGTCTCCCTCTATGCAATCATCTTAAAAACAGGGGCTTTATTAAATAACAGCTACCCTCTTTCTGAGAAGGCCGTGGGAAGGCGATGCTGGGCTCAGGTGTCTGGATCTATTTTATTATTACCCCTTTCATTTACGTGGTCCCTTCCCTCAGAGGCATGTTTCACGATATCTCACACATGGCCTTGCATTAATCTTTAAAATGCCCCCAGAACAGGAGAATGGGGACAATCCTGATTCTACACCATTTTTCCCATCCAACTGTGTAGGAACTAAAACCAGGGACTGAATATTTTTATGGAGCCAATTTTGTCATTCAACATAGACAGATGTTCAAGGGGGAAAAAATAACCCAACTCCAGCCCTAGGTAAAGCCTTCATGGAAGACATAACAACAAATCTGGAAGGTATCCTAACAAGATGCTGCACAAAATTAACAAAACTTGGGCCTCATTTCCCTCAGGCACCTAATACCTCTTTGCTATAAAAAAGAAAGAGCACTGATAAACATTCTCAGACAACATAATAAACAATTTAATAAAGAAATAATTTTGGAACAAGAAGACATCATCTCACTGAGCAAGAGTGAAGGCTGGTAATAAATACAGATTATTGGACTGGTGGAATGCAATAAAAAATGGTTTACTTGTAGTCTATGAAATGACAAAGATTTAAGAATGGAATTTTTTTTAAATCACCATAAGCAACAACCACATGAACTCATAACATGATCTCAACTATATAATTAGACAACCACATGAACTCAACAGTATGTTGACAAAGAATCATTGATTGAATGACTGAAATGTGGGTTTATTTATAGAAATAAAGGGGCCTATGATGGCAATTTAAGACTATGTCATTGCCATCAGAGGTTAAAGACAGTTTGTCTTTAAGGAGCTTGGTCTAAATGATCAATCCATTTTAAGCAAAGAAACAATAGAAATTGTGCAGCACATAAGTATAGGTCGCCAAAGTTTAGTACCTATGAAATACTGAGCAGAACCTGACTTGGTAGTTCAATTTATACATCCAAAGTTCACTATTTTTCATAAACTAACAGATTACATCCCTATGCTTTAAATGCAGACATCAAAACGTTCTTGAGAATTCAAAACATAAACCATAATGGAACTGAACCATGATTGCAGATATCCATAAATAACAATGATCCATAAAAATGTAAAAATAATGTTTTAATAGATGTCGCCACACAGAATACTCATAATTTCTAAGCTATGGAATGAAAGGCTTTCAAAACACAGGGTTCTAGTGTAAGAAATCAATATTACATATAAGAATGGGATGAAGTACCCATCTTAAATATCATATCATCTTCTCTACTCCTGAAATTGTTCCAAAGATGTTCAGTGAGCCTGCAGAAAATGAACATACATCTCAACATTTCTGAATGAATGAGTAAATGAGAGACTGAATGAATGAAAACGTGCTTATTAAATGCTTAAGTCCAAAATATACAACTAGAAGATAAAATAGAAAAGTTGAGACAGTCTCTGCTTTCCAAACTCAAATTAGAGATGATAGCATGTAGAAGTTCAGTTACAGCGAGGATATAAAGGCAGTCTTAAAAGTGCAATGAATGACAAGGTCCATGGCTCCTTACATTACATCATTAGTTCAGATGACTATGGTAGGAGTCTGGACAGAGAAAAGAAAGAATACGTGGTAGAGACTGGAGAATTTAGAAGCAAAGAGAGGGAAGACAATAAAGCCTAGTAGTCTTTTATCTCACCAAAAGGAATAGAATTGAAGAATCTCATCTCATCCAAGCCATGGGAGATATGAAATATCTGACTAGGGCCAAGGAAGGGGCACATCATTTTATCTACTTATACAACAGTCCACAAAATATTAAATGTAAAAGCTTAATAGTATAGTGACTTGTCCCAAGATTTTTTAATCTCAACTCCATAAAAATGATTAGAAGAATGAGATGATAATAGTAATAATGCCAATAAAAACAGCTGCTGTGTGATTATGGGCAAGTTGTTTAATTTCTCTAAGGCTATTATTAAAAAAAAAGAGTATTAGATAATTGCTTTGATCCCTGCTGGCTCTAAATCTATAATTCTATGAGTCTGGTAATCACAGACTTTATGGCTTACAAAAACTCTTATTGAGCTTCATAAACAACTTATTTATTAATTACTTAATTATTTGTTACTTTTAATTTATTTGAGTCTTATTAAGAACTCTATAAGGTATAGCACATATTATTAGCCCCATTTTACAGAAAAGGAAAACAAACCTCACAAAGATCAAGTGATTTGCCCATCCTCAATTCATTAAATTTTTCTGGTAGTATTTGAAATCATGTCTGCCTGAATCCAAGACCAGTGTTCTATCCCCACTGCCTCACAAGAGATGAGGTAAGCACACTAGTGAACACACTGTTGGTGGTCAATGAGCCAGCCAGTTTTGCCCCAGTGGGCAAGCTATTCCTACTGTACTTGTGGAAGAGGCATTAATTATTTTGCACCAGTTGCTAAATGGGGCTCTAGTTCCCTGTAACAATTAATGAAGCTCCCAAAATGCCCAAAGTACTCCTAGGATACTCCACCCACTGGAAGAAACTAGCTTAATAAATGGGATGATTGCTTATGTACCACTTATCCCTCTGAAACTGAATAGCATGCAGAGGTTGAAAAAATAGAATTACCTTTAACTCCCATCATACCCTGTTCCTTTGACATAGGTGACTCTCCTGAAGAGTTTAAGATGAGTACAGCTGCACGAAACTGAGGTCCCCAAATGTTAAGTGACTTCCTAAAATTCATTTAGATAAGTGGTAGAGTCAGAAGCTGAACCCAGGTTTTCTGATCCCAAATTTGTGCTCTTTCTATTACTACATAATGACCTCTATGTTCTATAAGGTCTCTTAGAACACCATCATTCAGTGAGTCTGTGACTCTGATCTCACAAGAGTCTGTGAATTCTGATGCAAGTATATATTCATGAATAACTGAAATGTTATATTCTAACCAGATATTATTAATTTAGTAATAATATTTTATATTTATATTATTATTTAGGCAACTCGAAAACTAAGTTGCCAGGCAGGTGCTACTGATCTTCAATGGCAGGCAGAATGTCTTCATCAGGGATTCTCGCTGTCTGTGACTCTCAAAATGTGGTCCTGGAATTCCTGGAGTAATAGAAAGATGCCTTAATTTCAAATATTGATAGATCCAGTCATGTAAACAAAAGTTCTTTGGGGTCTTCGGTAATTTCCAAGAATGTAAAGGGGTCCTAAGACCAAAAAGTTTGAGAACTGCTGTTCTCTATCAATTAAATCAAAGATCTGGTCCCCCAAAATGGGATTTTTTCTTTTATACATTGCTTTACTAACATTATTACATTTAATTCTCACATTTCTGCATAGTAAAAAGTACAAATATTATGAGTTTCCTCATCTGTAAAGGGGTTGGATTAGATGATATCTAAGGTCCCTAAAATTTTAATGGTATGATCATTATTTCAAAGATAAGGAAATGAACTATCAGAGAGATTAAGTGACTTGGCCACAGTCACAAGGCAAAGTTATGACAGTCAATAAGAGGTATGCTCCACTTAAAAACAATACACTGCACAAAAGTCTGATCTTCTGGTATTACTAAATTACAGGGTGGTTATTTAATGTAGAAAAGAAGAGTTTATAAAGAATTCTCTGAATACTGAGCTTCCATTCTATGCTGAAGTGTTTGTTCATAAATCAGTAGCTACTTTATGGAGAAGATGCCAGGGCACAGAAATTTAAAGTGTTTGAATTCATTGCCAACTGAAAAGCAATCAGAGGTGACAAAACAGCATATCTAAAATTACAAAGAAAGGCAATGGAAAAATGTGATTTCATTTACCATTTATAAATACATATATACATACATATATATATGTAAAGCAAAGTTTCTATATTAAAATGGAACAAACTGTACCAAAGAGCACATTTTTAGGTAAGCTCTACTCTTTGACTCTGAATTAGTAGCAGAGAAATGGATTTATCTTTTTGGAATTATAGCAATGAAAGCAAGCTAAATAATATATCTGAAGATATAATAACATGCTAATGCCCACATCTTTCTCCAAATATTTTCAATTAATTTTTTTAAATTGTTTTTCCACATTTCAATCACTTAACAGAGAAGATCTAGCGTTTATGTCGATGAGAGGGAAAAAAAATTAAGTACCCAATATAGCAAGTTATTCATTCATTGATTTGTTCATTCATCAAGATTGAATACCTACTATGTGGAAGTCACTGGGCTTGTTAGGAACCTACCTACTTAGCTATCTCAGATATATTAACATTGCTGAATGATACTGCATTAGCATTGTATCTTATCTGAGAGAGGCCTAATGAACCCAGGTAATTAAAACAAGTTCCAGTGCCTGGTGGTGGCACACCCATCCTGGGAAGCAAGGTCAAATCAGAATTCAGGTGAGTATAAACCAAAAGGTTGGGCTATGTCAAGGCCAGGATTTTCTGAGAATGGTAAAATCCAGTGGGGTTCACATAGAAGCAACAGTTCAAGTCATGAGGGCAGTTACAGATCAGAGGCAAGGGTTTGGGGGAGCTGATAAGTTGACTTAATCTGTCTCTCCAAATCTTTAGCTTTTTACAATGACAGTATGTATGAGCCCCTGATACAATGACATGATCATAAACCTAGTCTGCTGGGGCCTTCTGAACTCAGATATTCTAGTGAAGCTCTGGGGTCAGAATGCCTAGCTATTTGTAAAAGAAGAAGGTATAATAATGAACCCTTCCTCTGTAGCTCCAGGAAGACTAACAGGGCATGGGAAAGAGGGCCATGTCACTGAACTAAAGAGGCAGTGTTTTATTTTTAACAGGGCAACTGACTGAACTTTTGAAAAGTGCAGTACTAACAAAACCCATCAAATATGACACAGACCTTTGAAGGCAGAAGGCACATTTTTGCCTTCATTCTTCAGGAGAATCTGAGGTCACTCTCATAAAGGCTCTAGGGCAGGGTTCCTAATCATTGGTGGCCTCTGGACTTCCAAGAGGTCTACTGGTAGATTTATGTTTTCACTAAACTTTAACCAAAATTTGGCTTTTCCTTTAATTATGAATACAGGCAACAAATTTAATTCTGAGGACACCTGACTGACAAGAGGTTCAATGACACAAAAAGGGTTAAGAATAAAAAGAACCTTGACTGTGAAGAGAGATGGTAATTGTACAATCTAACTAGGTATTAGTGGAAAAGATACAGGGAAGGCACATGGAACATTTCCCCCTCCCTCCCTTCCTCTCTCTCTCTCACTTTCTCTCTCTCCCTCTCTCTCTCTCTCTCTCTCTCTCTCTCTCTCTCTCTCTCTCTCTCTCTCTCTCTCTCTCTCTCTCTTCCTGTTTCCCTCTTTTTAAAAAAAAAACCAGGTCAGAAGCTGATTCCCTTTTCTCTGACTGCATGCCAGAAGTTTCACTGTTCCCTTTTTCTCTGACACTCACTTCCCATTAGCAGGTAGAGTGGGAGCTGGGATGGGGAGAGAGGAACTCTGTGATTCTCTCTTTCTGCCAACTCAGCTATAACATTTCTGTCTCTTGGGCTAATCAGGAATAGAGCTGAAAGGCCATGTGACCTTGCAGTAGATAAATCACCCCAAGGATTCTAGAGAATGGTACAGATTTCCAATCTAATTTCATCCTCTGCATATGAAGGCTCTGGATCTAAATCAGTAGATTTACTGTTAAGAAATACATTATCAAATTATAGAAGACATTTTTTTCAGAAACGTCAGTATTTATAAATTCATGTGTTTGCCAGGGTTCCTGAGACCTTGTGTAATGAAAAGAGTGCTAGACTTGGAATCAAAAGATTGGGGGTCAAGCTCTAACTTCATTAACTATTTGACCTTGGACAGCTTATTAAATATTTGGTTTTGGAGTAAGTGGTGTAACTTCTCCAGACCTCAGTTTACTTATGAGTAAGATGAGAGGGTTAGGCTAGTTAATAATCTTTCCACCTTTAGCAACTAGATGACTCCGTGGATAGAGTACTGGGTCTGGAGTTAAGGAAGACATGAATTCAAATTCAGCCTCAGATACTAGCTGTAACCTGGAGGCAAGTTACTTGCCTCTGTCTGCCTCAGGTTTCTCAACTATGAAATGTGTATTATAAGATCACCTTTCTCCCAAAATTGTCGTGGGCATAAAAAGAGAGAATATTTGCAAAGCACTTAGCACAGTGCCTAGCACATAGTATGTGCCTGATAAATGCTTCCTTATAGCACTGAATACAAAAATCTACAATATTGCTCTCCTTTGCAATGTTCATAATAGACCGATACAAAGTTTTATTAAGTGAGATTCTACCAGTCCATTGATTGCTCTATCAGTCATTTACCTAAGTAATCCTAGAGCAGTTGGCCAGGAAGGTAAGTAAGATTTAGAGCTGGAAATAACCTTAGAGGTCATTTAGTATAATCCCCAATAACGGAAAGCCACAGAAGTTACCAACTGGCAGAGTTAGAATTAGAATCCAGATCTTCTGACTCTTAATCCAAGGCACTTTCAATGCTGAAAACTCAGGAGCACAATGTTTATAACATGTTAGACATTACGCAAAGTTACAAAGATGAATAAGACAAGACCAATACTCCAAGATGTACTAGAGCCCCCTCATTCAGACTCATGAGAATTATTAAATTTTCTGTGTTAGTATTGGCTTGGAAATATGCAAACTCTACAAATCAGGGCATGATTTATTGTTTTGTTGATTGTCTGGACTTAAAGTAATGGAGAAAAATGTTAATAACATGTATTAAACTTTAAAGTACCCCATGTATTTTTTTTTTGAGTGAGTTAACATTTAAGGGCAGCTACGTAGGCAGTGGATAGAGTGCAAAGCCTGTAGTCATGAAGACCTGAGTTCAAAACTAGCCTCAGACACTTGCTAGTTGTGTGATCCAGGGCAAGTCAGTCAACCTTTGCTTGCCTCAGTTTCCTTATCTGTAAAATGGGGATAATAAAAGCCTACCTCCCAAGGTTGTTGTGAGGACCAAATGAGATAGTATTTATGAAGTATTCAGCACAGTGCCTGGCATATAATAACACTGTGCAAATGTTAGCTATCATTACTATCATTAGCAGCATACTAGCTCTTATTATTACCATTATTAGCAGCATGCTACCACTAGTCACTCAATTTTCAAAATAACGTGTAGACAAAAGAATCTTTCCGACAGATGTAAAATCAAATATTTTGTTAAATGAGAATGTTTCCTAACAATGGCCCTCAACCAAAAGTAATGAGAGTCTGAGCTAACCTGAATAGAATATTAACAGGCACAAACATGCAGACCTGAACATGGTGGTCTGAATACAATGAACACTACTAATGCCCTGATTACTTTGCCAAACTGTTGGATTAGTTTATTTCTGAAAGCCAGTATGGCCTACTGACAAGAGTTCTGGACTTTTTTTGTTCACTTTGTCTCTGTGAAATCTCTTATATAGGGCCCCTTCATTCTATCCTTTTGGCCACCATTCCAGGTCAGAGTCTCATCACCTGCATAGGCTACTGCAACAGCCTCTCAGTTTCCGGTCTCTCCCCTGTCCAATCCTTTAGCCCAAATAATCTTCCTGATGCATAGGTCTGACCCTGGCATCCTCCTACTGGAAAACCTTTAGTGGCTTCCCACTGCCTAGAGGAAAAAACACAAACTCTTTAATTTGGGATTTAGAACCTAATCTCCAGTGCTAATCTCTTGTGTATTAGCGAGAGATATCCCTTGTGCTCGGTTTAGAATGGATGCCCTCCTTCCTACCTCATTCCTGCCTCTCAGAATTCTTTTCTTCCTTCTCTCAAGGTTCAAGGAAGGTTAAGTGAAGACTTCATTGTTCCCTCTAGACGTTACTGTCCTTCCCTACCTTTAATTTTCTCCCTATCAATTTGTGCACATGTTGTGTCTCCCCAGTAGAATATAAACTCCTTGGGGGCAGGGACAATATAACTGTGATTATGTATCTCCAGCACCAAGCATGGTACCTTGCATGTAGCTAGCACTCAATAAACATTTATTGAACTCGAACTAAACTACAAGTCAAGAAACCTAGGTTCCATTTCTGGCTGTGCCCTTGGCCTACTCACTTAACTTTTCTGAGCCTCAAAGCCTTTCATCTGTAAGAAGGGAATCCAGACTGTGCTCTCTTCCTCAACTCACAAATGAGATCATGCAGGTACTTTGCACCCTGAAGTGCTATACAAAGGCAAGGCTTTGTTTATTAGCAGAAATGCTAAAATTGGTCATTTGAGTACTCTAAAACTGATTCCTTGTTCTTATTATTGCATCCTTAGCACATATTACAATGCTTAGCATATTAATAAATGTAATTGGGTTGAATGACTAGCATCCTGCTTACTGTATCAAGATAGATTCAACCTAGAACAGCAATACATTGTTCCGTCTGGGCCATACCTCCCCGCCCTCTACAAGGCCAACCTTACTGCCTATTAAGATGGATCTCTAACCTTCTGCCCACCCTCAGCATCAAGCCTTGGCTTCCTGCTGATGCTCTGGACAGATAAATGGCATTCTGCCTGTGCTAGGTACAGATATCTCGTCTCTTATCCATGGTGGTGAGGGATTCCTGGCCTCTTATAATAACCAGGGATAGTTTCCTGGCATCCTATCCATGTTGGAAGCATTTTCATGGTTTCCAATCTGAAGGGCAATATAGTATGATGGATAAGATGCTGGACCCAGAGACAGGAATATCCAGCTTGAAATCCTACCTCAGTAGCTAGCTCCGTAATCCCAAACAAATCATTTAATCCCTTTGATGTTTCAATTTGCTCATTTACAGAGTGGTGATAACAAGACCAGAAGCAGTTAACTCACAGGTTGTTGTAATGATTGAATGAAATGTTACATGTAACTCTCTCTTTTCCTCATTTTCCTCATCTGTACAATGAGGGGGCTAGACTTCATGGCCGCTAAGGTCTCTTCCAGCTCTAACATCTATGACCCCATGCTCTGTATTAATATCAGTTATCACCACAGTTATGCTCACCACCTTGTGATGAAACTATTTGCATACTACCCCTGGTGCCTATCTTACATGATTTTTCTGGACCTCCAACTGATCCCTGATCACTATAGACATATCACGTTAGACATGAGAAATAGACACATTAGCATTAAAACACTGATTTAGTACCATTGATAGAATAAAAAGGAGGGGAAAAAAGAACAGAAGGAAGCAAAGACAAACAGGATAGCTTTGAAAGTAATGTAAATTTTTTAATGTAATTTTTAAAGCAAGTGGTTTGAAATGGAGATTTGTTGTTTTATATAAAAGAATTCTCTTTTTCTGTTCTGCTATGTGCACAGAATGCTTGTGTGTGTATGTGTGTGTATGTGTGTGTGTGTGTGTGTGTTTAAGTTATTTATTTTTAAATTAGAATGAGAGGGAGACATTTGGGGGTGAGATAAAGATGGATCAGTTGGAACCTAAAAGCAAAAGCAGGAGAAAGACAAAGGGACTAAATGACCCCAAAGGGTCAACATTAATAATTTCTTTCTACTACCTGATCTCATTCTCTTATGAATTCATTAACCTGCTTAATAACCAAACTTCCCCCAGCAGCAGTGTCCCCCACTGACTACCTATGCATCATGTGATTCTATTCCTAAAGGTTCTTGCTAACCTTACCAACCTTTCTCAAAAGAACTATCAGAGGAAAATCAGAGCAAATCAATTCTCTGTTTTCCCCCCAATGCCTTTTGACCTAAACTAATTCCACTAAGGTTTACCCTATCCAATAGACCCAAATGGGTCTGAGGACCCTACAGCAAACAATCAATAATCATTTATTAAGCATCAGCTGCCTGTCTTATCTTTTAGAAAAGATAATGTATAGAAGGGCTATAATATATAATTCCCCTGTTCTCAGCTTATCAAAATCAGTAGCTCAAGCAAGTTCAACCATATTTAATATAGAGGGTCTAACAAGCAGTAGGTACCTAAAATGGTAACAGCCCATCAAAGGAGAAAAAAAACCCACCATTTTCCTGTGTTCTGCTGCATCATTTCCATCTTATTTTTTTCACTGTGGTTCCAAACATTTTATTGTTTCTTCATTCTAGAAGCTAGAAGAGCTGAGCTGTGGAGACCACAGAGGCAGACCACAGCCTCAGTGGCTGTGCCATCCTATGTCCCATGGAAGCAGGGATGGGGGAGTGCCTGCCTGCAGTTGTTTGTTTTTTTTTTTAATAAAATTCTGTCCACAGATGTATCAAACTGCTGTTTTCAAATGTGTTATTATTGAAGGGAAAAAAAGAGAGTATTTGTGATGTGGAGTCTTTCTAAGACAGAATAACATAGTAGCACGTTCCTGGGTTGGCTGTTCCTGGGTGGCTTTCCCAGCATGTTTGTGTTCCCTTATGTTTCCCTGCCTGGTTTCAACAACTCTGAACAAGATGCTCATCCCAGGTTTAGCTCATCACTTCTAATCTCATCCCCCTGCTGGTAAATCAAGCCTTGATTGGCACCACCTCCCTCAGCCTCCTCTTCCCCCCTGACTGGGGGCTGGAGTGGAGAGTACCAAACTCCTCCCAATGCCTTCCTTTATAGACTCTTTGTCTCATTCCATTCTGCAACTATTGCCCAGCCTGATTTCAACTCCGCGGAATGAGATGACTGTGAGCTGGATAACCCCTGGCCCTAGGCTCTCCTTTTCTTGCCTCTTTGTGTGTTGACTCCCCTCCCCCCCATTAGATTATAAGCTCCTTGAAGGCAGGGGCTGTCTTTTTATTAATTGTATCTCCAGAGCTTAGCCCAGTGTCTGGCACATAAGAGATGCTTTATAAATGTTTACTGGATTGAATCAGATTGCAGAACAGCCTGAATTCTTGGATCCAGAGAACATCAGAGGTTTGGCAGTGATGGATTTGTATCACAAGACCAACAACAGATGCACTTTTCTCAGTACTTTTGTATTCTCTTTGGTCAAGCCAATTAGAAATTATAGGATGTTGTCCATCACAGTGATTTAGTGAAGGATAGGTAAAAGTGGTAAAGTTGAAGTTGTAACATTTTGAACTAGAATAACAGTTGTTATTGTTCAGTCATTTTTCAGTTTTGTTTGACTTTTCATAACCCATTTGGGATTTTCTTGACAAAGATATTGGAGTGGTTTTCCATTTCTTTTTCCAGCTCATTTTACAGATGAGAAAACTCAGGCAAACAAGTGACTTGCCCTGGGTCACAGAGGTGGTGAGTGTCTGAGGTCAGATTTGCACTCAGAAAGATGAGTCTTCCTGACTCCAGGTCCCACTCTATTCACTGTACCACCTAGCTACCCAGAATGACAGAGGAGCAACTAAGTGAAGGAGAATGTGGTTGGGTCCTTTGAGCTTTCCCTTAGGGATAGCTCTTAGCTTTGCTCTAAGAAACAGTGCAGTTTATATCCAGCACTTATCTAAGGGGTCACAATAACTGAGTCTGCTGCCATCTTGGAGGTGACTATTTCCACATCTAGTAGAAGGCTCTTCCTTTGTCATTAGCCACTACTACTCCAGTAGCTCCAGCTACTGCCTGTGACTGCTGATGGAACTGTTTTTCCATATTCATTTGTAGATGATCCTTGGTTGGTCACAGCTGTTCTTGTAGCCCCTGCTACCAGTTATAGTATGTACTCTGATGTATTCTACTACCAATGTGTACTCCCTGATTGGGACCTTAGGTTCTCCCCAACTCATATTGCATAGGGTAGGAGTGGGAGAGAAAAAGAGAAACTCTCCCTTTCCCCAAAGTGATTACTCTCAAAGGCTTGACTGGAACTCCTCTACTACTAACTAGATTGTCCTGTCATTGGTAGTATTGTCACCTTAAGAGAGGCCTAATAATGACAAAAACTTTGATCCAAAAGAGTGACTCTAGTGATGAGAATTTTTGTCATATGGCAGGTCAAGTGGAGATTTCAGCATGTAGTGAGTTGAAGGGATCCTTTCAACATGCCTTAAATCACACTATATTGGCAACTGCATACTCTTTCTATAATTAGGGCAGTTCTGGCCATGTCCAACCAGCAAAAGGGAATGCCATTTCCATTTTTCATATGAGAAAACTGAAGTCTAGAGATTTGTCCAACATTACTTTAAAAATGGAAGAGTTGGAACTCAAACCCATGTTTGACTACAAGTCTTATTTTTCCATTATACCTCTCTGCCTTATTGAAGATAAAAGAAACACAATCTTCTAGGGGCTGTACTGGAGATTTTGGTCCAGAATAGAATGAAGTGATTGTGGAAGGGACCCAGTGCCTATTAGAAATCTGATAACTCTATTTTCCATTATTCTAAGTGGAAAGCATTTCATTAGGCACGTATCACATTCAAGGTCCCTTCCATCAAATCCCTAGTCTCTGAGTCTACCCACAAAAGCTAAAGCAACCATTTACAATCGAATTGCTTGCTCCAAATGCAGTCAACTTTCAATTATTCAGGGGCTAATTATCCCATTTGTGAATTTTTTCCAGACCCCTAGCTTTTCTTCCTCCTTTCTATTGAACACATGGTGGGCAGTTCCACTGAACTAAGATCTCAAGAGGAGGAGGGGAAGAAATAAAAGTCAAGCTTGTTAATTTTGTTCTTCTAAGTAACTGTAGTCACCAACTCCAATTCGGTGTGTGTCAAGCAAATCTAGCTGCTATCACTCCAATCTCCCCTATGTCTATTTATTTAAACCCTCTCAATGTTCCATCTCCCGTACCCCTCCCACACAATTACCTTTTTTTAAAATAACTGCAAAACATTTTCTGACTTAAAAGGCTCTTATTCTTTCCCTTTCTCCAAACATTATCCCTCTCCTTTTCACGAATCTATTTAGGATAAATTCTCCATGAGAATAAGCTGGATGATCCTCTGTCACCAAAAAGATCCTCTCTTCTCATTTTAATATGAACCTCACACTTTCCTATCTTCAGGCTTGGTTAGCACTTATGTCTGTTTCATCATAGTATGAAGGATAGGCATTCTAGACATTGTGAACAAAAGCATGGAAGTGGGAGAGTATACGTTGTGTTAATATAGATCTGGCAATGACTTCACAAGCCATCTCATCCAACCCTTGAGGGCGGAAACTGTCTTTTAGCCCTTTTTCATTGCTCTACTGCTTAGCCTGGTGTCTGACACATAGTAGGTGCTTGATAAATATTAGTTAACTGACTAACCCACTCATTTTCTGTATGAGAGAAACTGAGGCCCAGGGAGATTGAATGTCTTGCCCAACGCTACCCAAATAGTAAAGATCAGAGATAGGATTTGAAATCACGTCTTCTGACTTCAGAGTTAATATTCCTTCCCTCTTGAATTGACTGTACATAAGTTTATTCCATATTTAACAATGACTTATGGAAAGAGCCTTGAATTTAGAGGCAGGTTGTTGTTTGGTTGTTTTTCAGTTGTGTTCTACTCTTTGTGATCCAATTTGGGGTTTTCTTGGCAAAGAGACTAGGGTGGTTTGCCATTTCCTTTTCCGGCTCTTTTTACAGATGAGGAAACTGAGGCAAATAGGGGTGAGGGACTTGCCCAGGATGACACAACTAGTAAGTATCTGTGGCAAGATTGTGTGGAATCTTCCACATCTGTGGAAGATGAGTCTTCCATTTGCTCCTGGCCTGACACTCATTCCCCTGCACCACCTACCTAGGTACCCAGAAACAGGTCACCTGGGTTCCAAACCTGCCTCTTTACCTGTGTGATCATGGGCAAGTCATTTTACCTGTCTAGGCCTCAGTTTCCTCATTTTTTTAAATAAGAGAAATCAATTAGATTAGAGGTGCCAGCAGCTCCCCTAAGTGCTGCTGGAAGCAGATTAAAATGTGATTGGGATGCAACTGAAAAAGCTAGAGAAAGAACAAATTGAAAATCCCTGATGAAATATCAAATTAGAAATACTGAAAACCAAAGGAGAGATTAATAAAATTAAAATTAAGAAAACTATTGAACTAATAAATAAAACAAAGAACTGGTTTCATGAAAAAAAAAACAATAAAATTGATAAACCTTTAGTCAATTTGATTTTAAAAAAGAAAAACCAAATTACCAGTATCAAAAATAAAAAAGGGTGAATTCACCTCCCATGAAGAAGAAATTAAAACAATAATTAGGAATTATTTTGCCCAACTGTATGCCCATAAATTTGACAATCTTAGTGAAATGGATGAATATTTACCTAAAAAAATATGATTGGGAAATGGTTTATAAAAAATAAATAAAAATACAGTAGAACATAGATAAAGTGAATAAACAGTTTTCTAAGTCAATATGCTTCCCACAGGAATCCTTAACATATGGTTTAGTGGTCTTAGTTTCTATTTGAGTTTGACATGACTAAGCTAGATAATTTCTCTTTAAATGGATCCATTTAAGTTCTAATTCCTATGATCTCTGTTTATTTGCTTTTGCCCTGTTATATACCCATTTTTTATTATAGGAATTTTTTATTATAGGAATCTTAAAACTCTTCTACCTTCCTTTTGGACACAGCAGCACCATTCACCATCACTTTGTTCAGAGTCCTTTGTCCTCAGTAATGTCTGACAGACTAACTGGGGAGAAATTTGAAAAGGGCTACGATGAAATTTTGATGTTTTCCATGTTTTATTTACTCATACCAGCGCCACTATATCATGAAATGCCCAAGTCGTTCATGCTCAGGTAACTTCTGACAGGAGGGCAGCTAAATGGTGCAGTAGATAGAGGGCCGTGCCTGGAATCAGGAAGACTCATCTTCATGAGCTCAAATCTGACCGCAGACTCTTACTTGCTGTGTGACCCTGGGCAAGTCACTTCACCCTGTTTGCCTCAGTTTCCTCATCTGCAAAATGAGCTGGAGAAGGAGACAGCAAACCACTCCAGTATCTTTGCCAAGAAAATCTCAAATGGAGTCACAAAAATTCAGACACAACTGAAACAACTGAACAGCAACAACAACATTCATATGGAAGATAGATTAGAAGATGAAGATAGTTAGAAGAGGGGGCTATCACAATTGTCCAGGCAGGGTAATAAGAACTTGTGCTTGAGTGGCAGCAGTGAGAATAAAGAGCAGGAACACATGCTAGAGAAGTTGCAGTGATGGAATAAAGAAGAAGTGACAAATGATGAATACGAGAAGGGAAGGAGGGTTGAAAAAAACCCTAAGTTTTCACGAAGAATTAGACAAACAGAAATTTTTTAATTACAAAGGTAGTGGGATAATCTGGGAAAGTGTGGTGTCTCTGAAGTCAAGGGAGGCTGGTCAACGTTGTTTGAATCTACAGGGACATCAAGGAGAAAGAAGACTTAACACCTCAAAAACAAAAAGGATTTAAAAGGCATAGAATTTGGCAATTAAGAGGTCACTGGTGACCTTTGAAAGAGCAGTTTCTATATAGAATGACAGGGTAGAAATAAGATTGCAAGGTGCTGCACAAAGAATAAATGCTGAGGAATGGGGAGTATGGAGTAGTTAATCTTCATTGCCATGAAAAAATGTAAAGACATTTACATACATACATATACACACATACATCCATGCATATATATGTCTATGTGTGTATATCTAAACACACACAGAGAGGCCAATAGAGAGACATACAGAAAAATACACAGAGAGTCACAGATAAGCACATAAAGGCAAAGACAGAGAATCACAAAGAGAGATAAATAGCACTTCCCTTCCCCCCAATCCACTAAATGCATGTTTCCTAGGTAAAAATCCAAATTCAAAAATCATTACTTCTCCTCTCCACCCTGTTTTCCAACTTTTTCCCACACCCATGCTGGCCTCTGGCCATTTCTAGGTGTCTCAGCTTCTATTTTTCTCCTATGGAGGCATAGTATTCCTACTGATTTCAGCAGATATGACTTCTGATATGTATGTCAGGTTCCTGTTATCAGAAGCTACTTCAATATCTCAAGGAAAGGGCATAAGTCTTGGAGTCAAGGAGAGACCTTGGCTTAAATCCTGGCTCTAGCACTAATTAGCCTTGTCACTTTGGACAATTTACAATTCATAGGCCTAAATTTATCTGTAAAATAAGGGTGATAATACTTATACTACCAAACTAAAAAAAAATTGTACTAAGAAAAGCATTTTGTAAACCTAAAAATTCTATGTAAGTATCAGTTATTATTACCAGATATTGGACCTTGATAGATGTAAAAAGAAGTGAACAGTAAAAACCTGGTCAATGAAAACACTGAGAGTGTTTATGATTTTTTTACCTTAATGTGTCAGGTTGAATTACTAACATCTTTCCAAAAACATAAACACACTCTACAGAGGCAACATGGTTTAGCCAAAGAATGCTGGATTTGAAGCCAAAGAATATGAATTCAAATCCTGGTTCCTCTACTTACTACACATATGACCTTGGGATAAGGCCTCAGTTTCCTCATATGTAAAATGATGAGACTGGACTAGATGATCACCTGTAAAATCCTTTGTAGCCCCAAAACCTATCCATCCAAGAGATACAAAAGTATCCTTTGTACCAATATAATTATATAATTATAAAAGAGAAGCACGGAGATACATGAAATCATTAAAAGGGAAAGTCATCATGTTATCAGAACACAATAGTGCCTGTACCTTTTTCTATTAAAAATATTTCAATCCCCAACACAGCAATATACCATATAATAGAACATGTATATCATTCATGTTAATTAAACATCTTTCTACATTTTATTGCATGCAATAAGGTAAACCCTTTACTAATTATGACTGTCTTGGATGCCAGATGTTCTCTCTTCTGGGGTTTCCCTCCGTGATTAACTGGTCCTCAGTACCTCCACAAATATTTGGTCCACAGCCATTGTGTAAAGGGTGAGACTGTGGGAAATAACTGCTGGGTTGGACACAAAAGACCTTTCCCTAAAGGAAATTATATCCATGTTTTTAAATAGCTGAGTGAAAATTAAAATTAGACAAGTTCCAAATGGAACAAGTAAGGCAAAGTCAAAGGAAGGAGAGGCAAATGTCTCCTAGCAATGCCTAGAGATCATCAGATATGGGAAGGGCACAACCCAGTGAATTCTTCAAACTAAATCAGATGAGAGTAAGAAGTAGTAAAATGCTAATGTTTGTAATTTAGCAAACAGCTGTGCAAACCGAGAAGTTATTGGAAAGAGCAAACATTCCATTTCAAGGTGATTGCCATGAGAACACAGGCAGGAATACTGCCTAAGTGGCCCACGTATTACAGGGAGGTAGGAGAATGACGAAGGAAGGAAGGAAGGAAGGAAGGGGGGAGAGAGAGAGAGAGAGAGACAGAGAGAGAGAAAGAGAGAGAGAGAGAGAGAGAGAGAGAGAGAGACAGAGAGAGACAGAGAGAGAGAGACAGAGAGAGAAAGAGAGAGAGAGAGACAGAGAGAGAGACAGAGAGAGAGAAAGAAAGAGAGAGAGAGAGAGACAGAGAGATAGAGAAAGAAAGAGAGAGAGAGAGACAGAGAGACAGAGAGAGAGAAAGAGAGAGAGAGAGAGAGACAGAGAGAGAGAGAAAGAAAGAGAGAAAGAGAGAGAGAGAGAAAAAAGATTCTCTCCCTCTACTGAAAATCTAGTATTTCGATGCATTAAAAATAACAAAGGGTTCTTTGTGAAATTTTTGTTGGGGGCTCAGAATTTAAAACTATGCCACTAAGAAGAAGAGGAGGAAATACAGAGCTCACAGAAGGAAGAAAAAGTGAAGAAAAACATCCAGCAAACATTAAACAGAAAGTAGAGTATCTTTGCCAAGAAACCCCCAAATGGGGTCAGGAAGAATAAGATGACTGAAACAACTGAACAGCAGTGCTGTTCACAGCCTTTAAAAAAAATAAGCATTTTAAAATTATTTAGAATCTTGAAAAAAATAGATTATTGTTCAATAGCCTGGAATGATTGATTATATAGAGGGGAATATCCCAAAAGCAATTGGAATAGAGAACAGCCAGCACATCCATGAATTAATATAGGGCAATCATTTGTTACTTGTGTTTTGGGATATAGGTGCCAGTATAGGCAGATGTTGAGTAAGGAAACATGAAATCTGTTGAATTCAAACGAGTGAAACTCAAAGACCATAAGTTACAGATTCATTGGCATTGGCTTATATGTTCTTACAAGCAGATGGCAGTTTCCCAAATCCAAGAAAATATTCCTAAAGTGAGAAATTGGCCCCTCAGTAATGGTATCACAATGGGGTATCGAAACAACGACTACAAAAAGTATTTTCAATCGAACAATCAACAAGCAAGGATTAAACTAGGAGCTTCACTAGGAATACAAAGATAAAAGTGAAATAGTTCTTGTCCTCAAGGAGTTACTTTTTATATATTCTTCTATATATTCTCTAAAATTTTTATATGTCATATACTATATATAATTTTATATATTCTTATATATTCTACTTCTCCTTTGATACTATAATTGGTACCACTTGTATGACATTAAAAAAAAGTTAACTTGAAATGCAAATGCTAAGCTGTCCATTCCTCCTCATTCAAGTTCCAAATGTACACCTCAATCTCCAGAGCTTGGAGGGAAAACCTTCCTTTTGCCGCCCCTGTGGGTTGGAGGAAATGAGAAAGGAGGTACAAAAACTTTCCAACCTCCACATAATGTTATGGAGGATTTCCTCTCATAGGTTTATATTAGCCTGTCCTCCATCCAACCTATTCCTTACTAAATATTTTACAGAGATAGGGACTGCACCTCTGATTCCTTCAGTACAAGAACTCCCAGAGAAGAAACTCCCTTTACAAAGGCAGGTCTGCGATTTATAATCTTAAAGAATTGACTAAAGCACTGAGAGGCTAAGAGACTTACTCAGAGTGTCACGCAGTATGGATATGTCACAGGTGGGACCTACCCAAGTTCCCCTGGTTTTGAGGCCATCTTTCTAATCACTATCCTATGTTGTCTCTCAAAACATCTTATAATTAAGGAAATAAGTTCAAGGAATTCCATTGACATTCCCTACCCAGTAACATTCATTTATTTTCCCAGTGTCCATCTGCATGGAATTTCTGACAAGATGCAATGGGAATACTAGATGAAGTCAGAGTCTCTGAGTTTGAGTCCTGGCCCTGTTACTTATGAGCTGTGTGGGTCTTTCACCTCAAAGGGCCTTAGTTTGCTCACCTAGAAACTGAAGGAATCACAGGATCATAGATTTAGGGTAAAAAGGGATCTTCGAGTCCATAAAGAGACTAGGATGATTGCTAAGGTTCTTTCCAACCTAAATCCTATGATGCTACATCTTTAAGCAACTCTCACATTACAGATGAGGGGCTGCCTAATGAGAGAAAATAAATGCTTTTGCATTTATAAATAAATAAAGATTTATAAATAAAGATAAAAGCAAATTTATTTTCCTGGTTCCTGTGCCTTTATTCCCAATTCTTACTTCATTATTTTCTCTAGAACACCAAGGTGACATTGCACCATCCCCTTCTGAGCATTGAGGAACCCTCTGTTATATGAAATTGTTGTACAGTCATTTCAGTCATGTTCCACTCTTTGTGACCCCATTTGGGGTTTTCTTCACAAAGATACAGGAGTGGTTTGCCATTTCCTTCTCCAGATCATTTTACAGATGAGGAAACAGAGGCCAACAGGTTAAATGACTTGTCCAGGGTCACACAGCTAGTAAGTGTCTGAACTCAGAAGATGAGCCTTCTGATTCCTAGCCCAGGGCTCTATCCACTGCACAATCTGGCTGCCTCCAATAGACAAAATTACTTTGGAACTAATATAATGGTAAACTTCTTGGGGACAGGACTGTTTTAATTTTTTTGCCTTTATATACCCAGTACTTTGTTCAGTGTTTGGCACATAGTACCCTCTCAGTAAATTCTTGCAGAATTGAAGTCAATGGTCAGATCTATTCTGGAAAGCACCAACACATAAGACATATTCCCTGAATATATCTCAGAAAGGATACCTATTGGTGCAAGGAGAAAGGAAGAGCCTGGTTTTCACAGGGCTAATATTCAAGTTGACAAGCATAAACAGTCTCTTGCAGTGAATCTTAATTTTTTATTCATTTAGCTACAAGTAAATGCAGCTCTTTGGCAAAGAGTGTTGATGGACACCTTGCTCTATTGATTGTTACCACTTATAAGTAAGCTCAGAGCTCTTCATCCAGGCATGGTTGTTAGCCCTGAATGACAATGTATTTTTGACTCTTTTCAGAAGAAAGTGAGAGAAACATGCCAGTGAAAACATGCCCTAGGTATGCTACATCCAGTTCTTTGTTTCCAGTTTCTCTGACACAGAAACTCATTATAGCTTTGTCTACAGAAAGCAACAAGAGGACCGAGGCAGTCTGGCTTCTTTTTTTTCTTTCATTGTTACCAAAATTAGACAAAATGTGCTAAAACTGTGCGATGTAACAGATTATCAGGGAGAAGTGTTTTCACAGTTCCTGAAATCCAAACGTGATTTTTTTTTTCTGCTGCTGTTACTCATAACTTTCATCATAGAATCTATACTCAGGTTTCAAGATAGGCAAGAAGACTTGGAGACAATATTGGTATCAAAAGAAAATGTGTCAAAAAAAAATAAGGAAATATATCTCCTATCAATTAGAATAGATCCCCTTCTCAACATGCACACAGCCAGCTGCCTGATTCAGATCCTCATTTTCTCTCTCCTCAACTACAAGAAAATCCAAGGAATTTCATTGATATTCCCTACCTAGAGTATTACAGTAGTTACCTAATAGGTCTCCTTGCCTTAAAATCCTCCATACACTAATACATCCTTCATATAGCTGCCCAAGGGAGTTTCCTCAAAATCAGGTCTGACCATGTCACTCCCCACCTGCTCAATAAATTCTAGTGGGTCCTAGGACCTATAGGATCAGATATAAACTTCTCTGTTTGGCATTTAAAGCTCTTCACAACCTGGCCTTTTCCTATATTTATAGTCTTCTTCCACATTACTCCCCTCTATCCACTTCACAGGCCCATTTGGTGTCCTTCACAATGCTCTGTCTCCCATGTTGTGTGTTGACACTGTCCGTTGGCCCATTCCTGGTATGCTCTTCCACTTTACCTGGATTTCTTAGACTCCTTGGCTTCTTTCAGAACTCAGCTCAGACACCCCCTCCTATGGGAGACCTTTCTGATGCCCCAGGCAGCTAGAGACTTACCTCTGCCCTTACCTGCATCCCTTCCACTATGAAGGCAACTTGTTTTTTTATCTTTCTCTGCCCTGGTTGTCTCCCAGGTTAAGATACAGTCTTGAGGGCAGGGACTGTGTTTGCTTTCTCTCTCCTCAGTGCTTAACATAATGCTGAATACAGAATAAATGCTTAATAAATGCCTGTTGATTGAATTAATTGATGATGACACAAATACACTCCAGATTTCCTGCAAGCCGACCTGCTTTTGTATATTGGAGCTGATGACAACCAGTTGACAATAATAGAATCCCAGGGAAATTAGACTGGTTTTAAAGAAAGAGGGTTGGAGGCAGGCTAAATATTTTATTTTTTTTTAAGTGAAAAATTTAACTAATGCCTTCAGACCATTGGTGTTCCTTGATATTCAGGTATCATCCCTGGGAAACTGGTGAGAGTTGCTATTTTGTTCAGTCATTTCTCAGTCCTATCTGACTGTTCATGACTCTATATGGGGTCTTCTTGGAGTGATTTGCCATAACCTTCTCCAGCTCATTTTACAGATAAGGAAACTGAGGCAAATAGACTTAAATGACTTGCTCAGTCACATAGCCACAAAGTGTCTGAGGCCGATTTGAACTCAGGAAAATAAGTCTTCTTGATTTCAGGACCAGGGTTCTATCCACTGTGCTGCCCACCTTCCTTACTGATGAGAAAGGGAAGAGCTAAAGAACATTGAAGATATGAGACGGGAAAAGTTTTCTGAGCCTGACAATCTTTTTCAAGTTGTCGTCAAGGTTTTGAAATGAAAGTTTTAATTTCCTTTTGGATTTTTGTACCCCCTACAGGGAACTCCCATCCCCACAAAGTTATGTGCTCTCTGATCATCACGTATTTTCAAAATAAAAGGTCTTTCCCTAATGAAGATGTAAGGGTTAACAAGTGCCCATTGACTTATTAAGGTATATTGAGTGATGGTAGAATTGGGAATTAGAACTTCAGTTAGCTCCTTTTGCTAACTCACTCATTTCTGTGAATGGTACCAATAGTCTCCCAAGTCAGACACAAGGAACTCTTTCACCTTTATTTCTCTATTCTTCAAGCCATCACAATTTTAATCACTTATTCCTTTCTTATGTAGCTTAAATTCTCCATTCCCATTGCTCCAAGCTAGTCCAGGATCTTATCACTTCAAGCCTCCTCAATCAGTCCACAAGCATTCATTAAGCTCCAGTGAGATACATTTATTTGCTCTTCCACCACACCATACTTATTCCTTTCTCCATCCTTTCCTTTGTTTGTGCTGTTTTCTTCATCCCTAACCCATCCCAAAGTTCTTTAACCCTTTCCCCCTACTAAGCTCCTTTCACTTAAGCCTTGTCTCTTCCATGAAGCTTTCCCTGGCTACTCTGTCCCACATTCATCTCTCTCTTCTTTGAATTTTTATTATGGTAGGTACAACAGTTAACATTTCTTTATTTGTTTTCGATGTGTATATCTTATTTTCCATCATCATCATCATCATCATATCTCTCTAGAATCTACTAAATGCATAGGCACTGTGCTAAGCCCTTTACAAATATCTCACTTGATCCTCACAACAAACCTGAGAGGTAAGGTGCTATTATCCCCATTTCACAGATGAGGAAACTGAGCAGCAGACAGAGATTAAGTGACTTGCCTAGCATCACATAGTAAGAGTCTGAGACTGAATTTGAACTCAGCTCTTCTTGACTCAAGGCCCAGCACTGTATCCACTGTACTACCTAGCTATCTTTACTACAGTGTAAGCTCCATAGGGCCAGAACAATTTCTCATGTGTTTCTTGTAACTCCCTACCACTGTCACTAAATACAATGCTGTGCATATAATAAGAGCTCAAGAAACATTTATTGATCAGCTCCAATGCCCAAACATCTGTTTATTTCAATACTGATTCATTTCCATATCCCTGAGCAGTAACTACCATAAAATCTTTTACATTCTCAGTCCTGGATAAGTAACTGCTGAATAGACTGGCGAATGGATTTCTAACTTTGGCAGCAATCTTACTTTTGTCCAGACTTTTTGCCTCATCTACCCCCAGTTGCAGCTCACAGATGAGTTAGGTAGCCACCACAAGAGGTAACAAACCTATGAGAAACCAACAGGGAACTGAAAATAGTGGTGGAAGAATTGTGATTCTTTCATTAGAAAGTGATGCTGACGCTGACATTTAGATCAAACACTAAAACATCAGGGAATTTAATAGATGCTTACTGACTTAATCTGACCTTACAGTGACCCTATTTTTCCTACAGCATCTTGTGACCAAGAACTTGAAGGATTTCAAAACAACATCAAGAGCAGAGTGTGGAGATCAGGAAGGCACCCAAAAATTCATGTCCAATTTTTTCCTGAGTTTTATTGTTTTGATATTAAGTGGATCACTGTCAGCAAGTAGTCAGAGAGCACTTTTAAACCCTTCTTCCTGGCTTTTTTTTTTCAGTTGCTTGGCATTTCACAACACTGGCAACTACTCTTTGTTCATGGCAGCTGCCTATTATGGGTTGGTGGTGTTGCAGCCAAAATTTATGAAGTTTCCATATGCTGTTGTTTGTGAGAGGAGATATTGGTAGAATCTGGTCCTGGACATATGAGAGGAGGTTTGAGAAATATTTGAGGAAGAAGAAATAGGAGGACTGAGTCAGTGCAATGAGCGGGGAGGGGAGAGAAGAGAGCTGAGACCAGTTGGGTGAGGCAATTCTAGGAGCTTAATGCTCTGACAGCTTGTGTAAGACACTGGGTATGAGCATGGGTTTAGGGGGAGAAGGGGTTAAGGGGAGACAGTCTCAATATGTGTTCAGGTCCAACGTGACCCCAAATGCCAAAGTATAGCAACACAAGTATGTTGAGGAGCATGATAAGAGGGTATTAATCCCATTTGATCTGGTACCACTTATCTGAATTAGGAAGTTTCCGATCTCCTTTCCATGTCTAAGAAGGAAGAAATAATGTTCAGGGTGCACAAAGAGAACTAGAGATAGGGTAATCAATGAGTCTGTGAGTGGTCCCTAACATTGATGATCTAAGTTCAGATGCTCAAAAATAAGATTTCAAAGCCAAAACCTATAATCCTATGAAAAGCATGCGTCTGAGGAGGCAGAACAATAAAGTTCTTCTCTGAAAGGAGAAAACCACTGAAATGTTCTCAACTTAGAAATGCTTGGAAGCGTAGTTGGGTATCATTAGGAATCTGAATCAACTGTTTAGGGATTACACTGTTTTGATGGAAGCTTTACCCTTCTACCCATTAAATGAGTTTTTAAATGGTTGTTTTTTTTTTTAAAAAGGAACAGTTTTTAATGGATTTTTATTTCTTTTTTAAAAAGGCTATATTTTCCTGTCTTCACCAACAGAGTATATTTGGACTAATGAACCTAGATCTCACTAATGTGGATACTCCCATCAATGGTATAAATTGGGATCCATAAACATCTTGTTATTCTGTGCAGTTCTAATCCATGTCTTTACATTAATTCAGTAGACAGGAGTTAGCCAATGTGCTGACTCTAGGGACCAAAATTTAGCACTTTCTGGATGTGCCAGGATCATCAGTCTAAATAATTTTTGTACTGCTCTCTAAAACTGCTGGGGCCATTGAATTTTGTTCTGTACTCTACATGAGACCAGACTGCAGCACTTTTGGATTTCTTATGCCCAGTTTTAATCATTTCTCTGCCTGTTTCCATACTTTTCAGATGACAGTCATTTCTCACTGTTTTCAATCTTTTTGCAGCAGAGATTCTTAGCAGTTCTAATTTGTTACAAGCATACTCCATTCAATATAATAAATTGCTTCTAGAAAAATTTAGTGTTAGGTTAAATGATGTTATACATAATGTACCATAGGAACAACACTATTATAGATATGCAATCAGTCAAGTGATGTTACAGCAGGGTTTGATTTGAATGTATCAGTGATTGTACTATAAAAATATCGTTAGTTAGGACAAACTAATACTGGGCACCCCTATACTTTTAATTAACTTTACACCTGAAAACCAGATCTCTAAACTCATTAGAATAGTGTAAAAAGAGTAAACAGGCTGTCAGAGAAAATCTTAGAGGCTTTCCTATGGCTATTAGTGCATGGACATTATAACAGCTTTTTTGATTGCTCAGAGGCCTTCTTTCTTTAGAGTTTTAGCCGTGATTCATATAGGTGAGGCCACCGAATACCTGAGTTTCAATATTGACTACATGATTTATCATTTTATTATTTATAATTGCTTCATGCAAATCTTGATTCCCCTACTAGACTGTAACCTTCTTGATGGCAATCTTGTGCATATTTTATATCCTTTAGAGCACTAATAAAAGGCGAAGGTGATGGAAATTGGTTAGACTTGGCCCCTTACCCCAGATGGAAGAGGAAAGACAGTGTAAATAGAGATAACCAAAATGGCTGATGAATATCCATAAGCACAGCTGGTGACTCTGAAGGATTTCTATCAAACTGCACGTGACTTCTATCCACCTCTGTATTTTGGTTTATCTGACACTCATAATTGGTGCATTCAAAATTACATGGCATCTACTAACCTTTGGACTGTATGTGTAAAAAATTGCAGTTCCTTTTGTCAATTTCAATATAAAAGCAGCCACTAACAGTCACAGACCATGAGGGGTTGGGCTAGATTGGAATAAAGCTAATTTCTGAGTAAAGTAACAATATATAAAGTTTCTTTTTCTTTAGTCAAAAAAAAATAAGAATCCAATGGGTGGCAATGAAGTGGGATGTGCATGTCTCCTTGTATATGTCCATGAGTGATGGGTATATTATTCAATCAATCCTGCAGTTAGATGAAATTAATCTGAGGCTTCCTCTCTGTTCCTTGAAACCCCAGCCTAACATAGTTTGCTTTGGTAAATATTGATTGACTGAATATTTCAAACAAAAAAGGAAAAGCAAAACAAAACTGATTAGGATTAGGGTAAGGAAAAGGAAGGGAGAGGCAGGTACGAATTCTGGAGTTATGACAGAGGAAGGAATGGGTTTTGGTCTTAGCTCTGCTACCAGCTAGCTGCACTATCTTGGAGAGGGGCTTAACCTCGCACAATTTCAGTTTCTTTATCCATAAGGGAAGACAGTAGATGACATACTTCCCACTCTACAAATGTATGATTATATAACTGGTGGGGCAGCACTCTTTACAGGAAAGACAGATGGCGTCATAAATTTACATGTGGCAATCTCTCCATCTAACAAAGAGGAATGCTTTGGCCATTGTATCAGGTCCATTTTCATTGCCTGTCATGGACTGCTCAGCCTCCTAGTTTCAAACATCCTTCTAATTTGCTACTCATGGCCTTCATCAAATGATTTGTTTTGATTGGAGAAGGCTAGAGCTTTGGGGTTAAGAGGCTTCATTATAGATTTTAAAACGTTTTTAATGCCAGTTCTGCTGTCATACCAGATGGATGCACTCAGCATTTTCCAGGGGCATATTTCTAGGTTTGAAAAAGAGGCTAGTGACTAGCTTTAGAAACATTTATTTCAGCGTAATTCTTTTTGGACAGATGTGACATGAAATCTGAGGTAGCTTTGAGAAGGGGGGAACCATAAGAAAAGCTTCTGATTTTGGTTCCCCAAGAAGTAACAGAATACCTTCTGCCTTGCCTGACATTAAATAGTGGAATTTTACTGAGAACATTATGTGGAGTCAGTGGGGAGAGGGGAGTATTCTCTATATTGTACGTGGTTTGTGAACAAATCAGAGGGTTATCAATATTTATATACTTAATTTATATATTATATATTACATATATAATTAACTTCTTATTGGCAAAAATTATATTTCTCTGATGAAATTTATTAAAACTAATGACAAATGAAACCTAAAAGGGGAATAGTTCTAAACTCACAACACTCCTAACACTTCCCCTTGGGTGGCCAGGTCAACATATGGCTAAGATAAATTTGCCATACTTCAGAAGATGTAGTTGTTGACATTAAATAGGAGAAACTCCTTCAGCCAGCTTTCACATTCTATTAATGACCAAATTTATATTATTTTCAGAACATAAATAACAAATATAATAAAACTTCAAAATATTACATTCTATTCTTCAGCAATACCCAATACAAACACTAACCCAATCACCTTCCTTGCCACTAGGTGAGTTGTATTGCTTCTCAAAGACAATGTTGTGTAGTGGGTAGATGTGTGGACATAGGGTTGGAAAGAACTGGGTTTGAATCCTGCCATAGACACATACTAGCTCTGTAACCCTGGCCAAGTTATTTAACACCTCTTGATTTCAGTTACTTCATCTTTAAAGTGAAGAGACTGGATTGTAGGTTCCTATAATCTTTCCTCTTTTTTCCCAAGTTCCTTTCTGGCTTTAAATTTATGACCTGATGAGCAAAACTTCTCTCTGTCAGATGCCCCAGAAAACACGAAATAGTTACTTTTGGTTGCAAGGCCTGCCTAGCTTGCCCATCCCCTCCTGCTTCTTTCTTTCACAGGCTTCTTCAAAGCCCCCTCATGGCTTCTTCTTCAGTTAGTTTCATATATTCTTAGAATTTCAGTTCTTTCCAAGTAGAGATTGCTTGATTCTTTGATCTCAATGTCTAGCAATATGTCTGGTATACCATAAGTGCTTAAAAATGCCTGTTGGTTGATTGCAAGAACTTCTGAAACTTCTATATACTTCTTTTTGCTCTATTGCAGCAGTTCTCAACCTGTGGGTCGCGACTCCTTTGGGGGTCAAATGATCCTTTCACAGGAGTCATAGGGGTCGCCTAAGACCATCGGAAAACACAAATTTCCGATGGTCTTAGGAACCGAGACACCTCTCCTCTATCCGTTTCCAGGTGGGTCCACCCACATGCAGATACACCCACATATTAGTATTAAAGGGTCCAGCATTAGGAAGGTTGAGAACTATTGCTCTATTGTCTTCCAACAACCACATCCCTGGTAGAATGTAGGACCCAATAAAAATGTCATGATGTGTGTAGCTCCCCTATTCCAGATCCCCTAACATTTCTGTGCTAATGAACTCTACCTTAAGAAAACATCAAAGGCTGCAAAGGCTGCTCTGAATGGGAAAACAGGTCACAGAAGGGTAACACTGATTGCATGTGGCAAAATGTGAGAGACAATCCCTCTGCCTTGGGTTTAGTGACCATGTTAGAGTCTTACATTTCCCATATACAAATATATAACAGCACCTGGTTCTTTTCTCAGCAATTGGTGCCACTGCTGCCTTCCACGTTGCCCAGTTATAATTTGCAACCCAGGTAACTGCCTGTGACTTGTATGAGTCTCTGAGAGTTTCCTAAGCCATGGTCAGCATAAATAACTTGCCCACAGTCACGTAGCTAGTCTGTGTCTGAGATGTCAATGACTTTCAAAAGCTTTACCCACTCTGTCGTTATAATACTTTTCCACACTGCAGCTGTGTATACGGTTTATTTCTTTTACCGGATAAGGGGATTCAAACTCTTTGGGACCCACGAATAAAGTCCTTTTTGCTTTTTCTTTTTTGGAGGGGGAAGGCTGGGCAATTGGGGTTAAGCGACTTGCCCAAGGTCACACAGCTAGTAAGTGTTAAGTGTCTGAGGCTGGATTTGAACGCAGGTCCTCCTGACTCCAGGGCTGGTGATCTATTCACTGCACCACCTAGCCGTCCCACCCATGGATAAATTTTAAACCACCATGGATAAAGGACTGAATTTTTGAACAACTGATCTTTAAAATTACTGGAATAAATGTTTCATCATTTTTCAGTTGTGTTTGACTTTTCATGATTCCATTTTATGTTTTCTTGGCAAAGATACTAGAGGGTTTGCCATTTCCTTCTCCAGTTCATTTTGCAGATGAGGAAACCGAGACAAACCAGATTAAGTGACTTGCCCAAGGTCATACAGCTGGTGAGTGTCTGAGGCTGAATTTGAACTCAGGTCTTCCTGAATCTAGGTGTACTACCTAACTGCTCTGAATATTTAGTGTACTGTGATTCTTTCTTTTCTGTAACCCCTATAGGGTTGGCAAAAATCTTTTAAATCATGTGTTTTGAATGAGATGAAACTGGACGGTATTTTACATATGCGGCCCAGGTAGAATATGTAGTGAATGGATGACCAAAAAGAGGAGACATGATACATTGAAAAGATAACAACAACAACAGTAATTACTCCTCCTCCTCCTTCTCCACGTAAGCACTTTTTTTTTATGTTATTAAAGTTTGCAAAGCTCTTTACAAATATTGTCTCATTTGATTCTCAAAACAACCCTGGGACATGGACATTATTACTGTCCCCGTTTTACAGATGAGGACACTGAGGCAGACGGAGGACAAGTGACTTGCCCAAGTCACACAGGTAAGTATCTGAGACAAGACTCAACACAAATCTTACTCAGATTCAGCACTCTATCCACTCTTCCACTTAGTCTGGGTTCAAATCTCCCCTCTAACATGTAATAGCTGTGTGACCTTGGAAAGTTTTTTTTCCTCTCAAGGAGTATTAACAAATTAAGCAATTCCCTGAGACTTAGTTTCTTCATTTATAAAAAATGGTCTGAGACTAGACCTCTGAGCTATCTCTTATTCAAATTCAATGATCTTATGAACTCAAAATTCCTGGTTTCCTAATTTATCTTTGTCTCAAATGAAGTTTCTCAGCAATTTCTTTTTTTTAATTAATTAATTTATTTTTGGTTTTCAACATTCCTTTCCACAAAATTTGGAGTTACAATTTTTTCTCCCCATCTTTCCCCTACCCCCTCCACAAAATAGCAAGCCTACTGAATACCCCTTCCCCCAATCTGTTCTCTCTTATCTCCTCCCCCGTTACCCCCCAACTTTCTAGTAGGGCAAGATGGATTTCTATACCCCAGTGCCTATGTATCTTATTTCCCAGTTGCATATTAAAAAACAGTATTTTTTTTAACATTTATTTTTAAAACTTTGAGTTCCAGATTTTTTCCTTCTTCCCTCCTCACCTGCCCCCACTGGGAACATAAGCAATTCAAAATAGGTTGTAGTTACCCAAATAATTTCCATAATTGTTATATTGTGAAAGACTAACTATACTACCCTCCATTCTATCCCGGCCCCCACTTATTCTATTTTCTCCTTTGATCCCATCCCTTTTCAAAAATATTTGCTTCTAACTACCCTCTCCCTGCCCTCCCTTCTATCATCCCCCTTCTTATCCCCTACCCCTCTATTTTCCTGTAGGGTAAAATTGAGTGTGTATGTTATTCCCTCCTCAAGCCAAATTCAATGAGAATAAGGTTGTCCCATTCCCTTTCACCTTCTTGCTCTTCCCCTCCACTATAACACGGTTGCTTCTTCTATATGAGATAATTTACCCAAATCTATCTTTCTCTTTCTCCTTCTCCCAATAAATTCCTCTCTCACCTCTTAGTTTTATTTTTAGATATCATCCCCTCCTATTCAACTCCTCCTGTGCCCTCTGTCTATGTATACATGAACATACATATGCCCACACTCACATACATATTTATATACACATACACCCTTCTATACATACATACACACACACACACACACATACAAATTCCCTTCAACTATCCTCATACTGAGAGAAGTCTTATGAGTTACAATTATCATTTTTCCATGTAGGAATGTAAATAGTTCAACTTTAGTAAGTTCCTTATGATTTCTTTTTCCTGTTTACCTTCTCATGCTTCTCTTGCTTCTTTTATTTGAAAGTCAAATTTTCTGTTCAGCTCTGGTTTTTTCATCAAGAATGCCTGAAAATCCTCTATTTCATTGAATGACCATATTTTCCCCGGAAGCATTATACTCAGTTTTGCTGAGTAGGTGATTCTAGGTTTTAAACCTAGCTCCTTTGGCCTCTGGAATATCATATTCCAAGCCCTTTCAATCCCTTAATGAAGAAGCCACTAGGTCTTGTGTTATCCTGATTGCGTTTCCACAATACTCAAATTGTTTCTTCCTGACTGCTTGCAGTATTTTCTCCTTAACCTGGGAACTCTGGAATTTGGCTATAATATTCCTAGGAGTTTTCTTTGGGGTATCTTTTTCAAGAGGCAATCAGTGAATTCTTTCAATTTCTATTTTGCCCTCTGGTTCTAGAATATCAGGGCAATTTCCCTTGAGAAATTCTTGAAGGATGATTTCTAGGTTCTTTTTTTTATCATGGCTTTCAGGTAGTCCAATAAATTTAAAATTATCTCTGCTGGATCTATTTTCCAGGTCAGTAGCTTTTCCAATGACATATTTCACATTTCCTTCTATTTTTTCATTTGTTTGGTTCTGTTTTATAGTATCTTGATTTCTCATAAAGTCATTAGCTTCCAATTGCTCCAATTTAATTTTGAAGGAGTTATTCTTTTCAGTGACTTTTTGAAATTCCTTTTCCATCTGGAAAATTCAGCTTTTAAAGGCATTCTTCTCCTCATTGGCTTTTTGGGCCCCTTTTGCCATTTGAGTTACTCTATTTTTTAAGGTGTTATTTTCCTCAGTGTATTTTTGGGTCTCCTTTAGCAGGCTGTTGACTCACTTTTCATGATTTTTCTGCATCATTCTCATTTCTCTTCCCAATTTTTCCTCCTCTTCCCTTACTTGATTTTCAAAATCCTTCTTGAGGTCCTCCATGGTCTATAACCAATTCATATTTTTTCTTGAAGGCTTTAGATGCAGGAGTTCTGACTGCACTGTCTTCCTCCTGCTCCATGCTTTGATCTTTTTGGTCCAAAAATAGGATTCTATTGTCTATTTGTGCTTCCTGTGCTTGCTCATATTGCCAGCCAATTACTTGATGTTTGAGCTCTTTGCCATGGTAGAACTCTGCTTCCAGAATGGAGAGAACTTTGTCCCAAATTGCTGGGGTTTTCACAACTGCCAGAGCTATTAGGAATATGCCCTCCCTACAGCCCCCACAAGCTCTGACTCACTGCTCACACACCCCAGGACCACTACCCAAGACTGTGATCCAGACCTAAGCAGGTTAAAGCAGGAGCAGTTACCCTCTGAATGGTTGCTTGTTCCTCCTATAATCTGCAGGCCAGGAGCTCCTAAGGCAGCCACACCATGCAGCCACAGTGCTTCCATTGCTTCTCACCCTGGGGGCAGCAGCCTGACCTTGCTCTTCTGTCCCCCCCCCCCCCCATTCCAACAAAGTTCCACACTCACCTTTTACTTTGCCTTTGGCATTTATGGGTTGAGAAGTATGGAAGCTGCCACAGTTGCTGGTTATTCACTTTCCTGAAATCTGCTCTGGCCAGTGCTGGTCAGGGCTTCCCTGGGGCTGGAACCAAATGGCTCCTGTGGGACAGCACTTGGTTCCCAGTGTCCTGTGATAGACCTTTCCTGTTGGCCTGCCAGCTGTCTTCAGAGGGAGATTTGTTTCTCTCTGTCACTTTGTGGGTTCTGTAGCTTCAAAGTTTGTTTAGAGTCATTTTTTTACAGGCATTGGAATTGTTTGGAGGTGGAGCCCATGCCAAGTTTAGTAATATTTGAAAAGTCCCTCATGAAAGACAGTGTTTATTACTACTTCTCAAGGATGCAGTCTGTAGTATATCAGAAAATCATGTGCCCTAGGTTAACAGTTATTGCCCTCCAGCTTCAAAGCCTTATTTTTGTATAGAGAAAACAAATACATACATGGAAAATATTTTCTTCATTATAAGAGTCTTTAGTTTCAGATTCATTTCACCCTTAGAATTTTGTACCTTTGGGATATACAGTTAAAAACAAAAAGGCAGTACGACTCAGTAAGAAGGAGAATAGAGAGGAAACAAATAGTTATTAATACAGGTAAACTGCATGTTTTCTAATTATAGCAGCATATGGTAGTACTTCTAATGGCCTTACATAAAGCATTTCCTAGACTATATTAATGGGAAACTAGGGTTAATGACCTAAGACTAAGCCCCAGGCCAACAGCTTATTCTCTCAATCATTAATCCCCAGCAAATGACCAGGGCCTTGTTCATTATGGTTCAATTATGCTTACACTCCTCACAAGGAGAAAAAGCATTTCAGTACTATTACCAAGCTGTGTCCCCATGTTATACTTTAATACATAGGCCATAAAAATACAAAACAAGTTATTATTCCAAATGCTGAGCTCTGTAGCACAATACAGGAACCTCGCTTTGTTCACTCCCTGTTCTGGTGTGAACTCAACCAGAGGATACTGCAAGGTGGCAGAGCAGGCAGATGGCACCATTTCCTCATGATTCTGGGCTCTTCTCAATGGTTTATATGTTGCAATACAGTAGGACCTTAGATAAAGTAGACTGAATGCTCGTTGCTTTCCGAATGGAAACCAAGGTGGGTCAGAAGAAGAAACGAAAAAAAAATTTTGTTTCCATGAGTTGTAAAGAAAATGTATATATCTTCATAGACCCTCAAACAATCTGTCAATAAATATTGAGCCCAGATGTGCAAAGCAAAGCCCCATGAGGGCTGCAAAGAAGTATGACGGATCTGTTTACATGGAGCTTACAGAAGAGAAGGGGAGCAAAACCAAGAACGAGTGAAACTGTTCAGAGTGGTAGGCACTAAATGCCAGTTGAGAGAAACAGATAATAAGAACTTAGAGATGACAGAGAACATTGGGCTGACATGATAGGGAAAGGGGAGAAGATCCTTCATGCACAGTGTCTAGAGAGATGATGTTCTAGGTGGGGGGAGCTGGGGACAATGGAAACAAAGAATGAAGAAATGGGAATACCTAATACCTAACAGCTAGCATTTTCCTCCGTTGATTCTGGATGCAGATAGCTGTGTGAAGGATGGATTAGAGTAGAGAAGAGGCAGAAAGACGAATTGGGAAGCTATTATCATAATCTGTGTGAAAGATGATGAGGGTATTAAGTAGGGTGGTGGCTAAATGAAAGCAGAGAATGAGACATGTAGATGTGATGTGTGGATAGAAAGAAGATTCAGTAACTACTTGGAATATGTGGAATGAAGAAGAGTCAAGGATGACAATATTGCTAACTTGGGCGACTAGAAGGATCCCCAACAAGAACAGGAAAGCTGAGAAAAGGGGTGGTTTTGTCAGTCAGTCAATAAATGTTTATTAAGCACCTACTGTGTCAGAAACTGTGCTAAAAACTGGGGATAAAAAAGAGGCAAAAGATAGTCTCGGCCTCAAGAACCTCATTATCTAATGGGAGAGACAACAGGCAAATAAATAAGTCTATATTAACTTATATATATATATATGTACACATATATAATAAGTAGGAAATCAATAATTAACAGAAGCATGAAGGCATTAGAATTTAGAAGGGTTAGGAAATGCTCCCTATAGAAGATGAGATTTTAGTTGGGCCTTAAAGGAAGTCAGGGAAGGCAGAGAAAAGGGGGAACATTCCAGACATGGGGTACAAACAGAGAAAATGTCTGGAACTAAGAGATAGAGTGTCTTGTTTACAGCAGAATTCACTATCACTGGATGAAATGGTATGTGTCAGGGAGAAAGCTGTAAAAAAAATCAGAAAGGTAAGAGGAGGCTTGGCTAAGAAAGGCTTTGAATGCCAAACAGAAGATTGTGCTTTTGATCCTGGAGGTCATAGGGAGCCATGGGAGCTTATTGAGTGTGTTTATAGGTGGGGGGCAGGGAAGGAAGTGACATGGTTGGGCCTGCACTGAGGTTTGAGGGGAAAAATAATGGGTTTTATTTGGAACTTGTTGAGATTGAAATTTATATGGATTATCCAATTTATCATATCCAGCAACCAGCTTTGTGATGTGGGACCAGAGCCTAGAAGAGATGGTAAGAGTGGATACTAAATCTGGTTGTCCACATAATTGATCACTGAAACCATAGGAGTTGGCAAAATGAGGACAGAAGAGGGGACTCACAGCAAATCATCTTGATATGTTTTATGACCTATGAAGTAAGATGCTCAGCTGAGAGTTGGACAGAGCAACGTGAATAGATAATTTTGGAATGGCCACTATAGTATGTAGAATAGAATATCAATCATGGAGGAAAAAAATGATTGCCTTTTCATGGTGAGGACTCATTTGATTTCAGGTAACATGGTAATGGACCCAGTCAACTAGGTTTTTTAATTTCTTCCAGGTCTGCCAGCAGCATTTGAGCAGGGGCATTGGAGGTAGATATAGGGAATAATCCAGGGTTGGTGCTTGAGAGGGTGTGATCAGCAATAGGTCAAAAAAGCAAGGAATTTGAGAAGAGAGGACAAGGTTGATTTAAATTGGTAAGCTAGGACCTACCTCCCAGGGTTGTTGTGAGAACAAAGTGAGATGATATTTGAAAAGTGATTTGCAAACCTTAAAGTGCTATATAAATGTTAGCTAAGTTATTATTATTATTATTATTATTATTATTATCATTAAAGATGTTGAAATTGGGAAAGAAGAATATAGAAAGAACAAGGGTGATGACCTGGGAAAATACTGAGCAGTAGAAAGATTCAAGGTCATAGTATAAAGAATAGTTTTAGGAGTAGGTGGGCATAGGGAAAGATGAAATGACAATATATCATGACTAGACAATAGAATTTGGGAGCTCTTGAACATAGAAGTGTAAAAGAATGATAACAGTATCAAGGATATGACTATTGCTTTGAGTAGCTGAGGAGTAGAACTGGGAACTTGGGGTATGTGAGAGAGTGCCAACTTGTATGTTGAAGTGCTCTAGTACCAATGCTGGTGTTGGGTTAGAGAAAGAGACCATCAGACAAATACAGAACCTGCTGAGAGAAAAAAAAAAAGGCTTCTTGGGTGTTCAATGTATAACAAGCACTAGGATCTAGATTGAGGGATAAACTTGAATAGTTACCCCTTCCACATGACGACTTTCCCTATTGTGGTTTCAATATATCATGGGTTGGCATAAGAAATTAAATGGGAATTTTGGGGGAGTTTGAAGAACCTGCAGACAACACATGAAGACCAGCAGATAACACAGAAAAAGTTTAGAAACTCAGAAATGCATAATACATATATATACATATACATATATATATAATATATACATATACATATATATATATAATCATACAAAATCAACATATTTTATCTTTTAAAACCATAATAATTCAGACTTCTTCTCTGGTATGAAGGGAGGGCCAAAAATTTTTATGGGGATTTTCCAGATCATGGGGGCATTGTGCCCCTAACCCCCATAATAGGGAAGGGATAACTGTAGAATAAGCCTCAGCTGAGAAGAGGTTGTAATGGTGATAGAAGGAGAGATTGGCATGGGTAGTGGAGAACAAGGATAGGTTGTTTAACATTGTTCTCTAGCTGTTTAATGCATGTTATTAAGAATTCCTTCAGGATAGGCACAACGCATTATAGTCCCTTTGCATGCTTCACAAAGTCTAACCCAGGGATAGATATCTAATAGGTGGTTTACACACTAGTAGAACTGAATTAAATTTGACATCCAGAAAAACCAGTGAGCCACAATCAAAAGAGATATGGTTACTTTTTCTCAGAATCCAACATCAGTTTCCAGCCAATCGATGTCACCTTGACTTTTGAATTCACCTCTCACTTCATATGTACCGAATGACCTGGGGTTCAAAGACCTTTTCATTAAGACCAGGCTAACCACAGACTGTTCCATTAGGATTCCATATTTTGGCATACAATTAAATAGAAAACTTCTACCTGATCCAGGAACATATGCTCTGCAAACCACCATTAAGCCTCATAAAACAGCCATACAATTAATTTTTAACAGAGATGCACTAATAGCTGACTGATCATGCATAACAGAACTGGATGGGAAACATTTTGCCTTTGCCAGAGAGAACATATTGCATCCCAGATTTCAGACAGTTCCCTTCAAAAGACAAATTTTGTTAGCTATTGAAGACAGAAATACTGATTTAAATTTGTGGTCTGATGTTTTTTCCTGCTTCTTACAGGCAAGCCTGTTTCTCTGTAGTGATGAATCCTACAATACTGACAAGCAACTGGGAACCAAGGAGGAAGAAACTGGGTTGGTTCCTTGACTCCTGCTTTCAGCACTCCTAAAAAGCCTCTGCTTGTCTCTGGTTAGGGATTAGACCTGTGATTTCATTAGAATAGGGAACTCCCAGGTCAAAAAACTGCCTCTACCAATGCAGGTCAGCACCTCTAGCAATTGCTAATCTTAAGGAACTTGCTAGAGCGTGGAGAGGTTAAATGACTTGCTTCAGGTCACACAGCCAGTGTGTCCTGAATGTAAGACTTGAATCCAAGTCTTTCTAGCTTTGAGACTGTCTCTTATAATTTTCTATTTATTTAAAATTAGCATGAAAACACTATAACTGCAAAGGAATTGGAAATGAATACTACCAAGAAAGACATGGAGACCCATGTACCAGGTGTAAACAGGGGACAATGGGTAGGGGGAAAGGAATTAAGGAGGAGAACTGGAGTAAAGATGTCATCAAAGAAATTTATGAGCAAAAAGGACAATAGACTGACCACTGGGTAAGCGAGAAGGAAAACTAAAGGATAACCTGTGTGCTCCACTGGTGTCTTTGGGATGTCAAGCTTTGGGGTGGACCCCTTGTCATCATCTATTGGAAAGACAGAGACAAGAGCTACACAGGTTGGGCAGGTATGGGCAGGTTGCAATCTGTGTTACTGGAGGGAATACACACATTGATGAAATCATAGATATGTTGGAATAGTTTAGATACAAGGTCTGGGTTAGGTCAGCAAAGGATTTGGGGTTCTGCTCCACCTGGCATTAAATGTTTCGCATGCACTTGAATATTTCAGCTTGGGTTTATTTTGGGCAAAACTAAATCTACAAATTTTGGACACACAAATGCTTTGCATCTGTAAGTAGTTTTGTAAAAGCCATTTGATAGGAACGTGGTTTGAGAACCATTAAGCTTTGCTATATACTTCTATTCTTAGAACTAGGAAGTCAGATTTTGCATAAAATAAATTGACTTGCACCTCCAAAAGGCTGAAGTATGGGAGATAAGCTAAGTTAAAGTTGTTCTAATATTTGCTTCTGAAAAGCACAAATTAAAATGGAGGTATCTGAGAGATTTCAAAATGAGAAATACTTTTATATCAAAAATCCTAAAGCATCTTTAAATTAAATTTTTCTCAAGCAAATAGGTCTCAAGATTTTTTTTGAAAGCGGAAATTTCATCACAGATTCAGAAGAAATGGTGGGTTTGACTGCTTTCCGAAGGCTTTAGGAAAGATGAAACTTACAATTAATTCCTACAATAAATAAAACATCTTCCTTTCCCACAACCACTGTATTGTGTTGTTGTTTCATCTCCTTTCTAAATAAAATAAACAGAAAAGTGTGAGTATTTTTCTTGCTGCTTCCCTTTTAGAATGGATTGGGAAGCAGTCTGGGGCAGGTAAAATGCCATGGTAGAAACGAACACTGGTTTTGGAGTCAAAGAACCTGGCCTCTGAATTCTGCCACTTACTACCTGTGTTGACCACTTAGCTTCCCTGGGTCTCAGTTTCCTAATCAGTAAGATCAAAGGTTTGGCCCAGATGACTTCTAATGTCCCTTCTAATTTACATCTATGTGTAACATCCTTGCTTTGTTTTCCTTAACTCCATAACAACAGATTTAAATGCAATAAACAACAGTTTAGTTAAATGAACTTGATTTCATCTCCCCACAGAAAATAAGTTTCCAGATAAAGAAACTACAAAAAAAAAAAAAGAAAATAGAAATTGAGAAATATAGAAGGACAAGATAAAAAATGAAACTTGTGAGTTCCTCAGCATTGTGTAGTAGTGATCAAAGACAATGGACTAGAAATTAGAAATTAGTTCTAGTCCGTATTTTATCAGTTTTGTCAGCAGTGTGACTTTGAGCAAGTCACTCAGCCATACCATGCCTGTCTCTTAAGAGCAAATTGGAATAATCATAATAAATTAAAATGATAACTAGTATTTATATTGTACTTTAAGTCAGAGAAATGCTGAGAGCGCAGCAGAAGCGGGCAATAAGGGGGTGCCCAGGACAGGCCTCTTTCCGTTTTTTCCCAGAATAAGGAAAAGAGTACATGAACAAGGACCCAGTTTTCCAGCAGGTCTCCAGCAGAAGCAGCAGGAATGAACTGCCAAGATTTGGGCAGGTACAGATCTTGGCTGTCAGGGCTACAATGAGGAAGAAGGGGAGCCTTGTCTTCAAAACTGAGAAGATTGACATGGCGGCAGCTGCCCAGGAGGAGTCACTTCCCCAAGATCCAGCAGCAAAAGTGGTCTGTACCCAACAATGGGCAAATACCTGCAGCTTAAGAGGGGTTTCTCTTTTTTGGGGGGTGGGTGCATGGTAGGTGGAAGGTGGAAGGTGGAAACAACATTCCCTGGGGTATTAACATAATTTAAAAGTATTACTCTATAATTTTCCCCTTTTGTACTATAATATTTATATCTATTTTATTTTTATGCTGGAATGATTTTGACAAAGTTCAATAATACTTTTACTATCTGAGATTCTTTTCTGGCCATAATTATTTGTTCCATGTCAATATGACTATTGAAAATCATTTTGTCATGTAGAGGAGGGGAATGTCAAATATACTAGATATTCCATTGCTTTAAAATTTGCTAAGCACTAGATATGTGCATGTATGTATATATGTGTGCACACATACCTATACATATATATTACATATGTAATATATTGTGTATATATACATATACATGCATGCATATATATACACATACATGTAAAAGCTCATTTGATACTCACAATGACTGTCAGAGAAAGGGCAAAGTCACATAGATATTAAGTGTTTGAGGCAGGATTTGAACTTGGTTCTTCCTGACTCCAAGTTCAGTATTCTATCCATTATGTAAGTTAGGTATCTCCATAATCATAATAATGTCTGTCCTATTCATCAATGCCAATCTTTTTCTCTTCCTTCCAGACCTGTCGACATTTCCAGGGTCCTAGTTCATCTCCCCTAGGGCCTTATTCTCAGTTAGCTATCATAATTTCCACTAAATGGTTAGCCAATAAGAAGGTAAGGTGCCACTACTTCCAGGAGTATCTGCATTGCCATTAGGGGCTCTGAGGCATAGAGACTAGAGCTGTGATTTCACTCTTATACGGAACTCCTAGAAGAGGTCATTCCTACTAACTGAAGTTGAGACCTTCCCTACAACTTGGAGGCTTAGGATTCTGGAGGGACTGAGAGCTGAAGTGGCTTGATCAGAATTATATACAGCCGGTACACATCAGAGGCAAAACTTGAAACAAGACATTGTGCTCTCAGAGGTCCATTCTCTATCAACTATTATTAAATGTCTCTCAGAGGATTTTGGAAAAAAACAAAACTCCCCAAGCTCCCTGAAATGAATTTATTATCATAGATTTTAATATAGTTTGTCTAAAGATAATCTTTGGAGGCTGTGGTGACTGGGTGGACCAGGGCCTTCCCAGCCTCATCCCATCCCTGAAATTACAACATCTAATGGTCAGAGTCAGCTGGTTTTAGAGTGCCATGCCTGGAGTCAGGAAGACCCCAGAGTTCAAATCTGGCCTCAGATATTTACTAGCTCTGTGACCCTGGGCAAGCCATCTAACCCTATTGACCTCGGTCTCCTCATGTGTAAAATGAGCTGGAGAAGGAAATGACAAACCTCTCCAGTATCTTTGCCAAGAAAACCCCAGATGGGATCACGAAGAGTCAGACACAACTGAAAATGACTGAACAACAACAAAGTCACAGTCCACATATAGGAATCTGTGTATAACTACCTCCTCCTAATGCTGGTTCTGGCTACCAAGAATGAATATTAACGTAAGTGCTCAAATGACTTTCTCCAGTAATAATGGAAGAAAAGATTTTCTAAACTGAGCACCTGATGGATGCCTTAGGTAATCTCAGAGAAGGAACACTTGGGAGATTTGGGGGATGGGATGAGCTTCCTAAATGGTTTAGATTGGTTCTCAGGCCACTTATAAACTGTACGGAAGTCTCAGTTCAGGAATTAGATGCACAAGGAGTCACCAGAGATTCTCCCAGGCTTTCCCTGCCACAAATCAACCTCTAGGGAAGCAAGAATGCCAATAAACAAATCAATTTTATTCTTTGTTGCTAAGAGACATCTAGGGTAAAGAAAAAAAAACAGTCTCTCTAGTTTGAGAAATACTTAGTGGCTTTTCTACAACAGGAGAAAACCATAATCTTACTTGAAACTATGAAAAACTAGTCAGATATCAAATTTAGAAAACTGGGGTAAGAAGAATAGAGCATTGACCTTGGGAAACAATGCAAACAAATTATATCAAAATAGTTGTCAATTTAGGTGTTTGTTTGTTTTTTATTATGGACTCCTGGATTTAGACCCTCTCCTCTAAACCCATTATCACATGTCTACACAATCTAGCTCGTATCTACTTTTCCAGTCTTACATTTGCTACTGTGCCATACCCAAATCAACTTCCTCGTTTTCCCTGACTATTCTCTCATCCTTAGGAAATACTCTTCTTTGACTTACCAAATTGTATCTATCCTTCAAGGTCCAGATCAGCTTTCTTCTCCTCCATGGCTCCTTCTCATGCTATTTTAAGCAGTGGTGCTTTCTCCTTCTTCTGACCTCATAAGGTATTAAAAGCTATCCAACATTTCTCTGACTTCGTACTTCTATGTTTCATCATGGCGTGAGATAGCCCTAGGTTCTCAAAGCTATGCTACCTAGGTATATGCTATGGAAGGCTGTACCAAGCTGAAAATGTTTCAAATAACATATGAACCTAGGGACAGACAGTATATCCATCATAAAAAGACCAGAAGAACGGAATTCCAGGAGGCTTATCACCATATCAGCCATGGGGTGATGAACTATTCTAGCTACTGGCACTCTCAAAGAAGGTCTGCTAAGTCATGAAGGAATTGGAATCTGTGTCAAGGTAATCTAAATCAATGAACTCCTAAGTCATTGAAGTGTAGAGGTTCAGATAATTCATTTTTGACAATTAATCACATAACAACTCTTGTGATGTCTTTTAGTGTTCTTTAGTTGGTATATTTCTGCATTTGTCTTGTGCTTGTATCTTCTCTCCTTAAATTATAAGCTCCTTTAGGACGAGGATTGTGTCTATATATTTCTTTGCATTCCCCCGCAGTTCCCAGTATATTTGTTTATTAAAAGGAGCATGTCCCTTTAAAAGACATGACTGAATAAGCAACACCTAAATGGTAGAAGATGGAGCAATAAAATGTCAGCTATACCATGCTTTAAAACAATTCACCTAACATTTAAGCATTAATTACATTCAGTATTCTGGCACTAGGGATACAAGAATAAAAAACAACATAGACCTTGCTCTAAGTAGATTACAATATAATAGGGAAGGAAAGGGAAGCCAAATAGCTATAACAGAAGTTATGTTACAATAAGTGGCTATGGAAGGCCAGACAGAATGGGATAAGATATGAAAGAAGGGAGGGATGGTTTCTAGCTAGGAGGGTAATAAAGGCTTTTTAGAGATGGGCCTGAGCTAAGTCTTCAAGAAAAGAGACAGAAGACTCTGGATTATAGAACTAAAGCTAGAAGGCCTCTCAGGGGCCATCTAGTCCAAACTCTTAATTTTAAAGATGCTTCAACTAAGGCAGCAGTTCTCAACCTCTGGGTTATGTTAAATTTGTAACAATGAAAATATATCTTGCATATCAGATAGATTTATAACAGTAGCAAAATTACAGTTATGAAGTAGCAATGAAAATAATTTTATGGTTGGGAGTCACCACAACATGAGGAACTGTATTAAAGGGTTGCAGCATTAGGAAGGTTGAGAACCACTGAACTAAGGCGTAGGAAGATTAAGAGAGTTGTCCAAGGTTCTGAAAGCATGATTTGAACTCAGATCCTTGGACTCCATAACTAGTGTTCTTTCATCATATCACACTGCTGGAGTCTATTGCAGGAGGAATAAACATATAGTAGAACCATGCATAGTCGTCAGAGAGGGCAAGATAAAAATCAAGGAATCATGAGTACAGGTATACCAGTAACTCATGTCTTTAATGAGTTACAGGCAAACAGACATTTAATGTTATAAGTGAATGATCAGCCAAATATTGTATCAAGATCTGGGGACTTTGGAATAGCTTTGAGTTATTCTAGAAGTATTTATTAAGTGCCTACCATAAACCAACTACAGTGGTGTAACGTTATTGTCACACCTACATTGGCCAGGGAAATATTCTCTAAGATGTTCCTTTGGTCCAACTCAGCTGAGACATTGGACTTGGAAAAAGAATTACTATGAAACAAAGATGAAAGGTAAGCTGGAACTAGTTGGTGGTAGGTCTTAAATGCCAAGATGAGGACTTTGTATTTTATTTGGCAGGTAATAAGGATCCTAAGGCCAGCTCAATAGGTCAGGCCTTTCCTTCTTTCAAAAAGGCTAAGCCAGCTAATTTATATTAAAAACTGCTGGGGGCAGAGCCAAAATGGCAAACTTGCTGGAGTTCCTGCTCCAACTACCTCCAATACCTGTAAAATATGACTCTAAACAAATTTTAGAGCTACAGAACTCACAAAGTGACAGAAACCTCCTGCTGAAGGCAGCCTGGTGGGCCAACAGGAAGGGTCTATCACATTGGGCTGGGGGCTTAGCAGTCCCATGTGAGCCCCAAAGGCCCATGAGGAGAAGAATGTCTTAAAAATGGCCAGATGGAAAAGGAATTTGAAAAACTCACTGAAGAGACTAATTCCTTCAAAATTAGAATGCAGCAAATGGAAGCTAATGACTTTATGAGAATTTAAGATACTACAAAACAGATCCAAACAAACAAAAAAATAGAAAGCAATGTGAAATATCTCCTTGGAAAAAACCATTGACCTGGAAAATAGTTCCAGGAGAGATAATTTAAAAATTCTTGGACTACCTGAAAGTCATGATCAAAAAAAGAGCCTAGAAATCATCCTTCAAGAAATCTCAAGGAAAATTGCCCTGATATTCTAGAACCAGGAGGCAAAATAGGAACTGAAAGAATTCACTGATCACCTCTTGAAAAAGATCCCAAAAAAAGAAAACTCCTGGGAACGTTATAGCCAAATTCCAGAGTACCCAGGTCAAGGAGAAAATATTATAAGCAGTCAGGAAGAAACAATTTGAGTATTGTGGCAACACAATCATGATAACCCAAGATCTAGCAGCTTCTACATTAAGGGATCAAAGGGCTTGGAATATGATATTCCAAGGTCAAAGGAGCTAGGATTAAAACCAAGACTCACTTACCCAGCAAAACTGAGTAAAATGCTTCAGGGGAAAACATGATCATTCAATGACATAGAGGACTTCCAAGTATCTCTTTTCTTTTCTTTTTTTTTTTTTTTTGCTTTTTGGGGGGCAATTGGGATTAAGTGATTTGCCCAAAGTCACATGGCTAGTAAGTGTGTCAAGTGTCTGAGGCCAGATTTGAACTCAGATCTTCAGGGTCAGTGCTCTATTCACTGCACCACCTAGCCGCCCCAACTTCCAAGTATTCTTGATGAAAAACCAGAGCTGAACAGAAAATTTGACTTTCAAATACAAGAAGCAAGAGAAGCATGAGAAGGTAAACAGGAAAAAAAATCATAAGGAACTTATTAAAGTTGAATTATTTACATTCCTACATGGAAAAATGATCATTGTAACTCATGACACTTTTCTCAGTATAAGGATAGTTTAAGGGAATTTATATCTATCTATCTATCTATCTATCTATCTATCTATCTATCTATCTATCTATCTATATGTGTGTGTGTATGTGTGTGTGTATATGTATGTGTATGTATAAATATATATGTGTATATAAATATTTTTGTATATGTGTATGTGTGTGTATAGGAGGGTGTATATGTGTATGAATACATATGTGAGTGTATGTATATGTGTATACATGTATATTTAGAGGGCACAGGATCAGTTGAATAGGAAGGGATGATATCTAAAAAATAAAATTAAGAAGTGAGAGAGGAATATAATGGGAGGAGAAAGGAAGAGACAGAATAGGGCAAATTATCTCATGTAAAAGAGGCAAGAGAAAACTGTTACAATGGAGGGGAACAGCAGGAAGGTGAAAGGGAATGGGTCAACCTTACTCTCATTGAATATGGCTTAAGGAGGGAATACCATACACACTCAATTGGGTATCCTACCCTACAGGAAAGTAGGGGGGTAGGGGACAAGAGGGGGGATGAAAGAAGGGAGGGCAGACTAGGGGAGAGGATAGTTAGAAGCAAACCCTTTCGAAAAGGGACAGGGTCAAAGGAGAAAATAGAATAAGTGGGGTCCTGGATAGGATGGAGGGAAATATAGTTAGTCTTTCACAATACAATTACTATGGAAATGTTTTGTGTAACTACTCATGTACAACTTGTACTGATTTGCTTGTCTTCCCAGAAGGGGTGGGTGAGGAGGAAAGAAGGAAAAGAATCTGGAAATCAGTGTTTAAAAAACAAGTGTTAAAAAAATTGTTTTTAACATGTGACTTGGAAATAAGATATACAGGCACTGGGGTATAGAAATCTATCTTGCCCTACTAGAAAGTTAGAGAGGGGATGGGGGAGGATATAAGAGAGAACAGATGGGGGGAAGGGGTATTCAATAGGCTCACTATCTTGGAGTAGGGGAGTAGAAAGAGGGGGAGAAAATTTGTAACTCAAAATCTTGTGGAAATGAATGTTGAAAATGAAAAATAAATAAAAAATTGATATTTTTTAAAAAATAAAAATTAAACTTCTTTAACCTAGTGTCCTCTAAGGATCAGAGCTTTTAGGATGTAAGTGGTAAAACCTTTCACTGCACACTGTTCTGTGATAAAAGAAATGAACAGTACCCAATCTTTCATGTAGAAAGGTCCAGAGAGTTTTTTTATAGTTTCATGTCTTAGATAAACTGAACAGACCATGTTCCCAAGAGCTCCTAATTATAACTACATATTCAAAACTATATGAAAGATCAGTGATATAGAGAGAATACAATGCCATCTTTCTTTGCTCCCTGAGGTAGGAATTGGAAACCCATAATCAAAATTTAAAGGGGCTGACAGCATCTGTATCCTTTACAAGACAGAAGAACCCAAGTTTAGCCTCTACTTTGTAAAAATATTTAGTTTTAAACTAGAAGCTACCAGATAGTGGTCTTTCCTCCCCCCACTCAAGCCAAAGAAACCCAAATAATGTCTTCCAGCCCAATCCCAGCTTGTTGCCTTCCCTGAGGCATCCCAATGTCTCTACTCATCAATTAATCAATCAACAGACATTAATACCTGCCAGCACTGTGCTAGATGCTCAGGCTAAGGGGACTAAGATAGGAACTAGTTCTGTGATTTATTGTTTCTATTCTGGCCAGAAACTCTGAGGGTCTTCCCCTCCCAGACTGATTCAGCTGTGAAGGCAAACTAGACAATCTTTTGCTTCAATTCTAGCCTAGCCTTTAATCACTGAATGGATGTTGTCTCAAACAAGCTGAAACATAGAAAAGAACTTAGCTTAAAAAAGTCCAAGGTCTCCCACTGCATCTAGGGTCATTGCCAGTCATCCTGTCCTATGTCTGGGCACTGGACTCCTATGACTCTGGAGGAAAGAATGAGGCTGGTGACTTTGTGCAGCTCTACCTCACTTAAATCCAATTCACTTATGAGTCACAACATCACCCTCCTGATGTCATCGGTCCTCTTGGAGAAGAAAGGACAAAGAACAACAATTGGAGTAAAGACATCTCAGTGAGGACCTTTCTCTACCAATGCAGATTAGCACCTTCTCTTAAAGTTTTAGAAAATTACTTGGGGAGAAATGAGAGGTTAAGTGGCTTATCCGAGATCCTGCAGTCAGTATCTGTCCAAGATAGAGATAAATCCAAGTCTTCCTGGTTCCAAAGTCAGCTGTCTGTGTACTATACCACATTGCCCCTAGTTATTGGTGATAAAGATGAAAAAGGAGCCTAGATTCTGCTGGAGGAGACAACATGCATATAAATAGGCAGATACAAATAAATAGGAGATAAATGCGCGAGGGCACTAGCAGCTAGGAGAAGGCTTTTTAAGCAGAATTTTGAGGGTAATAAGGGATCTGAGAGATAAAGGTGGGTAGGGAGTGCATTCTACACATGGGAATGGCTAGAACAAAGGCAAAGAGATGGGAGATTGGAGTGTCAGCTGCGAGGAACAGAGAGAAGGTAGGCTTTGCTGGATGATAATATTTGAAGGCCTGGGAACCTCTCCTCCTATGGGACCTTATGTCCCAATGTGTGACATCTCTTGCCCCTCCATGAACCTTCTTTCCTCCCTCAACCTAATATGTCTTCAAAAGGTTTATTTGAGGCTCAATTTCCTTCCTCTGCTTCCATCAGTCTTTTTTCCTTTGACCTATCCAAAGAGACTGCTTTCTATCACTAGATTATGTAAAACTGTTAAGCCTGAAAGGCACCACAAATATTCTTCAGCAATAAAAAAAATTTTTTTAAATGTATTTTGTTCTAGTCAATCAACATTTATGAAATGTTTACAAGATGTAGCATGAAAGGCACCATGGATAAAGAGGTGGTCCTGGAATGAGGAAGTCCTGCCTCTGACACATGCTGGCAGTGTGACCCTGAGCAAGTCACTTCACATTTCTCTGAACAATTTACTAAGATGATCAGCTGTAGAGAAGGTGCTGATTTGCATCTGTAGAAGGAATTTCATCATCTGAGAATTTCCCATACCAGAAATTCTCAAAGTGGGGTCTTCAAAACTGTTTCCATAATGATACTAAAATTTATTTGTCTATTAAAATATTCCTCCTTTTTCCAATGATTTATCTGCTTGAAACTGGATTTTCTTCATACACTTCAACGAAAACAGCTTATTGCAACAGATTGAATGCAGACACAGATATGAGAATCCAGCTGTCTTCCATTAAGTCAGATATTAAATAGATTTGTAAAAGTATGTGAGACAATACCAATCTTCTCACTAATTCTTTTTGCTTTGGAAAAAATGTAGTTAATTTTCATTAAAATGTGTTATTTATTCTCTACCCTGTCCCTGTCCCTGTCCTTGTCTCTTTACAGAAGTGTGTACTTCCAGCAACCCTCTCCCCCACCCTGCCCTCCCTTCTATCCTCCCACCTCTCATCCCCATCCCCCCTACTCTCCTGTGTGGCAAGATACCCAGTTTAGAGTTTATGTCATTCCTTCCCTAAGCCAAATTCAATGAGAGTAAGGTTGATCCCTTCCCTTTTGCCTTCCTGTTCTTCCCTTCCATTGTAACAATTATCCCTTGTCTCTTCTATATGAGATGATTAACCCCATTCTGTCTCTCCCTGTCTCCTCACATTCTAATCCTCTCCCACCTCAGAATTTCACCTTTTAGTGTATCGTCCCTTCCTATTCAATTGAATTCAATTGCCTCTATGTACTCATGTATACAACATACTCAGATATGTGTTCATACGCATATCTAAACCCTCCTATATAGACATATGTGTATGTATAAGTATATAGATATTAGTATTCCCTTCACTTATCCTCATACTGAGAAAAGTTTCAGAAGTTACAAGGGGGGATAGGAAAGAGGGACATATAATCAGTCTCTCACAATGTGCCCCCTGTGGAGAGGTTCTGCTCAATTACACATGTACAGCCTGTATCTAATTGCTTGTCCTTCCAGTGGGTGTGGGTGACGAGGGAGGAAGGAAAAGAATCCAGAATTTAAAGTTCTATAATCAAATGTTAAAAATACATATGTATATACATTTATATATATATATATATATATATATGGTAGGGAGACCCATCCTGCCCTACTGGAAAGTCAGAGGGGTGAGGAGAGCAGATAGGGGGAGGGGTTATACAGTGGGATGGCTGTTTTGGGGTGTTGGGTAGGGGAAAGATGGGGAAAAAATCTGTAACTCAAAATCTTGTGGAAATGAATGATGTAAACAAGAAAATAAATACATGAATACAAAAAAATAAAATAAATAAATAAAAATGTGTTATTTATGTCAACATACAATGGGTTAGTTATTATTTTAAATGCATTAAATATTTCTCATACTTTATTAGCTTTAATTTCAAATATGGTAACTATCTATAGATATAACCCACATAAACAAAAGTTCTTTGGGGTCATCAATAATTTTTGGAAGCGTAAGAGGGGTGAGGAGCCTGCGGCCTTGAGACCACATGTGACACTCTAGGTCTTCAAGGGCAGCCCCTTGACTGAATCCAAACTTCATGCAACAAATAGCCTCCAGGCTGCAGGTTCCTCACCCCTGGACTGTAAAGGGATCTTGAGACTAAAAAATTTGAGAATTGTCATCCTATACCAATGAAATTATAGATGCAGTCTCTATATTATTGTCGTTTGTTCATTCAGTCACCTCCGACTCTTTGTGATCCCATTTGGGGTTTTCTTAGCAAAGATACTAGAGTGGTTTGCCATTTCTTTCTCCAGTTCATTTGAAGGTTGAGGAAACTAAGACCAACAAGGTTAAGTGACTTGCCCAGGGTCACACACCTAGGCATTATCTGAGGCCAGATTTGAACTCAGGAAAGATGAGTGTTCCTGACTTCAGGCCTGGTGCTCTGTCCACTGTGTCACTTAGCTGCCCTTGTATTCCCCATCCCTAGCAGTAAAAAAGGGAGGTGGAATGTAGACCCTGACCCCCAGAAGTTTATCACCTTAAAGGAAAAGGGCATACACAAAAACAACAATAGCCAGCATTTATATAGAAATTTGAGGTTTACAAAGTGCTTTACCATTACCTCATTTAATCTTCACAGTCTTATAATACAAGTACTATTAGCACCCCTATTTTTACAGCTGAGGAACCTCAGACTTAGAGGTTGAGTGACTTGCCCAAGGTCACACAGCTAGGATCTAAGGCAGTATTTGAAGTCAGATCTTCCTAACTCCAAGCACTCTAACCATTGTGCCACTTAGCTCGTGATACAAGGGAAAGTGAAGAAAGTGCACTGGATAGGTCAAAGGAAATGAAAAGAATGAGTTATTTTATTTTATTATTTGAGGAAGGAAAAATTATTTCTCCTTAGGGGAAGGATAAATGCTGCCTGAAAAACTGAGCCTTGGAAGAATGAAGAGACTTCAACAAAAAAAAAAAAGATTCTGAGGGAAAGAAGGTCATTCCAGGCACTTGGGGAAGAGGGAACAGGTCAAGAGTAGTTGTGGAGGCTCAAGAGATCATAGGAACATGTATGTAGAGCTGGGAAGGAGTTAGGAGACCATCTAATCCAACAGCTTCATTTGCCAGAAAGAAAAACGGAGGACCAGAGAGTTTCAGATTTTTCCAAGGTCACACAGGTAGAAAGCAGCAAAGAAAAGATTCCAATTTGTGAGTTCTGTCTCCAAATTCACATTAATCTTATGTACCAAGCCACCTGTCAAGCCCACAACGGGGAAGGTTCTTTTTGTTAGACTTAAATTTGACCTCCCTAGGCCAACAGCAGTAGTAACACACACACACACACACACACACACACACACACACACACACACTGAAGGAGCAAAGATCATTTCCTCCCCATCTCTGGCTTCCTGCCAGGCCTGTGACTCCATCTCTCTCTGGCTCTTCCTGCCAGGCCACACTTCTCATCTCTCTCTTTCTTTTCACCCACCCCATGTGTTTGGGGTTTGAAGCTAGTAAGACTGATGACCTTATGCCAAGTTAGCCCAGCAGGGGCCTAAGATAGGTACCAATTTGTAATCCAATCCCATTCTCTTTGAAGGCATTTTTTGTTTTTGTAAATCTGCCCAGTTACTGTTTTAAAACTTTTCTTCTTTTCATCTTAAGGAATCTATTTTTGATAGATTTTCATGTCTGTATTGAGCCCTTCCAAATGTCCATGCATTTGCTAGGCCTTGTTAAATACTTCTGGTACTTCTCAGACAAGTGGTGTCTGTCTAGTTAAGATTCAGGTCATTGCAGTACCAAACGCAAAAGATCCAAGGAGGTGCTGGCTCCAGGGGAAAGCTTAATTGAACCCCCAGCTCCTTCTCTGTCATGTTTGTGACACTGCCTCTGGTCTCAGCTTTGCTTCTCTCCCTTTTTTGTCACTGAAGTCAGCAACAGTCACAGATGAAAGGGAGTGCAGGCATTTTAAGGAACTGTGTACCAGATGATATACTGGGTATTTTTGGTTAACTAGGAATCAAGGTGTTTGCTCTTCTCAGTTTGACCTCTGTTCACCAACTGCGAGGATCCCTACTGATTACTTCCCTAAGATGCTTTTAATAAACTCATCAGTCCTAGAAAATCTGCTTTTCCCATTGCCAATAAAAGTCATGGATCAATATACACAGTAGAAGTCCTTGTTCTTTGTTTTTAAAATCTCTCGTGTAAATGTTAGACGTTCATACTCCAATGTCTCACACAGGTTTTTACATCATCTAGGCTACTGTATAGAGGGAGAAGAGAGGGGTGGGAAAGGGAGGGACAGAGGGACAGAGACAGAGAGAAACAGACAGAGACAAAGAGAGAAGGCTATGAGAGGGAGACAGAGAGGGAAAGAGAAGCAGAGACAGAAAGAGACAAAGAGATAAGAGAGATAAGAGACAGTGTAAGAGTAAAATGAGAAACAGAGTGACAAAAGATGAGACAAGAAAGTTGAGAAAGACATTCCCACATGAAGATCTGACTCTTTCTGAGAAGTTAAGTCAATACAAGATGATACCCCTTTCCTTCCTCATTTTAATACCTAAGGGGCCGTAACTTTCTTCACATGTTTAAAAATACAGGCAACTTTATAAAGACATTCACAGAAGTTCATAATGATAATAAACATTTAAACAAACCCTGCCTATTTCCCCATCTTTAGTCAGAAAACAAGCTACCCACTGCTCAGAGAGCTAAGTCTCCTAAGGACAGTAATGAAACACTACTTCCAGAACCTCTATCTGGGAACCTGAAAAGACATGTAAAGAGACAGAAATATATTGATATTTGAATATGTTTATCTATATCTCTGTGTGGATGTCCCTAGAAGAAAAAATCCAACCAATCAGTACTAATGTAAACAATCCACGATCACCAAGAGATCCCTTCAGATCCCCCCCAAAAGGGAAGTAGTTCTAGGCTACCTAATTCAGGCATAAACACCTGTTTATAAACACCCTTCTCAAAACATTATTCATTAAGCCACAAGCTCCTAAAATGGGATGTATTCGTTATTCTGATTCTTGTCCTTGCTTTGTCAAGGCCGGTTCTCTCACCCAAAGCATCATTTCCGAATAAAAACAACGAGGAATCCGAGCCCTTTGAAGATCTTTGCCCCAGCAGCCACCCATACTGCAGGGTAAGCAGGAGCTAAAGCTCTGAGTAAGCCCCCACCTAAGCTTGCAGTGAGCACTTACCATCAACAAGCTGAGAGCAGAATCGGGAACAAGCTGGACGGCCATGGCCTTCTATTCCCATACACGAATATGCCAGCAGAATCAAAGTCAGGCAGGCAGTCTTCGGCCCTGTGCTTCTGCAGCGCATCCACAGACACCTGCAGCAAACGAACCAGACATTCTGACTCAGGGTGGAGTGGGAACAAGGTTAAATAAGGTAGGCCAAATGCTATAGGACGGAGAGGTTTGGGGAAGGGCTGGTGGAGAGATCTGAGGGGGATGGGGTGGGGATCCTGCTTGGGGGTGGGGGGAGAGGAAAATGAACATCAGAAGCTACAGGGTATTTAAAGGTGAGCTCCAGATAGGGCTCCCTTAAGCTACAGGAACACAGATCACAACAAACAGACACATGACAGCTTAGACCGGCAGGATTAGTCTGATACCTCACGAAATGCAGCAACTCTCCCCATAAGAAACATGTTTAAAAAAAAAAAAAGAAATCTCTATTGCAGATAAAACAACCAGCTCTGAGCCCCATTCTATAGATCTCCCAGCATTTCTGCTGCATAAACATTACAACCTACCGCTTCCAACCTGGTCAGTGTCTTCTTTCCTGTAGCAAGGTGTGGCCCCTTTTCAAAAAAAAAAAAAAGCCAAGTATCTAGACAACTCAGACTGTCACCAGGCAATCACTGGGGATCAGTGGTTACCCTTATCCTAGCTGAATAGGCACTCAGTTCTGCATTGACCCCTGTCACCTTTCCAAAATCTACTTCTCCTCTCCAAATGGACTGGAAAGCTTAGCTCCCCGTGGGGCTAACACACTTACTAGAAACATGTAATTACACAGCCTGTTCTGTTAGCGCTCTGATCTCACTGCCTGTACCACATGTACGCAGCATACAGACACCCTCTACTTTCTCTCCCTCTCTCTCTCTCCCTCTCTCTCTCCACTCCCCTCTTCCCGACTCCCCCACCCCCACTCCCTCCTTTTCCCTCCCATCTTTCCACAGGGCTGTCTGTTAGGATTCCTGATGGAGCCTCTTCAGCTTGGGGAGACATACATAGCCTAATTTGTGGACAGGGATACAGCTTAAGACACGAAAGCAAATTAGTCCTGAAAAAAATATTACATGCTGCAGTATTTCCATTGGAAAATGTCAATGGGAGAAAATGGAAGCTAACCTGCCTGGTCTTGTTACATAATGACTAGCTCTAAAAGCTTCCTGGAGTCAAAGAATTAAGAAAATGAAGCATCTTTTTACATGAGGGGTGCCGGGCTTCAGGCTTCTGGCCGGGGTTACAGGTTGCACTAAAGGTGACAGTTATTAATTAATAGTCCTTGTTAACAGTATTTACTTCCCCTTTCTAATTCTTTCTGTTGCCTACTTCCTATAATGAATATCCTGTTGAATGAGAATAAAAGCTTGAATGAAGAGAAAGTTGAGATTATCTTTTAAGATGAAACTTTGGGGAAAAATAGCAACATCTTTTAAACCATCCTGTGTGCTCTGACTTTATTTTCATTTTTGCAGATATTTCAACTTCAAGTCCTTTTAGGAGTTTATTTCTTCATAGGCTCATAAGCCTAAAGCTGGGCGAGACCTCAGAAGCCATCTGTTTCAACCCCTCTCCTTCCTCATTTGACAGATGAGGAAACTGAGGCCCATTTCTTACTTGGGGACCAACTTGTGAGATTCAAAGACAGTCACTCTGTTCTGCCTAATGTTTTCCATTCTCCCAGGGAGCCAGAAAGTGTTAGATCTAGAATAGACCTTGACTTGAAGGTCATCTGGTCTAGCTTCTTCACTTCAGAGATGAGAAAACTGAGGTCCAGAGAGGGGAATAGGGCTGACTTATGACCATGCTGGTAATAAGTGGTAGAGAAAGGACTCCAAAATGCAGCCTTCTAGTCAAGCATCCATTGTATGTCCACTACGGGCTATGTATTCTGGTAAGCAGTGAAGATACAAAGACATGGTGAGGAGATACATCACTGAGAATACTGCATTGTGTTTGAGGGAAATGATAGATATACATATAAAATACAAACCATATATGAAGGAAAAAGAAAGTAACTTTGAGATGTGGCTGAGACTAGGAACTAGCTGGACAAGGACAGGCTTCTTGTAAAAGGCCGGCTTTGGACCAGGTCACAAAGGATCTTAGGGATTTCCAGAAGCAAAGATGCCAAGGGGATACATTCTGATGTGGAAAGAGACTATATAAAGCATGGAAATGAGAGAAATGTTGCATACAGAGAACACCCAACAGACCAGTTTGGCTGGAACATAGGAGTTCACGAAGGGGAAAACTCATACAATCGTCCTGGGGCTACAGGCCAGAGTTGAATTGTAAAGGGCTTTAAAATTTAGGCAAAAAATGTGTCTATTTTACTCTAGAGGTAGGCAATGGGAAATTGAGGTTTCTGGACCAAGGATGAGGCATGCCTTAGGAATAGCAATTTGGCAGCAGAGGATGAATTCAAGAGAACAGGGAAACCCTATTAAAGGCTCTTGTAATAAAACCTTGGCAAGATACAACGAGGTCTGAACAAGAGTACTACCTGTGAGACAAAGGAAAGGAGTAGATGCAAGGGATTTTATGGAAGCAGAATCAATAAGACTTGGCAACTTATTGGATATGGGAAGATGGGGAAGAGAAAGGAATAAAGATTGGTAGGAGGTGTAGTGCATAGAGCACTGTAACGCCATGCACGAGCAGATTCCCAAAAGAATGCTACTGTGAACAGCTTTTAAGGTTTGGATTACACAGTATAGTGAACACTCCATTTATTCCGTTACATATCAAGGCAAACATTCACAACATATCACAATATAATATTCACAACATTACGTCTTATCACAGAAAATCACAATATAGTGTTCATAACAGCTTAACGTTGGAATGGCCACACAGTTTTCACTACAGTGGCCACAATATTTAGAACAAAGAACAAAAGAATAATCATCTGGTTTCCCTAAGGGGGAAACCCTCCTTACTTAATCATTTGATCAATTCACAATACAATAATCAATCTTCCACTCATGGGGCAATCATACATTAATTTAATCAGTCACTTATCTAACAATCAGTCACTAAACACAATCATTAGAAAACCACACAAACCCTCCACCCCTCGGTGTCCAGTAAACCTCAATTTCATCCAAGGGGAGGCCTTTTCTTCATCTTGACTTGGGATGATCTTTCTGATTCCCTGGATCCCCTTCCATGGTCCCAGCTCCTTCCTGAAACCATCAAACAGTCACCTGGATTCAGGGGCAGATGACTCCCAGGTTCTCATCCAGTCCTCAGAGGTAGACAGCTCCCAAGTCCTTGTCCAGTCCTCAGGGCAGTCCCTGGCACACACCAAAGTTCACAGGGTCTAGCACATCTCAAACCTTTCACCACTTCCGTTGCCAGGAACTCAAGGATCAGCCAGGCCATGAACAGACAGTCTTATCCTGGTCATGCTTCTTCAGTCTTCCAGCAGTTCAGCTGGCCCTAGGACTCAGTAGAAAACTCAGCCTTCCAGGCAGCAGTAGCAGAAACACTGGCCTTCCAGGAAGCAGCAACAGCCACTTCAGCCCTCACTAAATTCTGGTCTCAAGAAAAATTCCATCTCAGTTCTCAGTCAGCTTCCAGATGCTGGGAGAGAAACTCTCTCTTTCTCTCAAGAAAACTCCAACTCACTTCCTCAGTCCAGCAGCCCAGCTCCCAGATGCCGGGACAATCCTGCTGCTTCCAACAGGAGCTACCAGGAGGAACATTCCGATTCTGCCTCTCTGTCTCTAGAACTCTTCTTATATATACACAATGGCCTCCTGCCTCAGCCAACCCCCTCCTGCCACTTCCGGACAGGAGAAGAGCTCACACCTTCCATACTTAGCCCTAAGTTACTAAGTGCTAAGTATTTGCTAAATTGATTGCCGTTACAAGTACTAGGCCTGGAGCAGGGAAAGTCTGTGTTAGAATCAGGTCTCAGACCCTTACTAGCAGTATGACCCTGGGCAAGTCATTTAACCTAGGTCTTCTTCACTTCCCTCAACAATAGAGTGGGGATAATAACAGAATCTACATCCAGGGGTTGTTGTGAAGATCAAATGAGATAATATTTATAAAACACCTGGCACAAAATAGCTAGCTAATAATTGCTTGTTTCCTTCTTGTTGTTGTGCAGTCATATAGGACTATTTGTGATCCCATTTGGGTTTTTTTTTGGGCAAAGATACTATTTGCCATTTCCTTCTCTAACTCATTTTACAGATGAGGAAACTGAGGCAAACAGAGTTAAGTGACTTGCCCAGGGTCACATAATTAGTAAGTGTCTGAGGCCAAATTTGAACTCACATCTTCCTGACTCCAGGCCTGACACTCGATCTACTACACCACCTAGCTGCCCAGAAGCAGGATGTGAACTACAACAAATATGGCACTGTTGACAGTGGGATAGGAAGCCCTAATACAGTCTGCAAAGCCTATAGAATTGCATAATAGAATAATTCTACCACAAAGCAGTGGTAGTTCATATCTTTATGGTTGCTTAAGGTTTTCAAAGCATTTCCTAACAACAGCCCTGAGGCACAACTAGTGCAGGTATTGTTAGAGAGGCATCATGGTATAGTGAATAGGCAGCTGGCCTCAGAACCAGAAGGACCCAAACTGTGCTGGCTGTGTGATCCTGGGCAAATCAGTTAACCCAGGTAATTCTCTAAGACTCTAAACTGCAGAGCAAGGATCAATCTGAATTAGTAGAAGGAATTTCTTCATCCAGAAATTCTCTATACCAGTGAAATTGCAGCTTCAGTCCCTATCCCTGGTGTCATTTTATAGACAAGAGCGCATAAGTGACACAGCTATTAAGTATTAGAAACAGGACTCAAACACAGACCTTTGATTCCAAAACTAGTGCTCTTTCCATCACACCATACTAACTTCTATTATTCATCAGTTAACAATCATTTATTAATTGCTTGCTATGTGCCACAAACCAAACACTACTGTTGATACAAAATCCCAAGTTACTTACCATGAAGTCTAGACTGGGTAAGGAAGCAAGCGAATTTGTGAGGGGGCCAATGGACAAGGAAAAGAAGTCAAGATTGAAGGGCCACAATAAGGCAAAGGATTTTGCTCAGGAGAAGTGAGGGAGGAAGAGAGAAGTGGGAGGGAAGAAAGCTGAATTCAGAGATAAAGAGAACCCCAAATTTGAAGTGGGTATTGAAGTGATTATGGGTAGCAATAGAGGAGATGGAGGCTATTAGAGTGAAGTTCAAAGATAGCATGAATATCGAAGTCACTAGGGACATGGCACAGTGGATAGAATGCAGGACCTGGAGTCAGGAAATTGTTGTTCTTGAGTCATTTCAGTAATCTCCAACTCTTCGTGGCCTCATTTGGAGGTTTCTTGGCAAAGATATTAGAGTGGTTTCCCATTTCTTTCTCCAACTCATTTTACAGTTGAGGAACTGATGCAAAGGAGATGTGAGTTCAAATCCCACCTCAGACACTTACTCCCTGTGTAACCCTGGGCAAGTCACTTAACCCTATTTGCCTCTGTTTTCTTGTAACTAGACTCCTACCACCATCACCACTCCACCATAATGACTCATCACAGAAGGTAAAAGCCCAGGAATCAGACCACGACTAGAATCAAAACTAAAACTGGAGAAGGATTAGGTCAGAGAAAGCATAGGTCAGAGAGATAGTGCTAGGTTGGGATGACCAAGGAAACCAATGAAAACAGACTTTGGAATGGCAAGAAGAGACAAAGACAAGGTGGGCTTGAGAATGTTAGAGAAGCCATTTCAAGTACAAGTTGCCATTGCCAAAAGAGAGATACAAGTCTGCTGTTGTCTGAGTCTAAGGTTTACAGAACAAATGTTTTTATTAAGGAGACTTATTCTATGAAGTTTGGATTCAGTCAAAGGGCCACACTTGAGGACCACATGTGGCCTTGAGGCTACAGGTTCCCCACCCCTGACTTAGGATATGGTCTATTGTGGTGTCCAGCCCATGGCAGCCAAGCTACCCTTTACATGAGCATGTCAATACAAAAAGAATATTCCAGATGGGGTTGGGAGTAGAAAACAAAAACAGGAAGAGTGACTTCTAATGGAAGTTGTTAAATATTAGGTGGACAAGTCAGGCTTTATTCTACAATTTAAGACTATAAATCATTTTAGAGGTAGAAGGGACCCCAGACATCCCAGTGTAATGTCAACCTTACATATGAGAAAACTTAAGCCCAAGCAAATTCAGTGACTAGCCTAAAGTTGACGAACAGAATCAGAATTGAAAGCCAGTTCTTTTGACACTACCACAACATCAACACGTTCCACTACACCATGCTTACCCAGTGATATTTTCATTGCCTACTTCTCTGTCATTGTGGTGAAGGTAGTGGCACTGATTTTTGGGACAAACCATGAGAGCTGATATTCCCATTTTCCAACATTTTTAAATTTTTAATACCCAACGAGGTATGAAACATGACCTACAGGAATATAGTGTCTAAACCAGATTAAAATACAATTAGGAAATATTTTTTAAAATAGATAAAATTAGAAGAGAATGTAGATAATGTTAATATGTGGATTTCTATGTGACTCATGTTGTTGTTAAATTGTTTTTCAGTCGTGTCCAACTCTGTGACCCCATTTGAGTTCTTGTCAAAGACACAAGAATGTTTGCCATCCCCCTTTCCCATTGCCATCCACCTTCCCCAGCTCATTTTATATACTTGAGGAAATTGAGGCAAACAGGGTTAAGTGACTTGCCCGGGGTCAAGCAGCTAGTAAATGTCAGAGGCCGGATTTGAATTCAGGAAAATAAGTCTTCCGTATTCCAAGCCCAATGCTCTATTCTCTTTGCCACCCAGCTACTGCCTGGCCTTCCTACATACACCTCTCCCCCATATTGTAACTAAGAGTTACCAAACATAGCCTACAGAAATGTAGCATCTGAACCAGATTAAAATAGTATTGGGATATATTTAACAAAAATAAAAATACAACAGAATATAGATAATCTTAATATGTGGCCCAAGGGATCCTTATATATGGTTTAAAGGGTTCATTTCTATTTGCCTCTGATGCCACTGGCCATAAAGGGCTGGGCTTGGAGTCAGAATGATCTGGGTTCAGATTTACTTCTATTAGCTGTGTGACTCTGGGAAAATCATTTAATCTCCATACTCCTCAGACAAATAACTATCAAGTTGTATATTAAGTCATAAATGAGCTGCATGTGCTTTGGAGGATGGAGGGAGTTCCCTTACTGACAAAATCACAGATCCTCTGAGAATTCCTGAATTTTACCACCCACATCCTGATATTTTTAGGTGTAGCCTACATCCCTTCAGGGTTTAAACCACTTATTATTTTAAAATAACACTAAAATTAAACTGAATACCTGATCAGTTATTACTTTCCATGTTGCCCCTCACCCACATAGCATTTCCTCGATTTTCCATCAAGTTGCTTAATATGCCTGTTTATTGTGGATCTCTTGTGAGGATCTGATTTTAAGGATACTATGCAACATGAAGTTTCAAAATATTGCCTACTTTTTGAAATTCAAATTCCATGTGCTAATTCTAGCGTGAAGCACAATTGTCTAATGATGGGCCAAAATGCAGAGCTACAGATTTTTAAAAACCAGTGCATAGAATGAAATATATTGCACTTCTCATTTGATTCTTTCATATGCACAGGTGTTGAGAGTGATAAATGAAGATTTCAAGTTAACTTAGAATTCTATAGCAAACTGGACACAATGCATACTATTTATTACATATAGGCTTTCTTGAAGTGAAAATCTATTGTGTATTTTGAATCTTCTCTCATTTTACCGTGCACATGGCAATCCTTTTATTCCTTTTCTTATTTTGTATCCAAGTTTTAGTATTTAAGTTCATAATATGTTTCTTTTTCTTTTCTTGTTGCATATTTAAGTTCTAACATTTAAGTTTAAAATAAATTAATAAAAATATTAAAATAGTAATTTAAAAAAAACTTCAAAAAAAAGAATTCTATAGAAAGTCAATATTTTCCACAAAATTTCCTTTTGGGGAAGAGGTGGGAAGTGCTGTTCATTCCATCTACTGATTTATAATCTTAGAGAATTACCTGGGACATGGAGAGAGATTATGTGACTTTTCTTTGGTTACGTAGGCAGTATGTTTCAAGAGCAAGACTTGAATTCAGCTCCTTCTGACACCCAAGCTGGCCCTGTATCTATTACATCATGCTGAAAATACTAAGTAAAATGTATCTTTATTCCATTGAATGAAATTAATTTGCAAGGATCTTCTAGAAACATGGAATCTCACAAACTAGAAGAAACCATTGTTTTACTGGGTTTACTTACTATCTTCTTTGGAGTCATGGTTCCTGGAGAAAAAGAGAAATTCCAATGAATTCAGCCAACTCCAAGAGAAAGGAGGGTGGCAGGAACTGACTCTTGTTTTAGAATTAGGCCAATAGAACCACTTTAAGGGCTCAGAGAACAAAGGCTAGATGAGCTACACAATGTGTGCCTAATATAGGAGAGCTCCATCAGTGACTACTCTCATGTTGGCATCTTGTAGCTTCCAGAGCCAATTTCCTGTTTGCTTTTGACCCCTCACCTTTCTTCATGGCTTTTGCTGGTTCACCAAAAAAGCCACTGTGGGTTCATGTAAATTGCTTGATCAGTCTGTCCATCTTTTTACTGCAGAACTTGATGCACCTGAAAGGATTAAGTCATTGGCAAGAGCCCACTTAACCCTTTGAAGGGTCTGCCTGCTTATTTCAGGCCTTATTGCCACCTTGTTCATCCCCCAAATCCAGCGTCCCCAGGGTTTGAAAAGGCAAATGAAAACTAATGCGAATGTCATCAGTTTTGAGCTGGGAGGGACTCCAGAGGTGAGCTAGTCCATTTCTTTTTAGAGTGGAGGAAGCGAGGCACAGAGAGGTTACAGCTTTGCCCGGATCACTGAGTGTCTGTGGTAGGATCTGAACCCAAGTCTTTCTGAATTGGGCAGCCAGGAGATAAAGAACCAGGCCTGAAGTCAGGAAAACCTGAGTTCAAATCTGAACTCAGATACTTACTCGCTATGTGACCCTGGGAAAGTCACTTAACCTCTGTTTGCCTCAGTTTCCTCATCTGTTAAATGAGAATAATAATAGAACCGATTTCCCAGGGTTGTTATGAGGATCACATGAGGAAATAACTGTAAAGTACTTAGCAAGTGTCTGACATATAAGTGCTTTAATATTACTCTTAATTATTAGCCCCTTACCTGCAGGATCCTCATAACAACCCAGGGAAGCAGGTGCTGTTATTATCCCCATTTTACAGATGAGGAATTTAGGACAAAAAACAGGGCTTCCTCACTCCAGGTTCAGCACTCTATCCACTTCACCACTCAGATGCCTCATCAGATTCATTTCTAAGTGCCCCAAGCAACTCTCTAGAACTTTTAGCTGAGAGATTGTTGATCTGTTTTGATGGAATTGTCCTCACCAAGGAATCCCCCAGACTAATTAAATTGCAGATCCAAACCAGGAAAAATAATACAGTACAGAAACCTGAGAGAAAATGACCCTCAGTATGTAGATGAAATGATCTCGTTTTCTTTCTGTCCAAGATGCAGCTTGAAGGCTGGCACTTAGATCAGGCTGGGACAAAATGAGGCACAAGCAAGTTCCTGAACCATTGGCATAAACGTTTACTTTCCTGCTGTTCGGCAAGAACATGTGACAAGGCTATAATGGCATTGGGTTCACTGGACATGCTCCCCTCCCCCTACCTCTTGTCTCCAACTGGAAACTTGTTTGGGCATCAAGGTGAAGGACCTGTTGACCTTCATAGTCTTCCAAAATCCATAAATTCTGAGGCCTCGACTCCATGTGTCTGGGACTTTTTATTCCCTGGCATGACCAAGAAACTATAGAAAGGAAAACAGGTTCTGTTGGGGGCAACTTTGTCTTCTTCAGGTAAAGCTGTCTCATGTCATGGGTGGGAGAAAAGATGCTACATCAGAAAAATGCTGATCCTATCACATTTTCCCATTCTTCTGTCCCACAGTCCAATATTCTTTACAGACTTTTCCATGACTTCCAAGTGTTTCATTTCACAGAATGTCATTAAGCCTTTCAGTCAGTCACGTTTGCTTCATCCTGGAAAGTATGACAGGAACCTCTTTCCTGCTGAAATTACCGTGTATAGGATAAAATGTTCAGCCTCAGAACCAACATCGGGGTCAAATGCAGAGATTTTACTCGATAGAATAGCTGATTCTTCATTCTTTACTCTTGGGATTCATTTCCGGAGTCCTAGGATCAGACATACCGCGCCTTCTCAAAGCAAGAAAAATAGGACAAACAGCCAAGAAGAATAACAGGCAAGAGAGACAGACTAATTGAACCCTCAGCTTCCCAATTAAGAGTATACTTGCCTTTTTGGCTGAGCAAGAGTTGAATGAGAAGTAATTACTGACATACAGAGTATCTTGGGGTAATTTTTTTTTCAGTTAGTGTTCCCAAGTGCAAATTTAAATGCAATATAATTAGACCAAAAATGTAGAGGATGTTGTAACCAAAATAATTAATGCTAAATACCCTTAAGGTCAATAACTAGATGGTAAATTTTAGATTCCTGTAGCTGTTGATTGTGAAGTGAGTCTTAATCACATAGTTGTTTTTGAACATTAACACTCCTATATATAGTAATTTGCACACAGCATTAGAGAAATACAATGATCAGGAACTCTATTGCCACCCTCCCTCTCCTAAAGGACCAGTTTATTTTTATGCAAAGGTTTACTATGTGTACATGTTCAGACACATTTGCTGGGGAAGTAGAGGGAGGAAGAGTAGGAGGATAGTTTAACACAGTAATTCACCACTGATCATTCTTTTCAAGCTGACATTTCATTTTGTTACCAGTCAATTCCTTTTTATGCACCCCATTCCTATCCTCTCTTTTCCGTGGTGCCATGCAACAGTTCCCAGGTTCCAAAACTTTCTAAAGTGTTTCATAAAAATGATTAGCCTTTTTTTTAAAGCCCTGAAAAGAAACAGCACAGCCAAATCCCAGGAGTCCATTCCAGAACTGAATTTGCATATTGGGTCATGAAACAGCTTCTTTCCCAAGAGCATTATCACTGTAGGAGTTGGGCAAGAGGCAAAAACTTTCCCTGAGGACTAAAGAGCTCTCCTGTGGGTAGTCTGTCAGGTGACCCTGAAGGCTGCTGCCTAGGACAAAGTCCTTGTTATAGCCCTGGCCCTGGGAAGCACCTCTGGCACAGGGTCAGACCTACCAGCAAGGAGCTGATGGCAAAGAGTCTTGCCGAAGATTGACCTTGAGAGTGGCCAATTGTCTCTCAAGAAAGAAAGGCTGCTGAGTCATCTGCATTGGCTCCCTACATGGATGCTCAGGCAGCATCTTCCTGGTTGCTTCAACAACCAAGCTCCATACTTCAGAACACTTTACTCCTAGCCTTGTCCAAATCCTTATCCTCAACTCAGCTGCTGTCACAGTGAACTCTGACCCAAAAGCTCAAGGCCCAGAAGAAATCAGGGATGGAGGGGACCAAATGAAAATCAAAAAGATTTTGTAATTGTAATGGAGAATTGTAATGGAGTCACAGATTTCCATAGTTGTGGAGGAACTCTAAAAGCAATGATTATGGACAAATGCTGGTGAGACAGCAGGTCAAAAAGCTCATAGATAGGAATAAAAAAAAAACCTGAGTTTGCAATATAGTTCTAGCATTATATCATTATCATCTCAAACATTTACAGTGGTTTGAGCTTTACAAATATAATTTCATTTAATCCTCACAATAATCCTAGGATGTAGGTGCTATTATTATCCCTGTTTTATAGAGAAGGAAGCTGAAGCAGGCAGAGATTAAGTGATTTGCCCAGGGTCACACAGCTAGTAAGTGAGGCTGCATTTGAATTCAGGTCTGCCTGACTCCAGGTTCATCACCCTATCCCTCTAGCTGCCTGTGTGACTATGAAGAAGTGTGAGGGATAGAAGGGACAGACCTGAAAGTCCCCAGGAAGATATGTAGGAGCACTGGGGGCACAAAGGGCAGTTCCAATTGTCATGGTCAATGACCTCTGTGGATTCAAATATCACCTCCTTAACAGTTTTCCCTAAAGCTTCCTCTGTCTATAAAAATAAGAATAGCAAAGAAGAAGCCCTCTTTTAATCTATCTCACAACAAAATAATGATTCTGCTGTGTTTCTCTGTCCACAAGTGAAGCTTCCTGAGCAAAGCTGTGCTAAAAGAAGGTGATCTTTGAGCTGAGACTCAAAGGAAAATAGGAATTCTGGGAGATGGAGTTGATAAGGAAGTGCACTCCAGGCATGATGAACAGTCAATACAAAGTCACATTAGGAAATGCAAAATGGATAATTTTGATTACATTAAATTAAAAAGGTTTTGCACAAACAAAGCCAGTGCAACCAAGATTAGCAGGAAATCGGAAAACTGGGAATCAATTTTTACAGCCAGTGTCTCTAATAAAGGCTTCATTTCTAAAATATATAAAGAACTGAGACAAATTTGTAAGAATTCAAATCATTTCCCAATTGATAAATGTTCAAAGGATATAAACAGACAGTTTTCAGACAAAGAAATTAAAGTAAGCTATGAGTCATATGGAAAAAAATGCTCTAAATCCAACTGATAAAAGAAATGCAAAATGAAACAGCTCTGTGGTACCACCTCACACCTATCAGATTGGTTAATGTGACAAAAAAGGAAAATGATAAATGTTGGAGAAGATGTAGGAAAATTAGAATACTAATACATTGCTGTTGGAGTTGTGAACTGATTCAACTCTTCTGGAGAGCAATTTGGTACTACTCCCAAAAGACTGTAAAACGGGGCATACCCTCTGATCCAGCAATACTACTACTAGGTCTGTATCCCCAAGAAATCATAAAAATGGGAAAAGGACCCATATGTACAAAAATATATATAGCGGCTCTTTTTATGGTGGCCAAAAATTGGAAATTGAGGAAATGTCCCTCAACTGGGGAATGGCTGAACATATTGTGGCATATGAATGTAATAGAACACTATTGTGTTATAAGAAATGATGAGCAGGCCGACTTCAGAAAAACCTGGAAAGACTTATATGAATTGATGCTGAGTGGTGTGAGCAGAACCAGGAAAACATTGTACACAGGAACAGCAATACTGTGCAATGATCAACTTGGATAGACTTAGTTCTTCTCAACAATACAATGATCTAAGACAATTCCAAAAGACTCATGGTAAAAATGTTATACAATCTAGAGAAAGAACTATAGAGTCTGAATACAGATTGAAGCATATTATTTTCTCTTTTTTTCTTTCTTGTGGTTTTTCCCTTTTGATCTGATTCTTCTTTCACAACATGACTAATGTGGAAATATGTTTTAACATGATTGTACATGTATAGTCTATATCAGATTGATTGCCATCTTGGGGAGAGTGAAGGGGGAAGAGGGAAGGAGGAAAAAACTTGAAATTCAAAATCTTATAAAAGTGAATGTTGAAAACTACTTTTACATGTAACTGGAAAAAAATTAAGTGAGGGGGGAAAAAACAAAGTCACAGAAACAGGAGGTAGACGGTTATGGGAGAACAGTGAGTAGACTACTTTAGTTCAATTGTAGGAAACATGAAAAGGATCATAGAAGTGTAAGAGAACTGAGAAGAGAGGAAGGGACCAGGATATAAATAACTTAAAATACTAGGCAAAGAAGTTCGTGTCTGATCCTAAAGATAATAGGAAGCCATTGGAGTATTTGACTAGGAAGGTAACATAGGTATTAGACCTTTGCTTTAGAAAAAGCAATTTGGTAGGTACATGAAAGATGTACTGAAGAGGGAAGATACTTGAGGATGGGACATCATATGAGAGGCTTTTTGCAACAGTCCAGCTGAGAAGTTATGAATTAGGTTGGCAGTTGTGTGAGTGGAAAGAGGATGACAGCTACGATAGATGTTATGAAGGTAGAAACAACAAGATTTAGCTATGGATTAGATATATTAGATGAGAGAGAGTATGTGGTTGAGAGGATGGCATCAAGGTTGTGAACCTGGGTTACTAGAAGAATGGTGGTGGCCTAGATTTTAATGATGAAATTTGTAAGAGGAATGAGTTTTGGAGGAAAAATAATAAATCATTTTTTGATATGTTGAGGTTGAGATGCCTATGGGACATGCAGTTAAGATATATCCAATAGGCAGTTGGTGATATAGAACTAGAGCTCAGGAGAGAGACTAGAACAAGATCTATTGATCTGAGTCATCTACAAAGAGATGATAATTGAACCCATGGTCATTGAGATCAATAAGTGAGAAAGTATTATGAGAAAAAAGAAGAGGGCCCAAGCTGGAGTCCTGAAGTGCACTTACAGTTATAAGGTATAGTTTAATTGATGATCCACTAAAGGGGACTGAGAAGAAAGGTCAGAGAGACATCAAGAAAGCCAAGAAAGAATAGTGTCATAAAAACCTAGAAGAGTACCCAGAAGAAGAAAGTGGTCAACATGTTGTATCAGATGCTGCGGAGAGGTCAAGAATGGTACAGGTTTCAGTAATACAATGATCCAAGACAACTACAAAGGATTTATGATGAAAAACCTCCACAGAAAGAACTGGTAGAGTCTGAATGTGGCACGGGAGGAAAGAAGAGAAATTGTATAATAGCTACAAACTGTCTGATTGGTATAGACAATCTGATAAAGCAATCAATACATAGGCATTTTTTATTTAATTAGGGACTCCTCCACTATGATTTTACTCAGGGGCTGGCATTGTGGAGTAGTAGATGGAAGACTGTCCTCTGAGTCAGAAAGACACACACAGGCTATGTGATCATGGGCATCATTTAACACTTCAGTACCCCAAGGAACTTCTTAAGAATACACAAATAGCCAAACAGTTGCTATTTGGTACTAGGGGGAGAGTTTTCTCATGGGAAGCCCTCCCATTCCCCACCCCACTGACAAAATCACTGCTCCAAACAAACAAAAATCCTGGAGAAAAAATAATCAAATCAAAATATTGACAAGCTTACATTCTGTGGTATCTGAGCCAAAAGAGTATCTCTAGAGGGATCAGAAATCTCAGTCCTATAAGCAACCAGCTTTAGCCTTCCTTGCTTGTAAAATGGGTTAATAACAATTGTGTATTGCCTGCTTCGGAGGGTTGTTGTAAGAAAAGCATTTTGTAAACTTTAAATTGTATTATAAAAACTGGCTATATTATTATTGCTGTTGTCATTATCTAGCCTACAAAGTCCTATACCACAACATCACAATATGGGGAAGATTTTCTAATTCTGAAGACTATGCCATCAAGTAACAAGTTTTAGAAGGTTCTACAAAGATGGACCTTCTGTTGGCCAAGGACCACTAGCCTAGTCAAATTCATAGTTGACTTCTGCTTGGCTCCCCAACAGGTGGGCTAAAGGGTAGTGAATTTATTAATCTTAGCACCTTTGATGACTGTCTACCAAATTTACAGAGCCACACTAGTGAAACCACATATCCTTGAAGTGTTCTGATGAGTATCACAATTGCCCACTCCGTCTATGACTGAGTCTATGAGCATCCTTTGAAAAGTCAACTTATGCCAAAGAAAATGTAATTATTTCTCACATTCTGGGACATAAGCCTCTAAGTTCTTCCTCTCCATCAAAGCCTGACATTCTTTCTATTATTCATGATCCTAATTCATAGCTTACCATTCTTTATCTGTTCAAAATGCTGTAGCAGTCTGTATTATCTGCAATTAAAGAATGTCTTCCATATCTCCGTTCTCATTTACCCAAACTTTCCTTAATGATACTAAGATTTTTCAACTTAGAATAATCTGTCCTGGAGATTTTCCTTTCTCTTGGACGCTCATATCCTCTTATGCCAATGGAAGATCACTCCTCTCCCCCCAGTGTTCATTAACATTATCTATGTATAGAAAGACTTTGAGAGTGAGCCTAATGACAGACAGTGTTATCTACAATCTAAAGACCACTCAACCTCTCTGAGCTCAGAGCAGCTCATCTTCAAAAAGGTAAGGAAGGGGGTTGTGATCGACACAGATGAATGGCATCCCTGGAGTATTAAAACAAGCATAGATGAAAGGCAATATGGCATGGTAGATGCAGAACTGACTTGGGAAGCAGGGTAATCTGGATTCAAGTCTCACCTACGATGTATACTGGCTGTGTAACCCCCGACAAGTCACTTATTCACTGCGTGGCCCCAGGCAACTCTCTCAGACTAAGCTGCAGAGCATGTGCTAAGCCTCATTAGTCGAGGGATTTTCTTCACTTGGAGTCCACTACATTAATGAAATTACAGAGATCTGGTACAAAAATAACAAATAAAAACTCATAGGGTGCATTCAGTTTTCTGTTTCTCAAAAAATTCCATTAAAGAAAATGAATCCTTTGTCCAGGTTTATCTATTTTCTGTTCCTTTAGGAAATATCTTGAATTTGTCAGATTTAGGGAGATTATGGTTCCATATGAAAGACAGTATGGTATTAGTGTCAGAGGTAGGGTTGGAAAACACAGGATTAGGTTAGAACACTGGATCTGGAGTTAGGAAGACCCAGATTCAGATTCTACCTCAGATATTTCCTAGCTGTCTATCCCTGGGCAAATCAGTCAACCTTACTAATCCTCAGCTTCCTCATATATAAAATGACATTAGTCCCTGCCTCCCAGGATTACTGTGAGAGCCAAACCAGAATCCTCAAATAGTGAAGACTTGTGTGTCCTTTCCTCTCAACTGACCTCTATCTCCAATAGATCTATAGAGTCCTAGAGATACATGGTAATACCTTGGGGTAGGCCTTATCAGAAAGATGAAAATGCCTGAAGTTCCCTAGATTGCCAAGCAACCCTTCCTTGAGTACTACCTCCCCATGAGCCTCCCCTGTCCTCCAGACATATCATTACTCTGTGATTGAGTCTTCCTTCAAGGGAAAAACCTTTAGGGACACTCTTTCCCAAACCTACATAGTGCATGCAATTCACAATCCTAATGAAGGCAAGCTCCATTTGGAGTCTATACATTTGCATTTCCCTTGTTGCACATTGGCTGCTGCTGCCGTCTAGTCTGGGAGTGCCTCTGTAACTTCTCTGAAGCTGGCTTGAATTCCTGAACCTTTCTTCCTGACCAGAGAACTTCCAGATGCTCATCTTATTGCCTCTATGTACAGCTATCCCTAAAACTGTCTTTTTAAAAAAATTCTTTTTTTTTT
>CM053581.1:455907303-455937062 GCA_028627135.1 Pseudochirops cupreus
AAAAAATTCTTTTATATTATGAACTTAATAAACATCAACCAACATGGATCAGTTTGCAAGTAAAAATAGAAAAGAGAATTATATATGAAGCTCTGAATTTCTTTGTATAGTTTGCTTTTTCATAAAATTGCCTGGTGTGTCCGTGTCTCCTTTTGAATTTCCTTCTGCTTTTTCATATTCTTTTTGGTTGTTGGTTGTTGTCCTTTCTGGAAGAAAACCAAAATGACATAACTATGCTAGAGTCAAGTTATAGTGTGTCTGACTGTGGATGATCAGACCAATACAAGCTCGGAATATTCTACCACAGATCAGGTACAAATAGTCCACGTGAACATTGGGGTGGATTCTCTAAATTTGCACATCCTGCCTTTCCTTTGAGCTGTTTCAATTCTGCTTTGTTCATGGAGTACAGCACCTTCTCTGATGAGGGCACGCCATGCTGGGCAGTTCTGTGCCCGTGTCTCTCATGTCATGCAATCAATTCCAAAGTTCATAAGAGAGCCCCTGAGAGTGTCCTTGAATTGTTTCTTCTGACCACCTTTGCACTTTGTGAATTCTCCATAAAATAGACTTTTTGGCAAGCACACATTTTTCATTCAAACATCTTCGCCAGCACATTGGAGTTGTGCTCCCTGCATCAGAGTATGAACGTTTGACGGTTTAGTTTGAGAAAGGACTTCAGTGTCTGATTATCTTATCCTGCCAGGTGATCTTCAGAAGATTCCATATTCTTTTTAGCGTTTCATTGACAATCCTTTCTTTTCTTCTTCTTTTTTTTTTTTACATTTTGCATTGTTACCAGTTTCTACTAATTCCATTTTAACCCTTTACATATAGAAGCTTTCCTTTGTAACAAATAGATACCATCAAACAAAATAAATCAACACATTGGCTACGTCTGAAAAGTCATAGTTCATTATGCATCCCTTGTCTGTTTCCTCTATCCCAGCAGGTGGATGAAGCAGCATGTTTTATAATTGGTTTTCTGAAGTCATGATTGGTCACTGAATTGCTCAGAGAGGTGAAGTCTTTCAAAATTGTTTTCCTTTATATTATTGCAGCCTTTGTCTAAATTGTCTTAGCAGACGAAGAAACTGAGACACATAGACATTCACTGACTTGCCCAAGATCACACAACTAATAAGTGATTGAGGCAGGATATGGGCTCATGTCTTCCTGACTTCAGATCAAGTCCTGAAACCACAGCACTGGCCAGCACTGCTGGCTCCATTTTCTATAGTGCTATAACAACCAGACTCTTTACAAAACTCTTGCAAAGTAAAGATAAGCATCACCACATCTATTTTACCAAACATGAAAATGAACAATAGACTTACTCAAGGTCACATAGCTGGCAGTGTTAGGGGGCAGAATTTGCAGCCAAATTTTTTTGATTCCTGAGTCAGTAGTTATTCTATCCCTTGTAGCACTTTGTCTAGTAAACAGATCTGTAGACAGGAAGGTAAGGAGCAATGAGCGTAATGAGGTAGGGTAGAACAAATTGGTGGAGGCTTAGAGAACTCATAATCAGGCATTTAGTCTTAATTTTCCTGACTTACCCAAGATTGTTGAAGATCTATGCCAAGCAAACAGTTTAAATAAATATACTTATAGTAGGAATGATTTCATTTATTTTATCGTCTGCCTTTTAGCAACACAGAGAATATATGATAATATTCTCACTCAACTATAATCACAAGAATAAGCCAAACATAGGCTAATGGCATACACAAAAGCATCAAAATGTACTCATGCCATTTATATGTATGGGGGCCAGTACACATACAAGTATAGGTTTGTGTTTCCTTTGCTAAGAGCCATAGACAAGCATAATAAACCAAAGGAGTGAAAAAAAAAATACAGGAAACCAATAGTCTGAGTTGTGTGTCCTATTACAAATATAAAGTAACTCTTTCTTTCCCTACAGAAAATCATCATAGCAGCTGATCTAGTAAATGTGTTGCCTGGCAAAGGGTTCAAGAAGGGTCAAGAACCAGGCTGACAGCCCAGTCAGTGCTTCAGAAGGACGGTGAGTAAGCAGTCAGGTAGGTATATGAGCCCCTAGGCTCTCTTATCCCCCCCAAGCCGAACAGCAGAACCATGAAGTCAGCCAACGTGCCTGCCACTTTCACACAGGAAGAGGTGGCTAGAGGCAGCTTCTAGACATGGACAGGTGCTCCAGCCTCATTCTCACACACGCCAAGTCACACATGTTATAGTGCCAAAGCTCATGCAAATGCCACCAGCTGCAGAATTCTGTGCTAGGGTGATCTCAGAAAGTTTATATCATGACAGCCTTATGTGCCAATGGTTAGACCATACTTTACACATGCGTGGGCATGAAGATGCCAGTTAGTAATGACAATCAGCCATGTGCCCACTGGGAGCATGTGTTGCCTTTTCTATTTGATATGTATCATGACAGCTGGAATGTACCAGGAAAGAGTAGAATTTTACACCTACCAGAAATAGATGGTGAGATGGAGCTTTTTTTTTCATATGCCAAGGGAGCCAGATTAACAGAGAAGAAGCCAAAGAGGCAGCAGAAATATTTGGTTATTTTGTGCTTTAATTTGTGTCACATCAAGACCTAATAAAACAAGTAAAAATTTAAAAAGATCTAATAATTAATTTCACTTAGTAGGTTCTCTGTAGATTGAAGAAAGAGGCACATTGATATATAGGAGCCAGGGTACTAGGAAATCTGCTCAAAAGAAGTGGCACAAGCAGCAGAAAGTTGTTGGGTTTTTTTAAATGGATGGCTGGGGGCAGAGCCAAGATGGCAGAATAAAAGCAGGGACTTACCTTAATTCTCCCAAATTGCTCCTCCAAACAACATTAAATAATGCCTTGAAACAAATTCTGGAGCAGCAGAAGCCACAATAGGAGTAGGTGAACTAATTTTCCAGCCCAGGACACTTAGAAGGTTGGCAGGAATGGTCTGTTACAATGGGGAGAGTGGAGTACACTCTAGCACAGGCTGCACAAATATTGGCCACATCACGAGAAATCAGCAGCTGGCCATAGGGGTGACTGAATAAGTTGTGACAGTTTCTGGAGCTCTCAGGCCGCAGACAGTAAGGAGGTCAGACAACTTGTCAGAAGACTGTAGGGATTCCTTTGCCAGCACTGGGTGAAGGACTCTGCTGCATTACCAATATTTGGATCTGGGTTGTAATCCCGGGTTGCAGTCCTAGGGCAAGAAGGACCATGAACGCATCAGAGCTTGTGGCCTCAGGGGAGTGGGAGCCCTAGTCCTAGTTCCAGAGTGGAAAAAAGTACTTGTGGTTGCTCAGACAAAAGCACAGACCAGGACAGTAGTAAACATACCTCTCCTTAGATTATGCCACGTTGGAAGAACTGAAAGCTTACACACCCTCAGAAATAGCTCAGAAAATAGCTGCACAGAACTGAGACAGTGCTCCCTTTACCCTGAGAGAAGAGCCCAACTTTACTGTAAAATTAAAAGTCAAGAAATAGGCTGGAAAATGAGCAAAAGAAAAATCCTGGCCATAGAAAATTACTATGGTGACAGGGAAGATCAAAACACAAACTCAGAAGACAACAAAGTCAAAACTGCTATATCCAAAGTCTCAAATAAAAATGTGAATTTTTCTTAGATCCTGGAAGAGCTCAGAAAGGTTTTTAAAAATCAAATAAGAGAGGCAGAGGAAAATTGGAAAAGAAATGAGGGTAATACAAGAAAATAATGAAAAAAGAGTCAACAGCTTGGTAAAGGACACACACACACACACACACACACACACACACACAATACTAAAGAAACAGAATAGACTAAATGGTAAAAGAGGTACACAAGTCCAGTGAAGAAAAGAAAGCCTTAAAAAGAAGAATTGGCTACATGGAAAAAAAGGTACAAAAATTTGCTGAAGAAAGCAACTCCTTAAAAAGTAGAAGTGGTGAAAGAGAAAAGGAGGTACAAAAGGTCAACAAAGAAAATTATTCCATAAAAATTAAAATTGGCCAAGTGGAAGCTAATGATTCCATGATAAATCAAGAAGCAATAAAGCTGGGGCAGCTAAGTGGCCCAGTGAATAGAGCACTGGCCCTGGAGTCAGGAGCACCTGAGTTCAAATCCGACCTCAGATACTTAATACTTACTAGCTGTATGACCTTGGGCAATTCACTTAACCCCAAATGCCCTGCCATCCCCCCACCAAAAAGTGCAAAAAATTTAAAAAGAAGCAATAAAGCAAAGTAAAAAGAATGAAAACAAAATAAAAGAAAATTTGAAGTATCTCATTGGAAAAACAACTGACCTGGAAAATAGATAAAAGAAAGATAATTTAAGAATTATTATACTACCTGAAAGTTATGGTCCAAAAAAAAAGAGCCTAGACATCACCTTTTAAGAAATTGTCAAGGAAAACTGCCTTGATACTCCAGAACCCAAGGGTCAAATAGAAATGGAAAAAAATCCACTGATCGCCTCCTGAAAAAGATCCCCACATGAAAACTCCCAGTAATATTATAGCCAAATTTCAGAGCTCCCAGGTCAAGGAGAAAATATTGCAAGTAGACAGAAAGAAACAATTCAAATATTTTGGAGCCACAGTCAGGATAACACGAGATTTAGAAGTTTCTATATTACAGAATCAGAGGACTTGGAATATGATATTCCAGAGGACAAAGAATTAGGATTGTAACAAATGATGTCATTTTGGTCTTCTTCAAGAGTGAAGGATGACAACCAACGAACTTCATCATCTTTACATGCTACAGTTAGAGCTTTTTGTGAGCAAAGGGACAGTCTGTTCCTGCTCTGAGAGTTGGGGAGGATACTTTTGTAACAACTGTCCTTGCTATACCTGCTTAGTAAATACCATTTTAAAAAGTTAACTGAAGTCTATATGACTGGTTATCAATTAGAGGCACACTGATGGGAGCTCAGGAGCAATACTGCTTGAAATCCCAACTACATTTCTCTAGCATTTATTATTTTCTCTTTTTTTTGTCAACTTTGCCAGTCTGATAGGTGTGAGATAGAACCATGGAGTTGCTTTAATTCACATTTCTCTGTATATCAGTTATTTGGAACATTTTTTCACAGCTTGGATTTCTTTGTTTGAAAACTGCCTATTCATATCCTTTGACCATTTGTCAATTGAAGAATAAAAGCTTATATTCTTATAAATACGATTTCATTCTCTATATATCTTGGGGGAAAGATTTTTATCAGAGAAACTTGCTGCAAAGATTTTTCCCCCCAGGCATCTGCCTCCCTTCTGCTTTTTTCTTTTGTTTGTGCAAAAACTTTCATTTTATATGATCATAATTATCCTTTTTGTCTTCCTTGAGCCTTTCTACCCTCTGTTTGGTCATTAATTCTTCTCCTACCCAAAGATCTGTTTAAAAAGTATATAAATCAAACTACAATGAGCTGACACTCCCAAATCCATGTTCTAGCAGTTTTTTCCCAAAACCGATGTACCTTCCATCGCATATCAGACAATCAAACTACTGTCTGCTGGGGCCAGCTCTGAGAGGATGCGACAGCTATGATATTCTGCAATAATGCAGTACTCTGCATACAATCAATATATGAAAATTGATTTAGAAAATGGGGAGTCTACAAAAAGATCCTTTGCTTTATAGCAAGCTTCCCTTATGCATTTAAAATGTAATTCAATTTACACTGGACATTATGGGAAATATATAAAAAAGTATAAAGCAAGAGACAGCTTAGAGAGACTGAAGAGAATGTAGGAGACTCTTCTTTAAGAAGTCATTCTTTTTCTTCTCACTTTAATCACTTTTAAAACAGTTATTCTTTTTTTAATTTTAATTAATTAATTTTTAGTTTTCAACATTTACTTCCATAAGATTTTGAATTTAAAATTTTCTCCCCCTCCCTTCCCTTCCCTGTCCCTAAGACAACAAGCAATCTGATATAGGCTCTACATATACATTCATAATAAGCATATTTTCACATTAGTCATGTTGTAAAGAAGAATTAGAACCAATGGGATGAACTACAAGAAAGAAGAAACAAAAAAAAAAAGAGAGAGAGAGAGAGCAAATTGTATGCTTTGATCTGCATTCAGACTCTATAGTTCTTTCTCTGGATGTAGACAGCATTTTCCATCATGAAGCTTTTGGAGTTGTCTTAGATCCTTGCTTTGCTGAGAAGAGCTAAGTCTATCAGAGTTAGTCATCACACAATTAAAACTGTTATTCTTAAAGCAATGGTCTGGACCTCTTGCCTTCTGCTCTCTCATGTTGTTAAATGGGATGCTAGAATTCATTGGTACAAATGACTGTCTGGATACTGACACTGACAAATTACTTCTTTCCTCACTGTGTTCCCTTAATTCACCCCCTCTCCTCACTACCTAGACATCTGTTATGTCCTTGATTCACTTTCTAATGTCAGGCTTTATTGGTCATAAAGGGAAATATCTGGTAACTGCTACAAATATTCATTCATCAAACACTTTATGAGTACCCATTATGCAAAGCACTGTGCTAGGCACTGAGGGAGAAACAGTACTTGCTATTAAAAACTCTACACTCTAGTAAACAATCACCAGGCATTCAGTAAACACCTCACCTATTACATATGTGGCAAATACTATACTAGAACCTAGGAAGGCAAAGACAAGGTAGTTAAATACTAGAGATTCCTGAAGTTAGGGTGCTGGTACTTAAGGGAATCAGGAAGTAAGGACCTTTATGAATGTCTTCAGTGCTTGACTTCCTTCTGAAAAAAAGTAAGGGATTCTAGGAAGTGGAATTGAGGAGAGAGAGAATACAATAAGAATAGAGAAATCTATAATATGCATAAATAAACCATATAAGAAGGATGATTAAGGAAGTATATATTAAATTACAGAACATTAAAAACATAGGAGCTACAAATGGTGGTCAGGAGGACAAGAATATGCTGGGTTTGAGGGGACTAATGGAGGAGGAGGTACTTTTGAGTTGAGTTTTAAAGAGTGGACAGTTATTTCAAAACATAGAGACGATGATGATAACTGGGGGAGGGAGAATTACAAATGAATAGAATAATATAAGAAAAGATATAGAGATGAAAAATGTAGGGGATGTGTTAGAGGAATACCACTAAAAATCCTGCTCCTTGAGGCATGGAGGGGCCACAGGTTCTTAAAGGCAGCAATGCCTTAGGAGAAGGCAAGCTGTACTAGGTGTTCCTGAGTTATACCAGAACAATGATTGACTGGGGGCCTGTTATCTGAAAGCCAACCTATCTAAGTTCAGAGAGGCTTGTCATTCTCAAGTCAAGTCAACAATTATTTATTATGTTGACTATGTGGAAGATGGTGGTGGTAGTTTGAGTTGCCTGGCACAGGTTGTCTCCCATCTATCCCTCAGGGTGCCTGGCTGCTTCAACTAAGCTGGCTTGCTCACTTATACTCAGAAGCTGGTTGGCAGTTAGTGAATGACTGGCCCCTTCTCCATAGGCATTGCTTCCCCAGATAATGACTGTGAGGGCTGGCCTGAAAGCAGGACCAGTGATCTGGGGTGGGGGTAGGGGGAAGAGAAGAGGGTTGGAGGAGAATATTACCTCTCCAAAGAGCTTATGCTTATCTGCCCATTCATGGCAAGTAGTCAATAGTTGTTACTGCTGGCAATCAGCTACTTTGTTCAGTACTTCATATGTTAGAGTGTCTAGCCCCTCTGAGAAGGATCATCAGGTAGGTACATGTAACTAAACAATGGTAACCAATATATAGGCTCCTTCAAGGAAATCCTAGGTTCCTCCTCTTGTACATCTTCAAGCAAAGCTTAGACAACCATTAGTCCAGAGGAGAAAGGCTAATTTAATAGGTATGATTGGACAAGATGGTCCCTGCCAACTCTGAAATTCTACATAATTTGTGTAGAATTGTAGATTGGCCTCATATCTCCAATAATAATATTAGTGTATTGTATGGTGTGTGTGCGTGTGTGTGTATGAGAGAGACAGAGACAGACAGAGACAGAGACACAGGAAAAGATAGAGACACAAAGAGAGAGACAAAGATAAGAGCAAAAAGAGGAAAAGAAAGAGAAGAGAAGGAGAGATAGAAGAGACAGAAATGAAAGAGACAGACAGACAGAGACAGACAGAGAGTGAGGTGAGGTAGGTGGCGGTATGATCTCCATTTTTTAGATAAAGACGTTCAGGCTTGGAGTGCTGAAGAGCCTTGCCCAAGATCTCACAGCCTGGAAGGTGCAGAAGCAGCTCCCAGATGTGACTCTTTTGTCTTCAAGGCTAATGTACATTCTACTACCTCATGCTACTTTCATGGGATCACAGAGTTGAAAGAAACCTCAGAAGTCATTAAGTGCAGTCCCCTATTCTATAGATAAAGAAATAAAGATCAGAGAGGTTAGTTTTTTGGTTTGTTTGTTTTACTAACATTTATAGAGTGCTTTGTGCCAGACATTGTGCTAAGCACTTTACAATTATTTTTTCATAGGATTTTCATAACAACCCTGGGAAGAGGGTGCTAGTATTATCCCCATTTTACAGATGAGGAAACTGTAGCAAACAGAAGTTAAATGACTTGCCCAGGGTCACACAGGTGAGTCTAAGGTAGAATTTGAACCCATATCTACCCAATTCTAAGTATAACACTACATCTCCCAACTTACAGTATAAATAATTGAGGGCCAACAGTCTGGTCTCAAAGGCAAGAAGAGAAAATGTTATCACATGGAATTTATGTCATGGGACCACCAACCCATTTGGGGGTCCCCATCCCCACCCCCTGGCCTCTTCCTGGAGAAAAAAAAGTTTAACTTCGATGGGAGGAAAGAGGTGCAGCCCTGACAACAGCCTCAAGTCGATTGAGATTTCCCAAAGTAACCACCCACACAGCTCAGGCCTGCAGACCTATGTCAGTATGACATCATATCATCATTAGTCCTAAATAGAAATTCGAGGAGATCATCTGTTGCAAAACATTCCCCATCCTGTCCAATTTACATGATATTCTCTCCAGGCTTGTCAACTCACTCAGTGGTGATGGCTCAGTCTACTATTTTAGGTGTAGAGATCTGCTTTCTCAAATTAGGCTCTGGAGTTTATCATTAACTCATCAAATCCTTCCCTGCCAGAGCTCATATAGCTTAATATCGAATTACCAACTATTTTATTATCTCTGGTAAGCATCAAATTTCTTGCAAACAGTGTGTGTTCAGTCACTGATTGGTGCAGAAGTTTTCATTAGTTGTTTTTATTTTCTTAGTCACAATCCTATGTAGGGTTGGATGGCATCACCAACAGGCAACCAGGCTTAACAACCACAGCTGCTCTTCCCGTTTGTTGCCCTGCCTCTGCCAATGGGAAACCTTAGAAAAGCATCTGCAAGACGAAGTGTCACTGTTCATTTTTGTTCCACCCAAGCGGCCAATAATTAGTGATGTGTTATGTTACCGAACAGCTCAAGTCAGCTCATTCCCCTCTCCGAATCTCCCTTTCTTCATTTATCAAGTGATGTGGTTAGACTAAGTGATCTCTGAGGTCCCATCCAGCTCTAAAATGCTGGTGACTTTTGTGTTTCTAGAGTATCAGAGTCTCTAGCAGTGAAACTAAAGCCAGTCTTTGTCTTGTCCAACGCAGTGACCAAGCCCTGTCCTTCCATTATGCCTGCCCCCTTAAGTCTATTAGGAAAAATGCAATGTCCCTCAATTAAATTTTCTACTAAATATTTAAAACTATCTATTAAATGGATGATTAAGCATCTATTTTAAGCAAGGTATTGTTCTGTACACTCAAGGTACAAAGACAGATATGATGCAAGCCCTGCTCTCGACTTACTGTCTTTGTCCTTCATATGGGAAGAGCTAAGCTTTATGGTTTCCACATGGAAGAAACAGAGGGTCAGAAAAGGACCTGATTTTCTCCTGCCTCCACCCCAACTGTTGGCTATGGGGCAGGGGAGAGGGAGAGAAGGGTGAGAGAGAGGGAGAAAGAGAGACAGAGAGAGAGAGAGAGAGAGAGAGAGAGAGAGAGAGAGAGAGAGAGAGAGAAATGGAGAGGGAGAGAGAGAGAGAGGAGAGAGAAAGGGGGGACAGAGAGAAGAAGAGGGAAACAAATGAGAGAGAGATAATAAGAAAGAAAAGAGAGGAGAGAGAGAGAAAAGAGAGAATAACAAGGTGTTAATTGGATGGAACCAGCCTCTAACCTGTCAGTGGCCAGAGCCAAACAAAGCAGGCTAGAGATAGGAGTCAGGAATCAAACACAAGTTTAATTTCAAAGAGAGGGAAACAGTTTACAAGCAAGGAGGAAGATTAGACACATGTGCTGGGGCCCTGTCCCTAGTGGGGTGACCTGAGAAAGTAGGGTTGAACCTTGATTTATGTTCTTGTGGCTAGACAGAGTCAAATAGTGTAGACAGCAGTAAGGTACAACTGTAACACTGAGGCAAGGTTATCTAATGACATAAAGTCCATTCACAACAGGGCTTCATTTCTGGGCCTGTTGGTTCTTGCCTGAGCTCAGGGACCATCACTTCCAGAAAGTAAGTGCAAAGGATTGTTGTTCTGCCAAGCTCTGGGCATAGCTTGCTTGCTGGGCCTTAGCTCTGGAAAACAGGGTATCTCCTAATATCTTGACGTTTCTCCCTTTTAGTCAAAGGGAGGAGGTCTGAAAGAATCCCTGTCCTTCTGGTCAATAAAGGAGAGGCAGGTATGAGCCAAGATTTCACAAGAAGTCAGCTGGGCCAGGACAAGAGATTGATTTGAATAGGTCTTGTCTAGCCATCCTTTGGCTGAAAGCAGAAAAGAGAGGGGGCCAAGAATGTGGAGGGAGAAAATGCCAACACATGCTTGAATCAGGGTGTTGGTGGTTGGGCACATAACAAAAGGGAAGAGGGAAAAAAAAACCTCGGACAGCATAGTCAGCCCTCATCTGTAATCTTGGGACAGCTACCTCACCCCTAGATGTTGGCTGCTTCTGGGTCTGTACTAGATGGACCTTGAGGTCCCCAGAGGGTTCTGCCACCCACTCAGGAGCAGGGGCTTTCTTCAGATGGTCCAGGGAACCACACCCACAAGTTTGACAGCTGTGGGAGTAGTCAGAAAGACCTGGTAGGGGCCTTAAAAGACACATACATTGACAATTGTGAGAAAACTCCTAGTATCAATACTTAGGATCTGAGTTTCTGGTCAGTATAACATAAGTCTTTGGTTAGGGATCTCTAAACAGCATACAGAGACAATCCAGTTTCCCAGCCATACAGGGTTAGATTCAAACCATGCAGTAAAATTTTCATACAATTCCTCTCATTACATAAAAATCAGGTACAGATCAAACTACTTAGATGGTTCACAACAGAGTAGTTTTGAGAAGGGAGATTTACATGTCACCAAGGTAACCAAGAAAACGTAAACATGTTTACCAAAACAAAAGACCAAAACCAAAATAGTTATCACCAATATTAATTAACATCAAGTCTCCTTGTATCCTAGTAACCCATTCTCACAACTTATTTAGAGTTGCAGATGTCTCATGTAGTTATCTAGTCCCTAGATATCTTTTCTTGGACAATAGGCTTATTCTCAGGGCAGCTCTAAAGGGAACTTTCCTTCTCTAGCTCCAAATCTAGAGGTTGCTAGATAATTCTGCTAGTAATAAGAATGCAATTTATTGAATTTGGTTCCTTCAATCTTGAAACTTCAGAGATTTTCAATTTATGTATTCCATTTGCTATATCTATGCTTAACTAAATCCTATATCTGATATAAGAATTCTTAAAAGTTCATGAGGGTCCAACTGTGCAAAATGAACTCTTTTGCCCTTTAATATTATCAGACTGATACCTTAAAAATGGAAAAATAATTTCACTTTCTTTATCAATACAATTTATGTATAAAATCCAATTCATCCTTAATAAATCCTTAATCCAATTTTGATAACTTATTGAATTTCCATCACAGTTAAATTTGGAAGCCAATCATATACATACACATATGGTCATTGCAGAAAACAGTTTAATACTGTTTCTTTCTTAAAATTTTCTGTTCCACTTATTTAGAAAACTTTTCCCATTACATCTTTGTCTTACCTTGTTATTTTGTCTAACCATTTCCCCCCTTAGCAAGATAGAGGGAGGGAGAGGGAGAGAGAGGGAGGGAGAGAGAGAGAGAGAGAGAGAGAGAGAGAGAGAGAGAGAGGGAGGAGAGGCAGAGGGAGGGAGGAAGGGAGAGAGGGAGGGAGGGAGGGAGGGAGAGATTGTTGTTCAACTGAAGGTATTTAAAAAAGGATCTGGGGCAACTAGGTAGCACAGTGGATAGAGCAACAGGCCTGGAGTCAGGTAGACTGATTTTCCTGAGTTCCAATCTGGTTTCAAACACTTACTTGGCTATGTGACCCTAGGCAAGTCACTTAACCCTGTTTGCCTTAGTTTTCTTACCTGTAAAAGGAGCTAGAGAAGGAAATGGCAAACCAATTCAGTATCTTTGCTAAGAAAACCCCAAACGGGGTCACAAAGAGTCAGACACAGCTAAACAACAACAAAAAAAGTTCTATGGATAAAGTGACATTTTTTGATTTCTTGGACTTGAAGAATGAGTTGGATTTCAAGAGGAAAATAGGCATCAATGCAGTACCTAACCAAAGGGATGCACTGGAATAGACACAGGATAAGTACATAATGACTGATGGTAACAGCCGTGAAGAGAGTGGCATCCTTATGTATCTGCCATCGAGATGCCAATGGAGGCAGCGGGAAAAAAGTACAGGAACTGGGACAGTAGGGTTGAAGTGTTTTCCCAATGTCTCCAGTTTAAAACTCCTAATAATTTTTTTGTTGCTCAGTCGCTCAGTCATGGCCAAGTCTCCATGATCCCAGGGACCATAGCACACTAGGCCCTCCTTTCCTTCACTATCTCCTGAAGTTTGTCCAAGCTCATGCTCGTTGCTTCCACAACACTATCCATCTCATCCTCTGTCATCCCCTTCTCCTTTTGCCTTCAATCTTTCCCAGCATCAGGGTCTTTTCCAACGAGTCTTATCTTCTCACTGTGTGGCCTAAGTACTTAAGCTTCAGCTTCATAATCTAGTTCTAGCTTAACTAGCCAGACTAATTACATATTACTCAACCTCTGGCGTTCTACATTTCAGCCAAAATGGCCTATTTGCTGGCCATTATAGATAATATTTAACTAGTCAATCGGAAAGCATTTATGAAGGTCCTACAATGTATTGGCATGACAGTAAGGAATACTATATTCAAAAGGGGCCCCAGAATCAAGAAGGCTTGGTTTAAGTCCTTGCCTCTGACACAAACTGGTCGGGCAAGCCACTTTTTAACTATTTAGTGTTCCAGACAACTCAGTGAGACTATTCTAAAGTGCAGGGAAGGTTCAGATATTACTGGTAAAGGAAATTTCTCACTGGAAGCTTCCTACACTGATGGAAGAAAAAAATGTACTAGACACTATAGGCTAGAGATATACAAACAAAATTTTAAAAGTTCCTGCCTTCAAGGAGGTTATAATATAACCAAGGAGATTTCTTACACATGTAGTTATATGCAAAATGTTTACAAAATAGATGTAAAAAAGTGACAAGGGGAAAAGGGGACAGGTATTTCTTTTTTGCTTTATGCCTTTGTACACAAGCTGTTCATTGAGTCCAAAATGTTCTAATTCAAGTACTACCTTCTACACAAGACCTTTTCTGGTCTCTTCACTTGTTTACAACTGAAATACCCCCTAAAAAGTAATTTGTATGTATTTTGCATGTCTATCATATTTATTTATGTACATGTTATATCTTCCAGTAGAACATGAGCTTTTTGAGAGTAGGGACTGATTGGTTTTTGTTTCTCTGTCTGTAGTGTCTAATATGGTGTCTGGAATACTAGGTGCTTAATAAATGGATATTAAATTGAATGGAGTTGAATTCCCAAATATTGCTGCCCACCTAACATATCCCCGACATCCCCTGTTCTTCTTCCACAAATGAACCCCTTCACATTGCTTGTCAGCCCCCTTTATCAGTAAACATGGCTGCCAACTTTGTCTCATCTTGGATTTCCTTCACTCAGTAAAGAATACAGACTTCCACTTGAACCTCCACCTTCCTGAGTCTGAAATAAGAAGCCAGAAATGTTTGATCATACTTACAACCAGTACTTACAACAATCATACAACTAGTCCTCTTTGATGGAGTAAAGCAACCATGGTCAGCATCACAGCATAGAGGATATGGTGCTTGACTTGGAATCAAACAGACTTGGGTTTAAATCCTATCATTTATTCACTATGTGACTAGAGGCCTATTTTCTCATCTGTTTGATGAGGATAAAAATAGCATCTACCTCTCTATCTACTCTGCCATCCAGCTACCTATCTTTCATTAATATTGTAGTCTGAAGAGTTGAGTTTTGAGTCATCTCTGGCACTGTGTGACCTTGCATAATTTAACCTCTATGAGCTGTGAAATGGGAATAATGGTATTTTGACTACTTATTTCATAAAGTGCTTATAAGAAAAACACATTGGAATCCTTAAAGTACTATCTAAATGTTATTATCATGATACTTTTAAAGTATGCTTCTGATAACTTAAGATGGCCTGGAGAGGAGTCTACTTGAAGGCTATGCCACCAAGCACAAAGTTCTGGAAGGTCCTGCTAAGCTAGAAGGGCTTTGGGCAGTAACGTGGCACAGGGGACAGAGCGCTGGACCTGGAGTCACAAAGCCCTGAATTCCTATCTGGCCTCAGACACCGAGCTGTATGATTGTGAACAACTCACTCCACCTCTGTCACCACTTCTGCTCCATCTGTCTATCCTCATCTGTTTAATGAGGATAAAAATAGCATCTGTCTTCTAAGGTTGTTGTGAAGATAAAACCAGATATTGTTTGTAAAGAGCTCTGCAAACATTAGAATACTACATAAATGCTAGCTCTTATGGTTTCATTTGTCCAAGAACTTGCCTCATTTGCGATATGCTCAGTACCATAAGCAGAGAAGTGAACAATGACTTTCATAACTAGTTCTCCCTCTGATGGAAGGCAAAACTCTTTGATGATCTCATAGTCTTTGAGTGTTGCTGTAGCCACAAAGTTGATTTTCCTATGACTAACCTATTGACAAGCTTCTCTGATCTTAGCTGGGCAGGTCCTCGGACAAAAAATACTCAATTCATAGAAAGGCTATATTCAAATTCTTCCCAACTTTATAGCACCTGCAATGAGTCTGTGCTTTGCTGACAAAGCAGTCATCTTTACTTCTATGCTGTGGTTAGGCACTGAAGTAGGACATTAGTGGAATTATTGAGGTTAAGTATTATTACTGTAACTCTTGTATTAAAAGTTTCCTCCAAACAGAACTTTAAAGACCTCTCTCAGAGCTAGCTCATTGTCTGCCTCACTTAGAACCTGTTAATTTCCATAACTAGCATGCTATCAAACATAGTTATACTTATGTTAATTACCATTATAAGGACTCATGTTCATAAGGCTTTAAAACATAAATTAAATAATTTTATTTACACAGTAGAGGACAAAGAAAAAGGAGTTTCAAGCAAGTAGGAGATGATCAACTTCTAGTGATCCATCTTCCCCAAAAGAATCTGAGCAGTTCCTGTGACAATGGTGAGAGCAGTCCCAGTATGAGTAAGAGTCATGGGGGTGCTCTGCTGCTACGCAGGTTACCTCCAGGGCTCTGGACATAAAGATTCCTACTGGACCTCTCTTGCACTCCTGCTTCCTGCTGCATTGCTGTTTTGCTGATCTTTCATTTGCTCTCCTGTTTTTCTACAGCTGTTCACTGGTCCTGGGGTGAGGTGGGGGAGAGAATTGTGAGTTCTTTCTGCCACAGTTACTCTCCACTCCAGTTTCACTGTCTTTTGCTGTTTGGTTCTCCTAGCCAAGAAATGGCACCAGCTTTCAAGCAGCTTAACTGCAGCAGTATTAGAGCCCTTTCAGGTCTCTGGAGCCAAATGACTCCAAATTATTTAGACCTTCTGTTGTTTCACACACCAATCTCATAGTCCATACAAAATGTCTCCTCAGGTACCTATCTTTTTTATAGTACTCCAAAGAGTCTCTGTTTTCCACCCTGGGTTAGTACATCTTGAGTCTTTTCTATGTACTTTCTCCTTCCCAAGTTCTCCCTCCTTGCTAGATCTATATGTTTCCTGTGTTTAGCATTCCCTGTTGGATTTGTGGTGGGTTGGGGGAATAGTTCAGAAAGACATTCTCAGTCTCTAATTGTCTTTCTGCCTCCTAACTACTCTTGAGGCATCTAGGCTAGGTCTTTCTCCAGGTATCATATTTGTCTTACAGCACAATAATACTCAGTTACATTATTATGCTACAATTTTTCAACCATTTGCCAATGAATAGGCGCCATTTTGTTTCCAGTCATTTTCTACAACAAAAAGTGCTGCTATAAACATTTTTGTATACACAGGTCCATTTGCCTTTCTTTAAGACTTATACCTAGAAGTGATATATCCTTGGGCCAAAAGGAATAGTGATAGTTTAGTGATTTTGGAAAAAATAGCTCTAATTGCTTTTCAGAATAGTTAGACCAATTCAAGCTCCATCACTATTACATTAATATGCCTGTCCTCTATCCTCTCAATATACCTACACACATACATACATACATACATACATACATACATACATACATACATCCCCTTCAACAATTTTCATTTTCTTCTTTTGACGACCAGATGGGTACAAAATGGGAGGGATATTTTGATTTATATTCTTCTTCTTAGTTTTAATTTGGATAATGTTTTCATATGGTTCTTGAGAGCCCACATTTCCCCATTTGAAAACTTTATATCCTTTGACCATTTACCTAGTATGAAGTGACTCTTGTTCTTATATTTTTATATCAATTATATATAAATAAATATATATTTATATGGATATAAGTATATGTGTATATATGTATAAATATGAGTGTATGCATACATAACAGTATGCATGTGTGCAAAAATAGATATATACATATCTATATCTTATATATCCAAACTTTATCAGAGAAATTTGCTACAAATATTTTTCCCAGTTAACCGTTGCCTTTTAATTGTAAACACATTGATTTTGCTTGTGAGAAAAGTTTACTTTTAATTTTACGTAATTAAAGTTGCCCATTTTATCTTTTTATGATCAACACCATTCTTTATTTAGTTAATTCTCCTAAGTTACAGTTGTGAAAGGTATCTCCTTCCTATCTCTAATTTGTTTGTTATATGACCTATCATATTTAGATCATTTAACTTTCAGTTTAGATGATGATGTGATGGGTCCTAGAGGAGCCCAGGTATCCCACAAACACCCCCCATAAAATCTAAAATTACACCACAAAGAATAGTCAAGAAGGTAAAGTAAGTTCTTCCATCCAGTCCAGGACTGTGCAAGAAAATGGCAAGAAGTTGCAAGGTGCTCATGGAGGGAGTAAGCCAGGGGATGTGAAAGCCTGAGATAAATCCAGAAGAGAGTAACTCCACAAGTACAGCTAGAAATTCAGATAAAAGAGTGAATTGACTATAAAGACTCCAAAAGCATAGATGAAAGAAATGAAATAAGAAACACTTTAAAATGAAATCATAACTCTTGAAGAAAAAGTCAAGAGAATAAAAAACCTACAACAGAAAGTAGAAACCTTACCAAGTAGTAAAAAACAGCACAAAGGACATAGAACACAATAATTCCATGAGATATCAAGAAATATTAGAACAAAGTCAAAAGACTGAAAAATTAGAAATAAAATATCTCCTAACATTTAGGTCATGTATCCATTTAAAAATTCTGGGACTTCAGAAAAGTAGCCCCCAAAGCATTGCTATGGTAGCATATCATGTGAGATAATTCTAAACCTAATTTCTGGCCAATTGCTTCTTAGTTTTTTCTAGCAGCAACAGTTGGTTTTCTTGGGTTTATCAAACACTGCTACTGCATAACTGTTTCTGGTCCTTATTTTATCTAATCTGCTTAACTGATAATCTTTTCTAATTTCAATTGATATTAAATAGCTTTGATGAGTACCATTATATAATCATTTAAGATGTAGAGACCGCTATATATGCTGGTACTCTAAGAGACTATTGGTCTCCCTTTATTACATTTCCCATTATTTTCTATATGATTCTTGAACTTTTTTCGTCCAGATGAATTTTACTATTCTTTTGTCTATGTCTATAAGGATAAGGGGATTGGTATGGCACTAAGTCGGTAAAGGTATTTCAGCAATGTTGGCATTTTTATTATATTTACAAAGCCTAACCACAAACAATTAATATCTAATTATTGTCTTCCTTTATTTTCTTAAAGATTAGTTTGTAGTTGAATTCATATAAGTCCTGACTATATATTATTTGTTGACTCCCAGACATCTTATAAATTTTGCAGTCTTTTTTAATAGAATTTCTTTTTCTTAATCTCTTATTGGGTAATTGTATTAACACACAGAAAGGTTATATCCTGCTACTTCACTGGATTTTTGTTTCAATTAATATTTTAGTTGAATTTTTAGTGATATAATTAAACACATCATCTGCAAATAGCAATAAATTATATTTCTTCTTTTGGCTATTCCTATTCCCTCAATTTCTTTATCTCATTTTATTGAAAGAGCTAGTACTTTAATAACTATATCAAATAATAATGATGACAGTGAACATCCCTTGCTATCTCCCAAATCTTATTAGAAAGGTATCTATGTTTCTCCAATACAGACAATGCTAACTCTTGAATTTAGATAGATATGTCTATAATATTAAAGGTCCCTTTATTCCTATGATTTTTGTGAGTTTTAAATGTAAATGAATTTTGTATTTAACGGAAAATAATTTTCTTCATTTTTGTTGCATTTATGGGGTTTTATTGCTTTTGTTATTAATATAGTCTATTTTATTTGTAATTGTCCTAATATTGAACCAACCCTGCATTCCTGGCATAAATCTAACCTGGTCATAGTGAATGATCTTTTGAATATGCTTTCACCTTTTTTATGACATCTTCACTGATCTGCCCTTCCACTTCCCTGCAGCACCCTTGTGGGACTTTTACTTAAGGCTTTCATAATGTCTCAGTCTGTGCTATGCCTAGATTAGATGTTCAGTAAAGTGCAAAGTTTTAAGTTGAAGTAAGAATGATATTTTCACTCCCTACCTTGCAGGACTGTTGTGAGGAAAACATTCTATAAATTATAAAGCACTTTACAAATGAACACTTATTATTGTTACTATCATTATCATTATTTAGGGTTCTAAGAGAGTTTGTTGAACTAACCAAAAGGAAGTATACAAGGGTTTAAAATAAAAGGCAGCTATAAAGTTAAAAGAATCCTAAAAGTTAACCCTATTCACACACACACACACACACACACACACACACTTGCCACAGTGTCACAAAAGTCTTGGGGCAGTTTTAGGCTATTAAGCTTTGACTTAATAGTTTAAATGCTAAGGCTAATAGCTTAAAACTGCCCCCCCCAAATTTTGGGATACCTTGTGTATGTGTGTATCTTTACTTATAATAATCTGTGTGTATTTATATAGAAGATGAATTGAGGTATATGTCTTCCTTCCTATTGACCTGGCTTGTAACGGCTGCTCAACTCAGTAGCCTAAGGGTCAGCCTTAGGCTGTATTCTCAGGATGGACTGAAGAGACCAGAAGTGAGAGAAGTGTACAGCATCTGTCCTTTATTGCATTGTAGCGTCCTCCTTTTATACCCTATGGACAACATGATTAGAGCATGATCTCCTTGTGCACTGTGGGTATGGACCAATGGAGGAGAGCCGAACCAGACATCTCAGCTGCTGCTCATCAAGCAAGTGGTCTCATGAGAGACTTCCTTGTGAGCCTAGCAACTGGGTTGTGACCCTCAGCACTACAGGTGCTTTGGGACTCACACTGATCTCTACAACTCCCCTTTTTTGTTCTTTAGAAAAGTGACAAGTGAGTATCAGCCTGAATCATGGCTAAGCTATTACAAAAACATTAAACCAAATAAAGAAGAACCACAAAACAATAATATGCCTCAACTATGAGGTTTTAGCCATTACACAAAATGTCCTATACCTATAATCACAGTCCAATGCTCTTTGAATTAGCTGCTGATATTAAATCAATTCCGGATTGTTCTTCAAAGCCTTTTGACACATTTTGAGCTTGCACCATTTGGTTTTATACAGTAGATACAGACATAGCAAGAGACTAACTGTACAATTCATACAGGTCACATTAAACACCCCTTGAGCTCCTGTTACACTACGTCCCCACATAAAGGCATATCTTCCCCCCAAACATGCTTGAGTGTAAAAGCTACATCCAAAATTTGGTTGTGCTTTCCAGTCTCCAGGTTCAAGCACATGTTGCCATGTTCCCCAATGCTGCCCCAAGCTGTTATCACAATTGGTCCCATGGAAGCCATGGCTTTCCACAGACCTTTCCAAGCTCTGCCTTTTGATGGAATGCACCTTTGCATGGGAACAGAACATATTGTGTATAGTTATGATGTGCTATCAGTGGCCATCCACTGTCATTAGCAGTTTTGCATGTTGAGCTTCCCCCGTACACTGGGTAAGTGAGGCATTGCAGGGCATCCTCTGCAAGCCATACATGCTGACCTGATGGAGACCTATGATGTTCATGGCCTGTAAAGTTTAGCTTGACTGATGGAGCCAATGGTGTGGTAGGTTGGCTATGTTGTTCTTCATGAGCAGGTGGTAAGATGGCGAGCATGGTGAAGGCTGCAGCCAGTAGCCACATCCCTTGCTGATTCATCTGGAGTGGTCTCAGGACAGGCGCCTCCTTTTACGCTGCTGGTTTAGAGATAACTTGGATACTCTTTACAGGAACCCATTATTGACCTTCATCTGTGGAGATACAAGCATACCCTGGCCCCCATGTTATGAGAGGATAGGGGCCTTCCCAAGTACCCATAGGTGTCTTACACATTACTTTTTCACCATTGCCATCTTTTTCCCAGCATCCTAGCTTCATTTTTGTCTTTTTGACTCTATAGAACTGGCGCATAGCAAGTGTGAGATCCTCAGAATCAAATTTTAAGTAATTCAGTGTATAAACTATCTTGTTTATGTGGTCCTGTCTCACAGGGCGTGAGCCAACTTCCCCTTTTTGCTTTTTAAGATAATTCTTGATGGTTTGATTAGCTCTTTCCACCATGGCCTGTCCCATGGGATTATACGGGATCCTAAAGAGATGTAAAATACCATGCTCAGTCATAAAACTGGCCATGGCAGAAGATGTATAGGCAGGACCATTGTCAGTTTTTATCATCTGTGCAAAACAGTGAAATAGGTGATTAAAGACATGCCTGCTGGCCTCCCCAGACTGTAAAGCTGCCATAAGAAAACTTGAAAAGGTGTCAATAGTAACATGCAAGTACTTACCCTTCAAGAGGTGAGTGACGTCCATTTGCCAAAGATCATTAGGACTGAGTCCCCTAGGGTACACTCCTTTGCAAGCAGGGGGTTGAAATGGCACACATTTGGTACATTGTTTTACCATGGCTCAGGCCTCACCTTTGGAAAGGTTAAAAAGGCAGTGTAGGGATGGAGCTGACATGTGGAATTTTTCATGGACCAAGGTTGCTTGGGCAATAGGGTCAGTTACAACCATGTTGTCAATAAGTGAGCAGCCCTATTGTTGCCATCGCAAATGGGACCAAGGCCATCAGTGTAAGATCGTACATGAAGAATGCAAAATGGGTGTGCACGAGTTCAAACAGCTTATTGGGCTTGGAGAGAAAGCTCTGTGATATCAGTTGGACCCTTCTTTAGGATTGCTGTTTCTATGCCTTTTATGGCGCTACAAGCATAATCACTAGGAGAAATGATTTTAATAGCCTCAGGGATACAAAAAGCCTGGATTATAGCAAAAAGCTCATTCTTTTGTGTGGGTGTGTATGGTGTGTGAAAAACCTTTGTAATATTTAAAGAAGGGGAATATAGAGATGCGCGTCCACTGGAAGTGCGAGCACATTCGGCCCTGCCACTGGTTCAGAAGAGGTTATTTTTGGTTCCACCCATTGCCAATTCGTTCTTATTTGTGTGGTTGGAAGGATGCTGCCTGCTCTCAGATCTCCCACAGCTAAGAGTTCTGCCCAACCTGGTTGAGTGGCTATCCATGAATCAAGTGTGTCTTTGGATATATTGATCCACATAATAGGTAAACGGTCAGATATTTGTATAGCCCTAGATAGTAATCTATGATTCGACTTGAGAGGCTAGGTCCAAATAGTTAGTTAACACTCTCTTATTTTGGGATCAAGGATATACCCATTCGATAATTCCTCTGTTTTGGTGTATAGTTCCATAAGGTTGGGGGGCTAAGATCAATGTAGTTTCCAATGCAACAGACAAGTCCCACCTAACAGTCTCTATCTGATCCAGCATTTGCATAATTGTTTGAAAGGCTGTTTTTGCCTCAGTGCTCCAGAATCGTGGAGAATCTAACCTAGGGTCTCCTTCTAATATGTCATACAAAGGTTTAGGTCTATGTGTTCTTGCTTGGAGCCATTGTATATCCCCTATGAGTTTCTGAAAGTCATTCAAAGTCTGAGCCTGTTGCCATTGGAGCATAGGAACCTTCTGTTCAATGGTCAAGGGACTCAATTCAAATCCTAAATAAGCAAATGGGGAGGGGGGGTGTTTTTGGACTTTTTCTGGGGAGATAATCAAACCTAAACAGTTCAGCTTGTGAGTAAGTGCTGTCAGCATGCTTTCTAAACCTTCTCTCTCAGGATGGGCTCCCAATATGTCATCCATATAGTGTATTAACATTCCTTTGGAGAGTGTCGTTCTAACCTTCCTGACAGCAAAATCAACATACCATTGGCATACAGTAGGATTATTTGTCATTCCTTGGGGTAAAACTGTCCATTGATATCATGCTGAGGGACCTTGAAAATTTATGGTGAGAACAGAAAAGGCAAAATGCTTGCGATCATAAGGATGCAGTGGTCTACTAAAAAAGCAATCCTTTATGTTTATAATCCAGATAGGCCAACCTTTTGGTATCATATTAGGAGAAGGTAGGCCTTCTTGGAGGGCACTCACTGGAACTAACATTGAATTCACCTTCCTTAAGTCAGTCAACATGTGTCAATTACCTGATTTTTTTCTTGATAACAAATACAGGTGAATTCCAAGGGCTAAATGATGGCTCTATGTTCCCTCCTTATAACTGGTCCATAACTATGTCTTGGAGGACAGTCAGCTTTTCTTGTGTAAGGGGCCATTGGTCCACCCACACAGGTTCATTTGTGTCCCAAGACATGCGGGGGGCTGTTCTCCCTCTTTTACCCCCAATGACCCCACCTAAAAATTCGTAGTGATCCTGACATTCATATTTTTGAGGATATCTCTGCCCCATAATATGAAGGAGAGGCCGGGGATAATGAGTGGTTTGACTGTCCCCTTCTTTCCCTCCTTCTCCCACTTCAACTGGAATTTTGAAATATATGCCAAGGTGATTCCCCCTACCCCAGCCACCTGGGTCTCAGTTGGCAGAGATTCCCATTCAGGAGGCCACATCTGTGTGGGGAATACTGATCTGTTGGCCCCTGTGTTGACCAGGCCGGAAAATATTCTCCTTCCTAATCTAAGGGTCATCATAGGCCTTGTTCGTTCAATTTGTTGCATGAAGAAAGTTTCCTCCATGGATTTTATGGGGCAATTGAGGAGCATTCCTTGAGCTATGGGAGTTCCTTTGTTGATGTAAGCATAATCAGCATCTGTATTTAAGAGGAGGATGGTGTTGGGGATTTCATGATATATCCTAACAACCGGAGTGGCCAAAGAATACGTGTCAGGGGGAGAGATAATGAGAAAAGGGGGAAAAACCTGTGAGAGGGGTTGAATTGGGACTTCACAGGCGCTGTGCGGGGGAAGGCTAAAATAGCCTAAATGCTGAAATTGGAAAATTTGGATGGTTGCTGTGCTGCCAAGGCTGCATAACGAACACTCCACTCAGGCATCTGTGGTGCCTGTTTCTGTTGAGCAACAAGCACCCAAGGTTGCGGGGCCCTTGAGAGGCCCCCAAACCCGTTTCCCTGGTTCTTTCCCTGTCTACATTGAGAACCCCAATATGCCATCCAATCACATTTTGGGCATGATATGGTGGGTATCCCTCGACTACCTTCTGGAGCTCTTCCCTTTACCGGGCCCTTCTTTAATCTCCATTTGCACTCCCTTAGATAATGTCCTGGTTTGCTGCGCCTAAAACAATTTCCACCAACTTTCCTTGGAGTAGCCGGGAAAGAAGACATGAGCTCTATCTGATAGATTTGAGAGCCCACCTTATCACATCTTTGAATCATCTCCTCTAAGGAGGCATCTTTTCAGAGCCCTATCATAGCCCTTCTACAATAAGCATTTGCATTCTCTCTCAACAGGATTTTTAACATTCTTTCAGTGTCTCCCACACCCCCCATGGCTCGAGCTACAGCCTCTTGCATTAGGGCAACAAAGTCAGTAAAGGGCTCATTTGCTTTTTGTCTTATTTTTGTAAAGCTTTCTTTGTCCTCTTTGGCCACAGGTATCATGCTCTAGGCATAGCAAGCGCAATTACAGAGATTTAAATATGTCTCCTCTGTATAGTCCAATTGTTGGGCTGTATCTGCAGAGAGACCAGTGCCTGAAAGTCGTTGAAACACCAGTTGCATAGGTGCACCAGGTGCCAATTCAGCTGCACAGAGACGGCATTGCTCAGTGTATTCCGCCATCTAAAAAACAGCCTGCCCTAGGGTCAATATTGCTCTGTCTAATGCCTTCTAATCATTGGGACACAGAATTGACTTTGAGATATTTTCCAATTGGTATGGGACAAAGGGAGCAGTAGGGCCATATTTAGAGATGGCTTCTTTCAGCTATAGAAGAACCTTAAAAGGGAGAAGTTCATGCTGCCTTCTCACCTGTCCAGGATTGAAAGTGTCAGATTCTTCAATGACCGGAAAGAATTCCCAACCACCTATCATATCCTCTGGTTCTCATGCCCTATCTAGTGTTTTTTCTAATGCAGAGCATGCACTCAGGACACCTGAGGGAACTCTAGTATCAATTTTTTTAAAATTTTGAGCCATAGTCCCTTTTCTACATCCCTTGGCCAGCACCCTGACTCTATTTTACATGTGCTTTCCTCAGGCAGCGCGCTTGGTACTCCTTTCTCTTCTACCATGAGCGAGCTTTCACAACCGTAATTCTTTCCTCCTTTCTGTTGATTCACCTGAACTTTGCCCAACTCTATAGTCCCAGGGTCTCTGTCCCGCCCCTATCCTGCACTGCCAAGCTTGACAGGTCAGGATACAAGGGCACATAAGCGGACGTGGGTGGCCAAAGCCACTCCCTTTCTCTCTCTGGGGACTGATCCCTGCTTGGGCCACATTCGCTAGGAAGGGATGGACTCGTTTGAGTACAGGCAGGGAACATATCAACCTCCCTTCTTTTCTCTCCAAAGGCATCTCTCACTACATGGTAAGCTGTGAAATTGATGCCCCAGACTTCCCCATCCGAGGGACAGGTCCTGTAAGCCTCTCTCTCCCCCAGTCTCATTTTGCCTATGTATTGTCCCATCTTTACTCACTGCTCTCCAAGCTCTGCTGGTTCCCGGATACTGCATAGTCACTCGGGCATCCACTCCTGAAGCTTCTGCAAATAGAGTTGTTCATACCTTGTCTTTTTCAGGGTGCACTGGCATGATTCTGGGTCCTTCTATCAACCCCTGAGGTCCTTTTATCAGCCCGATGTTGTGGCATCAGCTGTAACAGCTGCTCAACTCAGTAGCCTAAGGGTCAGCCTTAGGCTGTATTCTCAGGAGGGACTGAAGAGACCAGAGGTGAGAGAAGTGTACAGCAGCTGTCCTTTATTGCATTGTAGCATCCTCCTTTTATACCCTATGGGCAACATGATTAGAGCATGATCCCCTCGTGCACTGGGGGTATGGACCAATGGGGGAGAACCAAACCAGTTGTCTCAGCTGCTGCTCATCAAGCAAGTGGTCTCATGAGAGACTTCCTTGTGAGCTTAGCAACTGGGCTGTGACCCTCAGCACCACAGGTGCTTTGGACTCACATTGGTCTCTACACTGGCTGACTTTCCTTCTCCGAGTTCTCCTTGAAGTTGGGCTCTTCTGTTTAGTCTGGGTAGAATTATACTAATTCAAACTTTCAGACTTCTAATTCATCAAAGATCTGATCAAATCCACTCTAACAAGCAATACTACACATCTGCTTTGTGCATTCTCCTCCTAGATGTACTTCTGACTTTCTGGATTTTGACACCATACCTCAGCCACAGTCTTACCTGGAATTTCCCTCAGTGCTTAAAAACATCTCACCCTGGAAAATCCCATCACCTCTGCAGCCTTCTCATCCTGAAACATCTCTCTGCTATTCTAGCTCCCCTCTCTGCTGTCTCATTGGCTAGTACCTTCCTTCACACTCCTCTTCCTTTCCAGCTCCCTTTAGTGGATTGTCTTACCCCATCAGAATGTAAGCTCCTTGAGGGCAACCACTATCCTTTCTTTTTGTTTGTATTTCTATTAGTAACATTTAGCACAATACCTGTCACATTGTTAGTGATTAAAAAATGCTTATTGCTTTGCAAGGCATGGTGCTGGGTAATAGGAATAAAAAGATAAAATTTAAAACTGACTTCAAGTAGGTTATATTGTACTGAGGAGTGGGAAAGAAAACATGTTATAGAACTAAAAATATGACAGAAGAAAGAAAAGAGTTCCAACCACTAGATGAATTAGAACAAATTTCATGTATAAGGTAACACATGAGTCAAGCTTTGAATAAAGCAAGGGCTTCCAAGAGGCTGAGGTGGGGAAGATGTACATTCTAGGCACAGAGGGACAGTCTATGAAAAGGGATGGAGGAGAGAGATAGAATTCCACATTCAGCAACCTCAGTGAAACCAGTTGGGCTGGAATGTAGTCTCTATGAAAGAGAACAATGTGAAATAATACTGGAAGGGTTAGGCTGAAACCTGAGCACAAAGGGCATTAAATGCCAAATTGAAAGTTTGAATTTTATCCTAAAAGCAATGAGGAACCATTAAAGACTCAACCTGGCAAAGCTGCAGGATTTCACAGCCCTTTGCTGGGGTATTTCCCAAATGTCTTTGTTTCTGTGTCTTCTGATTAAGAAAGGTCTTTCCCTACATAAGCCTACAAAATTCCTGCCATGAACTTTAGGGTTTCCTGAACTAATCTCATAGTAACTACCTCTACTTTTCTGAAAGCATTAATAGCTATAGCTACAGGAGGTCCTAATTTGCCTTTGACCCATTCTTTTCATTTGACAAATTCTATTTCATGGAAAATTTTCTTAAGACACTGACTATATGCAAAACCCTATGATAAACGTTAGAAGTATAACGCCTATTAAGACACTTTGGAACCTGCTCTCAAGAGCGTAGATATGGTCATGGAAATAGTATACACACACACACACACACACACACACACACACACACACACGGAATTCCCAGAGCCTTAATAGCTTAAGTAAGTTAAGGCTTAGGATGCCCTGTGTGTACACATATATTTACATATAATGATATGTGTACATATCAATTTGTGTATTATATAAATATAATAATAATAATTACATATGTGTATATATAGAATATATTACTGTACATATCTTGTAAGAAAGGTATACAAAATAAACTAAGATCAAGAACAGAAAGATTTTTACCAATTGAAGGTGATCAAAGTAGTCTAGAATTGACAGATGAAATGAAATTTGGGTTGGGCTATAAAGAAAAGGAAGGAATTTAAAAGATGGATATTGGAGAGGAGGTAGGGATAAACGAAGGGAGGGCATTCCAGGTGCAGTGAGCATCATAAGCAAAGATACAGAAGGAGGAAAGTTCAAGGGAATATTAAATAAGCCTAAAACAATTGTATTAGCCAATAGTTAAAGCTGTTCCTTTTATAGGAAATGTGATTTTTCTTCTCTTTGCTCTATACTGGCATCTAGCTAAATAATTCTTTTATAGACCACTATTATTCTTAAACTACCCTTCCTTATAATATTTTCCCCTACTGTTCCCAGCAGGATAACTTTACCTTTCTGTTCAAAGCCCATGAGCTCATACCTTCTCTAAGATTTCACAAAACTCCTATTCTCAGTCTGAAGAATATTATTAGCCCTCACATCATTGGCAGAGCTGAAAAGATAGACAGTGCCTAAACTCAGTAAATGCTCATCCACTACCTTGCTTATCTTTCAATGACTCACATCCTCAATATCCCACACCTATTTCTGGAAGTATGTAGTTTTTGAAAATCCTTTTACACTAAGTCTATAATTTCAAATAAATGCTTTAGTCATATTTACTTTCATACTTCTCTCCAATCATAGAGTCAAGTTCAAGATTCCATCATCTCTTACCAAGTCTACTACAACACCTTCTAATTTGTCTCTCTTCCTCTAGTCTCTTCCCTCTCCAATTCATCCTCCATCCAGGGGGTATCAATTTCAAATAGAAATGGGATCCCTACAGGTTACACAGGCAGCTAAGTGGTACAGTGGACAGAGTGCTGGGCCTGGAGTGAGAAAGACTCATCTTACTGAGTTTAAATCCAATCTCAGACATATACTAGCTGTGTGATCCTGGGCAAGTCACTTTATCCTGTTGGCCTCAGTTTCCTTCTCTGTAAACTAGAGAAGGAAATGGCAAACCACTCCAGTATTTTTGCCAAGAAAACCCCAAATAAGAACATGAAGAGTTTGGACACAACTGAAATGACTAAACAACAACAAAACTGGAATTTATCTCAAAAGCAAAGCACTAACATTAAGAAAGATCTGGAAAGGTCTCTTGCAGAAGCTAGGATTTGAAGTGAAGCTTGGAGGAAGTCAGGAAGTAGAAGTGTGGAGGGAGAGAATTCCAGCTATGGACATGGCAGAGGGTTGGTAGAAATGAAGTATCTCATAGGAGATACTCCCACGAGGAAGGAAGGCAGTATCACTTATCATAGAGTATGTTGAAGACAGTAAAATGTAAGAATCCTGGAAAGGTAGAAAGAGGCAAGGTTGTAAGGGGCTTTAAAAGCCAAAACAGAGCATTTTACATTTGATTCTGAAAGTAATAGGGAGGAACTTGAGTTTACTGAGTGAAGGACTGGTGATGTGATGAGACTTATGCTTTAGGAACAAAACTTTAGCAGCTGAGGATAGACTGGGAGCAGAGAAATATATAAGTAGGAAAGATATAACAGTAAACAGGTTATTGTAATAGTCCACACCTGAGGTGATGTAATGCCATGCATGAGCAGCTTTCCAGATGAATGCTACTGTGAACAGCTTTTCAGGTTCTGATTACAAAGTATAGCACTCTATTTATTCCATAACAAATCAGAGCAAAATATTCACAGAAAATCAAAATACAGCATTCACAATGACTTATCACTGAAATGGCCACATAGTTTTCACCAAAGTGGTCACAATAGTTTTCAACAAAGTACAATCATTTAGTCAATCACAAAATCCTTAATTCAATCACAAAGTACCAAAGTCAAAGTTCTCCACCCCTAGGTCACAGTAAATCATAATCTTCTCAGTCAGTACACAGTATCCAAGTAAAGTTTTCTCAGCTTGACTCAAGGCTGGCCCTCAGCTTCCATGGTTCCTCTTCCATGGTCCCAGCTCCAGCTGTCACCTGGGTTCAAAGGCAGGCAGTTCCCAGGTCCTTGTCCAGTTCTTTGTCCAGTTCCTGTTCCATATTGAAGTTCACAGTGTTCAGTCCACTTCAAGTCCTTCACAGTTCCTGTT
>CM053581.1:455937562-456001915 GCA_028627135.1 Pseudochirops cupreus
AAAAATTAAAAAAAAAAAAGGTCGATATAGTCGAAGCTTTGTTTTTTTCCAGTAGCAACGTATGACTGCAAGAGTTGGACTAGGGGCGGCTAGGTGGCACAGTGAATAGAGCACTGGCCCTGGAGTCAGGAGGACCTGACTTCAAATCTGGCCTCAGACACTTAACACAAAAACTAGCTATGTGACCTTGGGCAAGTCACTTAAGCCCAATTGCCTCTAAAAAAAAGGCGGGAAAAAAAAAAGAGTTGGACTATACAGAAAGCTTAGCACCAAAGATCAATGCTTTTGAATTGTAGAGTTGGAGCAGACTTTTGAAAGTCCCCTGCACAACAAGGAAATCAAATCATTCAATACTTAAAGGAATTAGTACAGGATATTCACTGGAAGGTCAAATACTGAAACTGTAGCTTAAATACTTTGCCCACATAATGAGAAGATGGTGGATGGCTGGGTGGCACAGTGAATAGAGCACTGGCCCTGAAGTCAGGAGGACCTGAGTTCAAATCTGGCCTCAGACACTTAACATTTACTAGCTGCATGACCGTGGGCAATTCACTTAACCCCAATTGCCCTGCCTTCCCACCTCCAAAAATCAAAATGAAGAAGAAGAGGCTCACTGGAAAAGACCCTGATGTTGGGAAAGATTGAAGGCAAAAGAAAAAGGGGATGGCAGAGAATGAGATGGATAGATAGTGTCATGGAATCAATGAAAACAAGCTTGGACAGACTTTGAGAGATAGTGGAAGAAAGAAGGACCTAGCATGCTGGTCATGAAGAATTAGACATGACTGAACAATAACCACAACCGTATCTAAAAAGCATCAGAGACAGAAGTTGAACCCTGGTCTTCCTGAGTTTTCTTGATTTCAAGCCTATAGCACCATACGAGCTGGTGTAGTAAATAGAGTGCTGACGTGAGGAAGACCTGAGTTCAAATTCAGTCTCAGATCCTTACTAATTGTGCAATCTGAGGCATCTCGTTTAACATCTGTTTTCTCATCTATGAAAGGGATATGATAATAACCCAGGATTATTATAAAGATAAAATGAGATCATGTAAAGTGCTTTACAAACTTCTAACACTATATAAATGCTAGTTCTTATTGGTATTATTACTAGAGAAGACTGGAAGTCTGGCCATGATAACAATGGCTCATACTTATATAGCATTATCTACATCATCTAATTTGACTCTTACAATAGCCCTACAATGGAAATAATGCTTTACTCAGTTGTGGATTACTAGTTGACAAGGCCATTTCACATATATTTTCCCATTTGTTCCTTATAACAATGAATCAATCACTCCAAGAGGGCAAGGACTTTCTCATTTTTTTCTTTGTATACCAGTGCAAAATGCAGTGTCTGGCAAATAGTAGGCACTTAATAAATGCTTGTTGATTGATTGAATTAGGATTGATAACAAAAGTCCAAGGTAAGATGAATAAGGATTATTATCCACATTTTATAGTTGGAGAAATCAAGACTCAGAAAGGGTAAGGTTTTGTCCAAGGCCACATAGCAAATATGCACCAGAGAAAAGATTTGAACCCAAGTATTCCTGACTCCAAGTCTAAAGCTCTTCCCACTCTTTCAAACTGCCCTAAAAGAACTAACTGCCACTGCTTTTAGGCCATAAAAGAACCATCAGCACAAATTAAAGAGGACACCACTTTTCAAATCTTACAACTTGGTTCACTCCACAGCAAACTGACAATCCGCTGGTGTGTTGAAATGAAAGCACTTGGCTTGCTGCCTCAAAAGACCACGTGGGAAAAAGAGGAAGCACGGGGAAAATTATCAATATAAAGTAAGCTGCCATCTTCTAATATTAGATTTCTGTGCTTCAGTGGTGAAGAGTTATGTAGGGAGCTATAAAGTACTGAGGCCAGAACATCAGGAGGAAGGAAAGGGGTTAGGCTGTCCCAAAGTATGGGCAATTCTAATGCTTCTTTTCCTTTTTTTTTTCTTACTTCAACCCAGGTCTTTCTGTCTAGCAGCTGTTTGGCTACTGATATGAAATGAATTAGAGGAGACCCACCTCCCTAAAGTGTGGATGTCTTGACAAAAAAAACAACAACAACAAGACCAACCAGAATCAAAATTTGGACCAATTGGTCTTGCCCTCATCAGGTTCTTTAAGGGTTTGCAGCAACCAAATGATCTGGGATATGATTCATCCTGAAATGTGAGTCATTCTTGTGGACACTCAGAGATACCATGTCCTGATTTTTGATGCCTCCCTTTTTGGGCCCTAGTAGAGAGCAGTGGAAAAACATTGAAGCCAGGGGTGTGTGTATGTGTGTGTGTGTGTGTGTGTGTGTGTGTGTGTGTGTGTGTGTGTGTGTGTGTGTGTTTATTGCTCTGAAAATGTGAGCATGATAACAGGTTCTAGTAGAAAATCCAAGGCTCCAACAAGCTATGGCTATTGTCAAGTATTTTGGTTTTCAATTCAAGAAATTCAACAAAGATTTTTTCAGACTCCTAGGACAAAGTGCAAGATCAGGGAGTGAGTCAGAAGCCGGGAAAGAGGCTCTATGCAAAATCTAGATAGGCAAGCAGCATCCCCTCAATGTGCATACCAGCCATAAGTATGGAACTAGAAGGGACATTAGAAGTCCCAAGGCCAATCCTCTCATTTTACACATGAGAAGGCTGAAGCACAGGGGGGCAAAATTCAAGGTGGCATAGACAGTAATCACCAAATGTGGAATTTGAACTTAACTCCTCTGACTCCAGAACTAAGTATTCTTTTCACTGTACCAGAAAGTCGAGTTTCCCATAAATTCCAACTAAAATTTCATCTTCAAGAGGAAGGCTTTCTCAACCTCTCTTAATTCTATTACCTTCTTTCTCCTTAATTATTTCAATTTATATTGTGTAAAGCTTATTTGCACATGTCTGTTGTCTCCCGTATTAGCTCGTGAGCTCCTTGAGGACAGAGACTGTCTTTTCCCTCTCTTTATATTCCCAACACTTAGCAGAGCACCTCCTTCATAGTAGGTGCTTAATAAATATTTACTGGCTATTGATCTAGCAGCCCCCTGGAGTTACCCATTCTCCCTTAGCAAGATATAGTCTGTTTCATGCCCTCGACCTCATTCCAAATAAATAATTCTGCAAGGGCAGTGTATTATGGCAAGCGAACATGTGCCAGCCCCTAGATTCTGACTCTTATATGTCATACTAAGCGCTAGTGGGGGCAGAGGGTAAAGGGAAAGATATACAAAGTTTAGCCAAGACCTAGCAAATCTGATGAAGTCCTTACCAGCTGTCCTGTTTTCCTTAGTGTGGTAAGAATAAAATAATGGCAGAACTTCCTTCCCACCTACAATGCTCCTTCCCAAAAACTGTTTTATCTAAAAAGCTCACGCTGTCTCAGTTTCACAGAAAAAAGAAAATTAGGTTTAGAGAGTTCATGTGACTGGGGCCCTTGTCACCCCATAAATTGGTGGATGAGTTGTAAAATAAATAAATAAAGCTGAGGACTCTGAAAATTTCCACTTTGTTTTAGCCACAGCAGTTTCTAAAGCGTGCCAGAAAACCTAAGGCATGGCATTAGGGTCAAAATCCCATCTGGCTTGAAATGGGAGGAAATTGATTATAAGAGAAACGTCCTTCGAAGTGTCAATGACCCATAACCAAAAAGGAGACAAGAGGAAAATTAAAGCTAAATCCCATATCAGCTAGAAATCCAGGATTTATGTCAATATTTGCGAGGTAGAGAATTACCATGTAAATTTCTTGCTGCCTTTGTGGACCAGGTCTAAACTAGGACACCCATTTGCCTCTGGCGCTTCAAGTTGTTTCTGTGATCCTGCTGCCAACTTCACTAAAGTGAATTTTGTGAGGTCTGAGGAAATCTCTTGATCAATTTATGAAAATTGAATAGATTTTTTTGTGAAGCGTGCTGTACTGGGCACTGGCAGGGTTGGGAAAGGGGGGAATATATGAAACTTAGCCTGGACACTGTTCTTAACCTCATGAAACTTATAGTCTAATGATGTTCTGGATCCAGTCGGTTGTTAAATTTCCAATGGGAACATCTGCCTCAAAGACAGGGATCAATTACTGATTGCCTAAACTTAAGAGAATGATGGAGAAAATGTTAAAAAGTGTGTCGTGGATATGTTTTGTTTTTTCAAAAAGCCAACTGTTAAACATTTACCAGGATACCCCGGGGGTAAAGGCACATACACAGATACATATAAAACTGTATATAAGTATTGCGTATATAATATAAAATAATAAATATAATAATATGATAAATAATAATAATATAAAATAATAAAACATGTAAAAAGTATATATTGTATATAAGTACCAAGAGAGGTGCAAAGTGCACTGTGAGTCTGAGGGAAAGCTCTTGATGGACAAGGAAGGTGTCTTGGAGAAGATAACATTTCAATCAGACTATACATGGTGGAGAGGAGGGAATAAGCATCAACTACTACATGCCTAAATAGGGTTAATAATGGCACCTATTGTGCTAAGCTCTTTGCAAAATTATCTTACCTGATCCTCTGGGAGGGAGATATTATTATGATCCCCATTTCATAGGTGTGGAAAGTGAAGTAGAGGTTAAGTACTTGCCCAGGGTCATACAGCTAGTAAGTATCTGAGATCAGATTTGAACTCAGATCTTCCTGAGTCTAGGCCTGATGCTCTATCCATTGGGTCACCTACATACTTATGACAGGATGCTTAGGAATTTAATTCAGTCAGTTAAAGAGATGTAGAGAACATATTCCACAAGTAAGGAATAGTTGAATAAAACATGGGGGCAGAAGAATACATTCCCCAGAGCTATCCATTTCAAGATTCCTTGGTGCCAATGCTATTACCCCAGTGGGAATATTATCTCAGTACAAGGGTGTGTAACCATGTATTACTGCCACTAAATATACTATCTCACTAGTCCATGATCCAACTAGCAGCCTTTCAACTAAAAAGTGAGGGGGATGGAAACTAGCAGACAGGTTTCCACAAACCACCCACCAATCAGTTTTGTCTCCCCCTACTTCCACAAATTTGCAATTCCAATTTCCTCATTTAAACCAGAGTAGGCCACCTTGCTGTCCCAAATAAAGGAATTAAAAAAAAACTTACATAAATGAACAGATGGAGCAAAATTTAAAAGCAGCATGTGGGAGTTTCACATTCAAATCCCATTAAGAAATAACAGGGTTTATGGCACTGGTGCCCACACATGGCTTTGAAAATTCCAGACTCATGGATAACAGTTTGGGATCATCTCTCCTCCTTCCTCAAATTCTTTCCGTTAATGTGGAAAAAGGAGGTTTTGCAAGGGGTTCGGCACTCTGTAGGGCCCCAGAAGCAACGCCAAGAGACAACCGAGAAACTGAAGGGCAACGTGGTGCAATGAAAAGAACGCTGCATTTAGATGCAGAAGACTGCAGTTCAAATCCAAGCCAGGTCACTTATACATAACCATTATGACTGCGGGTAAGTCATTCATCCTTGCTGAGTTTTAGCTAAAGCCTCAGATAGAAAATGAGAGGATCAGACTAAATGGCCCTAAGGCTCCTTCCAGCTCTAAGTCCATGCTCCTACAATCCCCTGAATCTTCGTCAATATCAAGAAAATGCAGCCAGGCCAACTAAAATGAGCTCATAGGACCAGACTTGGAAAAAAAAAATCAGGGCAGATGTAGAAGTCAGGCCATGAGCCTTTTTGATCTAATACACAGAGCACTGAATAGGATATTTATCAAAACATGACCTAATTAAAGCCCTTCCTTTGCTGCTCAAAAGATCGGGGTTGGAGGAAGGTAAGCAAAGAAAGAAGCATGTTGGGAGAACTGTTGCATGCTGTCACCACACTGGTACATATGGGGGGAAATACCAACATCTGAGGCCCCACCTCCAGAAGTCCACTGTGCCCTAAGTTACTGACACTTTTTGTGTTACCCATAAATTTCTGGGGATCTATTAGTTTTTTGTGTGTGGTTTTTTTTAATCTACATAAAGCAGAGATGCGGGTAAATGTGAACTTGAATTCTGACTGCAGATGTTCTGGCAGGCACAACCTATCCAGGTTTCAGTTTCTATCTGTAAATGGAGGCAATGTGGGAACGAATGTGATGATCGATGTGAACATGCTTTGTGCTCAATAGAGGAAGGATGCTCTATAAATCTAAGGTATAATTATAGCTGCTCATTACAATCATCATCATAATCAGAGCTGAACGATGTTAGATAAACACAAGCAAAATAGCATCAATAGCCTGAAATAAAGGATTATGGTAAGGAAGTAGGAAAAATCAGAAAAGGCGAAAGATGAAAATGATTGAGAAAGGTTAAAGAATGGTATAAATAATACATAAAACAGTGCTATAAATAATAATTTATAGTAATATGGCAATTTTTTAAGAGAAAAAGAACAAAACTATGGAAATAAAAATGTAAAAGATGATAACACCAATTGATTATAGAATCTCAGAGTTCAAAGGGACCTCAGAGACCATCCAGGCTAACCTGTACCCAAGCAGAAATTCCCTGTACAAAATCCTTGACAAGTGTCATTCCACCTTCCTCTTGAAGACTACCAATGAGAAGGAATCCACTGCTGGGGTACACAATTCATTCCATTTTGGGGCAGCTTTAATTTTCAATACTTTCATTCTTAACCAAATAATCAGTAAACATTTATTGAGCACCTACTGTATACTGGATAGAAATGAGAAAAGAGAACATTGCCAGCATAAAGGACAGCCTATACAAAAGCATGGAGGCAGGAGATGACAATCCCAACAAACTCAGCTTCAGCTTTCTCCTTGATAGCACACTGCTCGGTGAGTTGAGCATTGAGAAGAACAAGATAGTTATAATTTTGCCTGTATCCTCTGGTTTAATCTTACCTCCCAATTCAAGTTCAGACCTTTAAGTCTCCACTTTTCCTTGTTGCACATTAAGAATTTGGCCTTTACAGAATTCCAAATGACACACTGATATCATTGTAGAAAGTTTCCATGAGATGAACTAACTGTTTAATGTGCTTTTTAGTGGAATCATATAATTTATGTCATCCATGTACCTCAAGTGATTAATAAAATGTTTTAGGAGGACTGCCTTTTTGACTTGAAAGCTATATTCAGTTCTTCTCTTGAGTGATGATAATTAATTAAACACAATGAAGAAAAATGGTGGGTTTATACTATTGTCCTAGAAAATGTCACATTCTGTATTAATCATTCTTAATATTTCAGTGTTTGTTGGTATGCTTTAAATGGAAAATAGTTTGCTTTGTGGACATTAAATACTCTGGATTTCCCACTATTACCTGGTAGAAGAGAGAAGGAGGGTAGGATAAAAGAAAGAAAAAGAACAGAGGGGAGTAGATGTTATGGGAATCTGAGGATCTTCCCTGCCCCTAGGCCCTTTGATAGGTTTAAGTGACTCTGAGAACCTTCCCTGATTTGAAAATATACTCTGCCCCCTAATAGGCTGAATGTGGTCACATGGAGCCTGTGGCAGGAGGCTTGTTTTTCAGGAACACCCGCACCTTATTACTTTGTGATTTGGCAGCTGGTCAAGAGGGTTGTGACATTCTCTGATCCAGGAGAAGGCTATATATATACTCTGATGTGAGGTTTTGCTTTGGGGCTCACTTTGGAAAGAGTTGTGTGATTTGGCGAGACTCTGGGCAGCCACTGAGCCCCCTGGCTTTGAAAACCCAGATGATGATGCTTCCCTCTCTGGTAACTAACTAGGTATGGATGTAATGGTCAGACGATTGGAAGCCCATCTGCTGATCTGTTTCTTTGTCTGCTTGTAACTTCTGTTTGTATTCTCTGAAGTTCAGGGTGCTGACTTTTCCCCCGGAACTAAGTAAATGATATATGTTTGATTGATTAAGATTGTTAACCCATTTTGAGTTGCTTTCCTTTAGAAAAGCAGATCTAAGAACCTGTGCTAGCAGCCATCCTGGGTATGCTAAGGTGCTTGCTGATACAGTAGAAAAAAGGAGAGGAGAAGAGGGGGAAGGAAGGGGAAGGGAGATAAGGAGAAGTGATACCATTGGGGCATTCTTTTTTAATTCATAGAAGAAAAGAGAAAACAGGCTAGAAAGAAGTACAGACAAGCAAGATAGCTTTGAAAATTATAAATTGAACTAAATATACTTTTTAAAAAAAGGCAAGCTACACATAATAGAAAACTGTAGTTTCATGTGTGATCCTTTTATTCTGTTTTACTATGTATATGAACATGCTTCTTTTATTTGAAGTTTAATTCAGATTAAAAGTAGCTTTTAAAAATAATTGCTTTGCTAAAAATTCCTGCACCATTATGATGGTCTCGAAGAACTAATAATCCAAAAGGAGGAGCCAAGATGACAGAGTAAAAGCAGGGACTCACCTGAACTCTCCCAAATTCCTCTCCAAACAACATTAGAATAATACCTCAAAAAGGATTCTAAAATGGTAGGACGAGCAAAAGGATGGGGTGAAACAATTTTCCAGCCCAAAACAGCTTAGGTAAGCAGGAATGGTCTGCCTCACTAGGGTGAGAGTGGAGGGTAGTACAATGCAGCCTGCACCCCAGCAAGCCAGCACCAAGCCTTAGGGGAAACTGAATCAGCAGCAGTGACTTCCAGAACTCTCAGCCCACAGAATGTAAGGGAGATGGATGAGTGCTAAGAAGGAGACTCTTTACAGGGGATGCCTTGTTTATAGTGGGAGGAAGACTCTGTTGCATTCTCCATATACAATTCCAGATTGTAGTCCCAGGATGAGAAGAAGCACTGGCACCTGTTCAGGAACCTGTTCAGGGTGGACAAGAATGTTTTTCACCACTCAGAGACCAGAGCACAAGACAGAAGAGCAGTGATCACACCACTCCTTAGATCACACCACTCTGGAAGAACTGAAAACTTATAGATCCCCAAAACTATCGCTGAAAACAGCAACATGAAAAACCTGAAACTTGGGACAGTTACCTCTTCACCCTAGAAATAGAACCCAATTTTAATGTAAAGTTAAAAGTCAAGAAATGGTATGGGAATATAAGTAAAGAACAACAACAAAAAAGAACCTGTCCATAGAAAGTTACTATGGTAATGGGGAAGATCAAAACACAAACTCAGGAGAAGACAAAACTATCACAACAGCTACATCCAAAGACTGAAAGAAAAATGTGAATTGGTCTCAGACTGAAAAAAAAGAATCTCTGGAAGACCTCAAAAAGGATTTTAAAAATGAAATGAGAAATAGAAGAAAAATTGGGAAAAAAATTGACAATTATGTTAGAAAATCATGGGGGGAAAAGTCAACAGCTTGGTAAAGGAGGCACAAAAAATATTGATGAAAATAACACCTTAAAAATAGTCAGAAAGCAATTGGAATATAGTGGAGCCACAGTTAGGATAGCAAAAGATTTAGCAGCTTCTACTTTAAAGGATCAGAGGGTTTGTAATATGATTTTCCAGAGGATAAAGGAGCTAAGATTATAAGCAAGAATCATCTACCAAGCAAAATTGAGTATAAGCCTTTAGGGGAAAAAATGAATGTTCAAAATGAAACCTTTCAGCCATTCCTAATAAAAAGACCACAGCTGAATAGAAATTTTGACTGTCAAATACAAGACTTAAGAAGAGCATAAAAAGGTAAACAGAAAAAAGAAACTATAAGAGATTCAATAAGGTTAAATTGTTTACATGAGAAACTTCCTACATGGGAAGATGATACTTGTAACTCAAGAACTTTATCATCATTAGGTCAGTTAGAAGAAGTACACATAGACAGAGGGCACAGGTGTGAGTTAACTATGATGAGATGATATCCAAAAAAAATTAAGGTGTAAGAAAGAGGGATACACTGGGAGAAGGGGAAAGGGAGAGGTAGAATGGGGTAAATTATTTCACATAAAAGAGGAACAAAAAAGCTTTTACAGTGGAGGGAAGATGGGGGTAAGGGGCAAGCAATGCTTGAATCTTATTGTCATCAGCATTGGTTTGAAGAATAACATATACATTCAATTGAAATCAATCCTACCCTACAAGGAAGTAGGAGGAAGGAGACAAGAGAAAGGGGAGGAAGGACCTGATAAAAAGAAAGGCAGATTGAGGGAGGTATTGGCAGAAGCAAAACACTTTTGAGGAGAAATGGGGTGAAAGAAGAGAGAAGAATAAATAGGGGGAAAAGTAGTTGGAGGGAAATACACAGTTATTAATTCACTATTTGACAAAATCTGCTGGGGCAATTGGAAAGCAATTTGGCAGAAATTAGATATAGACCAATATTTCACACCAAGATAAGGTCAAAATGGGTACATGATTTAGACATAAAGGGTGATACCATAAGCAAATTAGGAAAGCAGGAATAATTTACCTGTCAGATCTCCAAATCAGAGAAGAATGTATAAGAAAACAAGAGATAGTGAACATTATGGGATTAAAAATGAATAATATTGATTATAACAAATAAAAAATAAACAAATGAAACCAATGAAACCAAAATTAGAGGCAAAGCAGAAGACTGGGGGAATTTTACCCCCAGTTTCTCTGATAAATGCCTCATTTCTCAAATATATAGAGAATAAAATCAATATAAGTCATTCTCAAATTGACAAATTGATAAAGGATATGAGCAGAGTTTTCACATGAAGAAATCAAAGTTATCTATGGTCATGTGAAAAATGCTCTAAATTACTATTGATTGGAGAAATGCAAATTAAAACAACTCTCAAGTACTACCTCACACCTATCAGATTGGGTAATATGACAGAAAAGGAAAATGAAAAATATTGGAGAGGGTGTGGGAAAATTGTGATAGTAATGCATTGTTGATGAAGTTGTAAACAGATTCAACCATTTTGGAGAATGATTTGGAACTATGGCCAAAGGGCTATAAAACTGTACATACCCCTTGACCCAGCACTACCAGGTCTATATCCCATAAAGATTTTTAAAAGGGAGGAAATAAGGTATTTGTACAAAAATACTTATAGCAACTCTTTTTGTGGTGGCAAAGAAGTGGAAATTGAGGGGTTGCCCATCAATTGAGGAATGGCTTAACAAGTTGTATATGATTGTGATGGAATACTATTGTGCTAAAAAAAAAATGATGAACAGGGTGGTTTTTGAAAAACGTACATGAACTGAAGCAAAGTGAAGTGAGGAGAGCCAGTAGAACATCATACACAGCAATAGCAATATTGTACGATGATCAACTATGAATGCCTTAGCTATTCTCAGCAATATAATAATGTAAGACAACTCTGAAGGGTTCATGATGAAAAAGACTATCCACCTTCAAGAGAAAGAACTGATGAACTATGAATGCAGATAGAAGCATACTTTTTGAAACTTTCTTTATTTTTGTTGTTCTTGTTTTGGTCTGTGCTTTCTTTCACAATAGGAATAATCTGGAATTTTTTTAAAAGCATTGATATTTCATAGGATTAAGGATGTTATAGACCCATACTTTCTAGTTTTTCAGAGAAGCTAGAGTTTCATTTGCTTTCCTCAACATGACTATTCTGTTCATTTTATTAGTGATATGCAAGTTTCATTAGTTTCTTATTTAATCCAGTCTACACTTTCATTGTGATGGGCAAGAAATTTTGTACACTGTTCCTTCTTCTCCAGGCATTCTCTATCTCCTCTAATTTCTTTGCTTCTCAAGCCTCTATAGCAAGGCTTCTTAACCTGGGGTCTACAGGCTCCCAAAAGGGATGTTGATGGATTTCAGAAGATCTGTGAACACAGACAAGAAAAATTTACATATCCATTTTAACATAGTTACTCTCATACAACTGAAAACATTATTCTGGGAAAGTATTTATAAGTTTCAGTGGATTGGCAAAGGTGTCCTTAACACAAAAAAATGGTTAAGAACTTCTGGTCTATAGTATAGCTTTTCATTGATGCTGACATGTTCATTGTTTGAGTTCTTTCAATTCATTGAACGTGTTACGTTACATTCAAACTTTTAGTTTTTATCTAGATTTCCATTCAATACATTTCTTCACCACTGATTTTAACTGAGCAACATGATATTCAAATTTTCTATCATGTGTCCCAATGATGTAATCTTCCAATGAATTCCTACAGTTCTTCAGTGGTTTCCTTTAATCACTTCTGCCCTGGTAATAACTGACTCCTTTCCTAAAGAACATTTCTGGACAGCTCTGCCCTTCCTCCTATGGTCCTTACTGGGGTAATGATTGTAGCACATATAATTGTTTGCAGGTTCTGAAATATTTTTACATTCTCTCTCATTTATTTTGGGAGAATATATTCATTCTTGATTGTTAGAGCTGATATCAGCTTTTTTGAATGCCCATTGTTATTTGTTTGAATGTCTATATAATTGGATTCGTGCCATCAAACTCAAAAAGAGCTTTTTGAAATTCAATTCTAAGAATGTCCCTCTTCTCAAAATAATTCTAGACATTGTGATTATTTTTTCATTTGTTTTATTATTAGATAGCACTTTTCTAGTTTGTGTTATGTGTAGATTTTTCAGTGACTGGTTTTTCAACTTTTCCTTCTTCTGATTTAAGTAATTCAATTTCTATTTTTATTTCATCTAATCTGGTTCTAGGAGTGAAATTATAACTCATGATTTCCCTTTACTGAAAAATGAGATTATATGTCTAAAGTATTTTACAAACCTTAAATACCATTATTATTATTATTAATTAGATATGAATGAATGAATTATAAATTATTTATTATAAATGAATGAATCCTATTCTCCCCAGCCTTGTATCTACAAATCTCTTTCGCACAAGCATATCCCCATCAACAATTTATTAGCTGTCTATTTTGATTTCCAAACCCTGCTCCCCTCCCTACCTCCCTTGGGCTGGGCCTGGAGGTTAGAGACTCTAGTCTTCTTTTGAAGGGTCCCCTATGAACTACTCATTTTGCTTCAGCCATGGAAAGGAAGAAGAGGGAAGACATCATACTCTCTCAGGTTGGCTGGAGAATAGCAGGTGCCATCAGCCTCTCATCCTCCTCCATGCTGATGTAGATGTGAGGGTGGGGAACCTTCACAGATGACTGAACCCAAGGGTGATAGCAATTTCAGATTCTGCAGTCTACTTCAGGGCTTTTTCCTGGGCCAGGTGTAGGTTCTAGAGTGAGCATTGGACCTGGGTCAGAGTATCTAGGTCCTCCTCCAGGGATACCAAGAACTACTCTTTTATTCCAGAATCCTGATGGCTGCTGGCTTCAAGGACAACCATGATAGAGTTGGAGGATATGAACTTACTAGTGAGGGGTGAAAGAATAGAAGTGGACACCTATCAGATTGGCTAACATGAAAAAACAGGAAAATGATAAATGTTGAAGGTGTGGGAAAGCTGGAACACTAATTCATTGTTGGTGTAACTGTGAGCTGATCCAACCATTCTAGAGAACAATTTGGAACTATGCCGAAAGGGCTATAAAAGTGTATATACCCTTGGACCCAGCAATACTGCTTCTAAGGCTGTTTCCCAAAGAGATCATAAAAATGGGAAAAGGACCCACATGTACAAAAATATTTATAGCAACTCTTTTTGTGGTGGCCGAGAACCAAAAATTCAGAGGATACCCATCAATTGGGGAATGGGTAAACAAGTTGTGGTATGTGAATGTAATGGACTACTATTGTATAAGAAATAATCAACAGGAAGACTTCGGAAAAACCTAGAAAGACTTATATGAACTGATTCTGAGTGAAGTGAGCAGAACCAGGAGAACATTGTTCACAGTAACAGCCAGTCTGCAATGACTGATTTTGATAGACTTAGCCCTTCTCAGCAATGCAAGAGCCTAAAACAATGTCAAAGGACTCATGGTGGAAAACACCATCCACATCCAGAGAAAGAACTATGGAGTCTGAATGCAGAGTGAAGCAGATTATGTACTGTTTTGTTTTGTTTTCTTTCTCATGGTTTCTCCCATTTGCTATAATTCTTCTATTCAACATGATTAATGTAAAAATGTGCTTAATAGGAATGTATGTGTAGAGCCTTTATCAGATTGCATGCTGTCTTGGGGAGGGAGGAGAAAGGAGGGGGAGAAAATGTAAAACCTATAGAAGTGAATGTTGAAAACTAGAAATAAATAAATTAATAAAAAAAGAAGAGTTGGGGAGAGTTTCCTATACAAGATAGAATTTGTTAGGATATAATGGAAGCCAGGGAGGTCAGCAGTCTAAGCTCAGGAGAGAAGAGCATACCAGGCCTGGTAGACAGCCAGAGAGAATGTCCAGAACTGAAATATGGACAGTCTGTTCAGTCAAGAGGTCAGTATCACTGGGTCAAAGGGTACAAACAGGTGGTATAAAGTCTAAGAAGACTGTAAAGGCAAGGGGTCATGAAACACCAAACAGAGGACTTTATAATTGACCCTAGTGGTGATAAGAATTCCACTCAAGTTTATTGAAAACGAGTGTGGTGGGACAGGTGGGGGGAGAAGGACGACATGGTCAGATTTTAGTAGCTGAATGAAGAATGGTTGGGAGTAGGGAAAGGCAACGCAGGCACACCCACCAGCAGCTAATGCAGTAATCCAGGCATGAGGTGATGCGGGCCTGCAACACAATGATGGCAGAGAGCTAGAATAATAAGGAACATAAAAGAAACACAAAAAAGAATAGAAGTGGGAAAAGAGGGGTTCATGAAGCTTGAGGCATTTGTCAAAGATGGTGCCCATTCATGGTGGTTGTAGTAGGGGAGACGAGATCATTTGAAAACTCTGGGTTTTCAGCCCCTGAAATCTTCCCATGCTTTGGTATACTATGATGAGGGTGTGGAGCTTGTTATATGGATGACTGTTTGTGTGAGAGTCTGGGGAGGAGGCTCTGCTTTATCACCAGCTTCATGAAGACATCCAATACCTCTAATGTCTGTATGTTGTATTTAGCAAAGCACAGTTTGGTGGCTTTAAAATGGTGGCCTTCAGGTCATACTTCATGGAGTCAGTGTTGTCCAAGGTGATAAGCAGCAGTGACAGTCGGGGCGTGACCACTGAATTCCCTTCACCATGCTGGGTGCGCAGTAGGCAGTTGAAGCATTTCAGCGCCACGGTGGGGTTCAGTCTGAGGGTGGGTCAGTACTTCTTCCCTAGATCACTAAGCACTAGAATGTCTTTGTATAACTTGGTGGTGAGAATATTGTTGACAGAAAGGAGTATGAAATCCTTGCGTATAACTCTTCAGATTTGGTTCCAGTTTTGTCATGACATGGAAATGACTGGTCTATTATAAAAGCATTCCTGTCTTCCATCCATTCTGTGTATGCATGTATGCTCTCTACTTTAAGAGTTATTATTGTTGTTATCACATTTTTATCATCCTCATTTACTTAGTTATTTGTGTCTGCATGCATCAATCAATAAGCATTTATTAAGTACCACGTGCCACACACTTGTGCTAAGCATGAGGGCACAAAGAACATAAAATAGAAGTCCCTTCTCTCAAGGAGCTCATGCTCTAATGAGGAAGATGGGAAGTAAAGAACTAAGTACAAACAAGCTATATACAAGATAAATCTGACGTAATTCACAAAAGAAAGTACATATCCCACCCCACCCATTGCAAGCCCCAAGAGGGCAGTGACTGTCTTACCCAAACCTTATACATCACCCACAGTCTAATCCAGTGCTCCATATGCAGTAGATCATTAAGCTTACTAAATATTTGAACTTCACTAGATTATCATTTCTTCACTTAGATTTCAATTCACCATTAACTCTTTTTATTGCATCTTTCCTAATTCAGCAATAATGATGTTTATATTAGTGCCTTAACATTTCTGAAGTATTTTCTTCCCAACCATTCTGTATAGTAGGTAATACAAGTATTATTTTCATCTTCATTTCACAAATTAGGAAACTGATGTTCAAAAAGGCCGTCACTTGTCCAGGGTTATATAACTATTAAGTTTTGAAAACCAGCATTTAAATCTCTGCCTTCTAGTCCAAAACAATGGCTCTTTCCACCAGGGCACTCTGTCTTGTAAATGTTGGTTGTTCATAACATTTTTTTGCAACTTTCTGCTGACCTTTAGCCTTCCTATTCTTTTTATAGGATTACATTTATTCTTATACTCATCTTCAGTTATGTGCCCTCACTTCTATCATTTCAACACAACCTTTTAAAATCTGAGCTCCTTAGAGAGTTGTCTGTGCAGCCATATTAGTCTCTTTAGAGGTCCAGCAATACAACTACAAAGCTACAACCAAGGCAGGACCAGTGTGTACCAGTAATTGTGGAATCCTAAAGTGAGAGGAAGGGTAATATTCTTTTTATGTAGCATTTGAGATCAGAGAAACACATATGTAACCCAAAAGTCAAGTAAGTTGTTATAGTTATTGAAAGGTACTGGTATCCAAGGGCGGAGTAAAACAGTAAAAATATAAAGCCTTAGGTGGTAGGATTCTGCTCAAGTCAAGAGAGCCAAAATTCAGGAAATTTACACTTTTTAACCAGTTCTAGCTGCTTCCTAGAAGTAAGCTTAAGTCTGTTTATTCCAGAGATTTGCATGCCCTATCCTTCAGGAATATCTCTGCCTGTGTAGTCAGTCCTGGGTGGGACCCTCTTCTTCCTACTGATGCAGCTGTTCTCACAGGGCTTCTGGTTCATATGCGCATTAGAGGCAGCTCAAACAGGTTCCCCAGAGGCCATTGTGAAATTGTCAGTGTGAGCATTTACATCTTGAAAACTAGCAAACTTGAAAATCAGGAATGGATTTATTTTTGCATTGATTGACTAAATTTAAGAAAGTAATGGAAAAGATGTTAATAATATAGATTAAATTTAAAAGTGTTTCTTGCATTTATTTGATTGTTTACTTGTTGGGAGAGCCAGCTGTGAAACATTTATCAGCACACTCTTGTACATCTGGCAATCTTTAAAACAATGTGGGAGCAGAGCAAATGGCTGAATGAATATGCCTGTACTACCTCCTATCTAAAGAGTATCTCTTTGTTTCTTAGAAAAATCATAGAGGTTCTGAAGACAGGTAACTGGAGTCTTCTGCAATATTCATGTTTATTCTTCCCTGGCATCAGGTGTAATCTTGCCAGTGTTCCATGCAAAACAGCCAGGGAGGGACTACATATTTGATATTTGGAATAGAACTTTCCAGGTGCAGAGAAAAGAACTGGGGGGTGGGGAGTGGTAGCTCCATTTCTTAACCCTCATTTAGTTTGTGGAAGGTGGGAGCCTCGTATTGCATTTATCACACAAAGAGAAACAAACTTAGACATATAGACAGCCATGTCTATTCAACAGGCATGGTTCATGGGCAGTCACATGGAAAATGGTGAAAGCAGAAAACAAGTCCCCAGGTGTGTCAGTAGCATGGCTAGTCTAGTCATGGGGTAACTTCTTCCTCCTCCTTCCCAACACCAGTAATTGGAGTCAGGGTTATAGAATAGCTCTTCCCCACCCAACTCATTCCATGCACTGTTAAAATGTCTAAATTTTCCTCCCTCACTTTGAGTCTAGAAACTCCTGCAGGCTCAAGGATTATAAGAGAGAAAAGAGGTTGCAGGGGTCAGTGGAGCAGAAGACAGGGAAGAGAAATCAGTTTTTAGGTTTATAGTTTTTAAGAAGGAAGGAATCTTCATAATAAATATTTAACAGCCTAGTTTAAAAAAAATTCCATGGACTAGTGGTGAAAAAACATTGCTACATTGGGAATCTGAGCTTTGTCTGATATTACTGATTTTGAGGCTGCTCACACACACCCAGAGAATTTCATAGTTGGAAAGGACCCAATTAGCCATCTAATCCAACCCCTTCCCAAAAAAGGATCCCTTCTATAACATACTCAACAAGTACCATTCAGCTTTTCCTGGAAATTTTTCAATTAATGTTCACCTATTTTCCCTTTATATCACTTTATATCACTTTGGGATAGTTATAATTATTTGAAAGATTTTCCTGACCTCTGATCTAAACTTGCCTCTTTGCAAATCCTATCCATTGCTTATAACTCTATGGCTAAAAAGAAGTTCAATCCCTCTTCCACACAACAGCTTTTAATTCTCAGTGACCATGATTGTGTCTTGCCTGAGTTCCCAGGGTCTTCTCCTCATGTGCCTTAAACTTGACGCCCATCCCTGTAGCTTTCCATTGGATGCTCTCTGGCTCATCTATCCCTTACCAAATTGAGGTACCCAGAACTAACCATAATATTTCAAATGTAGTCTGAACATGACAGAATACAACAAGATTACCATATTATTCCTAGAAGTTATGCAAGATTGCATTAGCTTTTTTGACTGCCACGTAACACCATTGAATCATCTGCTCTTGTCATCCACAAAAACCCCCAGATATTTTGCAAATTGATCTCTAGCCATACCTCTCCCATCTTGTACTCATAAAATTGATTTTTTTGAACCTCAATATGACTTTATATCCATCCCTATTAAGTTTCACCTTATTAGATTCAACCTACTCTTCTGGTCTGTTGAAATCTTTTTGAACCCTCATTCTGTCATCCAGATAGATTGATTTGCTGATGTGTTATCTATAAAATCAATTAAATATGTCATTTAGTCTTTTACAAGAGTCATTGATAATAATGATATCTATAACATGACTAAGCATGAATCCTCATGGTAATCCACTTGAGACATTGGATCTGGCCATTCAACTAGAGTTCTAAATCCACCTACCTATACTAGTGCCTACTTCACAATTCTCCATAATTTTCCTAGAAGAATCCATGAAAAGCTTTATCAAGTGATTTGCTAAAATATAGTCAAACAATATCTAGAACATTAACCACTTTGATAACTGTCAAAAAATGAAATGTAGTTAGTCTGGTATGACCTGTTTTGATGACACCAGACTGGCTCTTGGTGATCACTACTTCCATTTCCAGATGTTCTCCAGATGTTATATATTATAGAATTTTCCACAGAATTAAAGTCAAGATCACTGCAGATTCCAATCTCTTCCCTTTTTTGAAAATCAGGACAACTGATGTCATTCTTTGGTTCTGGGCTACTTCTCTCATTCCTCACAATCATTCAAGTATCACTGAAATTTCTTTTTTTTTTTAATTTTTTTTATTTACTCATTTACTTGTAATTTACAAGATTCAGTTCCACAATCACTTGAGTTTCAGATTTTCTCCCCTCCCTTCCCCCCCCCATGGTGGCGTATCACTGAAATTTAAACAATCATATCTTCCAGGTTTTTAGTACCTAAGGATTTAGCTCATCTGGACCAAGTGACTTGAATTCATTCCATGGTCTAGCTGCACCCAGAATTTTTTGGCCAAAGACTATCCTCGGGTGATGGGAAAATATATGAATCATGTAACCAGGTAGTACTTATCCATGTATGGCTATATGTTGCTTTTAGGGCAGGATGGCACCTGTGTACAATATGATATCCAACTATAATATGTGACATTACGTAGTATGCACCTATGTATTTGGTCTACTATATGGAGCTCTAGTATGTAAGACTGTACATACAATGTATACTTGCATACTATATGTCTGGGATACCTTGTATATAATTATATTGTGAACTACTTGGGTGATGAATATATCTTGGTAGACTTTTCAACAACTGCAATTTTTTTATTTGAGACAGTTTTTTAAATTGAATGAACTGCCCAAAATGTAGCCATGGTTTGTGCTAAAATTCCACATTTACAAGGATTATTTGAATCTTAAAGTGTTATCCCTAAGAATATCTGAATTTAACTCATTCTAAGATCCCAAGCATTCAAGAAACTCGAGCTAAAAAATTTTCCTTAAAAGTCAAACCTATATCCCAAGCAAAAATACAAAGGACTAATATAAAAAGTCAAAATAACCACCCCCATCCCACCCCACCTTTACAGTAGACTTCCACCTTCCCCAGGATCTAAATATTGTATCTGACTTGTAGTACTACAAAACATCCCTACATGGGATTCCACAGAAAAGAGAAATAATATAGGCCTTCTAGGGGATTTAAAAAAACTCTGTAGATCCCCTAATTCCTAAGGACAAACATGATTCTTCAACATGATAGTAGCATCCTGTCCCCAACAACGGAAAAATATCTGAAAATGTTAATGAGTCAAGCAACCCCTCTGGGGGAGGAGGAGGAGGGGTCTCATTTCCCTGGTGACTTATATCATCTCAATTCCATGTCATGAATCTGTGCCAATCCTTCTTCCCTTTCATATTTCTGTCTGGCTCCTTTTCTTCTATGTCTACATTTCCAATAGACTCTCCATCTGGTGATTCTATTTGGTCTTTCTGCAGTTCCACAATTCATATGGCTTCCTGGGGGGACCAAATGGATGCACATTCATTGGTGTATGTGAAGAAATACAAAACCTTATTGGCTTTGACTTCCCTGACTCAGCTTCTGGGTTACCTAAGGGCATATAAAAAGTCCCAATCATGTAGAATCTAGGCAGGGGTATACTGATAAATGTTAAATAACCAGTTCTGGGATCAGTGTGTGCGTGTGTGTGTGTGTGTGTGTGTGTGTGTGGTGTGTGTGTGAAGATACAAACATCCAAAATACTTCTAAGTTTAATCTATATCTTTCTTAAGTCTAGACAATCAATAAAACAATACATCAAACCCTGGCATTTGCCAATTTCTGACATATAAATGCTCATACAAAACATATAACACTTATCCTTAGCACGCTGGTTTGAGCAAGCTTCAGGACACACCTACGTCAAGTCTTCTCAGACCCGGTGGGTGCCTGAGATCATGCAAGTCACTATACCCTGATGATCTGCTGATCAGATTCATCTCAACGAAGACAGTGTCTGCCAGAGCTGTTTCTTTGCTGCATTTTGGCAAAGCAAGCTTCTTTTTTGTCAACTGTTCAGTGATTTATGTGTGCCTCATTTCAGCCCCACATTAAACATAAATTAAGAGAATGCTAGTCTTAGGCCTACCCCTCATACAGGCAGAGCCTCTAAATTAAGGATTATACAAGTAGTGGACATATTTGGGCCAACCAACACAAGGACTTAGAACCATAGCATTCTGGTTCTGGGAAGTCCTACATATCCATAACTCCATCATTTTATAGTGCCTTACCCAAGGTTGATGAGGTTAAGGATGTACCCCACAATGTTTCAGTACAAGTTGTCCCCAAAGCATTCCATTAGGTAAGACTGAGGCTTGCAGGTGAGAAGAGCTCTAGCACCAGTAATGTACTGTGTGACCTTGAGCATGTAAGTCACTATAAAATGAGGGTGTTGTGAATGTGCAGGACTTCCCAGAACCAGGATGCTATGATTCTAAGCCCTTGTGTTTGGTTGACCCAAAGATGCCCCCTTCTTGTATAATCTTAGAGTAAGAACGAATACAAGCACCCTGTAACTTAAAGTCTGACAGCTGAAAGAGATGAAGTGGTTTGGCCCGTGTTCACCTAGCTAAGAAACATCATAGGTGAAGTTTGTTCTTTAGGACCATAGGTACATAGGGTTTAGATCTGGAAGGGAAGGGGCAAGGAAGGGAAGGACAAAGCTTTTCTACTGTGCTACCAACTATCTTGCAGGGATCTTGGAAGTCATTGAATTCCATCCCCTTATGTTATACTTGGAAAATGGGGGCTGAGAGAGGATAAAAGTACCTAAAGTCACACGGCAAGTGTGTCCAAGGCCAGATTTGAACACTTCTTCTCACTTCCAGGTCCAGCAAGCTCTCCACGCTGCCTCTTCATAGTTATTCTATCCTCTGTTGTTCATAGTGGAGTTATCAGCTGGACCTCTGAGCTCTACTGAGCTAAAAGATTTTTCCAAAGGCAGATGAGTCTGAGAGTGGTGGCCAAGTACTCAGTGAAGGGACTGCAGGGGTGTCATGATGGGGAAAAAGTTACTGGGGAGCAGAGAGAGAACAGATCATCAACCTAGAAGTATTGTGAGTGATGGATGAGAGCATGAAAATGGTGGGGGTGAGGGAAGAACCTCAAGAACAGAAAAGTTCATTTGGCTGGAAGTGTACACACACAATACATATTTTAAATAAACTAGAAGCTACAAAATTCAGTTATATACCTAGAAAAACAGAAAAGCTTTCATGTGGGCCAGGATTTTTTGAGGATGCTAATAATGTAACTATTGGCCATGTAGAAAACAGCTGGAGGTTGACCCATCTGCTGGGCATCCCATCCCTACCCTATCTCACCAAGATTGGTACTCTGGTTGGCAAATGACCAATTAAAAAAAAAAGCTTAAGCACCCCCAATGTAAGAGCCCACAGCTGTACAGCTGATAATTCCATGCCAGGGGTTGGCTACTTAGTTTGTGCTAAGACCTGCATAAAGCTGGGCACTTGGGGATTGGCAGGCCTGCCTAGCCAGCTATTTCTGAGATAATTGGCATGGATATGTCTTTCCCTTTTTTTGTTCTGACCAAATGAGTTTGAGCATCGAAAGAAACATATCCTGCAATTTGCAAGGCAGAAACCAGTGAGTTTAGTATGGTTTCCAAGCTCTAAACTGGCCCCTGTCCATGCAGAATTCAGCAGGCTAGGCTAGATAAATGCCTTGAGGATCCTGGAAAAACCTTTGTTGGTTTTTTTAGTAAACATTTTTCTTTTTGAGACATGAAAGCAAGGCTTCCATTTACTGGTTGGGAAGTATGGTGGCTGGCAGTTTTACTGATGGTGCTAATGGCTGTGTGGGCAGAGAATAGAAGAAACTAAAGAAAAACCATAAGTAGATTTGTTTAACTCTAAAAAGCTAACCAAAGACAGTATAGTCACAGAGAGAAAACTAGGATTGGATTCAGAAGACTGAGACTTTAATCCCTTTCTGATACTGATGACTTGAATGGCCTTGGGCAAGTCATTTCCTACCTAGGAGAAGCCACTCATCCAGCCAATTTCCTCATCTCATTAGCTGTAGGAGGTGCTGGAGTCCAATATGCATAAACCTGGGCCCTGGCAGCAGGAGCCATTCTTGCCTCTGGATCAGAACCTTCACTGACTAAGGTTCACTCCTACAGTCTCTCATTTTACTTAGCAGATTGGGGCGAGGAGGGGTGAGGGTGGGGTGGGAGGGGTGACACTCACCTCAGTTTTATCCTCTGGGAATGAAAAAATCATGAGGATGGGTTAGATGATCTCTAAGGGCAATTCTAGTTAAAAATTATTCTTTTATCCTATATGTCCCTACACACACATGTGTGTATGCGTGCGTATAATTACTATAGGTGTCATTTAGATGGCATATATACACATACATATATAGTGGGTATATATTACATATATAATTATATGTACACATGTGTGTATATATGTGTGTATGTATATACATACACACTATGTGTACATACACTCTAAATATTGTGTCTATATATATATACATATATACATATAAATTATATATACGTAATATATGCCCACTATAGATGTGTGTATGTGCCATCTAAATAACACCTATATTAAAGGGTTCTTTAAATTAGGATAATAGCTAATATTTACATCTCTCTTTAAAGTTTACAAAAGTATTTAACATGTATTATCTCATTTGGTCCTCACAACAACCCTGTGAGATATGTGTGATTATTACTCCCATTTTACAGATGTGAAAACTGAGGCTGAAAGAGGTTCAGGGACTTGCCTGGAATCACACAACTATTAAAGAGTCTGAGGTGTGATTCCAACTCAAGTCTTCCCGACTCTTTATGACCCCATTTCGGGTTTTCTCAGCACACACTGAGTGCTTTGCCATTTCCTTTTCCATCTTATTTTACAGATGACAAACTGAGGCAAATAGGGTTAAGTGACTTACCCAACATCACACAGTTAATAAGTGTGGGAGGTCAGATCTGAACTCAGGAAAATCGATATTCCTGACTCCAGGCCTGGCACTCTGTACACTATGGTGCCACCTAGCTGCCTGAGGATACATAGATCAAGCCAAACTTATTCTTACTCTTGGCAAAACTTCGCAGTGCCCAATGTCTTTTAAACGGTGGGCCAACAGCCACCTAAATATGTACAAAGTAGTGCAGGGTGGTAGATGTGATGAAAAGACCATTGTGCCAACCTCTGTGAATCTTAGTTTCCTCACCTATAAAATGAAAGTGTTGGACTTAGACAATCTTCAAGGACTGTTTCAACTCTAAGATTTTATTAACACTCACTACTTGGACACCAGGTTCTACCTAACAGCAATGACTTTCTCTTACGTTTACACAATGTCCCGATGGCTATCGAAATAGCAAAGTCTGACAAACTTCATCACTCAGCCAGGGGACATGATCAGAAATGCAACAGGATCCTGAAACCATCCTGAGCAGAAGTGTGGAAATATACCTCTTATTTTAAAGGTTACCTCTCCCTTACCTCTCACAGCCAGGCCTCATTCATAGAGCATGTCCCAGGGCTGCCAGGAAATCAGCCAGTCTCTCCTTCTTATATTTAAATTTAATCTAACCATAACATTACCCTGCATGTCAACAGTTCAGGACAAATTGATGGATTCTAGTTTAACTATTTAGCTGTGCCAGTAGTAATATGTTCAATCATGCATTAAATTAAAAATGACACTTGGAAATATGTGTATCCCAGGCCCTGGTACTCTGCACCAAATAAAGGAAAGATTAAGAATGCTGTCTAGTGGAGGATTACCATTGAAGGGGTATGAATCTCATTATGGCAGGCTGCACTGAACACATTTGCAAAGTTCCATTTAAATGCAGCTCTGATGGTAGCTGCCTGGTTATCTGGCTGGCTAAACATTTCCATTTACTTTCCATCACAGCAAGCCCAGCTGCTTCCTAAGGGAGGAGGACGCCGTCAATACACCTCCACTTTCCAAATGACCAGTAAGAATTCTCTTGTACCCACCCCTATCCATCCAATTGCTTGCTCCTCCAGATGCCCCTGAATCACCCATGCACCCACATAGCCATTGATCTATAATACCCAGTGCCTAGATACCTGAAATATTCACCACCCAGATGCCCAGATAGACACACTGCCTCCATGTGCATGAATATGGCTATTTTAGGCAGATGAGCTCCAGAAAAAAAATTAAGAAGTAAGTCAATGTTACTGTGGACAAGTCATTTTTATCACTTTGGGCTTCAGGTTCCTCATCTGTAAAATGGGAAGATAGGGTGGGGAGGGGGAATGAGAAAGAGGTGAAACTGCACACTAGCTAAGAGGCAGCAGTGGATAGAACTTTGGGCTTAGAGTCAAGAAAACTTTAATTCAAATCCTGCCTCAGATACTTATTATCTATGTGACCTTGGATAAATCACATTATTTCTCTGTGCTTCAGTTTCCTCATCCACAAAAGGAGAAGATTAGATTAGATGAGAAGTAGCTAGGTGCTACAGTGGTTCAAAACTGGATTTGGACTCAGGAAGATCAGAATTCAAATCCAGCTTCAGACACTAGTTATGTGACACTGGGCCAGTCACTTAACCCTTCTTTGCCTTATTTTTCTCATCTGTAACATGGGGATAACAATACCACCTACCTCCCAGGGTTATAAATGAGATAGATGATAATTGTGAAGCACTTAGCACATAGTATGCTCTATAGAAAGTTAGTTATGATTATTAAATCTTCTCTGAGATACTCACTAGCTCTATGACCCTAGACGTGTCACTTAACCTCTCTGTCTCACTTTCCTCATCTGTAAGATAAAGAGTGGGACCTGATGGACCTTAAAATCCCTCCCACATCTTAGCTCTAGGATTTTCTAAGACTCTCCAGCTCTGACCTATGGTCCTTTTGGTAGCATAGGTTTCAAGAATTTCCCATTTCTAGTTGCTTTCCTTTTCTTGGGTGCTTGGTCACTGTAAAGAGGAAAGGAAAGAGATAACAGATGGGGGAAGGTGAAGAAAGAGAGGCTGGGAGCCCCCAGACAAACTCTGACCAATTCCCAATCCTGCACAAAGCTAGTCTGAAGACAATCCAAGCCCTGAAATCAGTTTCGGTAAATCAGTGGTAACAAATAAAAAAATATCAGCTCTCTCACCTCCATACACCAGCAACTGCATCCTGAAGGGTTTTTCCCCCATTGGGGAAAACTCTATAATTATCCTAAATGGTAGCAAAATTCAGACCCCATAATCCTACTCCCAAATCCTTCCCTACAATCTAAGCTCTAGTCTTTGGGAATCAGTACAATGAAGTCATAGAATCTGAGAGCTGGAAGGTACCTTTGAAATCAATCATTCCAGCCCCTTCATTTTGCAGCCAAAGACTATGAGTAGCTCAGCTAAGTCCAGCAGTCCAGAAAGGGTACCATGGGTGAGGTCTACCTGGCCAAGAAACAGAAGATAGAACAAAAGCCTAGAAAAGATCATTCTATTTTCCTATCCACCCAATACTATCTCTTCCTGTCTCTTCGCTGCTTTCTTGATCTTTCCTGCTACAGTCTTTCTTCTGTAAAAATGTTCTAAGCTTTCATTTAGAAACTCAATCATTGAGAAATGTCCCTTTAAAAAAAAGTTTTTTCATGAGTTTAACCTTGCAGAGTTTCTGAGCTGTTCTGTCATCATAAATGAGGATAGAGATAGCAGCAGGACTGAGCTGAAATTAACTTGATTTGGGCAGTTGGCTTCTGATTGTATTTGTGTCGGCTGCCTCTGGTACTGTCAGGCTTGCCAAGTTATCTCCAGATTCTCTCTCTCCCCATGTCAAGGTTGAAGGACACTGGCAGGACAGCATACCAGCAGGAGCCCACAGCACTGATGCTTGGCAACTCTTCTTGTAGAGGTCAGTCCACAATGTCAGGCTCACTTCCATCTCATCAACTTGTCTTTTTACTTAGGAAGTAAATGGAGAAAAATTTGGACCCTTGGAAACAGTTGCACTCACTCTGTTATGTCAGACCAGGCTTGGAAAAGTGAGTCAAATCAATTCACCACGGCTCATCTTAAGGATACCACATTGATTGGGGAGCAGGGGGTGAGCGAAGAGAGTAGTTCCAAATTTCAGACTCCAGCCATGCAGCTCACCTATGTCAAGAGACTCATACTTCTAGAGATGGAAGTGTAGCAGGGCTTTGGTGCATGCATGCGTCACCTGTGTGGGAGGTGCCAGAGACCTGCTTCTGGGTGAAGTCATTCTGCATCCCCCTACCATGTGAGTGGGAGCAGCATCCTTCCATTGGCTAGATAACCAGAATTGAATGTATCTTTAAAAGTACCAGAAGGGAAGAGAGTGACATCCAAGGGTGAAAGTCTCAGTCTCCCACAGAATGCACTAAGTTGGGTGGGGTAAAGGGCCACCTTTCCTTTTCCCATAGACTGTGGTCCTGAAACATGGGCTTGGGATTTTGATCTTTCATTTGTCCTTTTCTAGTCTTAGGTGCAGGCAGTAGGGTCTCCTAAGCCAGGAATTTGAGACATGGAGATCTTAAAACCTAGGATTCCAAGCCAGTTGATACAGTGGCCCATCAGGGAAGCCCTGAGAAGTCAGGGTACAGGGACACAAGTTCAAAGGGGCTTTAGATTTGGAATTATTCCAATAAATTTGGAATTTTAGTAGGATTAATGCTGTAGGAACCATGTTAAATTGCGAAGCCAATCCCCTCACCTTCCCAGAAACCAAAGGGGCATGGGAGGGATTACTCCTCCCAAATGTTGGGGGTCAGAGGGTGGTATTTTTGTATATTTGTTCTTACAAATATCCCTTTGTAAAAGGTAATTTTATTGGTAAGTGATTAAGTGGAACTGGGGCACTTAGACCCCTAAAATTGAGGGAACACTATCAGTGGGAACATTGGCCTTTGGCACAGATGAGAGACCTCTCCTCCAAGCCCCTTAAGAGTACCAAAGGCTCAGTAATAACTGTTACGGAAGGAATCTTAGAGAAATTCTAGTCTAGTAAATGATTTGTCCAAGGTCTCACAGCTAGTGAGTGGCAGAACCTAGATCTAAACCCAATTCAATTCACTTCAATTCAGTTCAACAAGCATTTATTAAATTCCCATTAAGTACAAAGTAATCTGCTAGGTGCCAAAGATAAAGATGAAACCACAACAATACCTGTCCTCAAATATTTTATATCAAAATATTGACCAACCAGTCAGTATTTATAAAACTTCTACATATACCAGTCACTGTTTATGTGCTAGGGTTATAACAATCCCTACTTACAAGAAGTTTATATTCTAAAATCCATTTGTGGTATCCACCATACACAATGCATCAACTCTATCATATTTTCAGGGACTACCCAACTGTGCTCGATCTGGACTATAATCAGTAATTATAAGTGAAATTTGAAAGTGCTTGTTTTCCATCCTCAAAAACAATGGTGGCATGGTCCATTTCTCTTAGTTATATAACCAAAGTTCAAGTTCAGAAAACATGGAAAGCAATGTGGCATATTAACTACAGCACTGGAACTACAATAAGAATTCAAATATGGCCAGCACAGAATCTTCTTCCCACAGAAAAGTTTCCCAAAGTTTGGAGAAAATATCAGTAACACCTGCAACACGGTAGTAGCCTACCCCATAGGCACTAAAAACTCAGTGACTACCCATAGTACAACCCTCCCACCCCGACCCTTTACCTATTTTTTCTGGAAGGAGAACTTTTCTACCAAAGACTTGGTTTAAAGGAATTTGTCCAAGCTGCCTTGTGGAGATCAGTACCCTGGAATACCCTATTTGCTCATACACAAAGAAGCACTCAGCAAAAAATTCTTTTCTTCAAGTCACTTCAATCTAGGAAAAGAGCTCCCTATAACTATAAGTCACGGTCATTTGACTTTTTTTTTTATCATTGTTATTTTTTTTTGTTGGCAGCATGACTTTCATTTCTAAGTTCTTCTTTGTCAAATAAATGAGAGTCAGCAAATCTTATACCACAAGGCTGCATGACCATAAGGACATTTCAAGGTCTACTGATCTTGCAGATTCATAAAGTGTTGAGTTTCTTCTTTAATCAATCTGAATTCCAAGAAAAGACAACCCCCATGAATTACCACAGGAAGTCACTGAGTTTTAGTGTATGCTGTAGGTGTTACCAATATTTTCTCCAAACTTTGGGGAACTTTTCTGTGGGAAGAATACTTGGCAATGCAAGGGTAGCTCCTGAATTTTAAGTAGGCCCACAAAAGGAGGAATTCCCCTTTTGCTGGAAATCTATTTATTTGGTAATCTATACACAGAAGGGAGCTCAATTAGAAACTTTTTTGCAGGGGAGCCCAGAGTTTAACATTACAATGCTACTTGGCATTAGGAGTCCTAGGGGAAAGGAGGCTAATAAAAGGATTTCTTGTTTTTGTAATGTGACCAGTGTATTTGTATGTCTTAATACCAGGAGCTCATGTTTATGTGGTTTGGACACGATGCCTTCTTTGGTTTCACGTACCATAGACCACAAACAATGATGTTAGCCCAAAGTTCCCTGTCTCGTGAATAGACTATTTAGGGCAATGTTTCAGTCAACTCTCTCTTCTCCTTAAAAAAGAAATATTCATTTACTTTGTAAATATTTTATATATAAAATAAATGTGTATATATTCACATGTACACCTTGCTTCCCTGATAGAATGTGAGCTCCATGAGGGCAGAGACTGTTTCATTTTTGGTTTTGTATCAAAATCATCTAGGATTGAACCTGGTACACACACACGTTTAATAGAGACTTGTTGATGCATCAGTTCTGAAACAAAAGGGTAACTCAAGTCGTTACTGTCATTCAAATGGTATATGGAGGATGACAATGAGTTGATTACAGAAGCAATAGACAAGGCTTCCAGTGAATGACCTTGGAAAGAAAAATCAGATTAATGAAACTAATTAGGCATTTTTTCTTTAAAAAAATTTTTTTCTAAAAACATGCTTCCCAGGACTCTAAAAAAAATGAAAAATAATCCCAGCATTCTCTTTTAAAATTAAATAATCTATTTGAGTTACCTTAGAAATCAAGATGAATACCAAGCAAAGTCATTAATACTTGGTGGGATTTAAATCCTTGACTCTTATTTAAAAGAAATTATTTCAAATTTTTAAAAATTCCTGAGGGTTTTAATTTTTGCTTCTTTGTTTCATTTTGTTTTATTAGAGTCCTAGTAAACATGTTTTTGTGCTCACTAACTTTGGAGGTTACTCACTTATTCAGAAAGATTTTCTACCCACAGAATTTAAATTACTATTTATAGATGACAGTTTTGTCCTAAGATGTAGCTCTAACTTCTCATCCTCTCTCCAAACAAGAACAATTAGATTCCAAAAGGACATCATCCTTTGTATATGCCCTAACAAATGAATCTTCACAAATCAGCACTTCCACCAATATAGTGACTTATTTCAAATTCCTCCACCTACAGCAATGGTACCATTATACTCTAGGTTCACAGGAACTGAGTATGGAAAAGATACTCTAAGGAAGGCCTATAGAGATAGGGGTAAAGTTGTTTCACCTAATTCATAATGTGAAATTCTCCTTCTTAGGAGAGTTCAAGGCTGAAAGTGAAATTTAGCATTGCTAAAGTGGAGAGAGCAATAGTAGTAGACATAAATTCTATCATTCTGGTTTTTCTCCTAGGTCATTAAGTAGAAGTTTTATATAGACTATGATGCCTCTGCAACCCAAAATTGACTGCCACATAGGATTTGTTATTGATTTACAGCAATTTTTTGAGTTATACTTTTACTTCAAAACAGGACATGGTGAGCACCAAATAACAACAAAACCAGCTGAAATGATTATATTTTAACAGACAAGATCCATTGTTGATATGGAAGTTATCCCTAAATCAACTGCCTGTGTACAGTCAGACTACTGACTCATAAAAGCACAGATCAAAATTGGCAAAAAGTCAAGAAGACAATAATTATGAAAAGCTATAGCAAAAAAAAAAAAAAACCCAATCCAATCCTAAACTATTAGAACAAGTGATTTAAAAATAGAAAAAATGGTGAATAGATACCATGACAATTATTATAACTTCATACAGAATTTTAACCAATGCAAATCTATTGCTACAATGAAATCAAAAGAAATCAGAATACGCTTTAATCAGCAAATATTTTATTTACTTGCTAAGCAGAGAGAGATGGCAGCCAAAGGCTAGACTGATTTAGAATATAAATTCGCTTGTAACTATAAAAAAACATAATAATATAAACTCATTCATAGCATCTTCTCTACAGTAATTCCCCCACACTATACTCACACTGGTGGGGCTTGTCCCAGAGTATAGCTTACTGACTTCCCTCTCCTCCTCTCAGGGTTTTAGGCCTACCAACAATGTGCTATATTTCTAGTACCATTTACTTTGAGCCTCTACTGATGTGCCTGCATCGATAATCAAATTTAATCAACTCTTTAGTAAAGTTATTTACTAAGATGGTATAGCAATTCCACAGTCTGAGACATAGGCTCTCATAAGTACAAAGAGATTCTAGAGGAAGAATTGGTTTAAATTTAGAGTGAGTAGTGAGACACACACGTAGAGAAAATGTGTGAACAAAGGATAAATTCACAACTTCTGATAACTAGAAGTCTTTTCTTGAGTCCATAGTAGACATTAATATCTGATATAATGAGTCCTGTTCTTTGAAGCTGCTTCTTCCCTCTGACGATCATTTTTCTGTATCCATTTGTGTCTATATACGTCTGTGTTTATCCTTTGTTTGTCTCTCTTAGCTCCTGTCTGGATGTGCTGACAGTGCTGGCCGTGTGTGCACAGCCAACATGGCCAAGTGGCAGAGTAGGCAGCCAAACCTGACTTTCAACTCTGTCAAGTCATTAGCCTTTGCTTATTTTTTGATAGGAAATAGGAGTAAGGTGGCATAGCTTCTCCTTTCTTATAAGAAGAAGCTTTGTCCTTGGCATGTCTTTCATCTCCTAGTTGAATGCTTTGTCTTCTGTAAGTTCCTTCTCTCCAATAAAATAGTCAACAGAAGGAATGGGGAAAGAGAGAAAGAAAAAACCTCTCCTCTCTCCAAAAAGCAATTCTCTCTCAAGGAATTAACCTGTACTTCTTCACCACTGAACTTGTCCTCTGATTGGCAGACAAAACTGACTACTATTTTTATTCCTAACCCTAGAGGTACAATTTAATCTTCTCAACCAGTCACAAGATATTTCCTATGTAGTTATCTATCCTTCATCCAATAGCCAAAAGTCCTATAATCATTTTAACGTGATTAAAGGTTCATTCACACATGTGATATAGTCATGGGAAATTCTTTATTTCTCATTTACCGAGGATGCCCGTTCTCACCACTGTTGTTCAATATTGTATTAGAAATGCTACCAATAGCAAGTAGAGAAGAAAAAGAAATTGAAAGAATCAGAATAGGCAATAAGGAAATAAAACTATCACTCTTTATATATGATATGATGGTATACTGGGAGAATCTTAGAGAGTCAACTAAAAATATTAGATGAAATAATTAACAACTTTAGGAAAGTTGCAGGATATAAAATAAATACGAATAAATCACCAGCATTTTTAACAAACAAACAGTAAAGTCTAGCAGCAAGAGATAGAAAGAAATCTCATTTAAAATAACTGTAGACAATATAAAATACATGGAAGTCTACCTACCAAGAAAAACCCAGAAACTATATAAACACAATTACAAAATACTTTGCACACAAATAAAGTCACATCTTAACAAATGGAAAAATATCAGTTGCTCATGGGTAGGCCAAGCCAATTCTGCCTAAATTAATTCACTCATTCAATGCCATCTCACTCAGACTATCAAAAAATTATTTTATAGAGCTAGAAAAAAATAACAAAATTTACCTGGAAAAACAGAAGGTCAAGAATATCAAGGGAATTGATTTTTTTTAATGTGATGGAAGGTGGTCTCACTGTACTAGATCTCACACTGCATTACAAGGAAGTAATCAGTGAAACAATCTGGTACTGGCTAAGAAATAGAATAATGGATCATTGGAATAGATAAGGTACAATACACAGGAGGTAATAACCGTAGTAATCTAGTATTTGATAAATGCAAAGAATCCAGCTTTTGAGACAAAAACTTAATACTGGACAAAAACTGCTGTGAAAACTGGAAAGCAGTGGGGCAGAAACTAGGTATAGAACAATATCTCACACTATATACCAAGATAAAGTCAAAATGGGATATGAGATTTTAAACATAAAGAGTAATGCCATAAGCAAAATTAGAGGAGTATGGAAGAGTTTACCTGTCGGGTCCAAGGATAAGGGAAGAATTTGTGACCAAAAAAGAGCTAGAGACCATTTTGCAATATAACATAAATAATTTTGATTATATTAAATTGAAAAGTTTTTACGCAAACAAAACCAATGCAACCAAGATTAGAAGGAAAGCAGAAAACTGGTGGGGGGAGGGAAAGAGGAGGCAATTGCAGCAAGTTTCTTTGATAAAGGCTTCATTTCTCAAATATATAGAGAACTGAATCAATTTATAAGAATACAAGTCATTCCCCAGTTGAAAAATGGTCAAAGTAACGAACAAAAAGCTTTCAGATAAAGAAATCAAAGCTATTTTTGTTCATATGAAAAATGCTCTAAATCACTATTGGTTAGAGAAAAGTAAATTAAAACAACTCTGAGGTACCATCTCACACCTAAAAAATTGACCACCATGACAGAAAAGGAAAATGATAAATGTTAGAAAGAATGTAGGAAAACTGGGACACTAATGCACTGTTGGTGGAGTTGTGAACTAGTCCAATCATTCTGCAGAGCAATTTGGAACTATGCCCAAAGGGTTATAAAACTATACCCAGCTATGCATCTGTATTATGGCGATAATAATAGCAGTTGCCTCCAGATGTTCCTGCTTATGGATGACACTGTGCTGGTTACATAAAGTTTGTATATTGTAGAGTTTCCCAGAAGAGATATAGAACCATTCAAGAGTTTGGTCTCACTGTCCACACAGGAAAGACCAAGTGGATAAGGGATGTCTGGTGCCCAGAATGTGACATGCATTTAGATAAAATTTGCCCATCAGGATGTATAACTGGAATAGATAATACAGATTGGCAATGAGTTAGACCCATAGTTGAGCAGGAGAATGGGATACATTATCTTCAGGAAATTGCAGAATTTTTTAATGACAATTTTCTCATGAAACAAAGACTCATCTCTTTAATATCAACATTCTATTGATGTTGCTATATGATAGTATGACATGGAATACAATGTTGCCAAAGAGCTAAAAAATAAAAATTATAGAAAAGTCAACGGAGAGGAGTATAGTGGGCTAGGACAATGAACAACTTAAGAACAAGAGTTCTTTATAGGAAGTAGACATAGGATAGTGAAATGGCAAAAACGAGGGAGGATAGGAAGACAGAGAGCTCCACTGGTACCCTGGAGATGTCAAGAGAAACCAAGGAAGGCGTCCCAAACACTGGTGGACATCCAGTGGAAAATTTATGAGAAGACACAGAAAAGGATCCCACAGCATGGGCAAGCATGGATAAGTTGAGAGCTGTATCACTGAAAGGAGTTCCCTCCAATTGATGAAATGTCAGGCCCATTTGAGCACTTGCATCTTTGAGTATTATCCAATACAGTTCTGTGCACTCCTGTGCAGTCCTGGCTGTTATCTCTTCAAAAATGAAGTGACAAACATGTCTGCATAAATGGAGTCAGGCAGCCTGAGCACAGCATACCCTGAGCACAGCAAAACTGTCAATCTTCACTTATTACCTTATACTTCTATTAGCTAATGCTTGACCTCAGCTCATCTCAATTCCTCATCTCCTGCTTGACTCTCAACTCCCTTATGATTCCTGCATTTTATTAACCCTTATGTGAAAAACTAGCCTATGCCCTCCACCACAAATTCATTGCTACTACCCTACCTGGTGAATCTCTTTGTCTTTTTCATTAATGACAATTAACATCTGTATGCCAGTAATTTGGTCAGTCAGTCTGGCTCTAATACAGCACACAAGTTCTTTGATATAACAGATCTCAAGGATTATTATAAAACTTAAGTAAATTGATTTATAAAATAAAATTTTAATTTCAAATGAAAATAGCATGGCAAAATGAAAAGAGCTCCAGAGATCTGGATTTGTATTTCACAATGTGTGACCTTGAGTAAGTCACTTAACCTCTCTAAATCTCAGTTTCCCCATCTACAAAATGGGCATTGAAATATCTGTGTTATCTGCCTAGAACAGCAGCGTGGCATTGTGTACAGTCAGCCTTGATGTCAGCCAGACCTGGGTTGGTATAGTGGTTACCACACTGGCATACCCCAGATGACTGCTAGCATAGGTTCTTAGATCTACTTCATTAGGAAAGTAGTTGTTTAAGAGGTCAAAATCTTTTTTTAATTATATTACTAGTTCAGGGGAAATGTCAACAACCTGTACTTCAGAGAAAATACAAGCTGAGAAATAAAGACCAACAGACAGTGTTCTGACTGCCTGAATCAACTATACACCTTACACATATGCCTGAATCAAGACAGCCTTTGCATCTGAGCAGGTGGGGTGCTCTGAACAAAGGGCCACTCAGAATCTTGACCAGGGAATCACATGATCCTTCTCATAAGTGTGCCCCCAAAGCAAAATACCAACTCAGAGGATATATACACTTCTCAGAGTTGGAAGGCATTACAACCCTAATGACTCAGTGCCTAATTAGAAATTAGTAAAAGGTGTGAAAGCCTTCCCACAAGCAACCCTCCCCTAAGTAAGCTTCCCTTAATGGGTTCTCCTTGAGTCCTATTAATGGGCTGGGAAGATCTTAAATCCCATTAACATTACAGTTGGATACCTGACTCTGACCCAAACTAGCTACTAGGAGTAAGTCACACAACTTCTCAATGTCCCTCAGGTACTATTAGTTATTGATGAGTTGCCAATCTGCTTCAGTGGAGGAAGTTTTCACACCAGAAATTTCCCACACTGATAAAGACACAGGTACAGACTAAAAAAAAAGTTCTTACAATGATGTTGTGAGGATCAAAGGAGAAAATATATGTAAAATGCTTTGTAAACCCTTAAGTGCTAAATAAATGTCAATGTATTATCAGAAAAGGAGTTATGATATTGATCCTGAGATAGCATAAGTCAACAAATCAAATTAACAAGCATTTATTGAGTACCTACTGTATACTAGATACTATGTTAATCTCAGTATATAAAGAAAGGCAAAATGCAAACAACTATGTACAAGTGAAATACATTACAGGATAAACTGGAGATAATTTCAGAGGGAAGGCATTGAGATGAAGGAGGACTGGAAAAGACTTCTTGCAGAAGGCAGGACTTCGGTGGAAATTTGAAGGAAGCCACAAGGGGGGAGATGAGAAGGGAGAGCATGAGGGACAGTTAGTGTAAATACTTAACAAACACTATGCTATTTTTCTTCATGTTTTTTTTAACTTTTATGCTGAATTTGCCAACATGGCTCACTTCGCCATAACTGCTTTTCTAAACCACTATGATTTTTAATTGTAGTCTTTTAATCTTCCTTTAATCAAGGACTTGATTTCTTTAATTATTCCTTTATATTTTGTTCTTTTATTTTTCCTTTTTTAACTACACATGCTGTAAAACTAAAGAATTGCTTATAGGAGCTAGCCTGTTGCCATGGATTATTTATTAGAGAAAGCATACATCCATTTCTGAGCATATTAACACCAAGTGTAACAGCATCAAGGCATGAGAGATCGAGAAGAAAAATTGATTCAAAAATCATTTCTATTCATTGATGAGTGACTATGAACAGTGTAATTGCCAATAAACCATAGCGACTATGCCTAAACTGTCAGTGTGAGAAATTTAAACAATTATTACTCAGGGAAAAAAAAAATCAGCTCCCTATTAATCGGGTTTTTAAAAAAAACACACACACAAGAGTGTGAGGGGGACCACGGTAGGCCCTGGAGTGACAACATGGAACTCTGAAATATTAGAGTTGAGAGAGGCCTTCCCTTATCTGAAAGCATAAATTCTCTCTACAACCTGACCTCAGCTTAACCACTTCCAGTGACACAGTTAACCCAGATAAACTGTCTTATCAGGTAAAATAACCTCTGGAGTGGTGGTGGTCGGGAGGAGGGGCAAAGAGGGGACCAGGAATCTGTTTGACTTTCCAGAAAGAGCAAAGCAAGAGGCAGAAGAAGAGGACGTGGGTATCTGTGATTGTTGCTTTTTTTTTTCAAGGAAAGGATTCTGAGGTGAGAGTGGCTGGCACCTTATTTTCCTTTCCCCTGACTGCAGGTTGTAGGCCAAAGTAGTAGGAATTTATTTATTTTTATTGGACAGAAGAGGAATCATAGGACTTCAGGGCTAATAGAGACGTTATAGTCGGTTGATCCAAGCCCTTCATTTTATAGAAGGAGAAGCTGAAGCCCAGGGAAGTTAAGTGACTGCCCAAGTCAGGAGGCTATTTAGTGGCAGAGATTTTTTTGTAGCTTGCTGTGTGTTTGTTAGTTTGGTTGTTGTTTCCTCATTAGACTGTAAGATCCTTGAGGGCAGGGACTGTCTTTTGCCTCTATTTGCATCCTCTGAGCTTAGCACAGTAGCTTAATAAAGGTTGATTGATTGATTGATTGATTGATTGATTAAAACCTAGGTCTTGCAACTCTTCATCCTGTGCTCTTTTTTCAATTATCTGTCACTTTTCTGCTTTAATTTTTTTTGTTTTCCTTGTAACTTTGAAGTTAGTTTCCTAAAAGGAAGCTCTGTTACTATAGAAATCTTGTATCTTAAAAAACCAATAGGCTTCTCTACCCTGTAATGCTTGGAAAGAGAAAAAAAAATATCCTTTTCATCTGGAAAAAAGGTAATTTCTCCTTCCCATATACTGCCCTCAATGCTCTCTGGAATCAACAAGCCCAAATATACATGCAGCTTTGGGAGACCTCCTTCAAAGGTCCCAGGGCAAGGACTGCACTTCCTCTAGAAGGAATTACAGGATCTCAGGACTGAACGGGATTTTAGTGGCCATCTAAAAGATACACATTTTTCCATTTACAAAATTGGGATGAACCAGCCTGCCTTTCTGTCACTCTCAAACATTGTACGAAATAACCTTGACCCAGAACTTGTTCTTCTGATGTCATTTCCACAAGAGCACACTTCATACAAGTGCATCTCATTCAGTATTTCTCCCTACAGGGATTTCTGTGGAGAGTTTCTCAAGAAGAAAATCTTTTTTTTTCTTTTTTACTATAATGATTTGGTATTTTTCTTATTGTTGACTTTCCTATGGTGCTGTGTGACTAAAAGAGTGACCCTCTACCTGAACTACATTGCATTGCATTGGGATCTAGACATGGAAGGATCTCCCAGACTGAGGAATGGCATTAATCTGGAGAATAATAATAAAGCTGTCACTTATACAGCACTTACTATAGGCTGGGCATTGTGCTAAATGATTTGCAATGATCTCATCTGATCCTTACAACAACCCTGGGAGGCAACTGCTATTATTATCTCCATTTTACAGATGGAGAAACTGAGACAAACAGCAGTTAAATGACTTGCCTAGGGTCACATGGCTAGTCTGAAGTCAGATGTGAATCCAGGTCTTCCTCGTTCCAGGCACACCACTCTATCTGCTGTGCCTCAGAATGCTGTCAATCACCAACCTTGATAGCTACCATGAACTGTGATCAAGTCAGAGTGAACCTAGTAACAGATGCAGAGGTTTGGGGTTGATTCATTCATATTAACCACCACAATGAAACAGCCCTGAAATCTAGAATGTGTAACCTTAAATACACAAACCGAGGTTTGAGCCATTGTTATCCCCCTCTCCCATTTCAAATAATAAGACTTATAATAACAACAATCTCCAACTTGATCTCTTCTAAGCAGGATTTCCTTGTTAAGAAAATATCTCAAGGCAATGTGTATTCTATCTTAAAAGGTGGTCTCTGAAAGTTGCTTGACAGTTTATGCAAGGATGGAAACTAATATACTGAGCATTCTCTTGAGCATAATTAACTGTATCTTTAAGGTAGAACATGTACATGATTCATCTTTCTGCCAACCATCTACTAAAGGATGTTTCTCTCTCAACTTTTATCTTAGCAAAAGAGAGAAAAAGGGAAGACCAATAAAGAATTGAGTATAAAACTAAACATGCATACACACATACACCTCCTAGGAAATCAAAGGTAGCCCAAAACAGTCAAAAAATAGAAATCTGTGAAAATCAAATAAGAGATAAAATTTAAGACTGATTAAAAATAAGAGTGGGTGTTGTTTTAAAAAATGAATACAATAGACTATTGGTTAATCACTTTTTTTAAAAAAAGGAAAATGAATCATTTCTCATATTGTAAGTAGAACCCAGTCTAGCAATAGAGCAGAGAAAGAAGAGATTAGTTCAGTAAAGTCACTGAATCAAAAGTTTTTCTCAGCAGTTTATTTTCTACTTCTATGCTTGATTCCTTACATAACCTTCTATGTATTAATCCTCCTTTAATTCTCTATTTTGAGTACATAAGCACAAAAAACTGTTGTAATTTTATTTCCTTTACCTTTCACTTGTTAGCTAATTATAAATCCACTGTCTCCTTGGGCTGCCAAGAACACTGCTGAAAGTCACTGGAAATTAGGACAACTCCTTTCCAAGTACAGTAATTAACCAACAGATATCAGTTGCCAAAATAGAACTGGCCTAGAAAATATAGCTCAAATTTAAGCAATTTATGGAGAATCCTTTATTATTTTTAAGGATATAAGTTTATATCTGTTCATCATTGTTCTCTTTAAATGACAATTTTTTTTCATTTTCATGTTAATGCTTTAAAAGTGCATCTAATGACAAGTCATAGTCACCTAATCTTGGCTATTGACTAATTAACCTGCCTTAGATATATTCTGTGGTTAACATAAAGCATCCTTTTGTAATTGAGTTGCAATCACTGTCTTTATCAAGGGTTTTTCGTGCTCTTATAATTTCACTTTGCTATAATTAAGTTCTGCTGTTTTGCATGCCCCATTTATAGTAATGATTTCTGCAAATGAAGAACTAAGTTATAAATGGAGGAAGATTCTGTCCTAGAATTGCTTCCTTTAGATTTCTCTGAAGCTGTCTGATCTGTTCAAAGAGGAGGTATTTGTTGAGATTCCATAATTATAAGTAGTGGGTCAAAAGGTTTTTGTTTTTTTAATGATGCTTTAAAATCATGATAATAAATAAAGGAGATAGTTCCTAAATCTGAAACAAGTACACTAGATTTTAATGATGGGTGCTATTTTTTTTGTCTTAGTTATAGAAGTCAGTCATGATGAATGGGAAATTATGGAGAAATTTATCAGGAAAATGATTGGTATTTGAGGAGTGGGGTATCAGATCTCAGTAGGATTTAGCTGTAGCATCCAAGTAGGGCAGAATAGTGTTTATCCATTTCAATACTCCAAAGATCCATGATTTAATAGATGTGGTCATTCCTTCCTTCCATACCTTACTTGATAATCTCCAGATTTTCTGTAGCCCAAATAATTCATCACCTTGTAGCCAGTCTTGTGGTGATAAATTTCCCTAGGGTGGTATTCAAATGACAGAAATACACGTCCATCATTAAGAGCTTGCTAGGACATCCCAGAGTCTGTATTCTGCTAGCATAGCCTTGAAGACTCCCCATGGTCACAAATGATCACAGATATAGAAGGGGCCTGAAAGGGGCCTCAGAGTTCACATAGGCCAAGCTTCCCTCATTTTACGAATGATGAGACTGAGACTCAGGAAGGATTATTCAAGATGACAATGATGTTAGGTAGTATATATGGAATTTGAACCCAGATCCTTTGATTGAAAAATGGGAAGATAGTGTGGTATAGCAGAAAGGGCACTAGTGCTCTTGAATCAGAGGACCTACTTTCAAATCCCACCTCTAAAGCTTTGAGACCTTTGGGACCTTAAGTCGATTAAATCTCCTGGGACCTATCTGTAAAATGAAGGAGCTGCACTAGGTGGCCTTCAGGGTCCCTCCCAGTTCTAGAACTAACCTTCTATGATTAAATCCAATATTCTTTCCATTGTATCAGACTGTGAGACATCAGACTAAAGCTTTAGCAGAGATAACTGCTAATTAAAAATGTTAAACTACAACAAAAGGAACTCACTAGAATATAATTTCAATTTGCAATTACAAAATTAGTTTTCAAGATGTTAAAAAAAAAGGCACATTAAAATAGTCCTCCAAATCTCAAGAGCCTGCTAAGACTCAAATTTAACAGAGCAATCATACATTCTGAGTCTCCTGAAAATCCTCAAGGGGAACAGGACCGATATGTTCATGTATGATAAATGAAAGTCCTAGCCTTCTTTTCCTCTTCCACCTCGACCTCCCACCTCTACTTTACTGCCATTTATCGAGTTTGATAAGAAAGTGATCCAATTTCTTTCTTGAAAGACTTGGCTTTGCCCCTGATATATTGTAGCAATGTATCTTCTTTGCCAATTCCAGAAATGAGTCAAATTGATTCAGATCTGTGACATTGTCTATTTCTAACAGGAATTATTCAACTGTGAACCTCCCTTCCCCCTCGATGCCCATGCTTAGGCCACCCCTGCCCTCCTAGAACCCTGGAGAAGCTTAAATTCCTCCCTAGTTCTATCCATTTTCTCTTCTTTCCCCAGTCGGGGTTCTAAAACCCAAAAGCACCAGCTGGAAGCAAGGAGGACATCAGCAAGGTTCATGAACATAATCTTGAGTATCAGTTTCCCCATCAGTAAAATGACAATATTAGACTAGATTTCTAAGTTCTCTTCTTGTTTTGACATGATACAGTCTCTCAGATGACAAGCAGTAAGGTGTAATTGGGGCTGGAGCCAATTGTAATTGGTGCCAAGGTGTAATTGGTTGGGGAGCCAAACTATCTAAATTCTTTTTTTTTTTTTGCTTTTTTTTGGAGGGGGGGAAGCAGGGCAATTGGAGTTAAGTGACTTGCCCACGGTCACACAACTAGTAAGTGTGTCAAGTGTCTGAGGCCGAATTTGAACTCAGGTCCTCCTGATTCCAGGGCAGGTGCTCTATTCACTCTGCCACCTAGCTGCCCCGCTAAATCCTAATATCACCTCTTACATAATTACTTGTATGATCTAGGGTAAGCAATTTCACTGTTTTGCATCTGTTTCCTATTCTGTAGAATGAGAAGACTGAATATAATGATCTCTATGATACTTCTAAGGAATTGGAGCAGCAAGGAGTGACCCATACTGACTCTATCTTGTGACTTAATTCTGGAGCTAGTTCAATTCCCCTTTATTCAATTTTGGGTCTAGTACAAAGTTGAGGAAGGCTACCGGTCCCAATTTGTTGGACAATTGGCATGCATTGCTCAAAAGTCTTCAATGACTCCCTATCATCTCTCAGATAAAATAAAATTCCTCTGCCTGGCATTGAAATTCTCCATAATCTTGATTGAGCCTAACTTTCCAAATAGACTTAATTTTCCTCCCCATCTTGTACTCTACAGCGCAACCAAACTAGCCTATGAGCTGCTCTCTGTTCTTAGCACTCTTGTTCCTGCCCCATTGTCTTTGCACAGCCTACGAGTCACTGGTGTTTGGAATGCTCTCATTCCTCACCTTCTCTTGTTAGAATCCTTAATCCCTTCAAAGCACTCAGATGCTGCTCTCTTCTGCAGGGGTGGGGAAGCCTTTCCTGATTCCCTCAGTAGTTAATGTTTCTCTTCCTATGCACAGGCAATATCCCCAAGGAGAATGTCACATCCTTTATATCAGGTACTTGCTCTTTATTTTTGGTTATTTTATCCCCAGGAGATAGCAAAGTTGCTTTGCACGTAATAAACACAATAAATATTTGTCAAATTAACTAATTAATTAATGAGGAACTTGCCTCAATGGTATTTAGAATAAGCTGGTATAACAAAGTGCAAAGACAATTTTGGAGTGGGAAAAGGGGGTGATGAACATACAGTCAATCTAATGTGTGCATACTATATAGAGGTAATTCATACAATTCTTAAAGCTCACATAGAGACCTGGAGTTGGGGTAATGCTTCATCTAGTCAGTAATTTGTACAATTGAGGTGCCTTTGGGAAGTTACCTTATTTGTGATCTTCAGCCCATCTTGTACAGTTGTCACTGGACTTAATTATTTGATTTATGAATGATCAATATTATTGATTGTCCAGTCACCCATAAAGCCTTCCACTTAATAAAACAGTGGCCTGTTAGCCCCCAAGTTCAATAAGCAAGCCTGAGGTGGGGAGGGGACATAGATATTGGAGTGTGAGAATAGCCAATCAGAAGGGCTGCAGACTCCCCTGACTTTGTGTTCAATAAGCAAGCCTTGGGGTGGAGGGGGGAGAGGGAATGGTTGGAGGAGTATGAGAATAGCCAATCACAGGGGCTGCAGACTCCCCAGGCTTTGTGAGACACCATTAGAGGAGGGGAAAGATTTCACATTGGATCTATAACTGAACTGTTTGAATCTGCATAAAGTAATTAGAGTCCAATTGAACAGAATTTGGGACCTCCAGGCTAAGTTGAATATTTGAAAGCATTCATAGCAATGGAGATGAATTTGTTGAAGATATGTGTAGCTAGATCCCAATTAGTGTGAATAATGAATCCCCTGAAGTGGTGGCATTATTTGAATTCAACATTGCACATTTCCATTGGGCTGGAATCAATTACCATATTTCTATAACTGTAACTTCAAATAATGTAGATTTGAATACATAACAGCACTTCCAGGAATTCATTTGTACTAATCAGGACCTAGCTCTATTCGCTTGTGGACATATTTGACAATAAGTATAGAATTCACTTATAGACTGGCCTGGCATCCTCCTCACCCTCCCTTCCCACCACCAATGCTTATGGACCATCTCTAACTATCACAGAATAGATGAGCTTGTGTGACTCTGGACATCTCTAATCCTATAAATAGGTAAAGGATGGTGGGTTTCTACAGCCTATTGGGAAGGAAGCTTTTTATGATACAAGACTATGAGTGCTGTGAAGAACCTGAAAGCTCCTGTTATTAAGAGCCTGATCCCTTCATCATGACAAGGCCTATGTGTATCAAACTCCCTTTCAAGTCACTGGGAGCTTCACACTCTCACAGAGTACATGAGGAGATGACTTTGGACCTTTGGCATAATGAAATGTTCCCATACCCTGGCAGGTTTCTGTGCTCTCTTCCCTGCTATGATTATTAAGCTGTATGCCAGGATTTCTCATTTCAAGCACCCGCAGCAAAGATCAGAGTTTAAATGTGCCTCTCCCTGTCTCAGAACAGATTGTGAATTCAGTCTAGCAATAAGAGGAACACATTAAAAATTCCACCAGTCTGACATTCCTCAACGGAAGACTGGCTTGAACCTTCTCACAAACCCCCACAGCAGCAAACAGAACAGAAGCCAATTTATTCCTCACTGAGCATGCAGAGCCCACTGAGGAGCCCATTCAGAAATAGAAAGGTGAATGCATTCTTTCTTGCCACACTGCAGATTTCTCAACTAGAATATGCCCTTTCTATGATGACAAGTCCATGATCCAACCAATTTCTTCTTTTACACATTTCCTGTTTCCATCATAAACCCAGAAAGTTAGGATAAGTGAAAAAAAATTATATATTGAAGCCACACCTTAAATTTTATGTTTTACATCTAATGGATATTTAATAAATGTTTGCTAAATGCATGAATAACTGTCCAATATCTGATCAGCATAAATTGTTGTGTTATATTACAGAGAACACATAATTCCTCACTTTCCTTAGGTCAATTAATTTGGTTCCATGTGGCCTATCCCTATTAGGTATTCCACTATCAAGAAAGGATCTGGTTTAGCTCCTGAGGTAATCAGATGGCAGAAGCTCTTTTGGCCATGGAAAGACACTTTGAAATAGAGAATCAGGCTGACTGAAGACTTCTGACACACTTTTATCATTTTGTTGAGTATTTTAAAATATAATTGTTACTTGTAGGACATTGCTCAAATAAATTTTCCCTTTTGGTTCTGTGATTTCACCAGTATGAGAAAAACTGCACATGTGGAAACTTCCCTCACCAGTGATCACTTTTAGTGATTCATTCATAACTTTTAGTCTTAGGGAGCTGCCCAGGGAGGAAAGGTTAAGTGCTACATGGCTACACAGACAGTATGTGTCAGAGATGGGACTTAGTCCCAGGGCTTCCTAACTTCAAGGCTGGCCATCTATCCACTCTACCAGAAGTGTCAAACATGTAGCCCACAGGTCACACACAGCCCGCTACACACACAAGAGCAACCTGAACCAGATTAAAATGTAGTTCTTGTCTAATTTCAATGTGCTGACACATTAATAACGAATATATATATATATATATACATATGTGTACATATATACACATATACTTATAGAGATATATAAGCATGTGTGGTTTTCCAAGTTAATAGATCCCTCAGGAATCCACATGCATAGTTTACTGGCCTCTGTTTCTATTTGAATTGGATGCCACTGCACTACTGCATGCTGCCATGATACATGAACATTGGTCAATTATCATCACAATATTATGTTTGAACTGATTAATCCTTAGAATAACATAGTTATAGAAACTGTATCTTTATGAAGCATAGTGTACAAGTACTTTAAGGTTTAGAGATTTTTTGTTGTTTTGGATAAGTATACTCTATTTCCTTGAAACTCTGGAGAACAAATATTATGCACACACTTTATATTATAAAGTCTCCTTGGGCCAGAAAATGAGTGTATTCTAACTTCCAGGTCCTTTAAGTGACAAGACAGAGAACTAGAAATTTTTTCTGATCCCTACAACCTCTCAAACTTCTCTAGAACAGAAATTATGTGCCAAAGATAAATCAACCTTAGCTGTTTTCATGGTTTAAGACCTCCAGAATATAAAAGAAGGTCAAACAAACAAACAAAACTCAAGTCCATGAATTGATGCTTACTGACCCTGAGCTCACTCAGGACCCCTCCCTCACTTCCCATGCTATAAGCAGTGAAGCTACATTTACAAACCCAGGGACATGACATGACATTGGTTTATGATAAAACCTACCCCAACACCTAGACACCTTCCTTTCTTTCCAATGTCATGAAAAACCCAGCTCCAAGTTATGGAAGTTTGCTTTGTGTGTGACAGACAGCCAGGAGGCCAAAATCCCTGAGGAAGAAAAGCCAGTCAGGGGCCAGAACCTTGTAGCAGTAGTGCTACAAAACTCCATGCTGCCAGCGATGGGCCAAAGAACTAAGGAAAAGAAAGAAGGGGGTAGGACTGTGGGATAGGATACCATGTATGTGTATGGGGGAGAGTAGGGAGGGGGACTGTAGAGCACTCTACCAGCCCTGAGGCCAGTCCAGGGTCATAGGTCAGTACAACAGGACAAAAACAATAACACCATAATGAAAAAAAAATAATAGAAGAGAACTGCCCAGAACTTCTGAACATGGAAAACAAAATTCTAATTGAAAGAATTTACCTGTATGGAACTACCAAAGAAAGAAATTTCTGGTCCTGATGGATTCACAAAAGAATTTTATCAAACTTTTAAAGCATGCTCAGTACCCCTATTTCACAAATTATTCTCAAAAATTAAGAAAGTACCCTACCATAATCCTTTTATGAAACAAATATAGCCCTAATACATAAACCAAAGGAAGATAAAAACACAGAAAAAGCTATACCCAATATATTTTCTCCAATAAAAATTTTTTATCTTAATTTGTTGATATATTTTGTTTTTATATTATCTTCATTTCTCAATATATCCCTCTTCCTCATTCCTTGTAACTAGATTTTTTTAAAAAATTATTTATTTTTAACCTAAAACACAAACAGTACATTTCCAGGTAACACAGTACAACATAAAAAGAGCATCTGACATTTTTCTTTGAAGTAAAAGTGATTTTTTTAACTTCACTATCTTCTTCTGAGTATGAACCCAGGTTTTCTCTATCCCCATAGTAGCTATCTATAATCAGGTTCTTTCTGTTTTGCTTAGTCATTATCATTTTTAGCAGCTTATTGTTATAGTCAGGTTCTTTTCTACTATTGTTTTCTGAGTTCTCTCTGGGGGCCCTGGCCATCCCACTCTACCTTTAAGCCATGGGGAGGGTTTCCAGGCAAGATGTTACCACAAATACTCTTACTCTCTGCAGTCCCTCGCACAGTTGCAAACTTCAGCTCACCCCTCTGCTCTGGAACCAAAACTAGGAACTCTGCTCTCCTGCAAGGGCCCACAGCCAGTAGATTTCCTGTCCCTCTGCTACTGCATTCACTGGACATGTGCTCATTCCTCTCCTCCACAGCTACATCCCAGAACCACATCTGGTTAGCACAACTAGATCTGGCATCATTCAACAGCAGAAGAACCTTCAGTCCTCCCCTGCTCCGTTGTCTGATCATCACATGATCCATGAGGTAAAAGTTCCTGAAGCTGAGTCTGTGTGCATGACCCAGTGCCTATTCCTTGTTGATTCAGTGAAGTCTGCCTAGAGATGCCTGCATTTCCATTTGGTCAAACCTAAGTCAAGTCTTTCCCAAGGTCCACCCAAGCTGTCTTAGGAGGACAATTGCTTTACCTCAACTTTTAATTTTTTGTGTCCCTCAAAGTTCACTTTGAGAAGATATTTTACCTTGTTTGTGGGAGAATTTTGGAGAGTCCTGTACTTCCTGACCTATTCTGCCACCTTCCCAGAATGCTCTGAGCCCAATATCATTAGTGAACATTCAAAAATTTTAAATGAAATTCTATCAAACTACAGCTATTTATTCAAGAAATCATTCATTATGATCAAATGGGATTTACCAGGGATACAAGGATGACTCAACATTAGGAACAGTCAACATAACCAATCATATTAAAAACCAAAACATGATCATCTCAATAGATGTAGAAAAGGCCTTTGGCAAAATACAACATTCTTTTACATTAATAATCCTAAAGAGTATAGGAATAGAGAGACCTTTATTTATTTAATATCATATCTCAAACCAAAAGCAAGAACCATACACAATGGAGATACACTAGAACCTTTTCCAGTGAATATGAGAGTGAAGTAATCATTCTCTCCACTATTATTTGATATAGCTCTGGAAATGCTAGCAATGGCAATAAGACAAGAGAAAGAAATTAAAGGAATAAAGACAGGTAAAGAGAAAATAAAACTATCTCTGCTGGTGATACAATGGTTTACTTGGAAAGCCCCAGGAAATCAACAAAGATTAATTGAGACAATACCTTCAGCAAAATTATAGGCTACAAAATAAAGCCTCAAAAATCAACAGCATTTCAACATGAAATACTACAAATAAAATTAAAAATAAAACACAAAAAGAAATAATAACTAGAGAAATCCCATTCCAAATAACTATAAAATGCTTAAAGTATCTGGGGATTTACTTCCCAATGCACACAAAAGATTCATATAAACCCAATTATAATATGCTCCTTAAAGAAATAAAACGACAACTTAAAAAGCTGGAAGAATATTCAGTACTCGGGGCTATGCCATGCCAATATAATAAAGGTGACAATACTTCCAACATTTAACACTATATCAATTAAATTACCAAGGAAATACTTTTCAGAACTTGATAAAACAATAACAAAATTAACTTAGAAAAATAAAAGAATATCAAAGGGAATGATGAAAAGAAGTAGGATGAAGGAGGTTCCCAGGGGTTTTGAATTTCCAGAATTCAAATTAAATTTTAAAGCAGAAATTATCAAAATTATCTGGTATTAGCTAAAGAACAGAAGGATAGATCAATGGAATAGAAAAGGAAGGGAGATTCAGAAACAATGGACCTCAAGGTAGGGGTGGGGCAGAGCCAAGATAGCAGAGTAAAAGCAGGGACTTGCTTGAGCTCACCCATAAACCCCTCCACATAACAGTAAAAAATGACTCTAAATAAATTCTAGAGCAGCAGAACCCAGAAAATGCCAGAATGAAACACATTTCCAGCCAAAGAAAGCCTGGAAGGTCAACAGGAAGGGTATATCACATCAGGCTGGGAGCAGAGTGCAGTCTAGCGTGGGCTATACTGGGCACAGACAGGGCCCGAGCAGGCCTCAGGGGACTGAATCACTGTCAGCTGTGGAGATGTCCAGACTTCTCAACCCACAAACACCAAGAACAGCGTGGAAGGTCAGTGGGGAAACTCTGTGGGACCTGGGTGAAAGAGGAGCACATGTCTGGCCCCAGTCCAGGAGCAGCTGGGGTGGCAGTGAGAGCAGCGGCAGCAACAGTAGCAGAAGAAGAAAACAAAGTCGAAACTCCTATATCAAAAAACTCCAAGAAAAATATAAATTGGTCGCAGGCCATGGAAGAGCTCAAAAAGGATTTTGAAAATCAAGTAAGAGAAGTAGAGGAAAAATTGGAAAGAGAAATGAGAGTGATGCAAGAAAATCATGAAAAATTAATCAACAGCTTGCTAAAGGAGACCCAAGAAATACTGGGGGGAAAAACACCTAAAAAAATAAACTAACTCTCTTCTCCTCCCCAGATTCCTGTCTTCCCATTAGCCACTGCTTCCACCAGAGAAATGGCAGCCGCTAAAGTACTGAAGATTGGTAGGAAGCTCTATGAGGGTAAAACAAAAGAAGTCTATGAATTATTGGATAGTCCTGGGAAAGTTTTCTTGCAATCTAAAGACCAGATTACAGCAGGCAATGCAGCTAGAAAAAAAATCACCCAGATGGAAAAACTGCAATTTCAAACAAAATTACCAGCTGTATTTTCAAGTTGTTACAGGAAGCAGGTATCAAAACTGCTTTCACTAAAAAATGTGGGGAGACAGCTTTCATTGCACCTCAGTATGAAATGATTCCAATTGAATGGGTATGCAGAAGAATTGCAACTGGCTCTTTTCTCAAAAGAAATCCCAGTGTCAAAAAAGGATACAAGTTCTACACACCTAAAGTGGAGTTGTTTTTCAAGGATGATGCTAACAATGATCCACAATGGTTTGAAGAACAGGTTATTGCTGCAAAATGATGTTTTGCTGGAATTAACATAGATCAGACTGAAGTGGATATCATGAGTCATTCCACACAAGCTATTTTTGAAATACTGCAAAAATCCTGGTTACCTCAAAACTGTACACTGGTTGACATGAAGATTGAATTTGGTGTTGATGTAACTACAAAATAAATTGTTCTTGCTGATGTTATTGATAATGATTCCTGGAGACTCTGGTCATCTGGTGATAGAACCCAACAGAAAGACAAACAGTCATACCAGGACCTTAAGGAAGTGACTCCTGAAGGCTCCCAGATGGTGAAGAAAACTTTAAATGGAAAAGAGTAGATTTGCTTTATAAGGTGGAAAGTCCATGCAGAGTTGTGGTATTGATGGGCTCAATTTCTGAGATTGGTCATTGTGAAAAAATTAAGAAGACTTGTGGAAACTATGGAACTTGGAAACTTGTGAAAACTTGTGAACTTCGAGTAACATCTGTCCATAAAGGACCAAATGAAATTCTAAAGATTAAAGCAGAGTATGAAGGAGATGGTGTTCCTATTGTATTTGTGGCAGTAGTTGGAAGAAGCAATAGTTTGGGACCAGTAATGTCTGATAACACTGCATATCCAGTAGTCAACTGTCCTCCACTTACACCTGATTGGGGAGCTCAGGATGTGCAGTTCTCACTTTGAATGCCTAGTGGTCTTGAGGGAACAGCTCAATTTGCAATCAGATATTTGGATTAAATAAGCATTTGGTGTGGGCTACACTTTGAGAAAACATATTAAACACATGGGTTTCCTTGAAGCAGGCAGAAAAGAAAAGCAGAGAATGCAGTTTATAAGAAGAATGTAGTGCATTTTTAAAAGTAGAAAACAAAAAAGATTCTAATTTAGCTTCAAAAAGCATTACCAATCAGGCAAGAGAAAAGATTGTTCTAAACTAATCATAGAAAAATACTAATAAAATTTCTTACTTGATTTTGTGTCCATGGTATGGTAGCATGTGTGTGTATCTTCATCTTTAGTATGTATATTCCTATTTATAAGAAATTTTGTAATCCTGTGTAGAAAATCTTTTTTACGATCTGTTTCCAATGTCTAGTAATCACCATAGTGTGGTATCAGTGACATGCAGTTCATATCTTGAGATATATGATAAAGTGTTATTTCCTATCACAGAGCTAACTCTCTAAAATTACTTCTAGACTTTGCAAACACCCTACATGTATAAGGTTAAAGCAAAAATATATCTTGGAAATGATGGTAAGAGCCATGGCTTTATCTCCTGTTTTACATTACAGTTGATTAAAATCTCTTATGTTCACAAAAAAAAAAAAGACTAAACCAAATGGCAAAAGGGGTCCAAAAAGTCAATTAGGAGAAGAATGCCTTCAAAAGTGGAACTGGCCAAATGGTAAAGGAGATCCAAAAGCTCACTGACAAAAATAATCCCTTAAAAATTAGAATGGAGCAAATGGAAGCTAATGACTTTATGAGAAATCAAGATGCTATAAAACAGAAGAAAAAGAATGAAAAAATAGAAAACAATATGAAATATCTCATTGGAAAAACCACTGGCCTGGAAAATAGATCCTGGAAAGATAACTTTAAAATTATTGGACTACCTGAAAGCCATCATCAAAAAAAGAGCCTAGACTTCATCTCTCAAGAAATTATCAAGGAAAACTGCTCTGATATTCTAGAACCAGAGGGTAAAATAGAAATTGTAAGAATTTACTAATCACCTTTTGAAAGAGATCCCAAAAGGAAAATTCTTAAGAATATTGTAGCCAAATTTCAGAGTTCCCACATCAAGGAGAAAATATTGCAAGCAGCCCGAAAGAAACAAATTTGAGTGTTTTAGAACTACAATCAGGATAAAACAAGACCTAGCAGCTTCTAGATTAAGAGATCAAAGAGCTTGGAACATGATATTCCAGAGGTCAGAGGAGCTAGGATTAAAACCAAGAATTACCTACCTAACAAAACTGAGTATAACCCTTTAGGGTGAAAAATGAATATTCAATGAAATAGAGGACTTTCAAGCATTCTTGATGAAAGACCAGACATGAATAGAAAATATGACTTTCAAATACAAGACTCGGGAGAAGTGTGAAACGGTAAATAGGAAAGAGAAATCATAAGAGACTTATTAAAGTTGAACTGTTCACATTACTACATGGAAAGATGATATTTGTAACTCACATCTTTGTCAGTATTAGGGTAGTTGGAAGAAATAGGTAGGTAGGTGGATAGATTGATAGATAGATGGCACAGGATGAGTTGAATATGAAAGACTGATATCTAAAAAATAAAATTAAGGAGTAAGAGAAGAATATATCAGGAGAAGGTGAAAGGGAGAAATAGAATGGGGTAAATCATCTCATAAAAGAGGCAAGAAAAAGGTTTCACAATGGAGGGGAAGAGGTGGGAAGTGAGAGGTAATGAGTGAACCTTACTCTCATCAGATTTGGCTTATGGAGGGAATAACATACACGCTCAACTGGGTATTTGACCCTACAGGAAAGTAAGGGGGGAATGATAGAAGGGATGGCAGTTTGGGGTAGGGGGGAGTCAGAAGCAAACACTTTTGAAAAGGGACAGAGTCAAAGGAGAAAATAGAATAAAGGGGGAGGATAGGATGGAGGAAAATATAGTTAGTCTTTAACAACATGATTGTTATGGAAGTGTTTTGCATAACTACACATGTATAACCTATATTGAATTCCTTACCTTCTCAATGAGAGTGGGTGGGGAGGGAAGAAGGGAGAGAATCTGTAAGTCAAAGTTTTAAAAACAAATGTTAAAAATGGCTTTTACATGCAACTGGGAAATAAGAAAGACAGGCAATGGGGTAGAGAAATCTATCTTGCTCCACAAGAAAATAAGGGGGAATAGGATAAGTGGGGGGCATGATAAAAAGGAGGGCAGACTGGGGAAAGGAGTAATCAGAATGCATGCCATCTTGGGGGGGGGGGTAGAGAGGGGAGAGATGGGGAGAAAATTTGGAACTCAAAATCTTGTGGAAATGAATGTTGAAAACTAAAAATTAATTAATTAATTTAATTTTAAAAAACAATAGAACTCAATAACCCAATGTCTGACAAAATGGAAAACAAATTACCTAGGAAAAAACACCCTATTCAATTAAAAAAAAAAACTTCTGGGAAAACTGGAAAGCAGTCTGGCAGAAATTAGGCTTAGACCAACACCTTACAGCATATTGCAAAATACATTTTAAATGAATACACCATGTAAATATAAAAGATCATATTACTAAAAAATTAGAAATGAAACATTATACCTCTCAAAGCCATAGGTAGGAGATATATTCTTAGCTAAACAAAAGATAGAGGCTATTATAAAAGATATAATAGATAACTTTGATTACTTGAAGCTTGAAAAGCTTTTGCACAAACAACATTAATTCATCTAGGATAAGAAGGCAAGTAGTCAAATGGGAAAAAAATTACAACAGATTTCTCTGATAACAGTTTGGTTGTACCTTAAGGAAGCCACTGATAAGGAAAAAGTCCCACTATATTTCAAAATATTTTTAGCAGCACTTTTTATGGTAGCTAAGAACTGGAAACAAAGTATATGCCCATTAATTGTGGAATGGCTAAACAAATTGTATGAAAGTAATGCAATATTATTGTGCTGTAAGAAATGATGTGTATGATGAATACAGAGAAGAATGGAAAGATGCTTAATAAAGTAAGGAAAGCCAAGAAAACAAGTTACACAGTGACTATAACAATGTATATAAAAAGAATAACACACCAAAAATTTAAAAGTAGATGTAATACAAGTATAAAGATCAAGCTAGACTCAGAATAAAGAGATATCAGAATACATCTTCAACTACCCCTTCGTGAAGTTGGGAGGGCCACATATTGCATATGTTTTCAATCATTTTCAACATATTAATTAGCTGTGCGTACCTTTTTTCCTCTCCAAAAAATACCATTTGTCATCTAGGATGACTCTCTGGCAGGGGGCATATTTAGAGGAGATATACTTTGATACTAAGCTGGTATAGAAACAAAAAAATTAGTAAAAACTTATTTTTAAAAATAATATCACCTACCTCTCAGGGTTGTTGAAAGGATCAAAATGTTCATAAAGAACTACCTGGCATACAGCAAACTCTATGTAAATGGTAGTTATTAGTATTATTATTATACTATTAGTAGTAGTAGTAGTAGTAGTATTACTATTGCTATTATCAGTATGTAATTACATTACTATTATTCTTAGTCATTATTATTATTACTATTATTGGAGGTAGGATCATCAAGACTTGGCAACTAACTGAATATGAAGGTGAAGGTGATTGAACTGTTGAGGAGGATTCCAGGGTTTTGAAATTGCTAAGAGATTGAAAATGATCCCAAGATTTCAAAATTGGATGACTTAAAGGATCTCAATGCCCTTAAAAAATAATAGGGAAGATGGCAAGAGAGGTGGGTTTAAGGAAAGGAAGAATAGAAAAGGACTGGAGAGAAGAGAAGAAAGAGCCTTGTGGTACATCCAGAGTTAAGTCATGGAATATTGAAAGTGATCCAGAAAAGGAGACTGAGCTGGACTGAGAGAAAGATAGAAGAACCAAGAGACTGCAGTCATATGAAAATTCAAAGAGGAAAGAAGGTAGTCAATCTTCTTTGTAGTGCAAGGCAAAGACAGAAAATGTCATTATTGGCTTTTGCAATTAAAAGATCACTGGAGAAGGTAGTCAAGATGGCTACATCTTGAACAACTACACACCAAAAAATCATAAGTAATATAACAAAATAATAAAGATTAGGTAATACTTCAATGAAAAGAGATGGGAAGATAACCCAACCTACCCCCTTAATGAAGGTGTGAGGTCGATAGGTGTTAAACAAGTGTCTGAGGTCACATTTGAATTCAGGTCTTCCAGTCTCCAGGTCTAGCAGTCTATCCACTGTGCCGGTCAACTAGATTTTTGCCAGCATTCTACTTTTGTAAGGAAGTAAGCAATGATTTTTTTTTAAATGCTAATATCAAATATTTTAAATTCCAGAGACCATCCTGTTTCTCTCAATTTTCTACATGTTTTATGACTAGATATATGAATATGTATATACACAACATTATGCTATCATAACTACATAATAATTAATCACCAAAGATTAAAGTATATTTAGACCCAAAACTTAATAGGATGGGAAAATTATAGCAATACCTCATTTAACACACTATCGCTTGTTGTCCTTCATTCTTGAAGAGGACCAAAATGACATCACTATGCTACAGTCAAGTTTAAATGTGTCTGACTGTGGCTGATCAGACCAATATGAGCTCAGAATGCTCTACCACAGATAGAGCACAAATAATCTGCATGAACATTTGGGGTGGATTCTCTAAATTTGCACATCCTATGTTTCCTTTGAGTTGTTTCAATTCTGTTTTGCTTATAGAGCACAGCACCTTCTCTGATATGGGGACATCGTGATAAGCAATCCTGTGCCCATGTCTCCCACATCACACAATCAATTCCAAAATTCTTAAGAGAGGCCTTAAGGGTGTCCTTGTATTGCTTCTTCTGCCCACCAGTTGTCCATAAAATAGTCTTTTTGGCAAGCGTACCTTTTGCATTCAAACAACATGCCCAGCCCTTCAGAGGTGAGCTCTCTGAAGCAGAGTTTGAATGCTTGGCAGTTTAGTTCACTGGATGTCTTCCTGACATGATGTCTTCCTTATTTATCAATATAATCTTTGTGACCTGAATTCTATTTAAATATATTAGAAAAAATAATTCCCTCACAGCAGCTTTGTAAAGGATACTCGGACAATGTGATTAACTTTCTTCCACGCTAATTTGCCCATTTCACAAATTCATATTTTTTAATATATGATTTCCTTAAAGCAGGGCCTCTTCTGCCTCACCGTTATAATTCTTATTTTATATTTGTGGAAAATAAGTACAAAGAGAGCATAATTATTCTACAGTCAACAAGGAAAACTGAAACTACAATTCAAATCTTCAGATTCATTCCGTATAAGTACTTACTAAGTAGCTGGTATTTGTCTACTAGGCTCTCCACTGTGAAGACATATTTACCTAACCTCTCTGAATCTTGAATTTCTCATTTATGAAACAGAAATAATACCTGTCATATCTACTTCTCAAGGTGATCATGAGGATCACATTAGATATTTTATGTAAAGTGTTTTTAAATTTCAGTTATTTCCAGACACCATGCTCAATAATATGGGGGTTAGAAAAAGTTTTGGTCTTTTCTCCTCAAGGAACTTTACGGATGTCTTAAAGCCTAGGCTAGAAAAGTTTTGTTGCTGTTGTTGTTCTTATTATTGTTGCTAATAATCATACTAAAAATGTCAACTTCAGGAAAAAAAAACTTCCTTTTGTTCCACAAGACTTATCAGAGATAGCATACTACCCTTCCTGAGCTGCCTTTCAAGTTCATTACAGAATATAAGCATTTAATAAAGCTCTTGATGAGCTTTTGTTGACATAAATCCATACCTTCCGTTGTAACAAATTAATAAATTCATGCACCAGCAATGCTGGTTAAAATCCTTCCATGGTCTTACAGATCTCTTTCCCAGGGTCTTTCCACGAGCTTTCCCTTAAACTTGAGCCACATAGAAATTTTTTTTTTAATTATGCTCTGTGAAGAGTAGGGCAATCCATCTTTATGGAATCCAACACGACCCACAATACTTCTATGTTGGAAGCCTACTACAGTGCCTACTTATACCCGGCACCTAACACAGTGCTTTGCACATTCACATTTGCTGCACTGAATTATTCCAAGATCAGCTAAAATATCACCTCCCACATTAGGCCCTCCTTCATTCCCCCAAATCCTAGGATCCTTCTTCCCCCTCAAAAAAATTACCTTGAACTTATTGTGTATATTAATTTGTAAATATTGACATCTCTGCATATCTCACCCAGTTGAACCTAAGCTATCTGAGGCGCGGACTGTTTCCTTTCTGTCTTTGTAACTCCAGAGCCCAGCGCAGTCCCTGGCACATGGCATAAAATATTTGTTGATTTGATGAGTTGAACTGAGTTAATCGATAAACATATACATTCCAGAAATGAGCAGGCCATTCAGGAATTCTGCCTTGACGTTTATCGTTTGTACCATTTGTGGAGTGTAAGCTCCTTCAGGACAGGAACAGTCTCATTTTTTTTTCCAGTACCCAGTATAGTGCCTAGTGCAGAGTAGAAACTTAGCAAACACTCGTTGAATTGAATTAGCTCCAAAGTTTAATCTTTCTTAAAGAGATTCTTCTGGGTTCAATGGGATTTGTCTGAACCTAATAGGTTATCATGATGTACTTAATAATAATTAGTGACAGTAAGAACCAGGTGCCTATGTTGAGGGGAAGCTCTGAATTCCACCGCTAATCATTCTATTTAAATGTTATGTTATCACCTGTGGTCAGTGAGGTTACCTCATAACTCCAAACTGAAAAAAGTCATCAAATGAATTCCAGGATGATGAGTGCCTCGGTCCTCCCTTTCCTCTTCTCTTCATTAGGTAAAGCGTGAGGGCAAATGCACAGTAAATGCAGAACATCTGCTTCACTTCTTAATGAGCCCATATTTGGGGGACTTTGGGAAACCTAACTGCCTATGACCTCATAGTCTTAAGTCTCTAATTCCAGAGAGATGCAAACCAGATGAGGAAATGTGAGAGGAGGAGTATCTGCCAGAGTCCCTGGACTTGTAGGCTGGTCTAGTTCTTTTCCTCAGAAGGTGTTGAAAGCTTCCTTGAGTCTTAATTGGCTCAGGAGATGAAAGACTGAGGTCATTGGTGTCAGTTTCCTGGTCAAAAAGCCACAAGCAGCTTGTATTTCTCAAAAGCTTGACCAGCCAATGACAGAGGCAACACAGAAGCAGGGCAACTGTGTTCAACTGAATCAATGAGGTGTCTTCACTGAATATTCTCCTAGGATATGCTCCCCCTGCTATGAATCATGGGGTCATAGATTTAGACAGAGACTAGAAGAGAACTTAAAGGGTCCAACCCTCTCATTTTACAAATAGGGAAACCGAGGCTTAGAGAGGTTAAGTGTCTTGCCCAACGTCACACAGCTAAGCGTCTGAAGCAGAATTTGAACTTAGTTCCTCTGACTCCAAGCCCAGAGCTCTATCTGATGAGCCACCCAGCTAGAACTGATGTCAGTATCAAACTTTAGGGCAGCTGGATGGCACAGTGGATAGAGCGCCAGACCTGGATTCAGGAAGACTTAAGTTCAAATCAGGCCTTAGATACTTACTAGTTGTGTGACTAAGGGAAAGTCACATGACCTTTTTGCCTCAGTTTCCTTATCCATAAAATGAGCTGGAGAAGAAAATGGCAAACCACTCCAGAATCATTGCCAAGAAATCCCTACATTGGGTCACTAGAGTTGGACATGACTGAAAGGACTGAACAATAACTGGAACAAATCAAACCTGAATTACCAAGTGACAGGCTGAGCTAATCCTTTTCAACAATGCAGGACCAGGCCAAGGTTGGACTTTCCCAAACTGTTTCATTTTGAACAGAAGCCATCCCAGCAGAGCACTCAATGGAGTGGGAAAGATGTGTGACACTTTCCCCCTCTACAACGTTCAGGAAGGATGCCTCTTCCTCAGGAAGTCTACCACCCAGCCCCAGTGCTTGGTCTTCCACTGGCTCAAGTGGAAAACATCCCTCCTGGGGTTTTTCTTTCCACCCCAGACCCCACAGGGGAAGGCTCATCTTCTGTCCTGTCAATTGCACCTATACAATCCAACTGCTCCCCCATACAACTGCTGTCTCCTCCCTATCTGTTCCCAAGCTGTTCCAGGACCAAGAATTCCTAGTTATGGCTCACCCACTGTAGTTCTTTTTTAATGCTAACATACTTCTCTTAGAAGTGTATGTTTTGCTCATCTGGGTATCTTACCCTACAGGAAAGTAGGGGGGAAGGGAATAAAAGGGAGATGACAGAAGGGAGGGCAGATGGGGGGGGGGGGAGAGTAGTTAGAAGCAAACACTTTTGAAAAGGGACAGGGTCAAAGGAGAAAATAGAATAAGTAGGGGGTGAGAAAGGATGGAGGGAAATATAGTTAGTCTTTCACAATATAACTACTATGGAAACGTTTTGCATAATTACACATGTACAACCTATATTGAATTGCTTGTCTTCCCAGTGGGGGTGGGTGAGTAGGGAAAAAGGGAAAGAATCTGGAACTCAAACTTTTAAAAACAAATGTTAAAAAAATTATTTTTTTACATGCAACTGGGAAATAAGATACACAGGCACTGGGGTACAGAAATCCATCTTGCCCTACTAGAAAGTTGGGGGTGGTTGGGGGAGGATATAAGAGAGTGCAGATTGGGGGAAGGGATATTCAGTAGGCTCACTGTCTTGGGGTGGCAGGGAGGGGAAAGACAGGGAGAAAATTTGTAACTCAAAATCTTGTGGAAATGAATGTTGAAAACTAAAAATAAATAAAGAAAAGAAGTCAAAAGAAGAAAAAGAGTTACCTGGAAAAAAGATAAAGAAAAAAACTTTGGGGTTGGGGATTAATGCATTGTTTTGAATTGTTGATGAATTAATTGTCAATAGGAAAGGCTAATAAAAGAACTTTTTTCTAAAAAAAAAAGAAGAAGAAGAAATGTATGTGTTGGAGGGAAAGAGGAAGGAGGGAAGAGTAAGGCAAGAATGTCCTTTAGCTCAATATTCACTTTGTAGCTTTCACAAGCCAGCTTAGCCATATTGCCTCTGGGAAGAGACTCCTTGGTAATACAGTATATATACACTTTGCATTGGCTTTCACAGGTTCCAGCTTCTGAGGTCAGTGGCTATCATGTCATTGGAATGACAAAGCAATTGCCCTGATAACACCTAGTCAGGAACTTAGAGGCTACATTTCTAGATTCTGGTACACAATATAAAGCTTTAGAACCAAATGAACCTGATGTCTCTCCACCGAGAGAAAGCAAATGATAAGAGTTGGAAATGTTGGTTAAATCCCAGGTGGCCTCCCATTCACCCATAATACATGTCTGCCATTTGTGAGTAGCGTATAATACATCATTAACCACCATAGTTTCCTTACAAAATGGGGCCTTCATTATCCTTTCCAAATGCCTGCGGGCATATATGATATACATACTTGGAAAGAGAGGCTGCAAGAGCCTCTTACCATGAAATAGCCTTGTTTTCCTTTTCTCAGGAGACCATGCATTGATTCCAGTGATTTTTATGAAAGGTTTTTATTAGCCAGCATGACCTCTAAGATGTGTGACAAGAAGAAATAGAGGTTTGACTCTTGTTTCTGGAGGAATGTTTCTTCCTGCACATATTTCCATTGCTCAAACCAAAGCATACCTATGGTTTTTAAGATAAGCCTTAATCGTTTCCGTGCCCACCTAAAATTCCTTTTCCGCCTGCTGGGCTTTCATTTTATTTTTCTTTTGACCACTCAGAATGCAAAACAGGAATGTTTTCAAACATCAGCCGTTTTCTTCATGGTGTGTGAAGTTGGGTGACGGGCTATACAACCGTATTTCCTCTCAGCAGATTTAATAGCTTAAAGCCAGCCTTCCACTGTCAGCCATCCATTCTCTCTTCAGTCCAGGCCCTGAAACTCCCATTAAAGTTAATGGAGACAATTATGCCTACAGACCAAAGGGAAAATAAACCCCTTCATCTGTAAATTAGCCTGATTCCAGTAGAAGATTTTCTATGTCAAAGCAAGAAAGAAAAACATGAAAACATGCCAGTCACAAGCTAGTCTACTTAAAAATCTAAAATCAATGTTTGTAGGTTGGGGGGTATGGGGAGGCTTTCCCTCTCTCAGAACAGAAATGGACAATTGAGAAAGCTCAACAGTTTCTTGGGACACTGGGTCACTAAATTGTCTATCCGTGATTTTCTCTACCATATCTACTTAGTAAGAAAAAAAATCTCTAGTTGTTTCTTAGTGTCCTCTAAATTTCTACTTTTGTTATAGTCTTTCCTATTCTCCCTCAATCTTTTTGTTTCCCCCTGCCCATTTTTAAATATATTTTTCCATCTATTTTATATGTACTTATATCTGTCTATGTCGTGTCCCCTGACAGAATTTAAGCTTTTGAGCGCAGTGAGTGTTTTGGTTTTGTCTTTTAAGTCCCATCATGGAAGCACAGTACCTAGCACAAAGCATGCATTTTAAAAAGTTGGCTGATTCATTGGTTGATTATTTTTAACCTTATGAGTCAAATTTTCCTTTCCAATAGGTGCTATGGGAACATTTCTGTCTGTTCTTCATTTATGCTGTTGCATTGAAATAATTAATTTCTCCATATTCAGGTTTGAGGGAGACTTTGAAAGCCAGTTAGCTATAATTTAAATCACTTCCTCTTGTGTGAGTCTCAAGCTGGCAGCCCTGTAAGAATGCTGAAGAGTCCAGCAGCGCTGGCCAGTAACGATATTTGTCAATCAAAAGTTTTGTTGGTAGGTGTTTGGAGGAGATGATTTCTTCCTGGTCTGGAATCTTCATAGCGCAGTGGATAGAGTGCTGGGCCTGGAGTCACAAAGACCTGCTTCCAAATCTGACCTCAGACACTGATTAGCTGTGTGACTCTGGCCAAGTCATTTAACACTGCTGGTCTCACTTTCCCCATCCATAAAATGAATTGGACAAAGAAACGGCAAACCACTCCAGTGTCTGCCAAGCAAACCCCCAAACGGGGTTACAAAGAATTGGATATGATGGAAGCCACTGAATGGTCCCCCAATGACAGCTTGAAGTTCCAGAAAAGGCCTCTTGTAAGAGAAGGTGGACTTTGAGCTGGGAAAGGAAGCTGGGAAAACTAAGAGGCAGAGGTAAAGAGACAGGACATTTCAAGCACTAAGGACCTATGGCCAGGAATGTCAGATTTCAGGTATTGCAGGTAGGCCGGTTATAGCTGGAATGCAGAAAGTGTAGAGAAGAATGAAGTACAAGGGAACTGGAAAGATAGAAAGGGACCAGGCTGTGTGTGATGTACTTTAAATGCCAAACAGAGGAGTTTATACTTAACCCTGGAGATAACAGTGAACCTTAGCAGAGCCAGGATCTATGCTCTGGAAAAATCACTTGGGCAAAAGAGTGCACCAAGAATTGGAGTAGGGAGAAACTTGAGGCAGAAAAGGAGAGAGTTTTAGTGAAAAGATAACAAATTCTGTTTTGGACATGTTGAGTTTTAGATGCCTATGGGACATTCAGTTAGAGATGTCCAAGGGACAATTGTCAATGTGTTATATTTCCCTTATAATCTCAGATTCTATGATATTCCAAGTATGTATAGATGACATACACACACGTGCGCACACACACACACACACACACACACACACACACACACACACACACACCTGTTTGTATCTAATGGTAGCCATCTCTAGGATGGGGGGGGTGAGAAAGGGAAGAAAAAAAGGAGGGAAAGAAAAAAATTTACGCAATAACTATTGTATATTTAAAAGGAACAGCAAGTTATACACAATAGTTTTGCAATTTCATGTGTAATCATCTTTTTAATTATACTATGTTATGGAAATGTTTGTTTTATTCCATAAATTAGAAAAAAGAAAAGAAAAGAAAAACAGGGAAGGGAAAAAAAGGTTTCATGATCCAAAGATGACTATTCATGACAATTAGCATGGCATAAAAAAAAAATCTGCCTGAAAAAAGAGCAGGGATAAGGAATAAGGGACCAGGACTGTGATTTTATTGATATAGAGACATCTCAGAGGAAGAAACTTCTTCTCTCTAGGCAGATCCTTACGTTTTCTACAACTTAGAGAGCTGCATAGAACCCTAAGAGGTTAAGTGACTTACCCAGAGCCACACAGCCTGTATATGTTCAAGACAGGACCTGAACTCAGATCTGGATGGCCCTGAGACAACTAGGTGACTCAGTGGATAAAAGGCCCGACCTGGACTCTGGAAGATCTAAGTTTAAATATGGCCTTAGACACTTACTAGCAGTGTGACCCTGGGCAAGTCATTTTACTTAGTTTCTCCAGCTGTAAAATGGTGATGATATTAACACCTACTTAGCACAATTCCTGATGTATAGCAAGCTGTTAATAAATACTTGTTTCCTTCCTCAGGCCTGCTCTTTATCTGCTACTCTGCAGGGGCCTCTAATAAAACAAAATTAACTTCAAGTCTATGTTGGATCAAAACCTTAAAAGTCATCTTCCTTAGGTACCCTGAGGTGCCAGAAAGATGATAGATCAGTACCAGAGATGATCCTTCTGGTGCTTTCTAGTGACAATCCTATGATTCTATTGTAACAGTCTGCCTCTCTCTGGCCCCACCCTTCCTCTTCCTTACCCAAGGGTGGTTCAAGTAGCCCTAATCCTGTGGCTGTGTAAGACAGAAGGCAGAGGCTGGGGATAGGGACAAGGAGAAAATGAATGCTTAGAATGGAGAAGCATCCAGTTGAAATGATCAGAGAAATGGGGTAGTAGATGAGAATGAGTAAGGAGAGACAAAATGCTGGGTACAGAACCAGCCTTTGGCCACTTTTCTGTGATAAGATTTAATTGTGAGTCAGCTCTCCTCTTTGGGCATGAGCCATGGGCTCAAGCAAACAACACAGGCAGACTCGGTGATTTGTAGTCTGGACAACAGAATCGTGCCTAATAGAGTACCTAATATAGATTGCTGGCAGAGCTAGACCTCAGCCACCTGGAGAGACAGAAGCCAAGTGAAGAGCCTTGCAGCCCTGAATCACCTCCACTGCCAGGACCCAACCTTTCAAAGGGTTTTGCCAAAAATGGAAAAGCCCTGGGGGTGGTCACCTGTTAACTCCTCCTGGGAGAGGCTGGGAGGAAGAACTGAGACACCTGGGCTTTGGGCTTCCTGATGACCCAAGCAGGTGGTGGATGCTGGGACTGGGAAGGATTCTCAGTCTGGGAGGAGATGCCCACAGTGGTTACTTTGATGTATTTGCTTTTGATTCATTTCAAATATAATGATTAAAGAGTTACATAAAAAATGTTTTGTAAATGGCCACAATCGCAGGGATGGGATGAAAGTTGGAATGGGTGGGGACATCACAGGTCAAGAGTCAGAGTGTATAAATCCACACCCAAAACTACAAGGAGCAGGCACTATCCATAAGGAGCAGAGACAAAGGAGTGATTCACAGAAGTTGGCATAAATCTTGAAAGAGGCTCTGAGAGCCTGTGGTTGGTACCCCCAGAGCACCCTCTGGGGTTGGGTAGTATATGACAACTAGGGGGAACACTTGCTTAACCAGTACCTGTACAGATTGGTCTTTGCCTTTGAATGGGATCAGGTTCTGGTCAATATCGCCCCCTGGTGTCATACTATGATCAAAAATTCTACTCTAAAGTTCATAATGAGTTCCAGACGAAAGGGCCCCTTCCCCTATAACCGCAGCTACATGAATTACAGTTTTAAATATTTTTCAGGCACCAAATTGACTATTTTTATTATTCAAGAATGATTTTTAACAGATACAGAAAAATCTGGGGAACTCAGGAGTTAACAGAAATATACCAGA
>CM053581.1:456002015-456020761 GCA_028627135.1 Pseudochirops cupreus
AATCTGAGAACTCCTTTTTAATTGGGAAGAGAATAAGAAAGACAAGCAGAAGGAAAAACAGTGAAACATATACTTTTTGTCTCCCATGAAGAACTTTCATTGTTAGAAATACTGAACATGAGTCTTTGCTGCTTTTTTTCTTTATAGTAACTTGACTTCTTTAGTTATTATATGAAGCCTTTCCTGAGTCTCCATTCAAACCCCAGATGCTTCCCCAAAAACACTTCCCAAAAAGCTAGCAAGTATATATTTTTAAATTAAGTTATACATTTCTTCATTTTTGTATTATGAGCATTTATTATATTTCCCTCCCACTGTCCCTGCCAAGTGAACCACAGTTAAATGCATAAATAAATAAACAGAACCTCAAAACACATATGCATAGTCCAGCAAAACAAATTCCCAAACTGATTACATATGAAAATGTCTGCTTCATTTCTGCATTTTCAGTCCATCGCTTATCAGGCAGGAGTTGGATAGAGTGTTTCATTTTCAGTTCACTGCACCCATAGATTATCATTGCATCAATCACAATTCTGGACTCTTTCAAAATTGTTTATCTCTACAGCGTTGTTGTCATTATATAAATTGTTCTCCTAGTTTTGCTCACTTCTCTATCAGTACATGAAGGTCTTTCTAGTTTCTTCTGAAACTGTTTCATCATTTCTTATAATATTCCATTATATTTACAGATTATGATTTGTTTATCTATCCCCCAAATAGATGATTGACACCTTAGTTTCCATTTTTTGGTTACTACAAAAAGATCTACAATAAACATATTTGTATATATGACTTTGATCTCACTCTTTGATCTCTTTGAGGTAGGGGACTAGCAGTGGTAGTATTGGTTCAAAAGATGTGCACAGTTTTGTGCCTTTCAGGAATACTTCCAAATGGGTGAACTAATTCATAGGTGTACCAACAGCACACTAGTGTGCCTGTTAACCCGCAGCCTCTCCAATATTTGTCATTTTCCTCTTTTGCCATCTTTGTTAAGCTGATAGGTGTTAGATGGAACCCCAGAAGTGCTTATATTTGCATGTATCTAATTATTAGTGATTCAAAGCATCTCCTATGGTTCTTAATAGTTCCCATGTTTTCCTTTTATTGTAATATGCATATATGTATACATATGTGTGTGTTGTCTCCCCCGAAAGAATATAAGCTCCTTTAGGGTGGAGACAATTTCTTTTTGAGTTTGTATCTCCATTGTCTAGCACAGAGTCTGGCATATAGAGATAGGACTGGGTCTGTCATTTCATTAGTATAGGAAACTTCCAATGAAGAAACTCCCTCCACCTATGTATTTCAGTACCATCTCTACAATGTATAATCTTAGAGAGTTGCCTAAGACTGAAAAGTTGAGTATGTCTATGACATGTCAAAAGTGAGTTTCTGACTCTGAGGATCCAACTATGCCAAAGTGCCATTTGACACATATTAGGTACTTATTAAGTTTTCATTGCATGATCGATTAATTGATGTAATGGATATGCTGTTACAAAACTAGCATAGTGAACAATGTTTTAGAAAATCCTGAACACACTTACAAGTGACTCTTGAAATGTTCCAACTTTGCTTTGTAACATCCACCCATAATGAATATTTTCATTTCTTCATTCAATAAATATTTACTGAGCACTTGTATGTAAAGGACTATGCTAGGTACTATGGAAGATATTTACAAGGTTGGGTCCCTTCTCTTAAGAAGTTTATAATTTAAGTCAGCGGTTCTCAACCTATGGGTCATGACCCCTTTGGGGGTCAAACAACCTTTTCACAGGGGTCGCCTAAGACCACGGGAAAACACATATTTCCGATGGTGTTAGGAACCGAGACACAGCTCCTCTATCTCCAGGCGGGTCCGCCCACATGCAGATACACCCACATACGAGTATTAAAGGGTTGCAGCATTAGGAAGGTTGAGAAGCACTGATATAAGTCATGCCCACCCTATGAATTAGGAAGCAAATTCTAGAATACTTATTTTGCAAAGTGATAAATTCACATCATCTATAACATCTCTAGGAAGATCTTAACTAATCTATAATTAATAATCATAGCTAACATTGATGTGTCATGTTAAAGCTTATGCAGAGCTTTATGTGTGTGTATGTATATGTTTGTATATATGTACTCATTTAATTCTTACAACTATCCTGTGAGGTGAATGCTATAATTATCACAATTTTACAGATGGAGAAACTGGGGCTGAGAAAGTTTGTGACTTGCCTATGTCACATACCTAGTAAGTATCTGAGGCAGGATTGAAATCCACATCTTCCTGACTCCATATTCATCTCTATCCTCTATGCTACACTGCCTTCAGTTCAGATTTTGGACTAATGGGATCAATTTCTGAAGTGAAACACAAATATTGGGTAGTGTAGGGACAAGAGGGTTGAGCAAAAGTGAATTTAGTCCTGGATACCAGACTCCTACAGGGACTTAATGACCCCATAAGAAAACTAAAAGTCTGAAGAGGATAGGAATAGAATGAAAGCTTAGACCGTTCACTCTTTTCTAGGTTAATTATTGGGAAAAATACAAGAAAAAGGCTGATGAGAATGAGATGACCAGATCCCGGGCTCCATCTAGAGCAGCAACTACAGCCACCAAGATGTTGATGCCCAAGAAGAACCGAATTGCCATCTATGAGCTCCTTTTTAAGGAGGACGTGATGGTAGCCAAGAAGGATGTTCACATGCCAAAGCACCCTGAGCTGGCAGACAAGAATGTGCCCAGTCTCCGTGTCATGAAGGCCATGCAGTCTCTAAAGTCTCGTGGCTATGTTAAGGAGCAGTTTGCGTGGAGGCATTTCTACTGGTACCTCACCAATGAGGGCATTCAGTACCTCAGGGATTACCTTCACCTTCCCCCTGAGATTGTGCCTGCCACGCTTCGAAGAAGTCGTCCGGAGACAGGAAGGCCAAGGCCCAAAGGTCTAGAGGGTGAGCAACCTGCCCGACTTACTCGAGGTGAAGCTGACAGAGACACATACAGACGAAGTGCTGCTCCTCCTGGTGCTGACAAGAAGGCTGAGGCTGGGGCTGGGTCAGCAACAGAATTCCAATTTAGAGGTGGATTTGGTCATGGACATGGTCAACCTCCTCAATAAAAACTGTAGAGATATGTTTGACATTGAATAAAATTTGGGAAAAAATATTAAAAAAAAAAAAGAGAGAGAATGAGATGACCAGATTATTTTCATCAAAATGTGCCAAGAATATACCAGGGATACAATAAACTAACACATTTGTCCTACATATGAAAGGGTTTACATAGGAGGTAAAAGCATGAGGTATGCCATTCTGGAAACCCACACAAACCTGGCCACTTCTAAGTTTCCAGCTACATTCTCTAACTTCTCATTTGACCAAATATATAATTTCCTTTTTCAAATCTTAAAACGATGAATAATATCAGTTTATAAAAGAGTATTTGAGGCTTCTCAGATCTTAAAGAGTTCCTGCAGGATAACATTTTAATGAGTTAAGTGTAAATGAATAAGAAATACGTGCAATGTATATTTTTATCACAGGACAGAGTTTAATACACTGGGGGAAACAAGTCATTGCCTAAATGCACATTGGGATTCAGGGTATCTAAAATGCTTGAAAAAGAGTTTGGCACCATTAACAAATCCATTTACACCTCTTTTTTCCTTTCTTCCATTCCCTGAAAGGTGTTGAGAACATTCACTGCATCCCAAGTACATGATAACAAGAGCCAGTGGCCAGTATGATTGGTCTTTATAACAGCTTTCCTGAGAGAATTAGGATTTCCCCATAGATGTTGCAATCAGTAAATATGAGCAGCAGAGATGACCTTCATATGTTCTCAGTTTCCTTCCTTACTGTGAAAAATCTGTTTCTAGTGTTTTGGTTAATTGTGATTTCAGTGACTACAAGGAACTCCAAGTAGAAAGTAGAAATTCCTTCCTCTAAATTACATTGGCAATTAATTGATAATTTATATTCTTAGAGAATTGACTGGAGTTTCTAACAGGAATGAAATGTTGTATTTTGTAAAAAGTTTTGTTTTTCTACAATTTTGAAATAATCATACAATTTTTTTGTTTTATTCTTAGTATGGTCATTATTAATATGGTTGGTTATTAATGTGGTCAGTTCTGTTCGTAAGTTTCCTAATATTGAACCAGTCTTGCATTCCTCATAAAAACCTAGCCTGGTTATAGTGTTATTAATGTTTGCAATATAATGTTATGATTTCCTTGTTACTGTTTTATTTAAAAGTTTCACCTCAATATCATTAGGGAAATTGATCTATAGTTTTCTTTCTTTATTTTGGCTCTCCCTTATTTACGTATCAAAATAATATTTATGTCATAAAAGGAGTTTAGTACAAATCACTATTTATCTATCTTTTCAAACAGCTTATGTAGTATTGAAATTATTCTTTAAATTCATGGCAGAATTTGCATGTAAATACATCTGGCCCTGAGGTTTGGGGGGAGATTGTTCATTTTTTTTTCTTTTTAACAGTATTTTATTTTTCCCAATTACACATCAAGACAATTTTTAGCAATCATTTTTACAAGATTTTGAGTTCCAAATGTTTCTCTCCCCCTCCTTCACCTCTCCTCTTCTGAAAATGATAGGCAATTTGGTATATAGTGTTATGTGTGTGTGTATGTGTATATATATTTATGGTATATATGTGTCCTCCTGTAAAACATACTTTCATATTAGTCATAGTTGTGAAAGAAGAAACAGATCAAAAGGGAAAAAAACGCAAAAAAAGAATAAAACAAGTGAAAAAAAGTATGATTCAATCTGCATTCAGAGTCCATTACTTCTTTATCTGGATGTGGATAACATTTTCCTTTATGAGTCCTTTGTTTGGGGTCCTGGGTCTTGGATCATTGTATTGCTGAGAAGAGCTGAGTCATTCAGAGTTGATCATCACACAACGTTGCTGATACTGTGTACGATATTTTCCTCATTCTGTTCATTTCATTTTACATCAGTTCATATATGACTTTCCAGGTTTTTCTGAAATCTTCCTGTTCATCATTTCTTATTGCACAATAGTATTACATTCATGTACCATAGCTTGTTCAGTCATTCTCCAATTGATGGGCATTCCCTCAATCTCCAATAGGGATGTTATTAATAGTTTCATACATGTAAGTCCTTTTCACTTTTTTATGATCTCTTTTGGATACAGACTTAGTAGTAGTATTGCTAGATAAAAGGGTATACACAGTTTGGTTGCCCTTTGGGAATATTTACAAATTACTCTCCAGAATGGCTGGATCAGTTCACAACTCCACCAACACTGCATTAATGTCCCAATTTTCCCATGTCCTCTCCAACATTTATTATTTTACTTTTTGTCATATTAGTCCTTCTGATAGGTATGAGGTGGTATCTCAGAGTTGCTTTAATTTGCATTTCTCTAATCAAAAGTGATTTAGAACACTTCTTCATATGCCTATAGATAGCTTTGATGTCTTCATCATTAAACTGCCTGTTTATACTCTTTGACTATTTATCAATTGGGGAATAACTTGTATTCTTATAAATTTGACTATAGGAGAAAGAATCTGGAATCTGGAGTTCCATAATCAAATGTTATGAATGTGTATCTATCTATCTTTGTATGTATATATATATATATATATGTATACAATTATTATTATTATTATTATTGACTACATCCAACTGGAACTTGAGATACACAGGCACTGCAGTTGGGAGATCCATCCTGCCCTACCAAAAAGTGACATAGGAGAGAATAGACTGGGGGAGGGGGGAAACACTGGGATGGCTGTTTTGGGGTGGTGGGCAGGGGAAAGACGGGGAGAAAATATGTTACTCAAAAAAATTTAATAAAATAAATTTATTATTAAAAAAATAAATAAATTTGACTATATATTTGAAAAGTGATGCCTTTATCAGAGACATTTGTTGTAAATATTGCTTCCCAGTTTTCTGCTTTCCTTCTAATCTTGGCTGCATTGGTTTTGTTTGCACAAAAGCTTTTTAATTTAATATACTCAAAATTATCTGTTTTACATTTCATAATGCTCTATATCTCTTGTTTGTTCATGAACCTGTAACTCACTTAACTTCTCCTTTAAGAATTTAGATATTATCACTTGGTACATATATGTTTAGTATTGATATTACTTCATTGTCTATGGTACTTTTTAGCAAGATGTAGTTTCCTTCCTTACCTCTTTTAGTTAGGTCTATTTTTGCTTTTGCTTTGTCTGAGATCAGGATTGCTACTCCCATTGGGTTTTTTTTTTTAACTTCAGCTGAAGCATAATAGACTTTGCTCCAGCCCCTTACCTTTATTCTGTGTGTGTCTGTCTGCTTCAAGTGTATTTCTTGTAAAGAATATATTGTAGGATTCTGGTTTTTGACCCACTCTGCTATTCACTTCTTTTTTATGGGAGAGTTTATCCCATTCACATTCACAGTTATGATTTCTAGCTGCATATTCCCTTCATCCTATTTTTTCTCCTGTTTTTCCTCTCTCTCCTCTCACTCTTTACCTCCTCAATAGTCTTTTTCCTCTGTTTACCATCTTCCCTGGTCTTCTCTCTCTTCTTTCAGCCTTCATCCCTCCCCCACTGCCTGCTACCTTTACTTAATTTCCTCCCCTCCTACCTTCCTGTTAGATAAAAATTGATTTCTATATTCAGCTGATTGTGTCTATTATTCCCTCTTTGAGCCAATACTGATGAGAGTAAGGATCAAGTGATGTTCATTACCCACTCTCCCATTTTTCCCTCCACTGTAATAGGTGTTTTGTGCCTCTTCATGTGAAATAATTTACCCCATCTTACCTCTTGCTTCCATCTGTAGCCGGTGTACTCCTCTTTCTCATCCCTTAATTATTTTTTTGTCATTCCCTCAAATTCACCTTATACACATACCCTTTGTCTATGTGTATTCCTTCTGGCTGTATTATTAGTAATACAATTATTTAAAATTACAGGTATCATCTTCCAATATAGGGATGTAAACAGTTCAGCTCCATTGAATCCCTAATGTTTTCTTTTCCCTTCTTTCCCTTTTTAGGCTTCTCTTGGGTCTTAGGTCTTAATATTGGAGATCAAATTTTTTATTTAGCTCTAGTCTTCTCCTTATGAAAGCTTGAAATTCTCCTATTTCATTGAATGATCTTTTTTTTCCCTTGGTGTATGTATTATGCTTAACTTTGCTGGGCAGGTAATCACCTTTGCCTTTGGGAATATCAGGTTCCATGACCTCCGATCCTTTAATGGTATAGCTGCTAAATCCTTGGTAAGCCTAATTGTGGCTCCCTGATATCTGAATTGTTTCTTTCTGGCCACTTGCAGTGTTTTTTCCTTCATCTGATGGTTCTATAATTTGACTATAATGTTCCTCAGAGTTTTTATTTCAAGATATCTTTCCTGAGGTGATTGGTGGATTCTTTCAGTGCCTATTTTGCCCTCCAGTTCCAGGATATCAGGGCAATTTTCCTCGATAATTTCTTTGAAGGTGCTGTCCCAGTCTTCCTTTTGACTATGAATTTTAGGTAGTCCCACAATTCTGATATTGTCTCTCCTGGATACATTTTCCAGGTCATTTTCCCCATGAGTTATTTTACATTTTCTTCTATTTTTTCATTCTTTTGATTTTGTTTGATTGATTCTTGATGTCTCTGAGTCATTAGTTTCCCTTTGCCCAATTCTAACTTTTAAGGGGTTGTTTTCATCAGTTAGCTTTTGTACTTCTTTTTTCATTTGCTCAATTATACTTTTTAGGGAATTGTTTTCTTCAGTGGACTTTTGTATCTCTTTTTCCATTTGGCCAATTCTACTTTTTAAGCAGTTGCTTTCTTTTTCCAAGTTGCTGACTTTTTTTTTTCATATTTCTCTTGCATCATTCTCATTTCTTTTCCCAATTTTTCTTCTACCTCCCTTCTATGATTTTTTAGCTCCTTTTTATGATCTTCCATTAATTCTTTCTGAACTTGATACCACTTCTCACTTTGCCTGTAGGTGTTCTGCCACTGTTCTCCTGAGTTTATCTTGATCTTCCCTATCAACTAATAACTTTATATGGTCACATTCCTTTTTTGCTGTTTTTTTGCTCATCAATTTTTGGCCTTTTTCCTTTCTTTTAAATTTGAGCTCTTATCCCATGGTAGAAGGGGTACTGTCTCAGGCTTCTTGTTCCTGGGGTTGCAGGCCCTGGCTATTTATGTGGTGCTACAAAGATGTTGTCCTGAGGCCCATGGGGGATCCTCATGTCTGGTGAAGTGGGAGGTGGCTGAAACTGCTGAAGGTCATAGGGGTCTAGCAGCTTACCTGGTACTGAGCTGGGGTCCTAGTGGTGGTGTCTGGTGTGTACTGAAGCCCAGTGAGACTGTGTTTCCCTGGAGCTACACTGAAATACTTGGTGGTCTGGATGCCGGAGGCTGCTTGTCTACCCGGGGCTGTGCTGAAGCATGTGGAAGTCTGGCCCCTGGAGAATGCCTGTTTGCCCAGGGACACACTGATGAAAGTGCTGGTTCTCTAAGGTGGAGTCCTCCAGTTCCTCTGGCTATGCTAAGGCATGTGGGGGTGGCAGGTGGGAGGAGGGAGATGTCCTGGTGTTTGTGTTTGCCTGATCTACCACACCGAGGCTCAGGATCTCTCCCTGGTTTGCTGAAGTGGGGCATTCTGCTGGCTTGTTGGGATGCTTCCTGTCCTGGAGTGCATTCCCTAAGTGAGACAGACCTTTCTTGCCAATCTTTCAAGTTTCTTGGGCTAAAAGATTGTTTCACTCTGTCTTTTTGCTGGTTGTGCTGTTTGAGAATTTGTTTGGGGGCATTATTTTATGGTTATTCGGAAGTAAATATTGGAGAGTTATGGAGATTTACTTCTTAATCTGCCATTCCTGGAAGTCTCCATCCATTCTTTTTTCTAAAATAGAGTTATTTTAGTGTTTCTTTCCTTTTCTATTAATCTGGGCAGTTCATATTTTTACAAACATTGATTCATTTATTTATATAGTTATATTGGTCATATAGCTGGGTGAAATAGTTCCTAAAAATTCATTTTATTTATTCTTCATTGGTTGCAAATGAATCTTTTTAAATATTTTCATAGGTAATTTGGTTTTCTTCTTTCTTTAACCATGTTAGCTAATGGTTTGTCTATTTTATTATTTTTAAAAATAGCTCCTACTTTTATATTATAATTGAATGGTTTCTTTGCTTTTAGTTTTGTTAATCTCTCCTTTGTTTTTCAGCATTAGTACTTGGCATTTAATTGTGGGTTTAATTTGTTGGTTTTCTAAGTCTTTTGGTTGCATGCCCAATGTGTTGATCTGTTCTTTCTCTCTTTTACTGATATAGGTGCTTAGAGATATATTTCCCCCAAGTACTGCTTTTAATATGTTTTCTCACTGTTGCCCTTATCTTTAATGAAATTGTTGTTTCTATGATTTGTTCTTTTACTCACCCATTCTTTAGGATTAAGTTATTTAGTTTCCAATTAATTTTAGTCTTTACTTCAATGGTCCTGTATTGAATATAATTTTGACTTCATTATGATCAAGAAAGATAACATTTAATATTTTTAAAATATTTCTGCTTCCCTGCATTTGTTTGAGGTTTTTATGCCCTAATATATAGTCATTTTTTTTTTGCAAAGGTGCCTTATATGGCTGAGAAATGGGTATATTCCATTCTATCCCCATTCAGTATTCTCCAGAGTTCAATGAAACCTTTCAATCAAGCATTTTCCGTAACAAGGATAAGCTAGAAGTCTTTATATAGTAAACCCAAAAGAGCAAGGAAGAGAGAGGATACTGCCTAAAGAGAGTCAAACTGCTCCAAACTGCTCCAAATAGAGCAGATCAAAGCTTCTATGCCAATCAGCAATTGAATCCCTCAATCAGCCTGTGAGTAGCCACTATACTTCCATCAACCTCTTAAAAATGGTTATGTCAGAAGGAGAAAAAGGTTAGGAGGAAAGATCATGAGTTCAGTTTTCAACACATTGAGTGTAAGGTATCAGCGAGACACCCAGGTAGAGATGTCTTGAAGACAGACCAAGATGTAATTCTAGAGCTCAGAAGAGAAATCAGGGCTAGATGTAATAAATGTGGGAGTCATCTGCATAGAAGGGACAATTGAAGCACCCTTAGGCAAAGTATAAGACAATCTTCCTAACTGTGGAAGCTCCAACACTCCAGGCTTTCAGAAATAAACTAAAGTACTAAACAGAGAGAGTCTTGCATTGGCAGAGAGGACCAGATGATCTAATAGGTCTTTTCTATCTCAAATTCATGTGATTTTACAAATAGCAGAGCAGTGTATCAAAATACAAAGACTCCATTCCTTTCATAGATTCTACTAGGGTACAATTGATACTAGATTAGAAATATTTCAGCTAACAAATTCCACTTGTAGGAGTAAGTGAGCAAAGGGCATCTGAGGATGAATTTGTTTTCCTTGACTTCCTTCTGAGGATTTTTCACTTGCTTGCAAATTTCAGCTTTCAGTAGTTAGTGACTGATCACACAGCTGCCACATTGAGTTAGCTGGGTGTGGCTACAATTCAGAATGGAGACAGTTTCTATTTTATATTGAGGTCATCCAAAGTGAGTCTTCTGGATTGTTCCATAACTTTTCAGCTTTATAGTCAGAAGGGACCTCAGAGGTCATTAAATTCAACTTCCTTATTTAACAAGCAGAGACACTGAGACCCAGAGAAGTAAGTGACTTGCCAAAGGTCATTCAGCTAATTTAGTGGCAGAGCTTAAATTAGAATCCCAGTGTTCTTATCACTGTCCTGCAGGGATAAAACATTAAGTCAGAAGTAAAGGTTAGCATAAGCAACAAAGAAGGTAATAATTTTAGTGAAAGTTCTTGTTCTGTAGATGGACAACAAGGTTGTCAGTTCAATTCACATCAATGGATATATATTATATATTGATGGAGTAGTTTCTGTGTGTTTGGAGCAGAAAAAGAAGTAATATACTAATGACAAGACAATGAGAGACATTATAGCAACCATGAGCACTAGAGGAGGGGCAGCTAGGTGGTACAGTGGATGGAGCACTTGCTCTAGAGTCAGGATGACCTGAGTTCAAATCTAGCCTCTGACACTATGTGACCCTGGGCAAGTCATCTAATCCCAATTGCCTCCAAAAAGAAAAAAAAAACAAAACACTAGAGGAATAGATGTCCCAAGACTAAAATAAATTAGTCAAATGTAAAGGAAACCAGGTTGGTGACCAAGTAAAGGTGCTCATAAATACTGAAAACAAGGCATCCATAGCAAAGAACTGGAAAAAAAATAAATGTCCATCAGTTAGGGGATGGCTAAACAAATTGTGGTGCATGAATGTATTGGAATATTACTATACTCTAAGAAACAACAACTTTAAAGAATACAGTGCACCATAAAGGGACATATGAATTGATGATGTAAGATTAAATAAGCAGAAACAGGAAAAAATATATACAATGACCTGTTATTGTTCTGTCATATCTGATTCTTTGTGACCCCAAGGACCATACTGTCTGTGGGGATTTCTTGGAAATGATACTAGGATGGTTTGCTATTTGCTTTTTCAATGGATCAAGGCAAGCAGAGGTTACGTGGCTTGCCCAGGGTCACAGAGCTAGTAAGTAACTGATGCCAAATTTGAACTCAGGTCTTTCTGACTCCAGACCCAGTACTCTATCTACTGAGCCACCTAGCTGCCTGTAAAATAACTACAATAATGTAAACAGAAACCACACACACACACACACACACACACACACACACACACACACACACGCTGCCCAGTGTATAATTACAACAATCAAGCTTGGTCTCCAAGAGAAATAAGAAGGCTTCCGTCCTTGACCCTTTTTCAGAGGTGAGTGACTACGGACGTGGAATACTGTATATATATTGATATCTCTTGGTTAGTTTTTCAGAACTATTTTTTTTCTCTTGCCTTTTAAGATTCTTTCTGATAAAGGATGGATAGAAGATTAATCTGGAAATGAAGATGATGTAATAAAAAGGATAGGAATGGGGATTTGTGATTTCATTTGTACAGGGAATTCCCAGATGAAGAAGCTCCCTCTCCCAGTACAAGTCAGTACTTTCTCTACAACTTAGAGTCTTAGAGAGTTGCCCAGGGCACTGAGAGGTGGCTTGCTATGACTTACTCCGAGTCATAAAGTCAATATGTGGCAGAGATGGGACTTGAAACCAGGCTTTCCTGGCTCCAAAGTCAGGTTTCTACCCAACAAGTACAATGTACAATGTACAATCTACGATATGCAAGGCAATACAACATACTGTCTCTCTTCAAAACAAAATACATTAATAATAACTGTTTTAAAGTATCTCTAAAAGGAAAGAAAATAATGCCTCAAACACAGTGTCTCTATTCCCTAAAAAATACCTTGCTGAGAACCACATCCTACCCCCTATATGAGAAGTGAAGGAAAGACAGAAAAATATCATAGATAAGTTGGATAACTTTGAAAGTCAAATGCTTAGGGGTGGCTAGGTGGTACAGTGAATAGAGCACTGGCCTTGGAGTCAGGAGAACCTGGGTTCAAATACAGCCTCAGACACTTAACATTTACTAGCCATGTGACCTGGGGCAAGTCACTTAACCCCAATTGTTCTGCCTTCCCCAATCAAAAAAAAAAAGGCAAATGTTTATTATATATTTTTAAAAGGCAATCTCTACATAATAAAGATTTGTAGTGTTGTGTATAATCCCTTCCTCCTGTCCTACAATGTGTATGGAAATGCTCACTTTATTTGATGGTTGTTAGGTTTAGAAAAAAAACAAAGTAAAACAAAAATCTTGTCTCTCAAACATTAGCTGCATTACACTGGGCAATTCACTTATTCTCTCTGAGCCTTAGTTTCTTCATTCATAAACAAGAGTGTTGAACTAAATGCCCTCAAAGGTCCCTTCCAGATCTGAACAAACAATTCTAGGAACCTAGATCCTAAGAAACTAGTCCGATATTAATATACTTCTATAATAGTGCCTGGCACAGCTCTGGACCTGCAGTAAGAACTTAATGAATGAGAGCTGAATGGTTCTGTGACTGAATTAATAATAATGATAATAATACCTTTCCTGCTAAGCACTCAGAGTGATGTTGAAAAGGTAATAAAACACTCAGTGGCCTGATAGATTGCAGTGAACTTACCTGTCCAAATGACTGGGTAAAGGTCTCTAAGATAAAGCATTTCAATGAGTCCTTCAGAAAGGGACCTCATTCACTCACATCTTCTGTCTTGGTTGTCCTCCCTCTGTGCAAAACAGTAATTGAGATGATACCAGAAAACAGACTGGAATATATGATGTGGCTACCACATGAGCAACCAGTGAATGTAAATAATTTTCTTTGTGTGGATGGGTCATGTTCCTATCTAAATTGGAAATCGTTTGGCTGCCATTGGTCCCAGCTAGAGAATAAAGTGCCCGTTTTCCTCATAGATCTCTTCATTAATGACCCTAAATAAATAAATAAATATTGTACAGCTACTCCAATGAACCTAAAGTGTTTTAGGCTGTGCTTTTTGCTGGATGAATGCTCAGATTTGAGCTGCCTGGTGCTGAACAAATTGTATCAATGGGTCTGCGGGGCCATCTGTGGTCTGTCACTCAACTGCTTCTCATGGGCCTTCTGAAAGGCCTGTTGTATAATTTCATTAGCCCTTTCCTGCTTAATCAACCATACCCCATCCCTAAATGATTTGAGCAATACCTTTCATAAAGAAATAGCCTTCGAAAAATGCTTATGTGGCAGCAAAATATGATCTTGTTACGTAATCACTGGTTTGGAGCTGGATGACTTGGGTTCTAGTTTCATCTCTGATACTCTCTCATCTCATGACTTGCGGTAAGTCACCCCCCTCTTGATGCCCCAATTTCCTCATTTGCAAAATGATGATAATAGTAATTCTATTACTTACCTTCCAGGGATCTCAAAAGAATTAAGAGAGACAAATGAATCTTGTTTGTAATTGGAAAACTTAGATACTCCTACTTTACTAAAAAATAGAGTTCATCCTCTTTGAGCTCCCTCTTCCTCTCTACTCCACATCTTAAAACCCCTGTGCATTATCCTCTATTCTTTCTTCCTTTGCTTCAGTCCCCAAGGCCCTTCTCTCTGTCAAGGTCAACCTATCTTCTTCTGGCTTTGATCCTTTCCTCTCTCCTCCCATACTTGCTTCTTCTATAAATCCCTCTATCTTCTCACATATTCAATTTCTCCTTATCAGTATATGGGCCCCTTCCCCTGCTGTCTACAAACATGCTCTGGACTCCTCTGTCCTTTAAAAAAAAACCTTCACTTAACCCTGCAGTCCTCTCAAGGTATAATCCTATATCTCGTAGCATATACGGATCCCTAAACCCAGACACACTGCCCCAGGTTTAAGATACTTTTTGAGTCCATAACTATCTAAAAACTACAGCCCATGTATAGCTTTCCCTAATATGTTTACTTTTCTAGTCAATCAAAATGCATAATTATTAAGAAAAATAATATTAGGACATTTCCCCCCAAATCCAAGGCATACTGTCTCACAAAGACAAACACCATTAGTGGAATAAATTCAGGTACCCAGAGAATACTGATGAAGTCATATATGTGGGGACTATGTATAGCCAGGATGTTCCTGAGGGGCACACTTATAAGACATTTGACTAGAGCATATATGTGAAAGAACACTAACAGAGGGAATGCATGAAAAGGGTAGTCATGTGGAGAGGCATGTCCAGAGGGAGCGTTTGTGGCTGGGACACAAACATGGAGATACTTCCTGCATACAATGCCATAAGACTGCTGATGCCTTCCAGTCACATTATCACACTGGTCTGTTGCTCACTAGATTGGGCCAATTGTGCATGTAGTTTTATTTAGCCATCACTAGCCTTTCATGTTCCTTCTTGTCCCCTGGTTCCTGCTGGTCTCTGTCAATCATCACTACACTGAGCATAAAGCTTAATACTTTCCTCTGCTTCCAGCTTCTGGCTTCAGCTAGAATCTTCAATTTGAGGTGCTGCCCTCAGAGTGGGTTCTGCTGTTTCTCTTTCAGTCTACAGCCCCGATCCTTAGTTTTTCTTTTAGAAAGGCAGGAATTTCATATATCCAGTCTCTAGACTAGAGAAAAAACTATTAGTTGTTTTATTTTTCCCCACCATAAGAAGAATCTGTTAGTCCTCAATGGCTCTGCTCAGTTCAGGAGCCAAGCTCTGTGGAACACAAAGCAAACAGCCAGTTAATTTGTACCCCTAGGCATTCTATATTTTTTTATCTCTTTTTTTTTTTAGTTTCTGCCTATCTTATGGTCAGAAAGTTCCTGTTTAATCGTCAAATTATACCTTTTGGTAATACTTCAATAGCCTGCCAAGGACTACCTTGATTTGTGATGCTTCAGTTTTCTCAACCACAAAATTCCTTTTGTCTCCCATGCAAATGAATGGTAGGGGGAAAGGCAGGGAGAGGTGAGCTCCTGGGTGGAGCTGTTAGGAGGCATCAACCTTCTTCTCTTCAATCCTAGGTTTCAAATTCCTATATTTCCTATGCATATTTGACTATCAAAAACTCATTCTAAGCTCTGAACCATGTCCTACAGTATCTTCTCTCTTTTCAGAAAAAGTAATCTTTCCAATGGTCTATGTCCTCACCTTCTATTCACTTTGAAACACTTTGCAATTTGGCTTCCAATCCCACCAATTGACTAAAAGCACTCTCTCCAACAATCTCTTAACTAGTAAATCAAACGGACTTTTCCCAGTCCTCATTCTACTTGACTTCTCTGCAGCTTTTGACGCTGTCAGCCATGCCCTCCTCCTGGGTTCTCTCTCATGACACTTGACTCTTCTGGTTGTCCTTCCACCTGTCTGACCACTCCTTGGTTCTATTGCTGGATTCCAGCTCCTGGACCGCGTTCTCCGTGGCTCTCTTCTAGGACTTCTTATCTATCTACACTCGCCCTTGCTTAGTTCTTCTGCTCCCGTGGTTTTAATTATCATCTCAATACAAATGACTCCCAAATCTGTATATCCAGCACCGTACCATACCCCCCAACCTCCACCAGCCCACCAGCCTTGCTTCCAACCTAGCCCTTATATACATCATCCCAGGAAGAAACCCATTATGGAGACTGTAGTGCCAATGCAATATTTACACCACCAACAGTGACTATAAATATTCCCATATCGTGCTCAATTACAAAATATAGCAGACTCTCCATAGAGGACAGAACCAAAACATTTGTTCAGACACTAGAAAACCAAATCCCAAAACCAGTAAGCCAATTCCATCACAGTAACAAGGAAATTAACAAACCATAACAACACAGAGAGCCATAGCATCCTTTAACCTTTCCACAAACCTATATTAGATCACTATTTACTCATGAGCCTGACTCCTTGCCTGAGCATCCTCTCCTGCAGTCTTCTAGTCTAGCTCCCAACTTCCTGTGGCTCTGCTCTACCCTTCAGTAAACTCCTCCCATGTAACTACATTCAGCCTATTAGGGGGCAGGGTTTATCTTCAAAGCAGGGAAGCTTCCTGTGGGCTCTGCTACACCCTTTAGCAAACTCCTCCCATCACAGGCTCCATGTGATTACATTCAGCCTATTAGGCAAAGTTTACTTTCAAAGCAGGGAAGGTCTTCAAATTCCCCCAGGCCTATTAATGGGCAGGGAAGATTTTCAAATTCCCATTCCCATTACAGAGACACAACTTGGTAGCTACCTCAATGGGTGCTGAAGTCCTTGCCCCCTCATCAGCTATAGCTACTGAAGACCTGAAAAATAAAGTTCTAATGGCTAAAGTCTTTGGCACTATCTTTGGCACTTATGGCACTTTGGTTGAAAATAAAAATTGGATATAATTATCACTAGGAAAAAAACATTTAAAAAGATGAATTGCCATCTCCTTTGCTGCCACAATGTAAGGATGCTGAGGCCTTTTCAAATACCTGAAAACTTCCATATGTGTTGTTTCCTCCATTGGAACATGAGCTTCTCAAGAACAGGGACTGTCTTACTTTCCTATTTGTAACCCCAGAGCTTACCCAGGACTTGGCACATAGTAAATCCTTTTTTATTCATTCCACATTGCTATCCTATTGAAATCCCAGAGTCTATTTAAAATCATTTTCTTCCCCCTAAAATTTCATCCCTTCCAGACTTTCCTGTTTCTAAGGTACCATTCTTCTTTCTGTAACTTTCAGTTCCAACCTCAGAGCCCTCTTTGACTATTGCCCTCTCTTCCCACTCCCATCTCTAATCAGTTGCCAAGTCTTTTTCATTTGACCCCTACATTAACTCTCACATCTACCTGCCTCTATGTACAAAACCACTACCCTAATTCAAGTCTTTATTCTGTCTCACCTGTACTTCTTCAAAAACCTTTATCAACTCCCCATTTCCTATAGGATAAAAATACCAACTCCTTGTCCTGGTCTTCAATGCTCTCTATAGTCTGTATCCCATCTTCCTATCCAAACAAACTTATTTTCATATTGCTTTCCTTCACAAACTCTAAATTCCAGCTTATCTGTTTACTGAACTCAGCATTACAATTCCCACTTCCAAGTCTTTTCACAGGCTTCCCCCTCCCCACAGCGCTTGGAATGAATATTGTTTTTACTTTTGTTTTATCAGTCTTAGCTTCCTTCGAGCTCATTCCATACGCCACCTTTTGCACAAAGCCTTTCCTGGTCCCCACCCCAGTCATTCTGCCTTACATTTCTTTGTATTTGCCTATCTATGTATATTTTGTATCAATAAAATTAATTTGGTAAGCCCCTATGTGCCAAGCACTGTACTAGGTGCTATGGATAAAAATATGAAGAGAGAATAAAATAAAGCCTGCTCTAAAATGAAAACTTCATGAGGGCAACTCTTTTTGAGGGATTCTTATTTTATGTTTTTGTATGCAAAGCACTGAGTATAGAACCTTACAGGAAGTTAGTGTTTAATCGATCAGTTGTTGGATTGAATTGATTTAGACACTGAGATGAGTCTGTAATCTCATTGCCATGCATATTCCCTTCACCAATGCAAGTCCCAACCCCACTACAATTTTTATAGCTTACGAAGTGTTATATAATTATCAGCAATTAATTAAGGCAAAATGTACATGATGTAAAAACAAATAATAGCAATAAAAATTTTTAAATGAAATGATTCCTTACTTTGTCCTTTGCTGCTCTACTTCACGGGGCCCTTGGACTTTTCCGGCTGACGTGCAGCTGAAACCTTCAAATTTAGTACCTTCTCCCAATAGAACGTTAGCTCCTTGAGAGCAGGGCTAGATGGTCTTAGTTTTCTATTTGTATCGCCATAACTTAGCCCAGTGTTTGGCACACAGAAAGACTTAATAAATGCTTTTCATTCATAGCTTGTCATTAATGGTCAAACATTGGACTGACTCTGACTTTGTTGCTATTAATAGCTAATAGCTAGTCTCCATATAGTACTTTAAAGTTGGCAAAGCTTTTTTATATCTCATTTGATATTCACAGCTCTATTGGGTATGTGCTATTCTTATCATCCCCATTTTATAAATGAAGAAGCTTGGAACACTAATGTACTGTTGGTGGAGTTGTGAACTAGTCCAACCATTCTAGAGAACAATTTGGAACACCACCAAAAAGCTATAAAACTCTGCATACCCTTTTGACCAAGCAATACCACTACTAGGTCTATATCCCAAAAAGATCCAAAAAAGGGGAAAGGACCTACTTGTAAAAAAAAAAA
>CM053581.1:456021261-456044931 GCA_028627135.1 Pseudochirops cupreus
ATTAGATTGAGAGGAGACAGGGAGAGTCAGAATGGGGTTGAGCATCTCATGGAAGAGGCAAGAGATAATTGTTACAATAGAGGGGGAGAACAGGAAGACAAAAGGGAAAGAGTCAACCTTACTCTCACGGAATTTGGAGTAGGGAAGGAATGATATAAACTCTAAACGGGGCATCTTGCCACATAGAAGAGTTGGGGGAAGGGGGTGAGAGGTGGGGTGATGGAGGGGAGGGCAGAGTTGGGGGGAGGGCTGATGAATGTTCACATTTCTGTAGAGGGACAGGGACAGGGTGGAGAGTGATTAGGGGGGGCAGGATAGGAAGAAGGGACATTTAATCAGACTCTCACAGTGTGCTCATTATGGAGAGGTTCTGCATAATTTCACATGTTCAGCCTGTATTTGATTGCTTGTCCCTCCAGTGGGGGTGGGTGACGAGGGAGGAAGAGAAAGAATCTAGAATCTAAAGTTCCATAATCAAATGTTATGTCCACGTGAGATTTCTATGCAAAGAATATTCAACATTAGGAAAACAATCAATACAATTGCATTGAAAACTAAAATAGCCAAGAACACATGGTCATCTCAATGAATGCAAAAAATCCTCTTACAACATACAGCATTAATTTATGCTAAAGATCCTACAAAGTATAGGCATAAAGGGACCTACAAAAAAAAAGCATCTATCTAAAACCAAAAGCAAGCATCATATGCAATGGGGATACACTAGAATGTTTCCCAATAAACAAGGGAGGGAAGCAAGAACACTCATTTTCCCCAGTATTATTTGACAGTTATAGAAATATTAGCAGCAGCAATAAAAAATAAAGAAATTAAAGGCATAAAGATAGGTAAAGAGAAGATAAAATTATCCCTATGTGCTAATGGTATACTTGGAAAACCCTAGGAAATCAGCAAAGATACTAATTAAGACAATTAATAGTTTCCGCAAAGGTACAGGCAATCAAAATAAAACTTTAAAAATTAGCAGCATTTCTATACTATAATAACAAAACCCAAGAAGGAAAAATAGAAAGAAAAATTCCACTTCAAATAACTACAAAATGCATAAAATATCTGGAGACTGACCCACCATAGCACACAAAAGATTTTTTATACATTAAATTACAAAGTGCTCCTTAAAAAAATAAGGAATATGGGGTAGCTAGGTGGTGCAGTGAATAGGGCACTGGCCCTGGAGTCAGCAGGACCCGAGTTCAAATCTGACCTCAGACACTTAACACTTACTAGCTGTGTGACCTTGGCAAGTCACTTAGCCCCAATTGCCCTGCCTTCTCCCCTCCAAAAAGCAAAAAAAAAAAAAAGGAATGATTTAAATAGCTAGAGGAATATTCAGTGAGTATGGCTAGGTCATGCCAATATAATAAAACTGACAATACTACCAAAGTTAATTTTTACTTTAAATGCTACACCAATCAAACTATCATTGAGATACTTTATAGAACTTGATTAAATAATAATAAAATTTATTTGGAAAAAAACATCTAGAATATAAAATAAAATGATAAAAAGAATTATGGATAAGTGGGGAATAGCACTTCCAGACCTCAAAGTATATCACAAAATAGCAGTCATCAAAAACATGTTATTGGTTAAAAAAAGAGAGAGAGAGATCAATGGAATATATTAGACAAGGAGAATGAGAAATAATATAGTGTTTGATAAAGTAGTAAACATAAATTGTGTAGGAAAACTGGAAAGCAATATGGCAGAAATCAGATTTAGACCAACATTTAATACAAATATTCTATAACACATCCTGAATAGACCCTAATATTAATGATTGGACTATTAAAAAAAATCAGAAGAGAAGCTGATTACTTATTTCTCACAGCTGTGGGTAGAAGATATATTCTTAAGCAAACAAGAAATAGAGATAATTATAAAAGAGACAAGAGATAATTTCAATTATATGAAAAATGAAAAGTATCTGCACAGAAAAAAATTAATGCATCTAGGATAAGAAGGGAAATGGTCAAATGGGGGTGGGGGAATCTTTGTATAAGATTTCGCCAATGAGGGTTTGGTATGCAAGATATATTTTTATATATGTATATCTATCTATCTATCTATCTATCTATCTATCTATCTATATATCTATATATATATATACATATATAACCAAAAGCCATTCCCCAATAGATAAGTGGTTAAAGAATATGAAGAAAGAGTTCTTAAAAGAATTGCAAAGTATTCACAACCACATGAAAGAATGCTCCAAATCACTAATAATAAAGGAAATAAAATCAAAACAATCTAGAGCTTTCACCTACAAATTGGCAAAGATGAACAAAAAATGGCAATGCTCAGTGTTGTAAGGTTTGTAGAAAGATGGACACACTAATATGTTGATAGCAGAGCTGTGAAATGATACAACCATTTTGGAAAGCAATTTAGAATTATGAAAATAAAATTAGTAAGATGTCCAAACCCTTTGAAACAGAGATTCCATTACTGGGCTTATTCCCCAAGGAAGCCATTTCAAAGAAGAAAATTCTCATATACACCAATATATTTATAGGAGCACTTTTTATGATAGCAAAAAACAATAAATGCCCATTGATTAGGGAATGATGAAACAAATTATGGTACATGAATATAATGGAATGTTACTGTCCTATAAGAAATTATGTATGTGATGAACATAGAAAAGCATAGAAAGATGCAGAGTGAAATAAGCAGAGCCAAGAACACGATATGCACAGAAAGTACAACAATGTAAAAGGAAAGAATAATCACACATCAAAAAATCTATAATGAATGTAACAAAATGAGTGGGAGGTCTGCAGGTGTTACACATTGCACATATTTTTGGACTTTTTCAATATATTGATCAGTTGTACTGATTTTTTTTCCTCTTTAAAAAATACTATTTGTTACTTGGGATGATTTTCTAGGAAGGAGAGAGAGATAGACACTGTAGATAACCATGATGATGCAAGAAATGGAAACCATCAATACAAACTTTTTTTTAAAAAGGAAGCAGATCTTGTAGTAAGAATGACTTGGATTACAGCTCTGCCTCTGACACAAACTGGCTCTATAATTTTGGGCAAGTTATTTAATCTCTCAGTGTCCCAGGCAATAAACTCTCTGTGATGTTCAGTCCCAGCCCAGGTGTAGATCTACTTCGCTAAAGGGAATTTCCTCACCAAGAGCTCCTTACACTAATGAAATCACAAGTCTATTCCCATCACTTACAGAACTCAGGCAGCCCCTCTGTCACTCCCAACTTGCAGTGTATGACCAGCCCATTTTATTTTCTAGTTATGCTTATACTAGAATCTGTTTTTATTCTCTTTCTTGTATATGAGCCATAGGATCACAGCCATTGAGCTAATAGGAACCTCATAGGCAATTTAATACAATCTCTTCACTTTAAAAAGAAGGAAACTAAAATTATCTTCTGAAATCCTCTCCAAAGCAGTTCACCACCTAGCTACTTCCAACATGCTCTTTGGAATCCCTGCTTGACACCACTTTGCCACTTAATGTTTCACTAATATAGTGTATAGCAAGGAGTAGCAGATGGGCATAGTGGATAGCAAGCCAACCTTAAGTCAGAAAGGTCTGGTGGAGCCAAGATGGCAGAGAAACCGAGAAAGTTGCCAGAGCTCTCCCCGGTTTCCCGCAAAACAACTTTAAATAAAGCCTCTAAACAAATTCTGGAGTGACAGAACCCACAAAAAGATAGGGTGAAACAATTTTCAAGCCCAAGATAACTTAGAAGGCCTGCAGGAAGTGTCTGTCTCATTTGAGCAAAGGGGGATCACAGACCAGTGCAGGCCATGTCTGGGCAAGTCAGTGGGAGGTTCCTAGCCACAGCATAGATCAATAACCACAGCCTCATGGTCCTAGCTAGGCAGGCCAGCAGCACAGCAGGCCAGTTGTGAGACCTCTGGTCCCAGCATAGCAGGCAAACCACCAGCACCAGGACCCCAAGGCCCTGGAACAACAGGCATGACTAGGCCAGGTCACCCCAGAACAGTGAGCAAGTGGCCAGCCCCAGAAGCACCGGTGCCCAGTCACCAATCACCCTGGCCCCTAGCACAAGAAGCTTTGGACAATGCCCCCTGCATTCCAGGAGCAAAGATCAGCTTTAAAAGTCACAAAATAGGCTGGAAAATGATAAAAAAAAAAAAAAGCCTTGATCATAAAAACCTACTAAGGTAACATGAAAGATCAAAACACAAACTCAGAAGAAGACAAGGTCAAAATGCCTATATGTAAAGCCTCAAAGAGGAATATTAATTGGTCTGAAGCCAAAAAAGTCCTCTAGTAAGAGCTCAAAGAAGATTTTTAAAATCACATAAAAGAAGTAGAAGAAAAACTGGGAAAATAAATGAGAGTGATGCAAGAGAATCATGAAAAAAAGAGTCAACAGCTTAGAAAAAAAAACAACTTCTTAAAAAAAACTTTAAAAAATTCTTAAAAAAGAATTGGTCAAATGGAAAAGGAGGTACAAAAGCTAAGTGAAGACAATAATTCCTTAAAAATCAGATTTGGGCAAGTGGAAGCTAATAACACTGTACAACATCAAGAATCAATCAAACAAAATCAAAAGTCAGAAAGGTCTGGATTCAAATCTTTGGTGGCCCCTGAACATGTCAATTCTTTGTCTGGCATTCAAGGCCTTCAACAACCTGCCACTACCCTGCCTACCTAAAAATATATCTCTTATTACCTCCATTGCATACTTTATACTCCCACAAACTGGACAACTATTTTTTCCAAATAGTCACTGTTTCCATATCTCTCACATGCCTACAATGACCTTCCTACCCATCTTTACCTTTTGAATTCCTCCTACTCATTTTTAAAGTCCAATTCAAATGGATTTTAATATGCTACATCCTCCAGGAAGACTCCCCTAATCCCCCAACAGTAATAACCCTTCTCTTCCAAACTCATAGAACACTTTCATACTTCTCTAACATAACTACCATGTAATATTGTGTATTATAGTTATATGTAATCACATATTATCTCCCTGATAGACAATCAATGTTTCTAGGACTGAGGAACTGTGTCTCAGTTTCTAATGGCCTGTTCATAGAACAGGAGGCAAGATTCTAAAAAGACATCCAGAAGAAGGGACTGATTAGCAAGTCCTCAAAGGTGGTCTATAATAGAATGGTGAGAGTACATCCTCGCTCACCCTTTCTGGGGTGAATTCTTAGGGTCTAAGCATGGTTATTCAGAGTTACTTAACACTCATTTCATTAGTGGTTCCTAGGGCTTCTCCAACTAGTAAAATGCTTCTTCTCCCTTCATTTCACAAATATAGTCTACCTTCCTAGAATTTCTTTTAAGAACCTGAGAAATAATTTTATCAGGTATCACAGGTCTTGTTTGCCTCTCAACTCAGAGACAGGCAATTGGACCTCTGAGAATAACTTAGATGGCAATTTTGTATTTTAAGGAAAAGGACCCTCCAAATAAGGCAAAAAATATTTGTGCACTAGCAGATCAGATTCCAAGATATGACTAGTTATATCTCTTTTTAGAGTTGTGGGGATACCCTTAAGGAACTGTCGGAATCTTTGAATGCTATCAACTCAATCCCTTATTCCTGGTATGTTTCCCCTATTTACTGTTAACACCTCTTCTACACTATTTACACTCCATACTATTGGTTGATTGGTCTATCATTTAACCAATAAATATCAATTAGCTTTTACAAATTTTACTAAAAAGTTTCAACAAGAATCAATGCAGGGACAACAAGGTGGCATGGTAAATAGAGCCCCAGACCTGGAGTCAGGAAGACCTGAGTTTAAATCTAGCCTCAAACACTTAACACTTACTAGCCTTATGACCTTGGGCAAGTCACTTAACCCCAATTGCCCTGCCTTTTCTCTTCCAAAAAGCAAAAAAAAAAAAAAAAGAATCAATGTAAAAGGCACACATAGACACAGGACCACAACCATCCCCAAACTGTCACATACTCTCTTCTCTACCACCTACATCTCTGGGGAAAATAAGCTTAAATTTTAATTGATTGGTACAAAGACCGCACAGGGTCATTCCTTTGCTTGTAGAATACAGCATATGACTGAAATTGCTACTACCATTGCTTGGGCTATATAAGGTGCTCAAGGAGGACTAGCACCTCTGGTGTAAGGATTTACTGAGCCCTTTTCAGGACTGCTTATCCAACTTTGGTGTCTACATGGCATTCAACTCTCACATGTGGTTCTTGGAAGTTGTAACGTGCCCAGTGGCCATATCCCAGTAAATTGTCTCAGCAAAGGGGCTAAACCAGGTTAAGGGTAACCAACAGCTTCCCACTGATTGGTGAGTTAGGGGGATGTCTACTCCAAGCACGTGAAGACTCCCTCTCCCCACCACCCACTCTCCTGGTGGAATGGGCAGATGAGCACAATTTGTTCCAACAGCCGTGAAGGCGGATGAAGAAGGTGATGTGGAGTGCTTAGAGTTTCATCAGATATCAAAGACACTAAGGTCATCTACTGAATCCTGGGTCATCACCAGTCATTTTGATTTTTGTCTTGCCATGAGACTTCAATAACTCCGGAAGAGAGAGTAAGACTAACAACCTTGGGTAACTCTTTTGTTTTGTTTTGTTATTCAGTCATTTTATTTGTGTCCAATTCTTCGTGACCCCATTTGGGGTTTTCTTGGCAAAGATATTGGCCTGGTTTGCCATTTACTTCTCCAGCTCATTTAACAGATGAGGAAACTGAGGCAAACAGGATTAAGCGACTTGCCCAGGGTCACACAGCTTGTAAGTATCTAAGGTCAGACTCTGCCTCACTTAAATCCAATTCACACGTGAGTTGAGACATCGCCCTGTGATGTCATTGGTCATCTTCAAAAACTAAGGACAAACAATAGCTATTGCTTGCATTCTCCCTTTACCATTTTCACTGATGAGGAGCTATTGTACACTGGACCAGCAAAACATTATAGAACAAAAGGAAAGTAAACTGTGATTGAGAACTCCAAAATTTGACAGCAGTCTTCGAGACTGTTGTAAAAATGGATGAGTTAATTGCCAGACTATAAAAATGTGATTATTATCATTAGGTCCTTCAACGTGCTATATATTCCATTAACAGTGTGACACATGCAGAATTGGATAAAATGAACGGGCTTCTCAGTTTCTCAGATAAAACATGGCTAAAGGTTAATTGGATTTCATTTCAGAATCTGTACACCTCCAGGTACTCATGTATTGCAGAATTTAGTAGCAGAGGATGAAAAAAGTCAAATCACTGCAGAATTGAAAAGGTAAATGCTGCCCATCTCAAAAATGTCACAGTCATATTTTTCATTTCGTTTGCTTTCCAAGTTTCCTAGTTACTACTAACTTATAGTTGCACAATCTTGGCATCTACTTCTCATCTTAAGCATTTGTCACTTATGAAGCCTGAAAGACACCTGCAGGTGTACCTCCCAGAGAATAAAGTATAAAATAGACAGTTTTCAAGGTAGAGGGGAATTTAGAAATTTTCATTTTATATACAAGGAAACTGAAGACCAATATAGTTTAATGTCTTGCCAAACAACACACAGGTAATTTGTCAAAGAGCCAGAAATAGAAGGAGCTTAGGCTTCTGGACTCAGTTTAGTCCTTTTAAAAAAAAATTGGGGGGGGGGGAGGGTTCCATTTGAGTTCCAAGCTACTTCCTTCCCTCCTTCCCAACCCACACTGGAGAAGGTCAACATTTGACACAGATATATAGATAGGCAGATGTACACATCCACACATACATATACATACATGTATGTATATGTATGTGTGTATATACATGTAAATGTGCATGTACATATACCTGTGTGTGAAACCACATAATATTTAGTTCCATGCAATCAGTTCTTTCTCTGGAGATAGATAGTATCTTCCTTCAGAAGTCCTTTGTAGTTGATTTGAATATTCATGTAACTCAAAATAGATCGGTCATTTACATTTACTTTTTGAACAATATTGCTGTTAGTGTATAAAATGTTCTGTCAGTTCTGCTCATTTCACTCTTCATTATTTCTTACAAGTCTTTCCATGTTTTCCTAAAATCAACCTGCTTATCATTTCTTACATCACAGTACTATTACATTACGATCATAGACCGCAATTTTTTTAGCCATTCCCCAACAGATAGGTATCCCTTCAATTTCCAGTTCTTTGCCACCACAAAGAAAATTGCTATAAATATTTTAGAACACATAAGTTCTTTTCTGTTTTCCCTTATCACCTTGGGAAACAGACCTAATAATGGTATTGCTGGGTCAAAGGGTATATGGAGTTTTATAAATTTGGGGGGATAATTCCAGATTGCACTCCAAAATAGTTGGATCAGTTCACAGTTCCACCAACAGTGTACTTATATCTCAATTTTTCTACATCTCTTCTAGCATTTGTCACTTTATCCTTATATCATTTTAGCCAATCTGATAGCTTCGGGTACCTCAAAGTCATTTTAATTTAATTTTTTCTAATCAATGATGATTTAGAACATTTTTTCATATGATTTTATGTAGCTTTGATTTCTTCCTCCAAAAACTGTCTATTCACATCTTTTGATTACTTATCAATTGGGGAATGACTCATTCTTTTAAATTTGACAAAATTCTCTATGTATTTGTGATATGAGACCTTTATCTGAGAAACTGTCTATGAATTTTTTCCCTGATTATAAGCAACTCAACCTCAAGCCTTCTATCTATTTCTGCTCTATCAAACAACCCTCGTAATTATAACATTCTTAAGAGTTACAAATATCATTTTCCCACATAAGAAACAAACAGTTTAACCTTATTAAATCCCTTATAATTAGTTTTTCACATGTACCTTCTCACGTTTCTACTGTTTCTTGTAAATCATATTTTCTGTTCAGTTCTGATCTTTCCCTCAAGAATACCTGAAGGTCCTTTAGTTCATTAAATATTTTTTCCTAGCAGGATTAAACTCAGCTTTGTTGGGTAGGTTATTCTGGGTTACAAACCCAGTTCCTTTGCTCTTCAGAACATTATATTCCATGCCTTTCAGCCTTTTAATGTAGAAGTTGCTAAATCTTGTGTAATTCTAACTACAGCTCCACAATATTTAAATTGTTTCTTTCTAGTTGCTTATAACATACTCCCCTTCACCTAGGAGCTTTGAAACTTAGCTATAATGTTTCTGTGAGTTTTTATTTTGGGGTTACTTTCAAGTGGTAATGGGTAGGTTTTTCAATTTCTATTTTACCCTTTAGTTCTAGAACTTCAAAACAATCCCCTAATAATCTTGAAGTATAGGGTCTAGACGATTTTTTAAATCATACCTTTCAGGTAATCCAACAATTCTTGTTTTATCTCTCCTCAAATATGTTTTCTAGGTCAGTTGTTTTTCTAATGAGATATTTCACACTGTGGTCTATATCTTCATTGTTTTGATTTTATTATTTCTTGATGTCTTTTGAAATCATTAGTTTCTCTTTACCCAATTCTAATTTTTAAGGAGTTATTTTCTTCAGTAAGTTTTTGGATTTCTTTTTCTGATTGGTTGACTTTCTTTTCATAATTTTCTTGCTTTTCTTGCATTATTCATTTATTTTCCCAATGATTCCTTGACCTCTCTTATTTGATTTCTAGTCTTTTTTAAGCTCTTACAACAACTTTTGGGGGGGCTTTTGACCATTTTACAGTTTTCTTTGAAGCTTTATAAGAAGCTATTCTATATTCTTCTGAGTTTTAACCCTGATCTTCTTTATAACCATAGTAGCTATCTATGGTCAGATTCTTTCCCTGTTTTGTACTCATTTTTATCAGTCTATTTCTTGGCTGTTAACTTTATGTTAGAGTTGGGTTCTGTTCTTGGCATGTGGGGAATAATGTCTCAGGCTTTAGGTGTTTCCTGTTGGCATTTTCTGAGCTTTATCTGGGGACTTCTGACCTATTGTTCTTCCAATAATCAATAATCCAAGGCCAGGTGTGGTCACTGCTCCTCTAGCTCATACCTTGGTTTATAAGTGACCTCAGGTACTCCTCTCTGTTCCTGAGCCATGATCAGGGGCCCCAGCATCACTGCCACTACAATGACTCCTGTATCCTATAGTGTAGCAGCAAGCACCCTAGCATACCTAAGATGGCTGCTAGCACAGGTTCTTAGATCTGCTTTTCTAAAGGAAATCAACTCAAAATGGGTTAACAATCTTACTTTAAGCAAACATATATCATTTACCTAGTTCAGGGGAAAAAGTCAGCACACTGAACTTCAGAGAACACAAACAGAAGTTACAAGCAGATGAAAAATGCAGACAGAAAAACAGATCAGCAGACAGGCTTCCAGTTGTCTGACCATTACATCCATACATAGTTAGTTACCAGAGAGGGAAGCACCAACATCTGGGTTTTCAAACCATCCGGGGGGCTCAACGGCTTCCCAGAGTCTCATCTTGCCAAATCATACAACTCTGTCCAAAGTGAGCCCCAAAGCAAAACCTCATATCAGGATATATATAGCCTTCTCCTGGGTCAGAGAATGTCACAATCCTCTTGACCCACTGCTCAATCACAAAGTAATAAAGTGTGGGCGTTCCTGAAAAACAAGCCTCCCGCTACAGGCTCCATGTGACCACATTCAGCCTATTAGGGGGTAGAACATATTTTCAAGTCAGGGAAGGTTCTCAGATTCACTTAAGCCTATCAAGGGGCCTAGGGGCAGGGAAGATCTTCAGATTCGCATTACATATAGACCCTCAGGCAGATATAATTTTTAACTCACTCTTCTGCCTTGGAGCCAAAACCAAGGACTCTGCTCTTTTGCCAGTAACCACAAACAAAAAGCCCCCAGCTCTCTGAAATCACACTCACTGGTGTGTGCTCACTCTTCCTCACCCACAGAACAGCCTGGGACCCAGCATGCCCAGGCCCAGTGTCCAGCACCAGCAGAGAGTCTCTACAATCTTTCCCTGATCAGCTGCCCAATCCCCACATCCTCTGGGGAGAAAGCTCCCAATGTAAAACTACCTCAAACACAGCTACCCCCAGGACTTGCTGTTTGTTGCTTTAGCAGTATCTGAATTTCAGTCAGTCCAAACCATCACCCAGGGAGGTCAGATCTTGCCTAACATCCTCCCAAGTTGTGTTAAACTAAATAACTGCTTCATCAAAACTTTTAATTATTTCTGCTGCTCTAAAATTTACTTTCAGGCACTATTTTAAGTTATTTGTGGGGGAATTTGAGAGAAATAGGTAGTTTCCTGCCTTATTCTGCCATCTTCCCAGTCCTCTTTTCATAATATGAGCACTACTTCCTTTGAAATTAATCCAACAAATAGTTAAGCACCTACTATGCAGTAGGTAGCATACTAAGCACAAGACAAAAGGGTAAAAAACCAGTCCTTGCCCTCAATTAGCCTAGCATTTACTAGAAGTTTAATGAATGCTTGTTGATTGAGAAATAAATGCAACATAATTTGAGGCCGGAGAGGATGCTAACAACCAGAGGCATGAGGAAAGATCTCCTATAGAATGTAGCACCTAATTTTAGTTCCAAGGAAGCTATGCATTCTAAGAGGCAAAGGTGAGCTGGGAATGTATTCCACACATGGAAGAAAATCTGTTCAAAGGCAAAGGCCCAGGAGGACAGGTGTGATAGGACCGGTTTTTTCCTGATGCAGTTTCTTCTCACCCACACCATGGGGGAGGTTTTTATCTTAAAAGAGGAAAAGCTGATTGGCCCCAATTTCCCTGATGCTATTCTCCTCATCCCCACCCAGCCAATGTGGAGTAGGCCCAGAACAAAACTGGCCCTGGAACTGTCTGATTCTGGTTTCTCTGATTTCTCTTCCTGATAGCCAGTCTAGGAGCATAAAAAGTCCCAGTCAGTCCCAGGAGGAATCTCAGTGGCAATCCAGACCAACCCCCACCCCTTTTTTTTTTACAGAAACTGGGGCCCAGGGAGGTTAAGTGACCTTCTAATGTCACTCAGTGGTAGGCATCAGAGGCAGGATACGAATCCAGGAATATGTACTCTAGAGCTAGTGTTTTTCCACTGTATTATGCCCACTCCCCGGATAAAAATGACATATTTGTTCTTTTCTTTATTGCTATTTGTTATCTTCAGCTCTGGGACTATACAGATAAGAAATGTCTCCTAGACTCCATCTCAAGACCATGAAAAAAATGATCATCTCTATTAGTGGATATTAAATTTGCTGTCAGCCATGAGGTGAGCCAGACTTTTCCCTTATTTCCATTTCTCCTTCCTTCAGTTCCTCAAGTGGTTGTAATGCTCCAAGATCCCAAAGCATAAATTTGGGAATAGAGGCAACAGATCGTACCCTGCCTCCCCAATCAGTGGCCCAGAATTCTGGGGAAGCAAGGAAATTGTTGAAGCATAACCAATACACATCAGAGATGACACTTATTCTGTATATAAAGGTAAAGGGAGGAAATGGCTTTTGTGCTGCTATATCTCATGAACTATATATCATGAACTGATCATGAACCTGGCACTAATGTGGAAATATAGTAAGCATGGGACTCTATTTATAACCCTAGAACAAGATATAGTCTTTCTTCTAGAAGCACCTGGAAGAAACTTGTAATCCCTATGCCTTTAGCCTTTGATTCCTCACTAGACACCTAGATGGTGTATGGACTCTTTCAATAAGTCTTGTTACAACATGTAAGCTTTGTGCATGATCTGTTTTTCATTTCTCAGGGACAATAGTGGGTTTTAGCACTTTAGCTAAAACAAAAACCACCTATTTAGACAGCATTTGCTGCGAAGTGTTGGGGAAAGTAGAACAAAGAATCTATTTACCTCCCTTTCCTCCAGTAAATCCCTAAGAGCCCTATGGCAATTCATATCCTAGGGAAGTTTGGAAAAGGAAGGTAGGAGTGAGAGGGGTTGTTCTTTGTCCTTCCTTCTCAAAGAGGATTGTGACATCAGGAAGGTGAAGTCATGACTTGCAAGTGACTTACATGAGGGAGGGCCGCGCAAAGTCACCAGTCTCACCTTCTCCTCCAGAGCCATCTGGGTCCAGTGGCCAGATATAGGTCAGGATGACTAGAGATGGCCCCAGTAGAGGGGAAGATAATAATGCAAAGAGGAAAAGAAACAGGAGATAACAGGGAAATTTCCTGATTTAGATGTTTGGAATCAAATCAGTTCTAAGCTGCTAGGTGGCACAGTGTATAGAATGCCAGGCCTGAAGACAGGAAGATTCCTCTTCCTGAGTTTAAATCTGGGCTCAGACTAGTTGTATGATCCTGGGCAAGTCACTTAACCCTGTTTGCCTCAGTTTCCTCATCTGTAAAATGAACTAGAGAAGGAAATGGCAAACCACTCCAGTATCTCTCCCAAGAAAACCCCAAAAAGAGTCACGAAAAGTCAGACATGACTGAAAAATTACTAAACAACAACAAAAACAACAATCAGTTCTTATCACTATGATTGGTGAAGAATTGGACTAATTATGCTCAAGATCATATCTTTTATTAGTACATCTAAGACATATTTACCTCTTTTAAATGTATATTGCAACTGAATATATATATATATATATTTTTTTTTTTCCACTCATTCTGGAATCCTTATAAATGATTGGGTTCCATATAAGGCCAATACATAGTTAAAGTCCCTACTTTATGGGGACCTTAACTGAGAAGATTAGTAGGACCCTAGTAATGGTCCAGGCAGGAAACATAAAATAGCAAAGCAAGTAATTTGGATAGGATTTTTTTAAAAGCAAATAAAAAGGAAAAATCAAACAAGAGAATTGTCCCCAGTACACCACTACTTTGCTCTCCTAATACTCTAGTCAATCTCCCAGAAACACACATTGTGGGGAAGTGTTTAGGGCCTTCTTAGAGTAAATCCCTGGAAAACATACTCCGAGATGAGGAAAGACTTAGGGATATATGCCACATGCTTTGCTTTCAAAACTGGAAGTCTTCTGCCTCTTGAATCTTCATGACTCCATCTCCTAGATGCCAACTGTGCCTTCCTTTTTCTCAGCTACATTTCTGTAGCTCCTTGGAATGGTCTAGGAATTTCCTCACTGCTATTGCTCTACCCTTTATCAGCTCCCACAAAGATGTGAAAGTCTGATGTTCTTCTAATACATTCTTTCCCCATAGCTACCATCTGCTAAAGTTCTGCTGTCACTGTTGGTTTCTGTCACTGCTGCATCAAGAAAATGCCATTATTATATTTTAATGGATGTCTTAACACATGTGCAAACTCTATCAGCTTGCTTTTCTCCCTCCATATGGAGGATAATAAGGAACTTACTTCCAGAAGATTCATGATAGCATATGAGGGGAGTGCCATGGAGAGAAAGTAGAGCATATATTCCATAACTGGTTCCATTCAGCTAACCATGTAATGAAGATTAGACTTTCTGATTGGCTTTAGAGATCAGCTTTGGATACTTGCTTTTTATTTCATTTACTCTGAGAGCTTTCAGTGATTCCTTGGCTTATGGCATTCTCTTTTGGGGGAATGAAACCTCCATCCTTGGAAGTTTCTAAAGGTTGAGCAAGTGACCCACAAGAATCCAGAAGTCAGACCCCAAGAGAGGTGTCACAGCCAGCCTAATATCAATGCCTCAAGAAGCAAGGAGAAATCGTCAGTAGGACATTCTGCTGCCCAAAGGACGTTTAGATAAAGTTTCATCTAGCAGTGATGCTATCTTTGGTGAACTTGGTAGAACCAATGCTATGTAGGAACTGAGCAAAAATTTACCCACACTACCCTGGAGACCAAGGTAAAATAGGGGAGACTATGCCATGGAGACAGTGGAGGGAAATGTTTGTTAATTCGTGCTTGCCATATTTGTAAAAACCAATTAATGTTCAGTGGCTCAGTGGAACTGGACTGTTGGTCACTGGCCCCTTGACAATGGGAAGAAGACGGCCAGTGAGAGCTCAAGCTAGTGCCAGTAGAGAAGAGAAGAGAACCTGAGGGTTAGCCACTTTCCACCTACCTATCCTACCCCCTAAAAAAAAGTCCTGATGGGGTAGGTGTGGCAGCCTGGTTTTCAGAAAGTCAGCCAGAGTATACATGCTCTATTGCTACTAATGGGTCATCTTATCTTTTCTTTCTTTCTTTCTTCCTTCCTTCCTTGCTTCCTTCCTTTCTTTCTTTCTGTCTTCCTTTCTTTCATACTTTAAGGTTTGCAAAGCATTTTGTTAGTCTTCACAATCACCTTGTAACTATTCCCATTTTACAGATGAGGAAACTAAGATTCAGAAAAATTGAATGGTTTGCCCAGGGTCACACAGCCACTATGTCTGAGGTGAGATACCAACTAAGGTCCAATGTTCCTTTCGCTACACCTTGTAGTGAGTGAGATGGTCAACATGCCTTAGGGTTCGTCAATAAATTCTTAGCTATTAATCAATTCACATCTTCACCAATCTGATTCACAAAAGGATCACACATCTAGGGGTTAGACTTTCAGATTCAATCTTAATAAAAGGGCCTCAGAACTAATTTGTAACTGAGTAAGGTCTACTAAGTTCCATTCACCTCCCTCTTGCCTCAAGGTGCAGGCAGCATGGGGTCGGCACCTCCACCGAATCTTTATAAGTCTGAAGATAAACATTCACAGCCTCTGATAGTCTACCGCCAGGCCTGAATATATTACAAGGGAGGAAGCAGCTCCAAGAGTGTAAATGGGATTCCAATGGGAAAGCTCCCAGGCTGCCATGCAAATAAAATTTCACAGGAGAAATCCCTAACCTATGGAGTAGACAGCATTTCAAGACCCTAGGAATTAAGAAATAAGTGAGGAACTGTAATGCCCCTCCCATATAGGCAGCTAAAGCATAAAAGTTTCTTTGTTTCATGTATAACTGAAGGTTTTGCATTGGTAATATTGCAATTGGTAGTTCCCAAAACATATAAATCACCTAGGGGACACAGTGACTTGCAGAGTCACTTACCACAATCTACAGGACTGCACTGGTCATGACTGTAGACGTTGCCTATGTGCAGAGAGGTCTTGGTGCTCAGCTGAACCAGAAATGAGTCTCTACTAATTAGAACAAGCCCAGGACTAGAAGTGGCAGCAGAGACTATAAACTTAAGTAAGCTTCCTTACTCTGTTCAATATCAGCATCCTTATGAATGAATGTAGCCTGCAAGCTAGATTGGAATCACAGAGCCCCCAAAGGAAATGTAACTCCCTAGGCATCCTTCCATTTCTCCAGCCTGGGGAAAGATGAAGGAAACATCAAATGAGATCTGAGGGAAAAAGGGAGAGTTAGGAGTCAGAGTGTAAAGGGATTTGGGGTGAGAGTCATGCTGTAAGAGAAAAAGGAAAACCCAAAGATCGTGGACCTTAAAAAAGGCTAATGAATAGGGTCCAATAAGACTGGGATCCTTCTCTCCATCCTTCCCCTCACCCCGAAACCAGTGTTATCCATGATATCACATGAGTAGTAGCAGACTTTTTCTGAGGGGGCATCCTTTTTTCTCACCTCTCCCCACTCCTTCTGTATACTCTAGAATTAAAAGAAAATTGTCTCCCAGTTGCCCTCCCTGCCTCTCCCCTCACCATCTGCCCCCCAAACATCTACTTTATAAGACTGATTCTTACTTACGTAACGAATTTAAACTGTATGGAGGCAATGTGGCTCCTCTTGATTAGAGTGGGATGGGGAGGTGAGAGGGAGGTAGCTGAGCCCTGAGGGGTTCTACTATTGTGCAAAGTATATTAACTAGAAGCCTCAAGATCTGGTTTGAGGTCACAAGATTCTCCCTGGGGGCTACCAAGCAGCAGCAGCTTACTTTTATGAATAATTACATAATTCTCCCAACAAACAGAACTTTTAAAATATTAATTCAGAACCACTAACTTTTATTATTAAAAAGAGCCTAGCCATCCATTATTATTGAAAGGAGGAGTAAAGAGCTTGGGCTTCTCTTTGTGCTTGAGACCATAGCTAAGCTTCCTCTCCCACCTTTGTGAGGGTTAGGGAGTGAAGTGAGGAGTAGGTACTGACCAGGAGAGAGGGTCTACCCTCCCCTTCACCCCCAGCTTGCCCCAGTAAGTAGAGCTAGGCACAGTCTACGAGGATCTCAACCCCTATTCTTGCCTATACTTTTCTTGTGCCAAAATCATTTATGACATTCAGATACCTGGGCTTAGAGCTTCTTCAGCCTCTGCAGTCTTTTCCAGCTAAATTTTCAACTTCTACCATGCCCTCCCAGTAACTAGCACTCAGACGTTAAAATTGCATTAAAGTTCTGATAAACCTCAGGGTGGCACTAAAAATATTGAAGAACATGGGAAAAAAGGATCTGCTAGTATTCCACTGTCAGGTCTTGCTATCCACAGTCAAGTAGGAAACAACATTAAATCCCTGGAATATTTCAGTACCTCTTCCCCTTTGGAATTCCTTTAAAGCTCAACTCAAACACCAGCCTTTCTAGATTCTCAATAACAACTTTCCCTCACACATGCCCCTTTTTGTTGCTGAGTCATTTCAGTTGTGTCCAACTCTCCGTGACTCCCCATTTGGGGTTTTCTTGGCCAAGATACTGGAGTGGTTTGCCATTTCCTTCCCCAGCTCACTTTACAGGTGAGGAGACTTAGGCAAACAGGGTTAAGTGACTTGCCCAGGATCACACAGCTAGTAAATGTCTGAGGCTGAATTTGAACTCAGGTTTTCTTTTGTCCCGCCTAAAACTCTATCCACTGCACCACCTACCACCTGGCAGCCCCCACATGACCCTTACAAAGTGCCTAGTTTCATACCTCTGATGCACACGTCTATCTGTTTTTATAATTAGCAGCATTATATATCTTATCCTCCCACAAACTCAGTGAGAGTTGGAAATTTGTCTTGACTAGGTTTGTATCTCCCCAGGTGATACCCAACAGGATCATAAGCTCATGGATCCATAGATCTACAGCTGGAAGGAACCTCAGAGGCTATCTAATCTAACCCCCTCATTTCACAGATAGGAGCTTACTAAATGTATGTTAATTTGAGTTGAACTGGAGTCACAGACATAACTTGAGTAGTAAACTGACATAAACTTAAATGAAATTTCAGCCTTTGCAACAGATGTCCCAATAATGTTGATGAGCAGATAAGCTGTGGGCTGTCAATTGGAAAAATGTAGACAGTGTGCCACCTCCACAAACAAGATGAGTGTGAATTTGTAACTCTCCAGGGGCATTTTCCTAAACCAGAGAAAGAAAAATCTTTATAGGAAGAACTGCCTTCCACATGCAGCATTTACTGCTAAGGAGATCTGAGTGATTCCCCAAAGTCATGGCCTTTTCTAACTTCTCCATTTCTTTTTTTCTGATTTATTGATAAAGTTTAAACCTTTTGATCAGCAGCCAGATCTTTTTAACTAAGCCCCTGCGGAAATAAGCAACACATACGGGGAGTATCTCCACTCAGTGCTCCTTAGTCCAAGAGCGAGTAGCATCCCAACCAGGAACCCTGAGCCCTCCCTCTGCTTAACTTCATCCAGGTCTAGACAGTGACATAGCTCTGATTATTGTTTAGTGAATAATTTTTGGGGGGGGTGAGTGAGGGAAATGATTTTGCCTAGTTAGTGAAGAGCTGATGGCTGCATAAGAGCCGTGAGAATAGTGGTCAGTTGCTAAAAAGCTCATCCAAATTTTAGAAATTAAATGCAACATGAGTGTGGAATTAAATACTCTAGAAATTACTTAGAAATTAAATATTCTAGTGACCAGTGCAAGTGAACCAAAAGCAATTTTATTTGACTAACATATTCACCTCTGAACCTAATTAGCCTCTTTCTCTCTTTTATCCTTCTATTCCTCTTTCTGTCTCTTTCTCATTCTTTTCCCTTTCCTTTTCCTTTTAGCTGTATTTCATTCTCCCCATAGCTTTCTCTTTCCTTTTTCTCTCCTACTCCCTCTCTATCTCTTCTGTCTCTTCTCTTTATCTTTTCTCCTCACTTTTGTTTTTTTGTCTTTACTAATCATAACATAAGATTGAAAATTTTAAAACATACTTTGAATAATTTTGCCATTCTTGATTAAAAAAAAAGTTTCCATTGAAGCTAACCTTCTTATACAGCCTAGAGGAATACTAGGGTGTGTTTCAGGTTTATACTTCAGCTTTTTTTCCATACAAAGTAACTTTTTGGGATGTCCACCGTTTAATACAAGCTACATACCTAAAGTAAGTTATCTTTGAAAGGAAAAATGTGCATAAGCATAGACTAAAAATCACAAAAATTGTAGGCCATGTTCAGGGTTTGGAGGGACAAGCATGGTCTATGTTTAAGCCAATAAAGCATTTCATAGGAGTATACAGGTGGTCCTGGGAGCAGTGACAAGGAATGTAAGTAGCTGTGGGTCTGAAAGTGCCACATGTAAGAAGGACTTCTCAGCTCAGCACTCAGAACAAGCCTCCTTCAAACGATGGCACAAGTGCTCTTACCTACCTGCATGGGAACCAGAAGACCCATTGAGATGAAGTGATTCAAAGACCACATTTATCAGGCACTTACTATAAGCCAGGGCAGTGGGTTAAAACTGGAGATACAAAGAAAGGCACAAGGAGAAAAAGAAATCACAAAGACAAGCCAAAAAGTCCCTGCTCTCAAGGAACATGCAATCTAATGAAGACGAAAACATGTAAAAATCTAAGGACATACTAGCTACATACAGAGTACATGATAGTAATCTGGAAAGAGAAGGCATTAGCAGCTACTGGAATTAGGACAGGTCTCTTGTAAAAAGCTGAATTTTAAGGAAGCCAGGGAAACTAAGAAGCATGTGAGACAAACAGTTGGAGGTATCTAAGGGACAGTTGGAAAACCATGAATCAGAAATAGCTACATTGATCCTTGGATGTAAAGGGGCAGAGTATGAAAGTGGGAAAGAGTATGGGTGAGGGAAAGAAATAGTACGGAGATAAATATATGTATATTATATTTAATATATATCCACATATAACATATATATCAAATAAATACATAAATGCACATTTATATGTATTTCCACATAATGCTAATGTGTTAGTATTTTGTGTGGCTGATGCCCCATCCTCCTCTCTAGCAAAGCTTATGGCTCAGGCCCTCTGCATGAGATTTAATTTTCAGCCTAGAAAGAATCTGCAGCTGTGAATTTCTTCTCTATTGCTCCACATATCTTATTCCAAAACTGGAGCTGACTGAATTCTGAGACACACAAACATGATCCTATGAAGAGAGGGACCTCTAGTGTTCAGTTAGTTTTCTGCCTCATAGTAATGACCTATTTATGAGTGTTCTTTTCACTATACTCTTCAATTCTATTCAATATTTCTTAAATACCTATTATGTATCTTTTAACTGTGCTTAGTTAGACTCAGGAGACTGGTACTTCACATTCTGTATGAAGAAAAGGGGGTAGGTCATGTGCTTCTGGAGGCTAACTACTTTTGAAAAGATAAATGAAAATGTATAATCTAATAGAAAAGATTTGGCAAAGTCATAAGTGAGCAAAGAATATTCATTGACCATCTATCATATGCCCATTATTATAGAAATATAATTTCTTCACCCCAAGAAACCTTCCAGTTTAGTTAGGAAGATGAGACCAGCATATGTTAATATATGTGTATGTGTGCGTGTGTGTGTGTGTGTGTGTGTGTATAAACATACACACACACACGCACACACGCACATACACACACACATATATATATATATATACATACATACATATATGCAGAGAGAGAGAAGGAGAGGGAAAGAAAGGGAGAGGGAGAGAGAGAGCACTACGAGTAGCAACATGGGGTAATAAATAGGCAAGACAGGCCCAAAGCCATCCTTCTTGAGTATTCTTTCTATGCTACAGCAAAGTAAATCTAATGTCTCATTTCACTCTAATATCAGACTTAAACTACTAGGGGAGGGAGCTGTGTGTCAGGATCTGCCCATATCACCCACTCAGTTGCCAACCTTCTTTGACATAATGTCAAGTCATAGATATACTCAAGCCTTAAAGTAGAAGCCACTGGTTTCTCGTGCCCTTTATCAAGGAACCAGAACGTGGGGCCCACTGAAAGGGGCCGGAGCACATGCTAGGCTCCACAGAAAGTGCTCCTGTCTAGTAGATTGGGGTGAGGGGGGCCTTCCACTGATTCCATCCATTACAAAACTAGGCTCTTCTGGCTTGTTATTGCTCTTCCCCTCATTTTTGTAGTTGGAGAGGCAAATAATTTGCCCAGGCAGAAGTCAATGAAAGTCCTTGTACAAAGTAAAAAAATTAATAAATGTTTGTTTAATTAACATGGGCTAAGTTCGATTGAGAGAAGAGATTGTTGGCATACTGGCTCAGAGGTCAAACCAGAAGACAAGGGGACAGATCACCAATAACACTAGTGTCAATGGGTAAAATCTGATGCTGTTGTTACTAAGACTCTACCACTTCTTGCCAAATGTAACTTTTCTGTTTTCCCCTCTCTTAATATTTATTTTGTCCTTTTCATCCCATGTCTATTCTTTAGCCCTCCCAGTGCTAACACAGGGTTGTCACACTCGAGGCTAAAGAGCTTGCTGATTCCTTGGGTAATATTGGACTTAGAGTCAGAAGGCTTTTTTTGGGTTTTAAATCCTCACTTTGCCACCTGATGGCTATGTGATGTTTGTCAAGTTGATTTACCTCTTTGGGCTAATCTGCAAAGGAAAGGAATTGGACCGAGAAGTTGTTGTTGTTCAGTCATTACAGTCATATCCAATTCTTCATGACCCTATTTGGATATTTCTTGGCAAAGATGTTGGAGAAGTTTGCTATTTCCTTCTCCAGCTCATTTTACAGATGAGTAAATGAGACAAACAAGACAAACAAGATTAAGTGACTTGTCCAGGGTCACATAGCTAGTAAGTATCTGAGGCTGAATTTGAACTCGGGTCTTCTTGACTTCAGGCCCAGCACTCTATACCATACCACCTAGCTACTTGGATCAAGAGGACATGAGTTCAAACCCCACCTCTTGTGTTTACTGCAGATGTGATCTTGGGCAAAGCCACAAAGCCATGTAATCTCTCTGGGACTTAGTTTCCCTAACTTTTAAGTTAAGGGATTAGAACAAATGCCCTTTGTCCCTTTCAGCCCCAGGTCTATAATGAGGGCACTGATGTTAGAGGATGATTCTATGATCCCTTCCAGCTCTGACAGTCTGTGATTCTCTATGGCTGCATCTCTGTTACAACAAGATAATAGATTTGGAGCTGAAAAGGACTTTAGAGGGGAGCAGAGTCAAGATGGCAGCTTAGAAGCAGGAGAACTCCGTGGCTCCCCCCATAACCACCTCAAATATCTATAAAATATGACTCTAAACAAATTTTATACCTCCAGAACCCACAAAATTACAGAGTAACAAAGCTCCCACTAAAGGCAGCCCAGCAGACTGACAGGAAGGGGTTCATCACAGCATGCTGGGAGCCAAGACCAGCACCACATGAACCCACAGCTGGAGCCATAGGGCTGCCAGCTGTGGCTGGAGCTTTCAGGAGAGCAGATCACTGGCAGCTGTGGCAGTTTCCAGAATTATCAACCCACAAGAAACAAGGACTAAGTGAAAGGTCAGTGGAACTCAGCTAAATTTGGGAGAAAGAGTCCAGCCATCTGCCTCCAGGGCAAGGAAACAGCAGACCTGCAGCCACCACCACGTGGCTGCTTCAGAGCTCCTGGCCTGAAGATTGCAGGGGGGCCAAGCAATCATTCAGAGGCTAAGTGCTCTTGCCTTAACTAGCCTGGATCAGGATTGTGGTCTTGGGTGGTAGTCCTGAGGTATGTGATCAGTGAGCCAAAGTTGGTGGGGTTTGCAGAGATGGTGGCAGCCTCCTAATAGCACCAGCAGCTGCGAAAACCCCAACAATTTGGGGCAAATCTCTCTCCTCTGGAAACAGAGTTCTACTGAGCCCAAAAGTTAAATAATTGACTGGCAACATGAGCAGGCAAAGGAAGCAAAGCAAGCCCAGCAATCCAACTTTAGATTCCTTTTTTGGGGAGAAAAACAATCAAAGCATGGAACAGGAAGAAGACAACACAGTCAGAACTCCTGCACCACAAGCTTCCAAGAAAAATGTAGACTGATTACCAGCTATAGAGGAGCTTAAGAAGGATTTTGAAAACCAAATAAGAGAAGTGGAGGAAAAATTGGGAAGAGAATAAGAATGATGCAAGAAAATCATGAAAAGAGAGTCAACAACCTGGCTGAAGAAAATAACACCTTAAAAAATAGATCAACTTAAATAGCAAAAGAGGCCCAAAAAGCCAATGAGGAGAAGAATGCCTTAAAAACCACTGACCTGGAAAACAGATCCAGGAGAGACAACTTAAAAATTATTGGACTACCAGAAAGCCATGATCAGAAACAGAACTTAGAAAGCATCTTCCAAGAAATTCTTAGGGAGAATTGCCTGGATATTCTAGAACCAGAGACCAAAATAGAACTTGAAAGAATTCACTGATCACCTCCTGAAAAAGATCCCCAAAAGAAAACTCCTAGAAATGTTATAGCCAGGTTCCAGAGTCCTCAGATCAAGGAGAGGGTATTGCAAGCTGCCAGGAAGAAACAATTTGAATATTGTGGAAACACAATTAGGATAACCCAGGATCTGGCAGCTTCTACATTAAGGGATCAAAGGGCCTGGAATATGATATTCCGGAGATCAAGGGAGCTTGGATTAAAACCAAGAATCACCTA
>CM053581.1:456045431-456074392 GCA_028627135.1 Pseudochirops cupreus
AAATGAGCGAGGAAGGGAAAGAATCTAGAATTAAAAGTTCTAAAATCAAATGTTAAAAACATATATGTTTATATTAAAAAAAAAAGGACTTTAGAGATGCTGAATTTTACATTTCATTATACATATGAGGAAACTAAGGCACAACGAGGTTAAATAACTTGCCCAAGGTCCCGCAGATAACATGGAACAAAGCCAAGATTTGGAACCAGGTCTTTGAGCTCCAGATTGCCACATTCTTTTCATTGCACCATGTTGCCTCTCACCCTACCGTATCTGGAATGGTATCTCCCTATCAAGGAATCTGCCCTTTATGCTGGTAATTTGTGTTATTTCTAGCTGTTAGTTTCTTCTTCAGTAGGAATGAGAAAACCAAAGCACGTTTTAAATGTCTTTTGCTACTGTAAAGCTATTTTCATTCATAGCCTTCTATATATCACACCAGAGGATACATGAATGCTAAAAAGTAATTGAGCTTTTAACAAAGTGATGTGGGCAAGGGAGGCAGCAGAACCAATCAAATGCAGTCATTAAGAACAACTCTATTTTCATTTCACTTGTGAGTAATGATGACCCTTTTGCTATATGGCAGCTATAAGCTCATAAACAAACAAAACAAAGAATCTTGCCAGTGCTAATCAAGTGAAAGCATGGGCTGCTAAGAAGATCTATGACTCGGGAATTTTGAGTCAGTTACATCTGTCACAATAATGGTGGCCATTCAGATTCAAAAAATTCCAGATTCAAAAAGTGCATTAAGCCTTGAGAAAACTGACTTGTGTGTCCTCAAATGGATTTTTCAATGGAATGTGGATTTACTAATAAATAATGGCTGGATAAGTAGAGGGCTGGCCTTGGATTCAAGTTCTGCCACTTACTCATGATGGCTTTGTGACCTTGAGCAAGTCACCTAATCTTTCAATTCTCTAGGCAGCTCTTTAAGACTCTAGGTTATGGACAACTGACCAAACTGTAGCTCTTGAATTCCCTACATCAAGAGAGAGGAGAGAGACTTTCTATTAATAGGATGATACTTTTTCCCCCAAGTAAGGAGAATCTGTCCTACATGAGTTTAACGAATGCTTAATGCTCACGAAATCTAAACTTTAGAGAAATGTACTATGGAATCAGTGGTCTTGAAATCAGAAGATTGGGGTTATAGTCCTAATTCTAATACCTATTATCTGAGTTTCCATGGGCAAGTCCTTTATCTGCCTGGGCCTCAATTACTTTATCTATAAAATGGAGATAATAATACACTACCTACCTCACTGGGTTGTTATGAGGAAAGTATTTTATAAAAATACGAATTTGTAAAATGAAAGATATCAAGGGATATTGCCACTAAGCTAAGACAGCCTAAGTCTTCTTCACTATAAAAGCTATAACTACCAAATAGACAAAGATCCCCCCACAGACACTTATGTACACATTGCCTCCCTGCTAGAATGTAAAGTCCTTGTGGGCAAGGATTATTTTCATTTGACTTTGGTATCCACAGATCCTTGCACACTATGTGGCACATAGTAAATTATTAATAAATGCTTGTTGATTGGTTGGATCAATTAATCTTATTATCAATCAATGAGGGCAGCTTCTGTAATGAATGGTGTAAGTCCTGAGGATGGAAGGAAAGGGAAAGGGAAAGGCAAAAAGGCAAAGGCAAAGGAGGGAGATAAGGAGGGAGGAAGGAGAGATAGAGAAAAGCATGGAAGAAGGAAAGAAAAAAGGAAAGGAGAGAGGTAGGGAGGGGGAGATGTAAGAAGGAAAGAAGGGTCCTAACTCTATTTTCTATGCTGACGATGTAAAAATAATGTTCTATTGTTTTAATAATTAGAAAATTAATACTAGATCTAACCCTATTTATCATTTGACTAAAACATTGATTTACATTAATTTCAGTTACTTAACTTGTTTCCTATTTCATTCTTCTCCTAATTTCTAACATCATAGAGACCTACAGACCGATGGTCCAGTATGCAAAGGTCATCTTACTTTATTTCCTGAAATTTATATGCTCCTCTGCTTTCTAATCTCAGTCTCTCTACACTCTATCTCCTGTGACCTTCTTGAATACACTCCCTTGAAAACAAAAATGATTGTTGAATTGAATTGAGTTCAAGCTTCTAAAAAGCCCTCACATCTTAACTTAGTCTCCTCACTCTTCAGGCTTTTCCTCCTCCTCACTAGCATCCTTCCCACCTGGAGATATCTTCATTCTGAGGCTCTGCTCTTATGTTTGTATTGTCAACTGAATGGAACTGGCCTCTAACCTGTGGATGGCCAGAGCCAACCAAAGCAGGTTAGAGACTCTACATAGTTAGCCTCAAGGAAATATATATATGTGTGTGTGTATGTGTGTGTGTGTGTATGTATATACTACACAATATATATATACTACACAATAACATATGTAAAATAAGATATAATGACATATAAACAAGGTATAATATTTCATATGGTAATTATGAAGATAATACAATAATAATATGTAAAATATTGTGATATAATATAAATTATTGATTGTCCTCATTTAATTAGTTGATTGGTTGTTTGTTTAAAATTTAAAAAATAGACATGAGGTATACCTAGAGGTTAGATAGGTTGCATATATTGAGCCAAAATCCTTATTTTGAGCCAAAACCTATGAATATGCCCACTGATCCTGGTTGTGCCCTCTGGGGTCAAACAGAATAATTCTAATTATTCTAATATTTTAGACAGAAACTATCTCCCTTTGTAATTCCAATCCTCTTTCACCAGAAAACATTTAAAACATTTGACAATAGCTATTATATGTTCCCTAAGCTTTTTTTTTTCCTTGAGGCTAACTATTCCCAGTTCATTTACTTGATCTTCATGTAATATTTTCTTATGCCTTTGTCCTAATTGTCCTCCTCTGAACACACTGAGAATGGATTTCATTTTTAAAAACCAACTAAAAGTCATCTTAAATGAAACCTGATAAACATAGCAGGTGATCAGGCTAGCTAATATCAACTTAATGGGATGTGATTATACAGTGACTGCTCTCTCCATGTGGTTCAGAAAGCAGTTCCAAAAGAGGACAAGTATTCCAGCATTGCTGGAATAAGAATATGGATAATAACAACAATAAAAAACAAGACAATTTGCGTAGTATTTATATTTAGGGTGTACAAAGGGCTTTACAAATGTTATCTAACTTTATCCTCATAACAACCCTGGGAGGTAGCTGCTTTTATTGTCCCCCCTGTACAGATGAGGAAGCCGAGGCAGACAGATGTTACAGGACTTGCCCAGGGTCACACAGGTAAGTGCCAGAGGCAGGATTTGTACTCAGGTCACTCAGTGTGACTCATTTGAAGGATTCACACTCATGGGGTAGAATGAGCTATGGTCAGTTTCAGAGGTTGGGGTTGGTTTAATCCTATTGTCTTACAGTTACATAAATGTATCTTAATATGTGCTGTCTTCCTCCAGACAACATGTGTGTTCTCTTTTTTCTCAGTGGCCATTTAAAGCTTCTTTTCAGGTGGATTCAGGACATTTGATTGGCATATATCCAAAGCATGATTGATGATTTCCCAGTTTGTTGTGGCATTTTTTAATCCAAAGTCTATTCCAAATGTGTGAATGTGCCAAAAGATGCTGTCATGACAGCCCCATGTTTTTACAAATCAAAACAACAAGGAAGATGGGGAAAAATACAATCCCTGCAAGGCCTGGGAGATTTCATTCACTGATTCAATCTGAGTATGGTTTGTTTCATGCTGAGCATTGATGATTGTCTTGATCCCCGCAGAACTGACTGATGTGTGTCTTGAGTCATGAAGCCTTTTAGGAATCCTGAGAAGAAGTGTGGTTCCCAGGACAAAAAGCCTCTCACAGGGCTTTTCATTTCCATGTGTCTAGGAAGGGTGACTTCTCAAGTTTCTTCATTATATATATTTTTTTAACCACATGCAAAACAAACCTAATTTAAGTCCCTTTTTGACATCATTTACATGGCTTCCCACTTGTACCACGTTTCCTCCCCTAACATACATTCTGTTACTATTTAAAGGATCTCATGAATGACCATGACATTTCTATCTAGACAACCTGATTATTAGGGATGGTTTTAAACATTCTGAATGCTTCACTTGATTAATGATCTCATCAATCTGGGGGCCCCTTCCAACACTAGAGATTGTAATTCATCCACATCATCTCCCGTATGGTTCTTGTCCGTATTCTCAGACGATCAACCCAGTTTTAGTCAGTTCAACAAACAGTTATCCAACACCTATTATATATTTAAAAGTCCTCACAAAGACCCTGAGAGTTGTGTTTTCTCAGCTCGGGAAAAGAGAAAGCTAAGCTGAGACCAGGACTGGAGTGGAATTTTTTCCACTGTAGAAGGAGTTTTTGTGGAGAACTCTAGAGGAGAGCACTGGAGGAGGAGGAGGAGGAAGACAGGATAAGGAAAGGAAGTGAGGGGGAGAAGAGGGAGAAAGAAGAAAAAGAGGAGAGGTGACAGGGATTCACACACACACATGAATGCACATACGTAGTAATTATAGGACTTATATGGGAAATTATTGAACATAACCCCCAAATGGGTAAGTGCTTTTTTTTGATTGACTGATTGATTGATTTACCTTAGACCAGTATTGGCTGTAGTCGTTGGAGAGGTGAGTAAACAAGGAATTGGCCAACTTTCGCCCCTGCCTTACCTCAGCATACATTTCTACTGCAAATACGTGTGTATGTATGTCTGTGTGTATGTGTGTGTGTGTGTGTGTGTGTGTGTGTGTGTGTGTGTGTTTTAGAGACTACATTTGACAAATTTAACATCATTCCTCATCAACACCTATGGCTGACGCTGTCCTTACATTTCCTGGCTGGCTGCATGAGGGAGCAGGAAAGCTCAGGGCTGAGATTCCAATTACACAGCCTATTGTCAGAGAGTTTTTTGTTCTCTAATTAGGGGCATCATTACAAGTCATTTCATAACTATACTTTCAAGAGCAGAATTACTACAGATGAAGCTATTTTAAAATCTGCCCCAGCAGAAAAAGGTCTAACCCAGTGACCAAAGGTTACACCAGATACAAAGACAACAACACATAGGTTAGGCTCTCAAAGAACTTACATTCTCCTAGGGAAAATGACATTGTACCTGATGAGCTGGAGACCTCGCTAGCCTTTTAACTTTCTTGGGTACCTGTGCAACTCCATGCTGTTTATATGCGGGTTTTAGTTCCTCATCATCAATACACAACAGGCCTATTTCCTTTTCTAATTATCCATTTCAGAGCTGATTCATTTTATGCACTTCCTGGGCTCACATAAGCCCAAATGTACCCCAAGTATGCCCACCTCATTTTTTAAAAAAACTATTTTCCTCCAAATTAATCCATACTAATATATAATTAATGATACATCAATTTACATTATAATATAACTAATTAGTATTACTTTCTATATAAATAATATATTCATTTCTATCTGAGGTCTAGGCATTCAACTAATTTCTCTTTCCAAGGATATAATTAGAACTATAGAGCCAAGTTTGCTTATTTTCTAGACCCAGGCTGCAGATCCAGAAAGGGACACAAACTTCAGCTGTACCAGTATTTGTGCATTCCCAAAATGCCTCAGGCTCTGCAAAATTGCGCAATGAGGCCACAAAGCTTATGGGTAAAATGGAGTTAGTGGCCCAACCCTCAAAGTTTTTGAGAGAGACATAAAAAAGAAAGCTAGGAACCCAATAAAAATGGTCACATGATTTTATAAATGTAGAATACATGTATAAAAGAAATATGTCAATATGTACAATAAATGGCTTTGGCCCTGGGTTGCCTGAACAAGATGGGCCCGCCACAACTCTGGGCCTCCCCTCTGAGGTGAGGGTGGAAAGGGGTAGGGGTGGGGCAGACCAACTCCTCTCCACAGCACCTACTGCACCAGAAAGTATAGAATCAATATGGTACTTTACCTTGGAAAAAGAGCTGGTTTGCTCATGGAAGTAGGAGCTGGAGGGCTGAAGCTTTTCAGTTATTCTGAAGTGGTGCCGTTTTCTTCATTCTCACTGTTTCTCTCGGAAAAAAATGGGGTGGAAACAAATCCGAAATTCAAGATACGCTCAAAATGTTCCTTGATATATCAGTCGTGTTGGAACAGATTCACCTCTTAACGTTATGGCAGAACTGACTATATGCAATGGCAATGTCTGGGACCCCAGCAGCCTTAAAATTAAAAATGAAAACAGGTGAGGGCTGTGGGAGGAAAAAAAAAAAAAACAAAACAAGCAACTTCCCTTAAAGCAGCAGTCTCTAAAATAGGGTTGGGTCTTCTTGGGGGACCATGGCTGTGATTTGTGATCAAGTAGATTCCACTAAAACTGCAATGAGGAATATTCCCTTCTGAACACCCCGGTCCCACTTCCCTATAACCCATCTCCACCACCATTTTTGTTTTGGCTTAGACAGATTGAGTTGCACTATTAGATAGACAGATGCATGCGTATATGTGCATAAATATACACACAAACATGTATATACACATACATATAAGTGTATTTGTGTACATATAGAGATAATTTATAAATTTATATAGATTGGGCTTTTTTAATAGATTTTTCGTTGATATGGACAGACAATCAAAAAAGTTTGGATATCACTGTGTTGGAAGAACCAACATTTTCCAAGAAACCTTCCTGAGCTAAACCACCTACCAGGGGTAGAGAACCTGCGGCCTCAAGGCCATATGTGGTCCTCTAGGTCCTCAAGTGTAGCCCTTTGACTGAATCCAAACTTCACAGAACAAATCCCCCTTAATAAAAGGATTTGTTCTGTAAAACTTGGACTCAGTCAAAAGGCCGCATTCAAGGACCCAGAAGGCCACAGTTTTCCCACCCCTGAACCCCTTCTCTGAGCAACACATATTCTATTGACGCCCATTAAGTCTTTTCAAAACCCCAGTTTACTCTGCAAACCAAAAAATTTCGGACTTTACTATCTAGCTTTCTATCAAAGAAAGAATCAACACACAACCACTAGGGGGCTCAAGAGAACCTCCTTCGGTGGCTGTTCATGGGCAACACTTGTACGGTTTTCATCCATTTGCCCTTGTGGATTTTTATTAGTTTTCATTTCCCTTAGCACTTTACATTAATATTTCTTTAGATTGCTCATAATATTCTTATGAAGTTGGGCAGCTCCACTCACTTTATAGCCAAGGAAATTGATTAATAGAATCAATTAAGTAACTTCCTCAGCTAAAGCAATTAGGCCACGGATGCAAGACTAGAATCGTAGTATCTGAGCCAGAAGGGACAGTTAGAGAACAAATCCAACCATCCTTTTACAGATGAGGAAACAGACACGGAAAGGCATTGATCGTTATTTTAGGCAGAGCCAGAATGAGAAGCAATGGACTCCTGGTCCCAGTGGTGGATCATCTGCTTACTTAGCACTTCTCAAAATTCTTTAAGCAGGAGCAGGACTGCTCATGCACGAGGTTTCTTTGTGAACTTGTCTCCTGATAGGAGTCAGGAGAAGTTACCAATATGCCCTAGTTAAAAGGAGAGAGAGTCAAGAATTTTCATCTTTGGCACACGTGAACTGATATAAAAAAGGAGAAATACTTCACCATTTGAAACTAGTAGTATTTCTCTGACAGGGAGATTGCATGATGAGAGTTAACGTTCTGAAGGTCAGACGTGCACTGCATAGATTGCTTTTCTGAGGAGTGCAAACATGGCCTTCTTCCACTGTACCCACAGGGTATTTCTGTTTGTTTTGTTTTACTAAGTACTGAAGCTGGGGCAGTAGTTTCCAGGGAGGAAATGGGATGGCAGGTGGATTAAGAATTGGGGAGTTGAGCATTGAGGTGCTCTAGCCCGAGGGGCCACTGCCTGAGATTTGAGGCACACTGTCCCGTAGCTGCCAGGGCTTCAGGGGTGCAGCTGTCTCTACTTTCAGTCACCAGAATGGGACAATGGTTATTTGGGAGAAGAATTAGCAGAGTGTGAAGTAAGGTCTCCCCTTTCCTTCCCGGCTTCTCTGCCAAAACAGGACAGAAGCTGATTTCAAAGGTTATATTGTTATGAAGAGTTACTTGTCCAATTTCTTTTTAAGTAGTCTGAGTGTCTTTTGTGGTTAGAGAAATCTGACTGATGCCAGTCTCCTGTTGATTTATCTGTGAAGAGATGAGCTACAGAGAGGAAGGACGCTGGAAGACAGGGATGTGCAAAAGGCCGCAGAGTTTGAGCCCTTGTCCCTGGAAGTACTAGACTTTTCTTCTGGAAGGAAGCAGAGACAAACTGATAGAGAATCTTATGGTTTTGATTTATTGATTTCAGAAGATCTTCCCAAAAGACAGAAAATAAACTGAGGCTGGGGCGTTGTTTTTTTTCCCTTTGCCCTAGAATAAAAGTTAGTCAATACACTATTTTGCTGACTGGGACAATGTGAGGCTGCTGACCTCACTCCTTCCTTCTCCTTCCCCTCTCCCCACCTGTCATGCATCTACATGCAGAAAAAGCTCTTTACTACAGTACACTCAAGGACAGTGACCAAACAGAGTAGGAACTAAGAAAAGGTGTGGCTGGACCAGGCCAGCAAAGCTCACATTCCAAAAGGGGGGACCGAAGGAGAAAGCATTTTTTTTAACCATTTTGACTTTATCTCCTACCCTTAAGGTATAGAAGACTACATACAGATTTTTTTTAAGTACCTAGATAAACTCTCTAGCTAAAACTACTTATTTCCATATAGAATCAGCTTCAGAAACTGAACTGGAAAGATCTGATTTCACCTTCATTACTGGTCACAGCACAGGTAATTTGGCCTCACTCACACCAAGGACCTGAAATTCTTCAGAATCTTGAAATGTTCATGAAACAAGGCAGTCTAGCTATGTAGCAACATTATATGTGTGTGTGTGCATACATATATGTGTGTGTATGTATACACAGGCACTAGGTGGCAGCATTAAGTATTATTTCAAAAGAAGTTAATATTTGAGGGGGAAAGAAACATATGTGTATGTGTGAATATATATATATATATATATATATATATATATAATATATGTGTGTGTGTGTGTGTATTCCCAATGAACTAAAATGGCTGCTGTTAAGCTATTTTAGTAGTATAAAAAGTTGACTCACTGAATTTTATTCTGATCTACCTTATATCGTTAAAACATATCATAGGTGTTTGTTGTATTTGCCTGTAAATGGACAGCTTTTGTACATTGAATCAGCCCTTTGGGTGCAAGATTTCTTTGTTCATTATGAGCAGTCCCCCTATGGACAGGGAAGAGGGCTATCCTGAGGATTTCTACTAGGCTTCAAGTAGAACAGTAAATGCCCTTGTTCTCTACCTACCTGGCATTAGACTTGAGCAGGGCCTCAGATTTGTGAAATATATTGTCTTCAGTGGCCAACTACTTCCTCGTTCTGCACCGTCCTCTCTTTTCAGCTCCCTCTACTAACCTTTCCCTGATCCTTCTGATGCCCTCAGGCTGCCCACCCCATGAAACACCGCATGCTTTTGGCCTGTCAGCCATACAAAGACATAGGATCAGAATGGGAAGGGATTTTAGGTCATCTAGCCCAACCAATATCCAGGGGAAGGAAAGGAAACAAGCATTAAGTATCTCCCGTGTTAGTGCTGCGTGCTTTTACAGATGTAATCTCATTTGATCCTCACAACAAATCCGGAAGGTAGGTGCTAATACTATACCCCTATTGAGGAAACTGAGGCAGACAAAAGTTAAGTGACTTGCTGAGGGTCACACAGTAGTGTCAGAGGTGAGATTTTAACTCAGGTTTTCCTGACTCTAGGCCCGATGCCCTATCCAACGTGTCACCTAGTCCATAGACAACCTCCTTGACAACAGTTGGTCTATACTCTAGTGATAGCAGACCCACCACTTCTCTGGTGTCGCCCATGCCACTTTCAGACACCATTAATTACTAAAAGGATTTTTCCTTCATTAAACCAAATCTGCCTCTCTGTAATGTCTGCCCATTGGTTCTAGCTCTGCCCCTTGGGGTCAAACAAAACAATCCTAATACCTCTTCCACTTGACAGCCCTTCAGATATTTGATGATAAGGTAGCTATCATCTCCTCCTTTAAATGTCCTCTGCAACTAAGAATAGTATTTGAGGGGAAATTGTGTGTGTGTGTGTGTGTGTGTGTGTGTGTGTGTATTCCCAGTGAACTAAAATAGTTGCTGTTCAGCTATTTTAGTGGTATAAAAAGTTGACTTGCTGAATTTTATTTTCATCTATCTTATATCATTAAGACATAATGTAGGTGTTTGTCTAGATAAGGTGAGCCTGGGTGGTGGAAGGCAGTAGCCTTTTCCTTTCCACCCCCTTTCCTGAATAGGAGAGAAGGTATATCTATCCTAAGATGTTGCGTCCAGCTTTGGAGGTGACCCTGTGCATTCTAAAGGTCCTGGATCCAAATGCAGGTGTATTGATTGCCAATGGATAGAACTTCTACACCAAAGAAGATGGCCATCAAGATAAAATCAGGTCCTGGCTTGGCTATTCAGAAGATAAGGAATTTTTTTTTGGGGGGGGGGGGGCGCGTAGTACAAGGATGAGATGAAATATAACTATGCTTACTTATTCTAAGAAACTGCTTTATGTTTTGATGAGGTTTAAGTATTAACCTCTCTGGAGAGTATAACAGTAGTTAAGTTAAGTTACCAAAGCCTGTTTTAAACCTTGCCATTAATGTATGCCTGTGTTTCATGTGTAGAAAGAAAAAGCTCAATCTTTTTTTAAGCAGAGGCAGCCTTCTTCCCCACTCCACCCTGCTGCCTCCACCCAGAACTTAACCCCCTCTAGATTACAGGTGTGGATCCGATGAGAGGGGTCACCCAGACGAGAAAGGAGGTGACCACATACCCTTTGAGCCCTGTAGCAGCTATTAAAGTTGTATCACAGGCTGTTATAAGAAATTAAAATGGCAATTTTAGGGGAGTTTTGGTGAAATCACAGATGACATGTGAAGGCCAGCAGACAACACAGAAAAGTTTAGAAGCTCAGAAGTGCATAAAATATATGTACAATATTGTATAATATCAACCCAAATTTTAGAATAAGGTACTGTAAACACCCCAGAAAAGAAAAAAAAAATTCAAGACTTCTCTGGCACAAAGGGAGGACCAAAAAATTTTATGTGGATTTTCTGGACCAAGGGAGTACCATGCCCCTAATCCTCAAGAGGGAGGTATAACTGTATATCTCTGCTTACAGGCAAAACTTTTTTCTTATAACCTGAAATCACATCTGCTGACACCTACATGGGAACCTTTCCATTCCACTTGTTACCCATTCCCCTGTGGTTTAAATTGCCTGATTTATGTTCACCATATCCCTTCTTGGAGCTTATATATCAATACCTCTTACAGAGGATGAAAAACTAGAGAAATTCTATGAGGAATTTGATAAAATTCTCCAAACCATGTCAACATACTCCTTGATATTTGGTGACTTCAGTATGAGTGTGTCCAGGATAAAACAATGAGCAGTATGGTGGAAAAAAATATGGTCCGATCTCGCTTTTCATTCATTCATTGCTTTGATGACATCTTTGACTCCATTTCCCCTTTATAACTCCTCTATAATGTGTTGTATCCTGCTTATTCCTACCTTGCTTCTCTCCTTCATCCTTTGGATAAATTTCAATTTCAATTCTTTGGACATTTTAGTGCTCTATGACTCAGAGCTATGTAACAACCTTGGAAGAATATTATCACCAGAGGTTGACAGACTTTTGGTTTAGGGCCTGTTATCTTAATAGACAGGAAATGACTGATTATTGACCTGAAAGTCATTTCAGACTCTATGTATAATCAGACCATTGTCTAATTAGAGCAAAGTTAAAAATCAACACCATACTAAAAGGAAAGGAATGGTGTGGTATCACTGTATAATTGTGAGAATTACAACTTGAGCTATTCAAAACACTTACTGGGACCAATTTTAATTCATATAAAATAATGCCACAATGAGGAGGCTTTAAAAAAAACCAAACCTTAAAATTGCTTGGATCAGTGTCAAGACCTAGTCAAGAGACATGGCAGTCATGAGCAACACCAATTTAGAGTATTAACTCATTTACAAAATGTCATAGAAAAGGTTGGTAGAAGGTTATAAGCAACATCACCCCACAAAATAGCAAAGAGCAGAGAAAAAGAAACAAACTGGCAGAGAACTCATGAGCCGCACATAAACTGCATTATCCCAAAGAGCTTGATGTGTTCTTTGTGAACGTGGAATTAAGCACTCAAGAAGGTGATCCAGGAGGTATAGACCAGGCTAAGCAGCCACCAAAATGTGTGCTAGGTATGACACACTTTGGAGCATACTGAATGGCTGATTTTCAAGATAATCCAAACAGGGAAAGATATCAAATGAGGAGGAAAAAATAAAATCACTTTTATGTCCCTGTTCTAGACCTCATTGGACTTTACTTACCAGAGGATCACTGAACAAAGTTATGTCTATGATTACATCATGCAGTTTTGTTTTATCTGATCACATGCATAGGAAATATCTCATAGGAAGCTTTCAGGGCTCATTTTTCTCTGCGACACATCAAATGTTTTCTTATAAATGATAATCAATAAACAATAGAAGAGCTTATATTTTCTATGCTTTAGGGCTAAATTTTTTTAATATGATGCTGTAGTCAGCTGTTGAAAATGCTTTGCAAAGGACTAATTCTCTTCTCTTACTTTCATCAAGGATACACGTAAAGATTTCATAAACATGGGAAAGTGAGAACTAGTTATTGATGTCCCTCCCTCCATTGAAATAGGTCATTGGTTGATTCACAGATCTTGGGTAGGGGCTGCAGACTGACCCAGAGAATAAGGCTATGCAAGACAGAGGAAAGAGCACTGGCTTTGAAGGCTGGCTTTAATTCTTCCTTCTAGCCTTGGAAAACAACTCATTCAACCTCTCTGGGTCTCAGTTTTCTCATCTGTAAAATGAGGGGATTGATCTAAATGGACTTTGAATTTCCTTCCAGTTCTAATCTTATGATCCTATGACCTATAGATATATCATCAATTTAAAAAATTAAAACAAGTAATATTTGAGGAAGGAAGGGATGGAAGGTGAGTTGGAAAGAGGTTGGAGGGAGCCTGTTAAACAGAGGTGGCTTCCAAAGAACTCAATGAAATGGACCAGAAGCAATTGAGCATTATTGGAGTGGGCCTGGGGAGATGTAGGGTCAATTTGAATTGGGATAGATGTTCCTGAAAAGGCAGCAGGACTATGCAGCTTGCATCTAGGGCAGTAATGTTAGAAGGCAGGTAAGGGGGAACTAATGTGATGGGAAATACACTAGAATAGCATTTGATAGTAGGGGAAGATTTATCAATCTTATCAATCAAGGTCAGTGGAGGACCTTACGGAATACACCAGTCCCCAAAATTCCAAATACAATCTAGAATGTTTATATTTCAGAGGGTATCTGCACTAAGCCTCACTCCCAGGAGTTGTGATACCACATTACCTCTATTTCTTTATATACAAAATGAGAAGAGGAGGGGGTGGATTCTAGTGTCTTCAATTATAAGTTGGACATGCTCTCTAGGGATTCTTCTGGTTCTAACATTCTTTGCTTCTAATTCTATGAAAGGTTTCAAATTTGCAAACATTCAACTTTCCTCAGTTAGTAACAATTTAAAATAAGATTGCTTATTTCATTGTTTTAATACCTGAGCTAAAAAACAAACAAACAACTTGGGAACCCCTGAATTTTCTTTACCAATTCAGGTTAGCACTTTCTCTGAAGTTCTAGAGAACTTCAAAGTTGCCTAGAACCCTGAGAAAGTTGTGACTTGTCCTGGATGCAAAAATCAGAGGCAGTATTTGAATGCAGCCAATAGCAGCCGCTAAATGTTTGATATTTAATTCCACAGCTAAGCTAGAGCCAGTGAACAACCTAAATCAGCTAAGTCAACCTCTCAAAAGTGCCCTGCAAAATTTTCATTAATTTATGACCCCTCAGACTAAGAAGCTCTCTAAACACAGTACTCAGGGATCTGTACCAAAGTCTCACTTGGGTAAACTGTCAAAGGAACCCACTGGCCAGAGAAATGATTGGAGACACCAAGGATCAGGTTCCCAGCAGCATGGCAAACTAAGTGTAGCGGCTTGGAGGAAAGGTCAGGCAGGAAATGAAGGGCAGTAGGCCTGGATTTCCAACACATATAAATGCATATAACCTTCCATACAAGCAATTCTACACGAGTCACTGTGTGCCCCTCAAAACCAGTCCTCTTGCCACCTTTGGCATGCATAAGTTGTTGATCCTTAGCCTAGACATAACCTGTTCAAGATATAGGCCCACAGAAAGATCATTCAAAATATCCAGAATAGCCACGGTTTGGTTGCGTGATATCACAAAAAAGGAGATAATGACTTCATACATTTTCTTTCCATGGACAAAAGTTAATCTGAAAAGCTTGAAGGCTATAAACAATGTGGTCCTGAGAAGAAACTGGCGATAATAAATTTGTATAAGTTATTACCTTTACCTTTGAAATATGATAGGGCCTTTTCCCTTTCCTGACTAAATCACAGGCATAAGAGAAATGAGGCAAATTAGAGCACTATGTGCAAGGATGAGAGTGGAATCAACTTCCAGTACTCTCCACAGACAGAAAAGGGCAAGTGTCCCAGAAACTAATCAGTGGCAGAAGTGGATCTGGAGTTAAGTGTAGGAAATATCAATTGGGAACCAATCAAAACTCTCATTTCCATTACCTGGACCCATTATCATATGCTAAGGTTACCATTCGATTGACACTAATAATGTAAATATGTACTTTTCATATAGACCTGAAATTTTAGCAGTATAGGCAACTCCCTCTACCAATACAGATCAGCAACTAGACTGCAATTCAAAAACCTGGAGGACTATCTGGGACACCAAGAGATTAGGTGACTGGTCTAGGGTCACAGACGGCTACTATTAGTCAAAGGCAGGACTTGAACCCAGGTTATCCTATCTCCCTTCTCCTTTCCCCTATATCAGTGGTATGAAACTCAAATAGAAAGGATCACTGCCTGATGCAAATTGACTTCGAAAACCTTAGTATATTGTATCATACATTTTGTTAAACGTTTCCCAATTACATTTTAATCTTCTGGCCTCCCTCTGGCTGGGGCGGCAGGGACGGGAGGGTTTGACACCTCTGCCCTACACTGCAATGCCTGTCAGCAACTGCGTTACAGGCAAAATATACCAGAGCTTTAGACTAGACACCTGTGGAAGAGAACAAATGTTCACTCACAACCTAAATGAATACTGCTGGGAGTAGAAATCCTGAAACAAACAGAGGTTACCTAGTAATCCAAGATGATGAGAGAGGAGTAATAAAATCATTAATTTGTGGGGGGAGGGAGGTGTTCCTTCTCATGGGACCTGGGTTATCAAAGTGTCTTGTTTTGCCTTAAAAAACACAGCTAAATGAAGTATCGAAAGCTTCATTTGAGCCATTCATTCCAGCTACCTCCCTCACTAAATATTTGTGTAGTTCAATGTATTCAGCCTTTTATTTACCCTTTGTTATCTCTTCCCGTGTCCCTGTTTTATCACCAGGTCTAGTTGCCAATTATTGTTTTGACATCAGTACACAGGAGAGGTTTGGTAAGCATTGGCTGGTTGACTGATACGTAGAAATTTCTTGTTCTTCAGGAAGAAGGAAGGAAAAAATGGTATGAGAACACACTGAAGGAGAAGCTGGAGAACTGAAACAAAATATATAGGATTAGTCTCCCACCTCTATATTTAAGATAATTAATTGAGCCCATTGCCAAAGCCAGTTATTTGCTGTTCCACTTAGAAACGTGGCATCATGAAAAAAAGCAGCTAGATTTAGAGTCAAGCAACCTGCATTCAAATCCCAGCTGAGTTGGGTGAACCTGGACAAATTATTTGACCTAGGTGTCTTCATTTCTAAAAGAAATAGTAGGATCTCTAAGTTCTCTGCCAACTCTGAATTCTTTGACTGTTGACTCTGGGTCCATAAAATGATTCCCACCCAGTGTGTGATAAAGCAAGTACTTTCTTTAGCTAACAGAAAATTTTTCTCAATCATATAACTTAGCCCATTTTCATCTTAGCACCTGGAAGATGCAATGTGCAACTGGTTCCCGGGACTTGCAGAGGGAATTTAAGAGTTTAAGTCCTCCTGAAAGCTCAAAATCCATCTCTATAAGCAAGTTACCCAGAATACTCTTCAGGTTAGTGTTGATGGTCTCTTAACACAAACCTCAATAAACAGCTTGAATGGTCCAGTACTGACGCAGCTGATCACAAGCTGTTGCGTAAATAATAGTCATTTGTATTTTTTCAATTAACAAGCATTTATTTTCTCTCCTTCTACTTGACTCCTATTGAAATAAAACAAAATCCTTGTAAAAAAAAAAGTTCCGTCAAGCAAAACAATTTCCAGGATTAGCCCAGTCCGAAAATAACAGCAGCTAGCCAAGCTCTTTACAAATGTCCCATCTAATCTTGACAACGACCCGAGGAAGTTGGTGTTATTTGTCCTGCTATAGCCCATCCCTGCCTTGCACACCTGAAATAAGGTGCAGAGGTGGTATTTCATATGCTTATTATGGCTCTGATGGTTTTTGATGTGACCAATCATTAGTCAGTCAAATAGAAAAGCTCTCTGCCTGCTACAAATTGACTTTGAAAACTACAGTATGTTGTATCATACATTTTGTTAAGTATTTCCCAATTACATTTTAATCTGGTTTTGGCCTCCCACTGGGGTTTGACACCTCTGCCCTACACCACAATACCTCAGCAACTTCAATATAGGCAAAATATACCAGAGCTTAAGACTCTACGTTCATTTGGTGTTCCCATCCCACCAGGAAGTTGCAGCATGTGCGGTGGCCACATGGTAAAACCCTCAGCAAACGGGCTAAACCAGGCTGAGGGTAATGGACAGGCTTCAAACCTGTCAATGAGGTAGGAGGGTGTCTACTCCAAACATCTGAAGACTTCCCCTAGCAGAATGGCGGTGGGGAGGGGAAATGAGAACATTTTGTTCTGAAGGCCACAAAAGTAGTTGAAGCTCCGCTTTGGAGCACACAGAGCTTGGTCAGACAACAAAGATGCCTACATCCTGAGTCATCACCAGTTATCTTTTTTCCTGCCAATGGACTTTGATGACTCTGAAAGAGAAAGGCTGCAATTCAGCCTCACTTAAATCCAATTCACATGCTAATGGAGATGTCCTCTTTCAAAATGGAAAAACACATCTGCTGGTGTTATCCACCTTTCTACAGATTAGGAAACTGATCCAGACAGTAGTAAAGCGACCTACCCAGGATCACACAGCTTTTAAAGAACTCGGGTCTTTCTGACTTTAGGTCTAGTTCTCTATCCATTATGCTATCTAGCCACCTCTAGGCATAATATTCTACAGATGAATGTACAAAGGCTGGTTTCTTTTAGTCTTTTAAAATTTTTTTAAAATAAAAAGTATTTATTTTCTCTACCTCGGACTTGCTTCTTCTAAGGGAGTTTAAATAATACAGAAGACTTGGGAGTGGTTTTTTATGTTCTAATTATCTTAGAAGAAAGAAGAGAGGGTAAATTTTATTTTTAATGACCAGGAATCACCATTTTTTTCTAGTTCCTGTTCAGTCTTTGTAGCCACCAAGGAACTCTTCCAATCCCCGACCTCTCCTGCTCTGAGATTTCACCGAATCCTTGAATTTAAAAAAGATGGTGAGAAGAGAGTTCATTTTCATTGTAAGAAGGTGACATTTGTAATCACAAGAAAAAGGTTGGTAAATTATCCTATCCTGTTACACTAGTTTCTGCATCACCCAAGAGTGGAAATTTGTAAGGTATGAGTTCATTAAATCTTCCCGGGACTAATTCCAAAGCTTATCATGCTGTAGAAAAGCAGTATTCATGACTTATTTACCACTTCCTGGCATTCCTACACACCTAGATGCCAGCCAATAAAAATAACTCTGGGAAAAATCCTAGCAAGCATCAAACCCACAATTCCCTTAACTGCTGCTGGTAGTGGTGGAAAAAAACTAAAGGGGAAAAGTTGTTTTCCTGAGACTGAAAGATGCTTGTGAACTCTAGATCCCCATGGGTTGTACCCCTTTCGTATACTACTGAGAGCTGCAGCTTGTCCCCAGGCCACAGGGCTGAAGGTATTTCACATATTACCTGGTCTGGAAAAGGAAGAGATAATAACACTGACAGCTATTCAAAATGTACAAGGCACTGTGCTTCCTGCTGGGGGTAGAAGAGTAAAAAAAGTCAGTCTCCATCCAGAAGGAACTTATATTCTACAAAGAGAAATGACATATTCAGGACTGTTAAATATTCAGTGTGAACATTTACACCTCAGAAATCAGCAAATGCTACAAATCAGAACTTGTTTTATTGACTTTCTAACCCTAAAAACGTGATGGAAAAAATGTGAATAATGCAGATAAAACTTAAGTGTGTTCAATGCATTTTTTTTTCTGGAAAGTCTTTTCTAAATAAACATTTACCAGCAAACCCCTAAATACAAGCTAAAGGGTCCTGGAATGGAAAGAGATAGAAGCTGGAAGGAGACAGAAGGTGTAAGGGGCAAAGCTGCTAATACATGTACAAGGATCCCTGCAGCCTGCATACTGCATAATAAGGAGTTATTTAAGGGTATTTTTTAATTCTTTAATTATCTGGTTCAATACTTCCCAATTACATCTTAAATCTGATCCTGCCCCACTTGTGAATGTGATAGGCCCTGTATTTCCAACTGGCATAGCAGACAGGGCATTAGACTACTACTAGTGTCAGGAAGACCTGGGTTTGAATCTTGCCTCACACCTTTACAAGCTATGTGGCCCTAGGGAAGTCACTTAATCTCTGTGCAATGAGATGTAGAAGGAGGGATTGTATTCAAAGGTCTCTGAGGTTCCTTCCAGCTCTAAATCTATGATACCACGTGAAATCCAAACTGCTCTAAGGAAATGTGAGAGGTGAGGACACTTTCATTTGGGGGAAGAAGAGGGCATCCTATCAGAGCAACTAGCTTCATGGGTGAAGTGGCACCTGAACTAAGCCTTGAAGAGGATTCTGAAAAGAGATCAAAGCTGGGAAGAACCTCAAAGACCCTTTGGCCTAACCTCTGAGGCCCAGAGAGGTAAAGTCATTTGTCTTTAGCCCAGTACCTGGGACATAGCAGGCACTTAATGTTTACTGACTGACTGCCCAAGGAAGCATAAGTCAGCGTCAGAGGTGGGATTGGAACCCTCATTCTCTGAAGCCAGAGCCAAGGCTCTTTCCATTGGAAATTGTGAAAGATCGCAAGAATATGCAAAAGTAGGAAGGATGGCCCACTGATTTCAGGGGAACTACTAATAATCAAACTTGGCTGGTACAGAGGGTGCATACTGAATTCTAAATTCTTCTTCATTCCTATGTCTTCAGATTCACTTCCATCAAGTAATACCAAATGTTTTTAGGAAGTTTGTCAATGAAAAAAAATGCTTGGAAACTTTCTAAAGCACTTTTCAGATCAAATTTTTAAAATTTTATCATTTCAGAATTATGAAACTATTATATTTTAAGGCACTAAAATGTAACTGATACCAAGGCAAATTTGCCAAGTCCATAGACATCACCCCAGAAAACTACAGCTACATTATGTACTATGGATGAAATGGGGACATTCCTGAAAAAAAAAAATCAGTCTCTTACTTGTAGTCACATCACCTTAGATTTGTGAAATGTGCTATAGCTTACAAAGCATTTTCACATGTACATTTCCCTTGATTTTCATAATAAGGTAGGCGTCTTCATGGTGGCTTCAGAGACCTTAAAAAGATCTTTCCTGTCTCCCACCCAAACCCCTCAAAAGCACTTTTACTGTCCTGCCCAAATAACTGAAATCCTCAATACCCTGCGTGAAAGAACTGAAAGCTCCTATTAATAAATAAATCTATGATGTGACAGGGGCTAGCTACTAAGATATTAATACATATTAACATCTTAGCATGTCACAGTACAGGCTCCTCAGTCACCTAGCAATGACCTGAAAGAATAGAAAACCAGCTCAATCTAAAAAGCCTAATTTGGGAGCAGAGAGAAGGTAAGGAATTGGAAGTGGTAGTGGAAGCAAACATGAAGAATGCTGTTACCATCCAGTCATTTTCAGTCATGTCTGACTCTTCATGACCCCATTTGATGTTTTCTTGGCAAAGATACTGGAGGGGTTTGCCATTTCCTCCTCCAGCTCATTTTACAGATAAGAAACTGAGGCAAATAGGGTTAAGTGACTTTCCTGGGGTCACACAGCTAGTAAGTGTCTGAGGTCAAATTTGAACTCGGGAAGATCAGTCTTCCTGATACCAGGCCCGGTGCTCTAACCATCGTGCCACCTAGCTGCCCAAAGAATGGATTATAAAACAAATTTAATTCACAACCTGAACAAAACTACATTTTAAATTCAAGCCATTTCTTTTCTGTACAACAGACACAGTTGTATAGTTCAAGCATGTAGTAGATTTTTATTAAGCATAACTTTGGTTCTAAGTATTCCACCCTCATTTCTGTAATACTTTCAGTTAAAAACAATTATATAAGAGCAAATACAAAAAATATTAAATTATGAAATTATGAAAACAAACCCATTAAGGCTCCCTTTATATATATTATATACACTCAAACAAGTCAAGATTTTTCAGAATAGAAGAATAAAGTCATAGTGTAGCTTAGAAAGCAACACAAGTTGGTTACCATGCTATCAAAGTGGGAGACAACAAAATTTTCAAATATTTTAAGAGGACAGAAAAACAGTTTAACTAAAATGCTGGACCATTGCAAAATCAGAAAGTGGCTCAATAAACAGAACTGCTAAGAAGACTTCTACAAATTCTAACCAAGCTGTATAGCTTTTTGATCTTAAGGGAGATTTTGCTTGCCATGTTTTGACTCAGATTTATAGGCTGGGCCTATCAGGATCCTAAGATGAACTCTATATATTCTACTTGTTTTGTAACAACAAACCTTACTTTCATACTATATTTACAGGGTTGTTTTGAGGCATTTTGTCTATCAGGCTGAAAACCACTCAGCACACCTGCCAGTGAGTGTGGGAGGAAAATACCAATCCACTATCATTCCTTTCTGTCATTCCTCCTCACCACCAGAGAAGAATAAGTTTCAAGCAGACTAAAGGTTATGAGGGATAGTATGATCCCTTTAAAGGACTGTGCTGAGCAGGCAAAGCAGATGCGTATCTCTTTTTGAGATCTGAATAGCTCAAGATATTTGTCAAATGGGAGATTTACCACAAATGCAGGGATCTAAAGATCTAAGATTTTGCTGAATAAAAGAGTTGGGGACTTTTCCTGAATCTTGGTATTATAAATCACTCCATCAACCCCACACACAAAAGGACGAAATCCTAGTCAACATGAAATTAGAAATGTACTGTTGAGATGATCCATCACCACACTTCTCAAAAGGAGCAGAGAAATAGGAGGAAAATCTCAGCCATCACCACTTCATTTTACAAAGACAAAACTAATAGGATAAAATAATATTTCTGCCTGATAATCACACTTGTATTTTGTAGCAATAATCCTCACTGATGAACTGATAATCTATTTCAAATATAATTTCCTATAACATGTTCTCTATCTTTATGTATTTGTGCTATGCTACTCGACTAAGGATTTTAAATCTGGTCCTACAAAATATCCCCCAATGATGCCAATTTCCATCATGGTTTTCAAGGCCTTCAGATGGCTTCGAGGTTGAACTTTACATATTAAGTCAGGCAAAAATAGTGTTGCCCAAAGAAGTTACTGGCTCTATATCCTAGACAGAGAACAATACTGAAGCTACACTTTTCCCAATTCCATATCCCAAATTTCACCCAATATGGGAGGCACTCCTGCATATGTCCAAGTTAGAAAAAAACATTTGCATAAATATTTAGCTATTATTTATAATTGGAAATTTGCTTCTCAATAGTGCTCTGGCTAGCAAGAGGAATCTTAGCGGTCTCTCCCTTAATGTTGGCTTTTCCTGAGAGAGGGAATTTAGTAGTCATTATCACTGAGACAGTGGTAATATGTTGCCTTCAAAGGAAAAAAAAAACCAGTAAAGGCATGTGTGATCATTAATCAAAAATTTTCAAAGCTTCGGTTCTAACATTCAAAATGTACAAATGCAAGAAAATCTTCTAAAAGTAAGTCTCCTTGAGACCAGTTCACACTGGCGTCACACATTAAGCTAAAATATCTTGCTACAGAGCTCCCACTTAGGATTCTTCTTATGTGGCTAAGAGCAGACCAAAGAAATTAAAGGATCTTGACCTCTACTTGTAACACTGAACTTGGGTCTACAAACTCCCAACATTTTGCCTAAACAAACGAGCTGGAAAGAACAAAAAAAAAAAAATACTGAGAGGGACAACTATACTACCAAACCATCAGAGAATATATCAAATACCCTTCTTTGGGTTGGAATGTTAATCAAATATATACTGCTGCTCAAAAACAGAAATGACTAAAAAAATGGAAAAAATTCCTACATTATTTATGTATTATGGTTTCCTAAAAGTGGTTTTGGAGTTCAGGTTTTAAAACTTCCTCACTGCTTCGTAATTCTGTAATTTCAGGTCGACTAAGATACAACCTGTGCTGACCATTCAATACAAATGAACATTTTCCCACACTTATGTTTTAAGATTTAACCCATGCTAAGATTTTCAGGCTTTCAAAACCAGAATCACAGTTTGAAAAGTAACAGATTCAGCACATTTTTGTGTAAGCTAAATTCTTTAAAAGATAACCAAGAATTAGAAAAATAATGTTTTTTAAAAGAAGAAAAAATAAAAATACTATGTCCCCACTACAGTTATGTTGGAAGAAACCAAGTAGTGCAACACTTAAGAAACTCCAGTGTCCCCATCCTTTCTTTTGAGTCTCTGAAGACAAGTCTGTTATACCAACAATAAGCTGCTTATCTGCTGGTCAACATATTTCATTTGGCGAATTTGAACTGCAGCTATCATAGTTAATTTATCCCCCCAGATTCAAGGAAAAAAATGACAAACAAAATAACTCCTTTTAAAAATTAAAACTTCTGCTGGCTGGCATTTTCTCAAAAACAGATGTCTCTCCATGCTACTATTGGCTCAAGAGGAAGCAGCACTGGAGATGATCCTACAGGAACGTCCTCTCTGCAGCAAGGGGCAAGAATCCAGCAAGTTTTTAGACAGTGTATGCCTAAGAATCCTGGACTTCTGCCATTTCTTGGCCTGTTCTTCTCAGGTTTCCTTTCACCTTCACAAATTCTGGGGCATTTTCCTGCTCCTCTTGAATCTTCTGTTTCTCAAGTTCAAGCTTAAATGAGAGTCACAAATGGGAAAAATATATATATTTAGAACAAGTTTTTCAGAACACTCATCCCTTTCCAGTAGTCACTACCCACATCCACCAAACTCCCAACTTTTCTCCTACTATCCTCTACTTTATCAAGATGAAAAGAAAAAAAAAACTATGATCCCATTTTAGAGATCAAGTAATACTACTGACCAGTAACACTAGTATGTGTATGTCCATCTAGATAAACAAACACTTCTCCCTCATACTGATAGCTTTAAAAACAACAAAAACAAGTAGTAGAGAATTATCCATGAACAAATTATCTGAAATCTCAATTTTCTGCCAAAAAAAATAAAGCTTTCCCCATTTACCCATCCTTCCCAGAACAAAAATACACCAGGCAAAGAGATATAGTAGAAAGACTCCCCTGTCTTGGAGGTCAGAAGACTGGCCTGCCTCTGGCTCTGCCTCTTAATGATTTTATGTCCCTGGTCAAACCATTTACCCTATGAGCCTGCAGTATCTTCATTTGCAAAAATAATTGCTCTCTCTCTTCCAGTATAATTATGAGAGAAAATGTTTAGCAAATAAAAGTACTATGGACAGTTCTTGCTTTATGGAAGCAGATCATTCTGCAGTCTAAAGTTATTGTATGTAATGCAACAGGATGTGAGAAAGGAAGGAAGAAGAAGAAAAATGCCCTGAAACATGATTCAAGGACACATAGGGACTGGTCACAAAGAAGTGAGAGGAAAAGGAGGAACACACAGGGGTCAGGGTGAGACACATACGGGCCTGGTCAGAACCAAGAGGCCAAGCATGCAAAGGGACAGACACCTGAGGGCCAGACATGAACAAAGACAGGAGAGGATGGGCAGTATGCAGCGGGTGGGGACAGATACTTAGTACCTGAGTTCAGACAAATGGAAGTCATACATGGGGGCGGGTGGATGGAGCTGGGCAAAGGTCTAATCTCTTAGCTTTGGAAGTCTCAAGCCAAGCCCCTATCCAGTGGCAGCAATGTCTATTCTTGAAGGTTTGTTTTTGCTTTTTGCTGGAGGGGTGGGAGACAGCAGAGCACCAAGCTTTGTGGTAGAAGTGGAGAGCGAACATAGTACTGCAATGTTAACAGAGGTGTTTTTTTGGAATGAGGATTTCTTTCAGAATTCTTTATGTAAGGTCAAATTTGCAAAATACAAATTTACAGTAAAGTGAAAATTGTAGATGTATTTATACATACTGTCTGTAGATGTGTGTTATTTTGTCCAAAGCACTTGTATGTTTTTATTGTCACTGCTCACATTTTTATTTGGAACTTGTGATTCTTTAGTGTTGGGGAACTCCAAACCCGGAAACAAGTTATAAAACAAGACTGGTAAAGTTCGTGGGGCCTTGAGAGGTTACTTGCCTTTCCAAGGTCACTCAGTGTAGTCAAGACTGGATCTGAACCCAGGTCTTCCTGACTCCCAGACTAGACACCTCCATCCACTATTATGCCATGCTGCTTCTCTCTTTATGTAAATATCTACTGTCCTTTCTGAAAAGACTGAGCCGTGACTTGTGTGCTCTATTTCCCATACTAACTGGAAATTCAGAACAATTTCCACAAGAGTCTTCCCTCATACCTCTCCCCCACAGCCACCCTCTTGCTTCTGGTGTTTTCTAAGAATACCTTTAATCTTCCTCTCTCTACTTCTATCTCCAGCTCCATATTCTTGTCCCTACATCATATGCCTTTCCTTCATTTTACTGAGTTTCACTCTACTCATTTCCTTAAGTGAACATATTTCTTCTATTTCAGAGCTCTTTTATATTTATCAGCTGGGCTCCAACTTTCTTCTGTCTCACCAAGCAGACAATACTTGCATCCCACCATTGCCCACTCACCTGCTCCAACTTTTGCTGCCGTTTCAGTAGTTCTATCTCCAAATCAGATTTCTTTTTTTGGGCTTCCTCTTCTTTCTGTTGCTTTATCACTTGGTCTCGTTTTCTCTTCTCCATCACCTTCTGTAGCTCTGGTTTATTCTGAGGTGCCAGACCCCTTCAAAAGCAAACACATTTCTAGTTAACAAGAACACCATTTTTTTTTTAAAGATCCACAGGTAACCAAAGCCATCCACAAGAATGCCAGGAGTATTGTGGTGAAAAAGCCTGGCATTCCAACCCAACTGATGAATAACTAGAAGATATGGGCTCAAGTCCTACCTCTGCCATTCACTTCTTGTGTGACCCTGACCTTGGACAATCACTTCCTTCCTCCAGACTTCAGTTTCTACATTTACAAAATGAAGAGACTGATTTAGATCAGGGTTCTGAATGTTTTTTTGTGTCATGAACCCCTCAGCAACCCCTCAGAAACCTAGAAATCCCTTAGAAAAAATGTTTTAAAATTCATAAATACAGAGAATTACAAAGGAAATGAATTATGCTGATATAAAAATATAACTTTTTCCCCAACCAAGTTCAAAGACCACATGAAATCTATTCATGAACCTTCTTGATGGTCCATGGATATCAGTTTAAGAATCTCTGGTGCTCACTAGCCAACTAACAATATACTTTTCTTTAGCTCAGCAAAATTGATTCACAAGGTGGCAGCCTTAGGTCAATACCTCTCCCATATGACTGCACAAAACCAACTCAAAGCCAACAGAACTTTAGAGATTTACTGCAAAAGTTCTCAACCTCTGAGTTTTAATATAATTGGTTTCCTTTGTAATTCTCTGTATTTAATTTTATGCATTTACAAACATACTAAAAAAAAAACAGGCCCACTGTCTTCCCAATCTTGCCAAAGGGGTCCATGGCACAGAAAAGGTTCAGAGGACCTAGTATAACCCACTCCCTTCCTTTCCCAAATGAGGAAACAAAAGAACAGTGAAGTTAAATGACCTCCCCAAAGTCACAATGCAAGCAGTGCCAGAGCAGGGAGTTGAGTCTAGATCTTCTGTCTCTTTCTTGTGTGCTCTTTTCATAGGGTCATGGATTTAGAGCCAGAAGAAGCTTCAGTGATGTTAAAACGCCTTCATTTTATAGATGAGGAAACGAAGGCCCTCTCAGAGAAGGTAAAAAGTTTTGTACAAAATAACACAACTAATGAGTGTGGCAGGGCCAAGATTTGAATCCAGAATCCTCTGACACTAAATCCTCTATTTTTTTCCACTATACTACAAAGCCTTAGAAAATATTAAATATATGACTTTTAAAAATAATCAGAGAGAAAAATTCAGGGGCATTTGATAGGAAAAAAACAGGTCAGTCTCAAATCTCTAAGCTTTAGTATAGAAGTTAACTAATCATTTTCTTATAACAAGAAGTTGTCTTAATTGTTTTACAACCTTGGGTGTGGCCTTCTGACTGAGTCCAAGTTTTACAGAACAAACCCTTTTATTAAGGGGATTTGTTCTGTGAAGTTTGGATTCAGTAAAGGGCTGCACTTGAAGACCTAGAGGGGCCACATGTGGCTTTGAGGCCACAGTCGTAGAAGCTTAAAAATACACATATCCTCAAAAATCAAGAAAATTCATAAAAATTCCGGTAGGAGAGGAATGGACATAATCATTAAGACAAAAATAGAAAAAGAAATTCACTACCAAAGAATATAGTGTAGTATGTTCATTTATCAGTAGCTACTTCTCTTCCTATATGAAATGAGACGTATCTCCCTGTGACTCATTGAGAGGTCCATGTTTGTTCTCTATGCTCCTTTTCAAGTCTTTAATTTAATTCAAATCAACAAATCATTATTAAATACCTATATTCAAGGCACTAAAATTGTCTCAGGCGCTGGGGATAAAAAGACAAAAATGAAATAGTCCTTGCCTTTAACATTACAAATTACAACAAAGTTCTACAAAGTAATTTTGGGAGATAAAAGGACACGTAACTTGGGTGAGATAGAGTATTAGAAATCAGAGAAGGCCTCATGTAGTACATGTAGTATTTCTAAGTATTCCTAATATGTAGCATCATCAATTTGTAAACTAGTACAAAATTCCAAGGCTGAAGGGTAGCTTGTTAAAAATCAAGTAACAAAAATGGAGTGATCCTGGTATGGGCATCAAACAATACATTTAGTCTCAATAAATGAAACACATTTTGATCATATGTCCACAGTATCTTGCTCATTTAAAAAAGAGAAAAAAGTAAAGGAATCATAGTTTCATACATTAAATTTTTTATATCTCAGTTACCTCAATGTAGCCTGTCTATATTTTATGGATCAAAGTACAGCAATATTATTCTTCTAAAAATTTATGAAATGACCACCAAATTATTTTAGTAAGTACCCCAGCATAATGACTGGGTTTATAATGAATAATATAGCAATACAATTAGTCATACTACTAACTGCTTCAAAATTTTAAGGTTAAGGAATTTAACTGCTTGCATTATCTAAAATGTAGGCTACATTTTCTTATCCTACTAGCCTTCATGTACTTCTACAATTATCAGGTTTTCTGGATTATGCAAAATCCATTAAATAGAGTCAGGGATCCACAAAGCTGATATTCTCCTCAATATATGAACAGTTTAAATATTATGTAGTATTCAATTTCTGCTTAAAGTTTTTATACAATAACACCAGTAATATAAAATATTTATTAACAAAATGCTCAGAAAAAAAATGGTGCTCATACAATATTTCAAATATACTAAAAGTTGTAAGATTCTAATTAATATTTCATTACAACGAATTGCTTTTAATTTTCTATGCATGCACAGGAAAAGTCTAAAGTTCTGCATTTTGATTCTCTAAATCAGCGGTTCTCAACCTGTGGGTTATGTTCAATTTGTAACAATGAAAATACATCCTGCATATCAGCTAGATTCATAACAATAGCAAAATTACAGCTATGAAGTAGCAATGAAAATAATTTTATGGTTGGGGGTCACAAGCTGAGGAACTGTATTAAAGGGTCGCGGCATTAGGAAGGTTGAGAACCACTGCGTCTAAATCAAAGAGAGCCTGTGAATTTTTAACTATGGCCCTGACAAAAAGAAAGAAAATTCATCCTTCTTAGATTACTTTAACACGGGTGTGGATTACTGGGTGGAGAAAGAAAAAGCAATGTTTTTGAAAGTTAAAGTGACGGGGAAAAAAAGACAGAAATCAATGTTTTCTTAAAGCCTAGGTAAAAAAGCAATCATTAGTAGTACTATTATCCAAGTATAAACAAAGCTAACCCATTTAAATCAAACAGGAAAACAAACAGCTATGACAGTTGCTTCAGAAAAAACTGAAAATATAAAAAAAACAAAAGCTCAGTGTGATTCTCGATGCTGGAAATCCTGGTGGCAGCATATTCATTTTAAAAAATTAAGTATCTTCAAGCTTTCTTCCTGAAGGCAATTCTTCCATGATCCTTTAATAATTCAGGACAGAAATAAGATAATCAAACTGAACAGAGCACACAGGCTACAGACAAGGAAGCTTCTTTCAAAGGTCACCATCAAACATATGCAGAGGAACTTTGGTGGCTACATACTTTAACATATATATTAAGGTAAATTTTATTAGTAACATATATGAATGTAAATTTTCTTTTAATTTCCACCAAGTACAGGTATTCAAATATAAAAAAA
>CM053581.1:456074892-456110461 GCA_028627135.1 Pseudochirops cupreus
CCTTTGGGATTCCCCAATTAAAACCTTGTAACACTTAAAATCTTCTTCAGGGTCAAAGGTAAGAAGAGAATCCTAGAATAATTGAAAAACTGATCAATGGCAGTAGTAGCATATCTAAAACAAATCACAAGTGTGATTTCAGAGAAAAGTGTAACAAAATAAGGGGTGTGTTTATATGAATGTTGAGGATTACAACAGGATGAAATTTTATATTGTATGTGTATGAAAATGTACATAAATGTGTATTCGTGTTTCTTTGGTACATTTAGTATACAGAATTTACCATTAAATCCAATGTGGTGAGCCAGGAGCAGACATAGTCTGAGTTAACTTCAACCACAGGTGGAATGATCTGGGACCCAGATGTGAACTCCCAGAGCAAGAAGACCAAAAAAGAAGCTTTTAGAGCTTTGGCAGGAAGTTCCCTGAGATCCCAGAAAACCCCAACTAGCAGAAGCAGGGCTTTAACCCAGATATCTACTAGCATCTTAATTTACCCCCAAAGAAAGAATTGGGAAAATACAAGGAAAGAGATCCTTCCTCCCCCCAACACACACACACGAATACACTTCCCTGTAGGTCAGAGATCAACACACCTTTTCTGATTCATCAGCAGTTCTCTGTGAAGATCTTGATGGTTCCGAGAAATTTTGACAGGATTGATTAATTTCTGAGGTTTGATTAATTCAGGATTGTCATCCTCTATATAGTCAGGCTCAGCCATGACACTTTTTGGAATGAGAGTGGAATCTTTTAGTTCAGGATCCTCAACTGTATTATCTGTAACAGAAAGAAGAAACAGTTGTAAGCAGTCTATTTTTCACAGATTTTCATGCAAACAGGGATGTATAAAATGTCATATTAACATACAGGAACATATTAAGGACATTCTTCCATTTATAATAATGCTTTGCAAGATACAGGGGAAGAGGATGTGCTAACTACTGTTTGATGCCTGTAAGGAATTCAAGAAGAAGGGCTATATGCTTTGATTCAAGTTTCAGGACAGACTCACCATCACACCCTGGAGTTCCTTGGTTATATTCATTGCTGTACCCCCACCTTTTTTTAGCTACCTAAAGCAGGTGTCAAACAAGCTACCCAAAAGCCCACTGAAAGGTTAAATGTCAGAAACTTGGACTGAAGACTTTCTGGTTCCGAGGTCAGCACTTTAACCAGTATACCACAGTTGCCTCTTTTCTGAATAGAAATGATTTAGGTTCAAATCCTACCACAGACATAAGCTGAGTGTTCCTGGGCAAGCTACTTAACCTGTACAAGCCTCAGTCAACTCTTTATGATTTATTATATGATTAGGATGTTGTACTATGTGATGGAAGAAGCAAGTTCTCTAAACTAGTGGAACATTCATTGAGGCTGATGCAATTCTGGCACTCCCAGAGGATATGTGAGAAAAAATTTCTCAACTCTTCACCAATGGTCTAGATAAGGTCTCTTAGGTTCCTTCTATCAGATTCTTTGATTTTCAACATCCTACCTCTCCCCAAAGCAAACTTAATTACTGTGATAAAACTACTAACATAATGCAGTACTAGGCCAAGGAGAATACAGCTTCCTTGGTTCTCAGGACATTTCAATAGGAAGAAGTGAGGCTGGTTACTTTGCACAGCCTTCCCTCACTTAAATCTAATTCACTTGCATGTCATGGCATCACTTCCCTGATCACAGTCCTCTTCTAGAACAAGGACAAGCAAAAACCACCATTCAATATATTTCAACGTATATGAGAAACAATAAGCAACAAATGTAGTTAAGGAAATACACCTTCAAGAGCAAACATACTGGCTTGCACATTTAGGTTTTTAATAACCTCACAGTAGCTCAACTTTTTCATTTGTAAAAATGAAGACAGGATAGCCCTTATAATGGCATGGTCATATCCGACATAAACAAAATTAAAAAAAATTACAGAGGAACATTTTAGTTACAAAGATACTGTCAAAGAAATTGAGTGTCCTTTAATAATTTGCATTTTATGATCATGCTTTCGTTTTTCAAATTAACTTTTTCAAAAATGTATTTTTTCCTTCCCCTTTCCTTGAGAAAGATTAAAAAAAAAAAAAAAGCAAAATCCTTGTAACTAATATGCATAGTCAAGCAAAATAAATTCAGGCATTGACCACATCCAAAAAATGTCATAGCCTGAGTTCTGAATCTATCGTTTTTGTCAGAAGGTCAGTAGAATGATAAACAAAGTTCTTGATGTAAATAAGGCTCTGTTCTCCTTTTTTGTCCCAATCAATTCACTGGGTTAGTACCTCCACAGCATAACCCCTACAATTCTAAATTTGGCAAAGCATACCTTGTATGCCTGTTCACAACAGCAGTATGCTCCTACATGGTGATGAGACCATGAAAAAGGTAACTCTTCTCTGAGAAGATAAGTAACTAGGCCTGCAAGAAAGTTACATCAATCAGATTTTCACAATGCACCATGCATGTTGATGCTTTTGGATGAGAAATACTGAACTAAGGGACTTAAACTCACTTAACTCATCAGTTTTCTCAGGTGCAAAGTAATCCCCATGATCAGATATGGTACTTTAAAATCTCCCAAAAAAGCAGTTATTAAAAAATAAGTATTGAAACATTTTTCACAATCTCCTACAGAATCAGAGAAAATAATTCCATGCATTGCCATCAACATAAGATTTAAAGCAAGACTTAACTGGACTGTTTTAAAAAACAACACTAAAAAAATCATGAAAACAAAGTATACACAAATCTTCATATAAAGCATTCAAGGTTAATTTTCTAAAACGCATTTATATATTCTAAGTATAAGATAACAAATTTGAAATTATTGAGATAATAGCTGTGATAACACCAAATTCAATCAAGCAACACGAGAGCTCACTAATAAAACTATATACCAAATACCTCAAACACAATTTGATTTAGATGCAAACACTGTCTTTTTAGAAAGCCCACTATACTATTTACAACCTTGAACAAATGAATTAATCACAGTCATCTTGGTTGTATATGTTGCCCCAATACAGAATGCTCCTGTTCTCACTCTAAGGTATCAAAAGCACTATCTTTCATTAGCAGTTAAAATACATCATAAGCACCTAAATAACTGCAGTTTCAATCTGGTTAATCATTTCAAAAGACACGTCACATAATTCCAAAACAGGCTGGGTTTCTTCTATTCAAATAAAGAGGGATGTAGCCAAGACAGCCAAGACAGATGATGTTCCAGATTCAGTCTGATAACAGAAGATAAAAAGTAAACAAATGCCTAACTACCCAGAATCTGAATCATAATTCTCTCACTGACTGATGTATGTCTGCCTGTCATATAGCTATCTCTTTTTAACGAAGCAGTATAAATATACTCTTAGTATATACAATATAAGAGTAGCTAAGCTAAGCTAGATACATCATCTTATTTGATACCAACAGCAACCCTGTCAAGTATTATCCAAAGTGAGTTGCCATTAGTCATAAAGCATGTCAATATTACAAGCAGTAACTGGAATCAGACAAGGATTTGAGGTAGACCCTCTAGACTCCAGCCAAGTTACTCCCATGCCACACAGGTCTCTCCGTGGTTGTGTGGCTGCTCCATGGCCCTGTCTTACCTCCATCATCACTCCCATACACAGGTCTTGATGGTTATTGAAACTAACTTTTTTTTTTTGGCCACACAGGCATTTTTCACTTGCTGCAAATGAGTTATCTGAGTTGTGAGCACCACATAACTTAAGTCACAAGCTACTGCTCCCCTGCAGTCACTTCCCCTTCTGTCAGTACATTGCTTAAGGAGTTACAACATTACAAAAGTCCCCTTCTTTATGTCAAGGCCATTCTTCTCCCTTAAGTACTCATTACAAAAAACTGTGAAAATGTCCCACCTACCATCTTTTTTTCCACATACAAATGTGAATGCTTTGTAAAAATCCTTTTACAAATATAAATTCTACCACAAATAACAATACATGGTACCATTGCAATGGTAATACATCATGAATTACTAATTCCAGTCTAGGATGCAAAAGACTTATTTTCTAGTACTAAAATGACTCACTCGCTGATTTTCACTTATTTTCTAGTACTAAAATCACTCACGGATTTTCCCTGTGACCTTGAAAAAGTTACTTAACCTAAACTTCTTTTTCTTCATTTTAAATTGGGGGTCCTGAAATAAATAATCTCTAAGGTCCCTTCTAGTACTCTATTTAACCTAATACTTAACACCTGGGGTAGCATGTGGCCAAATTTAATACTTGATATATAACAGCTCCAAAATAAACCTATAACTTTAATTTATGAAATTACAAAGAAAAAAATTAGGTTCTAATAATCTAGTGAGGAAGATAGCAAAAGTGAGGATAGGGTAAAACGAATGTTGAATGGGCGGTAAACATGGAAAAGTATTTTGTCAGAGGCAAGTATGTAAGACAAATGTTTTTAATCTAGCAAACCATTTATGGGGAATACCAAGGAAAATTAGCTAGGATAATTTCAGATTGATCAAACTTGCTACATACTTTAAATGCCCAATCTTCAGTTATAAAATCCAAAACTTAGGGCTGACTCAAGAAGAAGGCTGTCATCAGACTCAGTTGAAGGCAAATCTTCAACTTGTATTTCTTGGAGGATAAGAAAATCCTAGTCTTAAGATTTAAGTATTGTTTCTTTGCTTTCTCTATTCATTTTCAAAAGGTGCCCCGGGATTTTTTGTGTTCTTTACTTCACCTGGAAAATACCATTCATGGTGAAGAGTATCCCAACTACATTAAGGAAACAAATCCTTTATTTCACACCTTTCAAGAACTCACTCAAATGGGACAGTAAAATGAAAATGTAAAATTCAGAAGCATCAGATTTAAAATCAGAATCAGCAGGAAGAGATCATAGTTTTCCCATCCACCCAGACTTAGAAATGATACTGCAGAGAAGTACGAATGTTTGTTATGTTAAACAATCTCATGAAACTTTACAGTTTGCACAGGCCCAACATGTTCCAAAGTCTACTCTAACCAATCGAAAGATCTTTTTATAAAAGTTCCCTATATTTTTTAGCTCTCTGAATTGAAGGGTTTGTGGTTAGTTACGAGTAATTCCACAAAATTCTTTAAGAGAAACTTGGTCCACATTGTGATGTACAATTTTAAGAAGTTCTAAAAGAAAAACATTAGTAGTGCTCTCCCTGGATATACATTAGTCACATAACTAAGTTTTCAAACCTTAGGCATACAGACACTGAAGAAGAAAGGAAATCTTCCAGATCCTATTATCATTTGCCTTATAACAGAAAGAGTGCTGGCTCTAGAGTCAGAGGACCTGTATTCCAATCCTATCTCTGACCTTTACCTAGGACAAGTCACTTAGGACCCTGGTGAGTAATTTAACTATGCCTCAGGATCATTATTTTTAAAATGAAGATGGATTAGATGACCTCCAAGGTTTCTTCCTACTTTAGATTTATGATACTTCTTATGTAAGGTGGATATTCTAAGCACTAGCTTCTTCCCTGGTGCTTAAGATGCCTATGAATAAAGGACAAATCACTTGTTTTGGGGGGATTTTTTGTGTGTGTATAAAACGAAAGAGTTGCATTGGATAACCTTTCCGATTCTAAATCTATGATCCTATGAAGACTGAAGAAAATAAAGTGCTTCTCTAATATCTCTATTCAAACAGAGAAGCCCTAGGAGGGCAGGTGCCCTGGCACTTCTCTCCCATCTATTTGGAGTAGCAGAGTGCTGTCTGCACACTAAGTAGGTAGTGATATGCTAAACTGAAATGATTTCATCTGACCGTCTTCTGACCCTAATATCCATGGGTCCTAAATATTTGACTTTTTATCCTGTAAGGTGGACCTAAAAATTCAGTAAATAGTTTGAAAGTAAAAAACACTTTCCTGGACACTGTACCTGCTGTCATCTCCTGACTCTAGAGCACTAGACATATGATTCACAGAATAATGCTTAAAGTTACTGCTCTCCCAGAAAGAGGGTCCAATCCTACATATACAGTATGACACGAGTACAAAAAGTTAGCTTTAAGCATGCACAAACCATTCATTCTATTTTTTTCTTGACTCTATTGTTGCCTCCAGGCAAGTCTCTCAGAGGCTCTCCAAATCTCTATTTACATAGAAATAACATCTAACAGAAATAAATGCAAAAAGCACTTGGCAAATAAACTTCTGTGTAAATGCCAAAGACTGACATGCTTGGGAAAATATCAAAGGCATTTACCACCTCCTCACAATATGTATCTTTGCAGATGCGTCACAAATTTAAAGTTTAAGGGATGAAAATAAAAGGAGAAACCCTTATAATAGACAGAAAGCACAGTCCAGACTGCTGGACGTGAGCCAGTTAGAGAGGTGGTTGAGATGCTGTCATTGGCCAGTAGGTGGCACTAGCTGTACAGGTAAGTATACCTCTCTAGTTAAGAATAGTAGTAGTATTCTAAATTCTATTAAAACCTGCAAAATAAAAAGTGGTTTCTCAACCTGTTCCCTAAACCATATTGGTGAATCTGCATTATAGGATAATAATATAAGACACCGAGATCTTTTAGAAAAGGAACAAATATATTTTGTAACCCACAGATGTTTCTGATATTGCTCATTGCAGCAGCACATTGTAATAGAAAGAACCTGGGAGCTAAAGTAAAAAAACCAAGGTTCAAATGCCAATTCTACCACTTAACTAGCTATGTACCCTTGGGAAAGTCACTTCCCTTCTGTGTGAATCTGTAAAAATAAGGCAGCTGGACTAAAGCAGGGTCCATAAACTTTAAAAAATATATTTTTGATAAATATATATAATTGGTTTTCTTTGTAATTCTATGTACTTTGGTTCATGTATTTAAAAACATTCTGAGAAGGAGACCATAGCATTCACCAGACTTAAAAGGAGTCCATGACACAAAAAAACTTTTAAGAACTCTAGGAGTCATGGACCTTTAGGGGTTCTTTCCTGTGTAAATCATATAAAAACCCTGTCAAAGTTACATAGAAAAAAAAAAACCACAGTTGATCCAACTTTAAGATTACATATTAGCTATGTCCCTGATGCCTACTCATTCTTCCTACTTTTAACCTTTAGGTTGTCAGTTGAGACAATTAGTCATGACTTTTTAGTTCTAACATTTAGGGCTATAAGAGCTGTCAGAACTCCTCTTCCCAGATATCAGTGGGTCCTTCAACTGTTGAGTGTGTGTCTGTGTGGGGAAGAGGGAAGAATAGTTGTCCTCTGTTCCAGTACAACTAGCCTGATGGCTGTTCACAAAACAGTACATTCTATCTCTGATACTCCTTGCACTTACCTGGAATGCACACCCAGGTCATCCTCTGTCCACCCCTCACTACTCAGTTTGCCATACCAAACTATCAAAAAATTATTTTATAGAGCTAGAAAAAATAACAAAATTCACCTGGAAAAACAAAAGCTCAAGGACATCAAGAGAATCAATGAAAAAAAATGTGAAAGAAGGTAGTTTAGCCATACCAGGATCTCAAACTGTATTATGAAGTGGTAATTATCAAATAGAGTGGTGAATCAGTAGAATGGAATAGGTACAAATTACATCATAACAAATCACCATAGTAATCTAGTACATGATAAATCTATACAAAAATGACCAATATGGAAATATTTTACATAATTCCACATATATGACTTGCCCAAGGTCACAAAGCCAGACTAGGTCTTTGGTCTTCCAAGTCCAATGGTCTTTCTGCTCCACCATATAAACCCTAGCACCCTAAATTTTAAAAAAAAACACTTTTTTTTGTTTTCATTATTCACTTCCATAAGATTCTGAGTTCCAAATTTTCTCCCAACCCCTTCCCTCCCCCCACCCCAAAACAGTGTGCAAACTGATACAGGCTCTACATATACATTCATATTAAACATATTTTCACATTACTCAGGTTGTAAAGAATTAGAACCAATGGGAGAAACCACAAGAAAGAAAGAAACCACAATAAAAGAGCAAATATTATGCTTCAGTCTGCATTTAGACTCCATAGTTCTTTTCCTGGATGTGGACAGCACTTTCAATCATGAGTCTTTTGGAGCTGTCTTAAGGTCTTTGCATTGCTTAAGCAGAGATAAATCTATAAAAGTTAGTCCTTCCACAATATTGCTACTATTGTGTACAATGTTCTAGTTCTGCTCACTTCACTCAGCATCAGCCCATGTAAGGCTTTCCAGGTTTTGCCTGCTTATCATTTCTTATGGAACAACAGTACTCCATTGCATTCATATACCATAACTTCTTCAGCCATTCCCCAATTAATGGATATTCCCCCAATTTCCAGTTCTTTGCCACCACACAAAGAGCTGCTATAATATTTTGGTACATGAATGTGCTTTTCTCTTTTTTATGATCATTTTTTATGACCTAGAAGCGGTATTGCTGGGTCAAAGGGTATTCACCGTTTTATAGCCCTTTGGGCATAGTTCCAAATTACTCTCCAAAACAGTTCAATCAGTTCACAATTCTACCAATAATGCATTAGTGTTCCAATTTTCTCACATCTACAAAATTTATCGTTTTCCTGTTTTGTCATGTTAGCCAATCTGATAGGTATGATGTGGTAATCTCAGAGTCGTTTTGATTTGCATTTCTCTAATCAATAGTGATTTAGAAGCATTTAATTTCTTCCTCTGAACACTGCCTGTTCACATCCTTTGACCATTTATCAGTTTGGAGAATGGCTTATATTTTTATAAATTTGACTCAGTTAGAAATGAGGCCTTGATCAAAGACACTGGTTGTAAAAATTGCTACCCAGTTCTCTGCTTCCCTTCTAATGCTGGTTGCACTGCTTATGTTAATGCAAAAACTTTTCAACTTAATGTAATCAAAATTATCCATTTTGCATTTCATAATGTTCTCTATCTCTTGTTTAGTCATAAATTCTTCCTTTCTCCATCAATATGGCAGGTAAACTATATCTTGCTTTCCCCGTTTGCTTATGGTATCAGCCTTTATATCTAAATCATGTGCCAGTTTTAACTTTATTTTGGTATAGGGCAAAAGATGTTGGTCTATCCCTAGTTTCTGTCATATTATTTTCCAGTTTTCCTGGCAGTCTTTGTCAAATAGTGAGTTCTTATCCAATAAGCTGGAGTCTTTGGATTTATCAAACAGCAGATTACTACAGTCATTGACTACTGTGGCCTGTGTACCTAATCCATTCCACTCTATTTCTTAGTTCCAAGTAGTTTTGATGATTGCTACTTTGTAATACAATTTAAGATCTGGTTTAACTAAGCTCCCTTCCTATTTCTTTTCATTAATTCCCTTGGTATCCTGGACCTTTTGTTCTTCCAGATGAATTTTGTTATTATTTTTCTAGCTCTATAAAATAATTTTTTCAGTAGTTCGATATGGTACTGAACAAGTAGATTTAGGTAGAATTTCATTTTTATTATATTAGCTCAGCCTAACCACGAGCAAGTGATGTTTTTCCAATTATTTAGATCTGACTTTATTTGTGTGAAAAGTGTTTTGTAAGCGTATTTATACAGTTCCTGGGTTTGTCTTGGCAGGTAGACTCCCAAATATTTTATAATGTCTACAGTAACTGTAAATGGAATTTCTCTATCTCTTTCTGTTGGGCTTTGTCAGTAATATATAGAAATGCTGATGATTTATGTGGTTTATGTGGATTTATTTTGTATCCTGGCACTTTGCTAAAGTTGTTTATTATTTCAAGTAGTTTTTTACTTGATTTTCTAGGACTCTCTAAGTATACCATCATATCATCTGTAAAGAGTGATAATTTTGGGGCAGCTAGGTGGAGCAGTGAATAGAGAGCACCAGCTCCGACCTCAGACACTTAACACTTACTAGCCGTGTGACCTTGGACAAGTCACTTAACCCCAACTGGCCTGCCTTCCCCCCTCAAAAAAAAAAGTGATACCTTTGTTTCTCCTTTGCCTATTCTAATTCTTTCTATTTCTTTTTGTCCTCCTATTGCTAAAGCTAGCATTTCTAGTACAATAACGAATAACAACAGCGATAACAGACATTCTTGTTTCACCCCCAATCTTATTGGAAATGCTTCTAGCTTATCCCCATTATGTATAACGCTTGCTGATGGTTTTAGGTAGATGCTACTTATCATTTTAAGGAAGACTATTTACTTCTATACTCTCGTGTTTTTTTTTTAATATGAATGGATATTGTATTTTGTCAAAATCTTTTTCTGCATCTATTGAGATAATCCTATGATTTGTTAGTTTTGTTGTTGATACAGTCAATTATGCTGATAGTTTTCCTAATATTGAACCTCCCTGGTATAAATCCTACCTGGTTACAGTGTATTATCCTCATGATAAATTGCTATAATTTCTTTGCCAATATTTTATTTAAAATTTTTATATTTATATTCATTAAGGAAATTGGTCTATAATTTTCCTTCTCTGTTTTAGTTCTTCCCAGGTTATCAGTACCATATTTGTATCATAAAAAGAATTTGGTAGACCTTCTTCTTCGCCTATTTTCCCAAACAGTTTATTTATATAGTACTAGAATAGTTCTTTAAATGTTTGATAGAATTTACTTGTAAGTTCATCTGGCCCTGGAAATTTTTTTCTTTGGAAATTTCATTGATGGCTTGTTCAATTTCTTTTTCTGAAATGGAGTTAAGTATTTTATTTCCTCTTCCATTAATCTGAGCAATTTATATTTTTGCAAATCTTCATCCATTTCACTAAGACTGTCAAATTTATTGGCATACAGTTAGGCAAAATAGCTCCTAATTATTGTCTTAATTTCCTCTTCATTGGTGGTAAATTCAACCTTTTCATTTTTCATAGCGGCAATTTGGTTTTCTTCCTTTTCTAAATCAAATTAATAAAAGGTTCGTCTATTTTATTGATTTCTTCATAAAACAAGCTTTTAATCTTATTTATTAGTTCAATAGTTTTCTTAATTTCAATTTTATCAATCTCTTCTTTGGTTTTAAGAATTTCTAATTTGGTATTTAATTGGAGATTTTTAATTTCTTCTTTTCCTAGCTTTTTTGGTTGTATCTTCAATTCACTGACCTCCTCTTTCTCTATTTTATTCATGTAAGCATTTAGAGATATAAAACTCCCCCTAACAACTGCTTTCACTCCATCACGTTTTGTTATGTTGAATTGTATTTTTAATGAATTTTTATTTTATTAAATCACAATAGCATCTACATAAGCTTGAAAAATATATACAGAGATATATTTATTCAGTCCACAAGTTACTCAACAGCTTTCTGAATCTGTTTACAGGATTACTAATTCACAACAGGAGGCTGATGAGACAACAAAATTCTACATATGCCTTTAGCTAAGTATTAATTTCTTGTCTTATGGCTAATTCTTAACATTTTTTTTACTAAAATAAGCAGAACACATTTCTGCTTGGGAGACCTGACACTAATAAGTCCAGGACTTCCTGGTAAAACTTGTGTCTCATATGTATAGCATATGAGGCTCACAGACCTAGATCAAATACAAATGAATACAAGCCCAAAAGGCAAATAAGAAGCCCAGCTTGAGCAGCCAGTCTCAACGTGTTGCCTGTGGGCCAAGAGGTTCTGACCTTGTAACACACTTTTGTGTAAAATGGGCAAAAGGGAGACCTACAAATCAAACCAAGATATATTTGCTAATTAGCCTATGCTAGTCCAGTTTAAAATTACCTAAATGAGAAAAGCATAGAGTGATTTTAAAATAACAAACTCAAAGAATTTAGGGTCCTTTCCCAGGAAAGTGCCTGAATCCACTTAAGCAGAGGAAACTTACACCTGAGTACAGTCATGGAAATTTTGGTCCTTTCTGACTGTCCAGATCATTCCTCATTCTTCCTGCACTTAGTTATAAGTGACTCACAACTTTTTCCTCAGTTTAGCAGGGTGGAGCCAGATGTTCTTTCTGAGAAAAAGTCCTACCTTGTTCCTCTCTAGGCTGGCTCACAAAACCCATAGCAATATATCTACTTTCTGTTAAAAATAAACAGTCAAATGGTCAATACTGCATCAAGCACAGAATAAATACAAGAATCAAAATAAGCAAGCTTCTCATTTGCTCAGTCAAAACCCAGCTGGGATATTTCTATCATTATAGAGAAGAATTCATAAAGACAGTTTGGATTCAAAGAGCTGCACCTGAGGACCTAAAGGGCCGCATGTGGCCTCAAGGATACCCCTGGTAAACCAAACTTTCCTATTTGAAGCTTCCTCTTCCTTTGACTTCATACTCATTTTCTCTTCCTACTTCTCTCATTTTTGTTTCCTTTGGTGACTTTTCTTCTTTCTAAACCTTAAATGCAAGAGTTTCCCCACAGTTTAGTTGATGACTTTCTGTTCTCCTTTCTCTTCACTATCTCCCTTGGTGATCTCCCTCCCATTCACGGCATCAAATAATATAGGATCATAGATGTGTAGCTGGAAAGAGACTTCAAAGAGGCCGTTTAGTCCAACTTCCTTATTTTGCAGATGTCCCCTGACTACAGAGCCAGTACCCTTTCCACTGTGTCATGCTGTCTCTTTATCTGTATGAATGACAACCTCAAAGCTGCAACTGCCTTAAACTAAAAAAAAAACAAACCCTAAAACTAAGCTTCATTGATTCCCTCAAACTGGCTCCCACTACTGACTTCTGTCAGTGGTACCATCATTCTTCCAGAGAGTTAAGCTAGAAACTTAGAAGCAGAACTGGAACTAGAGCAGGCAAAATATGAACCTACCATGCAAAGAAAGATGCCATTCTAATGATCAAAATACAAGCAATATATTGCTATGACAAAATGCCTTGCTGCTTTCCTTTCTGTCTGCCAAAATTCTGTGCATCTTACTCAAATGCTATGTTTTCCACGAAGTTTTACTTGACAACTCCAACCAACAATTATTTGAATTGTCTATAATGGCATTTCTTGCCTGTATCATTAATCTGACAAATAATAATACCAAATAATTTGCTTTTCCATGGATATGTCCAGTATCCTCAGTAATACTGTAAACCAGCAGTTCTCAACTTGTAGGTCGTGACCCCTTTGGCGGTCAAACAGGGTCCCTAAGACCATCAGAAAACACATATTTCTGATGGTCTTAAGAACCGAGACACCCCTCTTCTATCCGACTCCAGGTGGGTCCGCCCACATAGGAGTATTAAAGGGTCATGGCATTAGGAAGGTTGAGAACCACTACTGTAAACCCATCAAAGCTAAAGGCCTGAGCCTGGCATTCATTTTCTCTCTATATATCTCTCCCCATCCCTACCCCCAACCCCACCCCTACCCTATACACACAGACACACACACACACACACACACACACACACACATACACAGAGCAAGTACTCCACATATACAGCAGATACTCAATCAAAATCTGTTTTGTCCTTGACCTTGTCGATACCCAGGACACCTTCAGAAAGCCTGGGACAATTTAGTAAATCAATTTTATATAGGTCCAACAATGGAGCTGTGGTTAGTAGGCAGACCAAAGCTGTCAGTCACTCTTAACAACCCTTCACACCTTGTTGCTGGAACCTCCCCTCTGGGAGAAGCTTCCCTCTCAAACTAAGCCTAGGAAAACTCATCAGATGTCAACCCCAATGCCAGCCTAGGCACCACTGATTCAGTTGCCTAGAGAAATCCCAGTAAATGTATTCCCTTTGTCCTGGGAGGTTGTTTAATAAAATAAAGGCAATAATAAACGTTCTTCTAAATTCTGAGCCCCCAGTCAGAGAACCAGCTCTGGCAAAAATACAGCAATCTGGCATCTTCCTTTGCACCTAATCCAGCTTTATTTCTTCCATAGCAATGTGGGTGGTTAACAGCTTTTATCATATAAAAGATTTAAAATAGAAAGATAAACTTTTAAGAAAAGGGATAAACCTCATATTCCAAATCAGTCTCTAACAAGAAAAGGAAACGTGAGAGGGAAAAAAATTTAAAAGGTGGGGGTAGGAAAATTATGAGTCACAGTCCAGCCAAAACTCCCAAGGGGAATATGCGCTGATGGATGATGAGGTAAAGGAGGAGTACCATGGTTACTCAAGTTCAAAATCCCAATCTCTTTAAGATGTCTGGAGCAGATGTGGCCAAAACTTTTACAAAGGAAACTGAAAGGTCAAGAAGTATTTTCTATTTGTTCTCTAGTTGTTTTCCATCTATGTAGGGTCTTATCTCACACTCTTTGAGGGGTCTTCTTCTCTTCCTTTTGATAAGGGAATGGTAAAGAGAACTAAGCAGTAATATAAACCAGTCTTCTTGTCTGGTTAAGAAATAAATGCAAGCACAAAATCTGGCACAAATATTTTCATTAAGTAATTGGCAATTCATTAATATGCAGAATTTAATCTAAACAAAGTCCTAAGTGACTGAAATTCTGTTCTATTTACAGATTACTTCAAACTGATTAAACTTAAAATTGTTATAGATTTGAATAAACTATATTTATCAAGCTATTTTTGATAAGTCCTAATTCAGTAATTCTATGTAAGATGGGTTTTTTTTTCTTTTCAACATAAATCCAAGCTATATAATGAAATCTGATGCTCAAGAGCACTCCTGTTAATGTAATTAACAAATGATGTGTGTTCAACATATATTTACTGAAGACCAACTGCAAGTAAGACACCATCATAAGGCTGAGGTGAAATATATATGAGACCTGCTGATAAAGAATTCACAATCTAGAAGCAAAAAGACTACTACTAGATAGTTTTCTATTATACTTTAGTACATCCAAAATGGTATCCAGTCCTGCCCACCCAGCCCCCATTCTCTCTCCCTCCCCCCCCCATCCCCAGCATAGTAGGTATTCCTTCAGGTCATGGCCTATTTTATTTTCATCTGTGTATCACCAGTACCTGAGTGTGTTTTGCCTAAGATAGGCACTTAAATATTTGGTGAACAGAACTGCCGAAGCACCTGTGGCTGGATTCAGCTTCTATTGTATTTTAAAATATTATTTTGCATATTCCTAAGCAAAGTCCTGCTCAGATGTTTTATTATGCTATGAAGGTAAGTGTGTTCTTAGAGGTCCCATTCTGACAGGTTTCACCCAAGTGGAAAGGTTCTGAGTATAAGTATAGTTTATCTTCTTTGAAGAAACTATTGTTTGGGGGTGTGGAGGAGAGGATTAAAAAAGAAACTACTGAATACGATCTTAACATTATTGATTAGAATCAGAAAGGGACTTCATCAGTCATCCAGACCCTTATTTTATTGATGAGGAAACCGAGGACTAACCAAGGTCATTCATGTAGTTAGTGCAAGGGGCAGAATTTGAACACAGATCCCTTGTTTTCAAAAGTCCAGTATTCTTTTCACTTGGTAAAAGGTCTTTAAGTATTACTTTGGATAAAAGCTTCATCAGCCTGCGGTGGTGAGCTTGGAACAGCCTGGCTGGCACTTAGATAAGAGACATAAAGTCCATCACTGGGACTGACACTCAAAGCCTTTCAAGTTTGACGGAATATGAAGTGCTTTGTAAAGCAGTATTTTTAAATGAGCCACTATTATAATTATTAATTGAAGGTGAGAAGAGTTGCACCCACTGGCTCCTTTTCTTTAGGAAGGGGAAGTCAGACCAAGATGGCATAGAAAAGGCAGGGACTTGTCTGAGCTCTCTCAAATTCCCCTCCAAACAATTTTAAATAACATCTCAAAATTAATTCTGGAGTAACAGAATCCACAAAAGGACAGAGTGAAACCAATTTCCAGTCCAACACAACTTAGATGGTCAGTGACAGGTCTGTATACCAGGGTGAGAGTGGAGTGCAGAACAGTGTAGGGAATTCACTGGTAGCATGTCAGCAAGGCAGCATCAGGTCTTAGGGGCAACTAAATTGGCATCAACAGCTTTTGGAGCTCTCAGCCCACAGACAATAAGGGGCTCAGACAACTGGTGAGAAGGTGATTACAGAAATCTCTTTGATGGCACTGGGGGCAGAATTCTGTTCAACTGCACACACTATCTGGGTCACAGACCCAAGGGCAAGGAGAAGGAGCACTAGCACACCAGAGATTTCAACTGCAGAGAGTGGGGACCTTGGTCACAGTTCCAGGATGGAAAAGAGTGCTTGTGATCACTCACAGAACAGGGCACAAGCCAAGAGAGCAGTAACCACATTTCTTCTTAGAACATACAACTTTGGAAGAGCTGAAAGCTTACAGACCCCCAGAGCTAGCTCAGAAAATAGCTGCACAGATAACCTAAAACTTGAAAGTGTCCCCTCCACCCCAGAATCAGAATCCAATTTTAACAAAGTTAAAAGTTAAGATATAGGCTGGAAAATGAGCAAACAACAACAACAACAAAAAACAACCCTACAAAACCTGATCATAAAAAGTTGCTAGGGTGACAGGGAAAATCAAAACACAAACTCAAAAAAGGCAACAATGTCAAAACTGCCACACCCAAAGCCTCAAAGAAAAAAGTGAAATGCTCTCAAGCCCAAAAAGAATTCCTGGGAAAAAACTCAAAAAGGATTTTAAAAATCAAATAAGAGAGGAAGAGGAAAAATTGGGAAAACAAACGACAGTGATAGAAGAAAAAAAAAATTTTTTTAAGTCCACAGCTTGGTAAAGAAGGCATAAAAAAAAAAGTGAAGAAAATAATGACTTAAAAAACTGAATAGGCCAAATGGCAAGGGAGGCACAAAAATCCACTGAAGAGAAGAACACCTTAAAAAGCAGAATTGGTCACATGGGAAATAATGTACAAAAATTCACTGAAGAAAAGAAAGCCTTAAAAAGTAGAACTGGTAAAATGGAAAAGGACATACAAAAGTTCACTGAAGAAAATAATTCCTTAAAAATCAGAATTGGTAAGGTAGAAGCTCATAACTCCATCAGAAAGCAAGAAATAATAAAACAAAATCAAAAGGATGAAAAAAGACAAAAGTGTGAAATAAAGCACTGGAAAAACACCTGAGCTGGAAATTAGATCTAGGACTGATAATTTAAGAATTACTGGACTACCTGAAAGCCATGATCAAAAAAGGAGGCTAGACATCATCTTTCAAGAAATTATCAAAGAAAACTGCCTTGATATTCTAGAACCAAAAATACAGAAATTGAAAGAATCTAGCAATCACCTCCTGAAAGAGATCCCCAAAACTCACAGTAATATTATAGACAAATTCTAGAGCACCCAGGACATGGGTATGAATTGATTTTGATGGGATGAGATCTAAAAAAAATTAAAGGGCAAGAAAGAAGTATGCATTGGGAGAAGGGGACAGTGAGACGTAGAATAGGGCAAATTATTTTACATAAAAGAGGCACAAAAGAGATTTTTACAGTAGAGGGGAAAATGGAGAAGTAGTTAGGAGCACTTGAACCTTACTCTCATCAGAATCAGCTCAAAAAGGGAATAACATACTTAGTTGGGTATAGAAATTTATCTTATACCCTACAGGGAAGTAGGAAGGAAGAAGGATAAGAGAAAGAGGGGCTGACAGAAAGGAGAGTGGACTAGGGGAGGGGGGTAGAAGCAAAACACTTTTGAGTGAATGGAGGGAAATACACAGTAATCATAACTGAAAAAATTTTACAGCAAGTTTCTCTGATAAAAGCTTCATTTCTCAAACATATAGAGAACTAAGTCAAATTCATAATAAGAGCCATTTCCCAATTGATAAATGGTTAAAGGATATGAATTGGCAGTTTTCAGATTAAATAAGTCATATAAAAAAGTCTAAATAACTACTGATTAGAGAAATGAAAATTAAAACAACTTTGAGGTACTATCTTATGCCTATCAGATTGGCTAACATATGACAGAAAAGGAAAAAAGCAAATACTGGAGGAGATATGGGAAAATCAAGACACTAATGCAGTGTTGGTGGAGTTGTAAACTGATCCAAACATTCTGGATAGCAATTTAATTATACCTAAAGGGTTACAAAATCATGTATATCCTTTGACCTACCAATATCAATACTTGATCTGTATCCCAGAGTTTAAAAAAAATAAAGGAAAAGGACCTACATGTACAACAATATTTATAGCAGCTCTTTTTATAGTGGCAAAGAATTGGAAATTAAAGGGATGCCCAATAATTGGGGAACGGTGGAAAAAGTAATGTGTGACTGTGATAGAATATTATTGTACTATAAGACATGGCAAGCAGGATGCTCTCAGAAAAAAACAGAAAAGACTGACATGAACTGTGAAGTGAAATGAGCAGAACCAGGAAAGCACTGTACACAGTAACAGCAATAGTGGATGATGAACAACTGTCAATCACTTAGCAATACTCAGCAATACCCATGACAATTCTTAAGTACTTAAGATAAAAAATGCTACTCATCTCCAGAAAAAAAAACTAATGAAGTCTGAACACATATCAAAGCATGCTTTAAAAAAAAAACACTTAACATTTGGTTTGTTTTTTTGTTTTGGACTGTTTTCTTTCTTAACATAACTAAGATGGAAATATGTTCTACATGACTATAGATGTATAATCTAATATCAAATTGATTGCCTTCTTAAGGGGAGAGGGAAGAGAAAAGGGAAAAAATAAACTTGTAACCCAAAATTTTAAAAAACAGATTTTAAAAACTGTTTTCACATGCAATTAGGAAAAAGAAATACTTTTTTAAAAAGAATGTGAAAGTCATCTCAGAATGCCAGACTTATTTAAGATAAGAAAATTAACGAAGCTATTACCCTTGGTTCACTCCACTTTTCTTATGGAATAATGTCTCCTTAAATTAAAAGGTTATCTGTAAAACACATTTTGAGGAGTTTTTCTAACAATGATGTTAGATTTGCCCTAATCCACAAGTACCCTTGCCAAGTTCTCTCTGTGACCTAATGGAATGAATTTTGTCAAGACAATGAACCTGGTGCTAGACAAACAGCCTGAATAACTGCAGAACAAAACCAAGTGAACTAACCCACAAAGGGACCAAATGCATAAACTTTAGCACAATGGTCAAACATAGGGGTTTTCAAAAACAAAACTTTTAAGTATTATATACTTTAAAGTCACAGAGCTGTAATCAATCTGAAAGAGATTTAATTTTCTATAGAAAAAGGCAGTGTAATACAGTAGAAAAGCCACCGGCTCTGTAGTCAAAGGATATATAATTCAAATCCTACCTAGCTCCTACACGACTTTGAACTGGTCATAAGTTCTTTATCATTAGTTTCCTTACCAATATAAAAGATGGACTATACTTTTATAAATCCCTTCTAGTTCTAAAGCTGTGATCCTATGTGTTATATATAAGGTAAATGGTAAAAACACGATTTATGCCACTTTGTGACAATAATCCAATCTGGAACGGAGATTGGGGGAAGAGGAGAAGAGAACAAGTATGTGGATGGAAATATTAGGGGACAAAAGTTGTTAGGCTACAATAAAACATACTGAGTTATGGGCCAGGGATCTGCTTCATCTCTGTGGATGAGAAGTTATAAGGGTGACATCTCTCATTACCAAATATTTCTTGATTACACTTGTTAACAAGTGTGTCTCTAGAGAGTATAGAGAATTGTAACTGTTAGAAGAAAAAGGTACTGGTTTAAGAAATAAACATCTGCATATAAATAGAATATATTACATATAATCTAAGATATATATGGGTATGTATGTGTATATACACACACACACATTTGTTTCAAAAATATACCTAAAACCTGATGTTTTTGGTTAAATACCTCCATGAGACCCTAGGGGTCCTCAGAACATAGATGGAAAACCTTTTACAAACTATTTGATTCAGAGTCATAAGATTGCTATCAAGAAACTGTCTCAGGAAAGTTGAGATATAAAGCACTACAGGCTTTGGGATCAGAGAAGTTTTCCCTTTTTCAAATGATAGCAGCTATATTTTGTCACAAATCTAAAGCAAACCAAGTAGGTGAGAGGATGCAAAGAGCAGAAGAAAATGAAAAAGAATAATGTTGTTTAAATAGAAAAGTAGCTGTGTGTTTGACAGAGCCAAAGACCTTCGCTTAATCACTGTTAAGACACAATAATTAAATGCCCTTAGAAATTAAAATCTGGGCAAATAAATGAAAAGGTAGATTCTGCCTTCTGAGTGAGTCAGGTAAGAAGTGTCTGATATATCCCAAAAGACCATGGTTTTAGAACACCTACAATATTCCTACCTTAAAATTTATTCCCAATTTCAGAGGCAATATAATGTAAGGAAACAGTACTGGACTCAAAGAGAAGAGCCCAACTGATCCAAACATTTTAGAAAGCAATTTGGAACTATGCCCAAAGGCCTATAAAACTCTGCATACCCTTAGACCAAGCAATACCACTACTAGGTCTGCATCCCAAAGAGATCATAAAAAAAGGGAAATGGACCCACCCACATGTACAAAAATATTTACAGCAGCTCTTTTGTGGTGGCAAAGAAATGGAAATTGAGGGGATACTCATTAATTGGGGAATAGCTGAACAAGTAGTGGTATGTGAACATAATGTGTTTTAACATTTTAACATGATTGTGTTTTAAGAAATGATGATCAGGCAAATTTCAAAAAAACCTGGTCTTACATGAACTGATGCCAAGTGAACTGACTAGAACCAGGATACCACTGCACACAGTTAACAGCAACATCAGGCAATTAACAACTATGACTGACTTAGCTCTTCTCAGTAATACAATGATAAAGACAATCCCAAAAGAGTCATGATGGAAAATGCTATCCACCTCCAGAGAAATAACTGTGAATGCAAATCAAAACATACCATTTTCACTTTTTTTGTTTTTTTCTTTCTGGTAGTTTTTCCTTTTTGTTCTGATTCATAACATGACTAATGTGGAAATTGTTTAATATGATTTACATACATAATCTATATCAGATTGCTTGCTGTCTGGGGGAAGGGAAGAAGGGAAGAAGAAAAATTTGGAACTCAAATTCTTATAAAAGTCAATGTTGAAAATTATTGTTACATGTAATTGAAAAAAAAATACTATTAAGTGAGAAAACAAAAAAAAAAGAGAAGAGGACTAGATTCTAGTCTCAAGTTTGCCCTTAGCTTGCTACATTACGCCAAGCTGCTGTGGGGGCAAAAAAAAAAAAAAATCACTGCCCAGAGGCCAGCTGAAAAGTAATAATAACCCTCTAGGAGGCCACTGGTAGGTCCATACTTTAAACTATTATAGCTTGGAAGGACCTACTAAGTAACTTGGGACACACAGCTTTTAAGAATCCAAGGACACATCAGTGCCAAAAAGGGCAGTGAAGTACTGTAATGGTAATGGGAATCTGAAGATCTTCCCTGCCCCTTAATAAGCTTATGGGAATTTGAAGATCTTCCCTGCCCCCTAATAAGCAGAATGTAATCACATGGAGCCTGTGGTGGGAAGTGTTTGCTGAAGGATGGAGCAGAGACCACAGGAATCTGGGAGTCAGAACAGTTAGAGCTGGAGGGAGGAGAGAACACACCCAGGGAGACAACTAGGCTTGTGAGTGTTTATTTGTGGGAAGACTAAAGGATGGTGTGGCTCTCTGCTGTGCTATAGTGTATTGACTTCTTTGTTGCTATGAAAGATTAAGTTTCCTGGTGTTGGGATTTGTCTCTCTGGTGTCTGAATAAAATGTTTTGCTTCTGTCTTCTATACCAGAGAGTCTGTTAATTTTGCAACTGAGAACTATGCTGGCATATTCACAGTCAACATCAGCACTGTGAATACTGCATTGGTGATACAAGTAGGAACTGGATCGAAACAATAAGAGTTATAAGCATATAATGCTTTAAAATGTATAAATTACTTCCTTCACAACCACCCAATAAGGTAGTTATGGCAAGTATGATTTCCTGAATGGAGAGAACTCTGTTTTGGAAAGTTTATGCACCAAAAGGGACTGCAAACTATGATTTAGCAGGTCAGTCCTAGAGAGCTGTCTGAGGCATGTTCGAGTTAAAATGGTGCTGACCACAATGTCACATAGCTAGTATCAAAGGAAGGATTTGAACTAAAGTCACTCTAGAACTCTATGCATTTTACCCACAGTTTTCAAACTTTTTGGTCTCAGGATCCCTTTAGATTCTTAAAAATTATTTGGGTACCCCTAATAGCTTCTGTTAATGTGGGTTATATCTATTGATGTTTTACAGTATTTTAAATTAAAATTGACACATTAAAAAATATTCATTTAAAAAGAATAAACTCATTACATGGTATGTCCACATATTTTTATGAAAAATAACTTTTTTGGGGCGGCTAGATGGCACAGTGAATAGAGCACAGGCCCTGGAGTCAGGAGGACCTGAGTTCAAATCCAGCTCAGACACTTAACATAAAACTAGCCATGTGACCTTGGGCAAAAGTCAGTTAACCCCAATTGCCCTACCTTCCCCTCTCAGAAAGAAAGAAAGAAAGAGAGAGACAGAGACAGAGAGAAAGAAAGAAAGAGAAAAAGAAATTTTTAAAAATTTAGCTAGAGGAATTGCAGTGTCTTACAGTTTTTGCAAATCTCTTCTAAGTTCTGACTTAACAGAAGACTGCTGGACTCTGGAGTAGTATTTTAACAGGCAAATAGTGTCTTGGTATTTTTATTAAAACAGTTTTGACATCGAGGACTCCCTGAAAAGGTCTCAGGGAGAACTGCTACACTATACCAATTATGTTTCTATTAAGGGAAACATTATTACCTCCATTTTAAAGTTGAAAAAAAACAGATTTTGAGAGGTAAAAATACTTGCCTACAATCACACAAAAGTATTAAACCAGCGGTTCTCAACCTGTGGGTCACAACCCCTTTGGGGGTTGAACAACCCTTTCACAAGGGTCACAGGGGTCGCCTAAGACCATCAGAAAACATATTTCCAATGGTCTTAGGAACCCAGACAATGCTCCTCTATCCATCTCCAGGTGGGTCCACCCACATGCAGATACTCCCACATGCAGATACTCCCACATACAAGTATTAAAGGGTCGCGGCATTAGGAAGGTAGAGAACCACTGTATTAAATATTTCGGGCTGGATTCAAATCCAGATGTTTAGACTTCATTTCCTTTGTTCTATGCAATATCTCTTAGATAAGGCATATAACCTCTTGTTACCTCAGTCTCCTCACCTATAAAATGACTGGATTGAATTAGATAATCTCTTAAATCACTTTCAGCTCTACAATTCTTGCAACTCTATGAACTCATCACTCCCATATCTCCTTCCAGTCAGTGATTTAGACCTCGTCTTTTCTCTTTTCCTTACCTACTTCTACTACTAAAGTCTAGAATAATCCAAACTAAACTAAAAGATGGGGTCAACTTTTCCTACTCCCTCACTCTTTTAACTTTGGGGGGCAAAAAAGTCTTCGTTTGTCTTATCTATGTACTACTTAAATCACAATTATTGTGAACTGGGTCATGCATTTGGTTTGTTGAGATACAGAACCTGAAACAGTACAGTGAACACACTGTTTACTAAGCAAACAATTAACTAGTGTCAAATGTCACAGGTGAGGCTTTGAACTCCAGCCCAGAAGCTACTAGAACAAGATGCAGATTTTACAAGGCAAGAATTCATTTATAAGACCAAAACAAAACAATAACAAAAAAAAAATCAAACAAATGTCTGGTCATATTTTCTATTGTTTTTATCCCATCTTTCATTCTGCTTAGAAGATTGATATAACTCATACTACAAAGATTTGGGTAATCATGAAAACCTTGTTTAATAAAGCTAAGCCACATTGTTGCAATAAACTATATTGTGACAACAAATACAGTTGAGAGGCATGAGGATTTTAAGAAAAAACTTTCTCCTCCACAAAAAACCATGAACTAACCCAAACTATTTTTTATCCTTATATTGTAAGCACTCCCCCCCAAGGATTCTTTTGACTTAGAAGAAAACATATGAAGAAATTACTAGTAGAACATAACTATAGCTTCAAAAAGTTATTTAAAGTACTGCAGGCTGAGGTTGAGTACAAAGTGTCCTTTATACACTAGTCCAATGTGTGACCACAGACCAGCTAGGAAGGTGAGAAGGGGAATATCTCTGTATCCTCCCTCCAATCACAGACAAGATTGAGCATCCTTTTTTTCTAGGTAAGTTCCATTTTTTTTTTAAGTTACAGATGACGGGCGGCTAGGTGGCACAGTGAGTAGAGCACCAGCCCTGGAGTCAGGAGGACCTGAGTTCAAATCTGGCCTCAGACACTAGACACACTAACTAGCCGTGTGACTTTGGACAAGTTAACCCCAATTGCCCTCCAAAAAGCAAAAAAAAAAATATTAAAGTTACAGATGACTTCACTTTTGCGTCCCTGAATAAATACGAACAACTACCCTAGCATAGAAAAAAAATGGCCTACACACATCTGTGTAACTCATCCCCTTTTCACTCCAGCTATTCTTACCTATCGTCTGAATTTTGACAAAGGGGACCAGAAATGCCCATGGTTGTGACACTAAACCTCTTACATGGAATAAAAGTTTACCAGGAGAATAACTGAGACACCCCTTTAATTTGTTACCATACTGTATAAAAAAGTGGTTGGTTGCATACTTTCATATATATATATATATATATATATATATATACTTTCATATATATATATACTTTCATATATATATATACTTTCATATATATATATATATATATATATATATATATATATATATATGTATATAAAACCAAGGGCTTCTGGCTCCCTTACCAGGGTCACAATAAACAGGCAAAAATTCTTTTCCTTTCTGAATCACACACAGCGAGGGTATAATGATTTTGTCATATACACAGATAAAGCTTCCCTTAATTCCCTTTCTCCCTCCCTTTTCTTTTCTCTTCCCAAATAGCTCAGGAAAGTTTCTCTCAATTCCAGCTGGAAATCAAAACACAACCTTACTCACAGTTGATTAAAATAAGATTAATGCTAGTAATATACCTCTCCCAAAAAGGAGGTGACTGTGGGGAAGGGAAATTCATAGCTTAAAGTTCTAAAAATATTTCAGTCTCCTTCAGAATTACTAGTTTCCTCTCTCTTCAATAGCCTCCAATTAAACCTATTCATCTTCAAATATCAGTATTTCTCCAAAATAAATGAAAAAAATAGCTTAATTTTGTTACTGTTTTGCTTTCGTTACCAGTATTGTATGGCATAGTCAAAAGATCCCTGGAATAAAATCAAGAAACCTAGATTATAACCATTTAGGAGCTGTGTGACCTTTGGCAAGTCACTTAACACCTTTTAGGCTTAAATTTTCTCTTCTGTAAAATAAAAGGGTTGAATCAGATAATTTCCAAGACCCCTTCTACTTAAAGATAGCATTTTCATTCATTTTTCATATGATAATATAATTGTCATTTCTAACACTGTGTATATAGAAAATATAATTTCAAAACAACCAATATATACAATCAACTTTTAAATTCTGAGTTGGGGCTTCCCAAGCTTAATGATTGTATGAATAATAACTTTTAAAGAAGAAATATTAATATTATTTGATTTTTAGTTCAAAAGGAGAAAGATAAATATATGAGGATTTAAACAATCAAGCATTTCTATCAGTCTTCTGAGGCTTGTCTGTGTCTAGCTACACTCTAGGGCTTACTTACTTATACAGCCTAGGGGCGTTCAATTAAAGTCTGTTTTCCAACCTGCCCTAGTTTGTGCTGATCCTTTGGGCTTTCTGTGGATAACAAGTAATGTATCTTACCACTGACTCTCAAACAAGGATGGGAATCCAAACCCAAAAGGAACCATGTGACTGAAAGGAGTAAGGTCAGGAGCAATTTTGCTCTAGCTATACCATGTCAAAAGAAGCAATTTTGCCCTATCTACACCATCTTCCAAAGCAAAAGAGGAAAATTCTCCATTTTAGTGGGAAGTAAATCCTCCTACAAATGAAATAAATGCAACTGCCTTTCACCTAATGGTTGGAGTTTGAAGGACAGTATGGGGTCCTGAGTGTTGATTTATAATCACAAATGGCTCTTTGTACTATCATGGGGTTGTCACTTAGTCCATTTGCATTTTAATTCCAAAGCAGTAAAGTGGTAACCACAGCAGTAATAACTTTCTGTACGGGACTTTGAGGTTCTGTAATGAGGTACAATAAGTTTATGGTATCATTAATGGTAGCTTGCTGGCTACCTTAAGTTTAGTTACCACTGGGCTTGACATTTAAATTACAGGTTGGGAGAAGAATGACATTAACTTAACTTTTCCAGCCATAATAAGTATCCTTAATTAAGCTGAAAGTTTTGACAAATTTCAAACACTGTCCTTTACGTATAGTTACATCCTTAATAAATACACATAAGAACTAAGTTTCATTTACCTTTAACCTTTAATCTCTGCATGCATTCTGCCCATCAATCCAATTCCCTTAGGATACTGATAGGGCCTTTTCTCTCTTTTCCCACAGACTGATTTGCATATTTAAAGCAAAACAAAAACAAGAGAGGCTAGCCACCAAATAATTTGCCATAAATAGCTATATTTTATTCTCCATCAAGCTCCTCACCTAAAACAGAAACTGTGTCAAATCAGTGCTGGAGCCTGAAGAATAAGAGAAAATGGAATCCTGGACCCATTTTGCTTTCATAAATGAAAGACAAATTGAAGATTTCAAGAAAGAGCAGAATCAGAACAATCAAAAAGTTCTAGCAAAGAACTCTGCAAATACCAGGAGATGATCAACTTGGAATGATAACAGAAACACATAACCCAAGATTTAAAAAATATTTTTTTAATTTTAAAAATCATTATGACTGGTCTTTGTTCATAATTTTGGTAGGTTGGGTCATATCCAAATTTTAAGTTGTAAGAGTTCAACAAGACCAGTTTTAAGGAAAATCTAAGATTACTGGAACTACTGGGATTAACATTCAGTCAAAATATGTATTGTTTGAAGCACGGATGTCAAGCACCATTCCAATGTAAGAGTCACTGGAGAGAGAATGAGAAGCAGTTTCAACAACTTAAAGGATTCGGAAAAGAAATTTCTAAAACAGAAAATGGGGAGGGACTGGGGTGAAAAATAAAATTATTACAGTTTTAGGATTAGTACATAATAGACAAAGATAGATAGTTATGTGTATGCACATTTACTCATATTTATTAACTCAAATCTTCTAAATCGAAATAACTGAATGACTGATCACATACATTCGTGAGTGATAAAGCACCTAGAGGGAAGCCAATAATCGTCAGACCCTTCCTAACCCAAGGCTTTTAATACTCAATGACATTGACCAAATCTAAGGATTTCTTCACTGTTCTACAGCATCAGCTGAGTCAAAATACTCCAGAGCAGCACCAAGTGTTAAAGTACAGCAAAGCCTAGGGAAGAACAAAGACTAAATTTAAGACTTGGAGATCTCAGTGGCTTTTGATAAACCAATCAAGGCCAGTTCTACATAGGATTTAAAGAACTTTGTCTTTGCTCTGAGTTACTCAAATTTAGCCTGCTTTTCTTGCAAAGGAACTCATTACTCAAGAACTCTGCACTTTAACTATATTCAGTAACTTCCCAACAACATTAATGCCTCTCTCAGCTCTTTTAAAATAAAGGTTCTAATCTTCTTTGACTGATATAAATATTATTTGTTTTTAAGACATACATATTATATAAAGCAGGGGAGCACTAGGCCAGTTACTTTCATTAACTGTGGAAAAGACCAGGTAGGACAGATGGCGTGTCAATATGTCAATATGTCCTTCCCTATAAAGAAAATTGTTAATCCTTTCCGGAAGAGCAATTATAAAAGACTTCTCTCACACAAAATTTCTATAATATTATGTTAGCCATTTCTCTTACACTTTTTAAAGAAATCATATGTAGTGTAACAAGTTTTAAGTATAAAAGTTTTACTGTTAGGGTTTATTTTAGTTTTAGGGTTGAAATGGTTTTAATATTACAGACTTCTAATGTAGTTTTTGTTAAATAGTAACAACAAGCCAAGAAAAACAAAAAGATAAGATTAATTTGTTCAACAAATAATAAGAAAATAAGAACAAAAAATAAGAACAGTTCACATTTATCTAGTATATTAAGTCTTGCAAGGTACTTTACATAAATTTTGTTCCCTACCCACAAAAGTTACTCTTTCAAGTAGTAATTTCAAGAAGATCAGATATTAAAAACTAAGACAATGCTGAGAAACTAATATACTGTGTACCTTATGATCATCTGATTGGATACAGTTGTCAATACATAACTAGTTTATTTAAAGGAGATAAATATGCATATTCATACATCCCTCTATACATTTACAATTTGTTCCTTCACAATGCCACATAGAGTAGGAATGATCTCAATAAAATCATTCTTCTCCTAACCTGTAATTTAAATAAGTCAAGTCCAGTGGTAAATAAAGTCCTAAAGTTTATTTTCACCTTTTGAAAGACACATTCAGTTTCCTAAAAATCACTAATCCAGCTAACTGTAAGTCAAACTCCTTTTAAATTTTTTGTGTTTTTTGTTTTGCATTTTTAATCAGGCAGTTTTTTTTTTTCTCCTTGGCTTAGTTACCCACCTAAACTTAAAACACAGTCAAAATAACTCCCGCAGTTTACCAAATTCTTTCAAAGCCCCCAAGGCTTTAGTTCCTTCATAACAGTTTATGGATGGGACCTAACAACACAGCAAAAATTTCCATTAGTATAATCCTTCCAACCCACTTCCACAATACACAAGTTCTAACCTTAAAAAATTTAACAAAATTATAATGGCCTAGAGGAAAAGTAAAATCTTCAGGAAAACAAAAAATATTCTAATTAAATATGGGAAATTTCAATGATGATTATTAGGACTGAGTAATTTCCTGCCCCAAACCTGATGAAAACAATCTTCACAAAGACCACAAAAACCATAAAACCCCAAACTGGACACACTCGCTTATGATGTGAACAAAATATGGCTAACAAAAAAAGATATCCTCCATCAAAAGCTTTCTTCCAATAGAGCCCAGACATTCCTTGTGGAACTATGAGGACAAACTGAATTCAATTGGCCAGACCTATGGAAGATCTTTAATACTATCAAGCTAAGAAAGAGAAGAACCCTGTAAGATAATATGGCTGTACACTGCTGCACCTGCTGTTTGGCAACTCAAGTTTTCCAAACAATGAGACCCTAATTATTGAAATCCCTCCCCTTTTCAAGACCTAGGTTCTACCCCTTTCACATGAAGAATCCTTCCCTGATCCCAGTCCTCTACTCTCTCCTTCATCACTCCATATGATTCCCCAGCTTAAAGTAATTTCATACTCTTCAGATTTTTCAAAACAGTCTGTACCTCTAGTTTGCCCTAATCACATCTTGCCATGCATTAGCTTGTTTAAACTGACTTTTCAACCCAGTGGAATGTAAGCCTCTGACTTATTTCATCTACCCACAGCACCCAGTACATAGCAAATACTTTATTTGTTTGTTGGAAGCATAAGAATAATTTCCTCAATTACCTAAGGCAATCATTTCTGTCAGACAAACACTGTAAACTCTAACATATAGGGGGATGAGAGTTGGAGGACAGAGAGAAGATTTACTAATCCTTTCTTTCCTTACTTCTCTAACTTTTAGGTTAGAATGGCTTCCTTATTCACAAATGAAAAGGTGGAGAATCAAAAATTTTAAATAGCCATTAGTTTTTTTTAAAAAAAGAAAAATTACTAAAACATAAAAGCTAAGCATTATCAAAACTCAAAAATTCTGTACATGTATGCAAACATTTAAAATATCAAACAACAAAACAAAATCCCAGGAGATGAGTCCTAGAATCTTTGTGTCAATTATAAACAGACAAATCAATCATCTTCCCACTTCTTTCCTGTTTATCTGTGACCACTTTTCAGTTGAGCATGACAAGAAACAACAGAATTAAATTAGATTTTTTTTCTTCCCTTTGATATCTGATCATTTTTGATATAGCGACTGATATTGCCAACCAGAATTATTTTTTGTATCATCACTATCATTTGTGATTTCAATTTTTACTATTTTTCCTAGATATCACTCCTCTTGACCATCCCTACCCAAATGATTGCCACAAAGATAAGTATCAGGGTTATAAAAATCATGTATAGACCTACATAATTTACTTAAAGTACAACTGATCCTCAATTTACCAGTGTATGTTTGTTAGGTTTTTGGTTTGGAGACAGCATTTGCCCTCAAAGAAATGTTCTACTCTATTCTGCTAACCTGTGTATATATCTCGTTTGTACATGGCTGTTCTCATGCTAGCTCCTGCATAAAAACATAAGCTCCTTCAGAGCATGGATCTGTCTTTTGCCTTTCTTTGTATCCCCAATATTTAACACAATGCCGAAGAAGGTGAATAATAAATGTTTTAGGGACTGACTAACAAGACTAGCTTCTCAGAGCAGGTCAAGTTCATTACAGCATTCTGTATTTGTTGTTGCTCAGTGATTTATGTCTGACTCTTCATGATCCCATTTCAGGTTTTCTTGGCAAACATGGTGGAATGGTTTGTCATTTCCTTCTCCAGTTCAATTTACAGATGAGGAAATGAGGCAAACAGGGTTACACTGCTAGTATAAGTGTCAGAAGTCACATCTGAACTCAGGAAGATGAGTCTTCCTGATTTGATCAGGCCGGGTGCTCTATCCACTGTACCATCTCATTGACTACAGGTAACTCAATTCCAAAGCTGGGCTATATTCCTAAGCTGAAAAAATTTAGCTTAGTATAGTTTTGATAATTCTTGGGATGATAAAGAGATAGATAGTAACTGGGAATTCAGTAAAGAGTAGCGAGAGATAAATTTTTTCATCCCCTCAGGCTTGTCTTATATCCATCCCTATTCATAGGGAATTCATGGGACACTTAAAAGTTTATCTAGGCCAATCTCCCTACAGAGCAAAAATCGAGGCCCAGACAAGTTAAGAGACTTTCCCAAAGGTCACACAAATAGTAATATTAATAACAGCAGCTAACATTTACAGAACACTTTGAATACTGCAAAGCACTTTACATATTACAGTATTTAAATGGAAGTTCTCTAAGTCCAGAGCCCATTTTCTTTCTTTGCTGCTTCCCTTTCTTGAGGTTAAGTCTGCACTGGAAGAAGGAAGGACAAAAGCAAGAAGTGTCATGGTGGTAGTAGCAGGTACCTTAACTCTGTCTTCCCTCTTTATCTTTGCAGAGGTCATCTTAACATTAACAGAACCCAGATGACTAACGAGAGATGTTAAAACATGAACCTAGATAGAGAATGAGAGAGAGCTAGAACACTATTATTATAGTAACAGTTAGTTACCACCAAAGTCCCAGTTTCACTGGATCATTAATATGACACAGAAAAAAGATATAGGTAACGACAGTTTAGGGGGTGGTTAGGTGGCACAGTGAATAGAGCTCCGGCCCTGGAGTCAGGAGGACCTGACTTCAAATTCAACATCAGACACTTCATACTTACTAGCTGTGTGACCTTGGGCAAGTCACTTAATCCCAATTGCCCTGCCTTCCCCCCTCCAAAAAGCAATAAATAAATAAATAAAAATAGTTTAAGAGGGTACTGTATCAGTCAGCCAACACTTGGGAAAAGGTTCAGAAATGTTATGTGCTAGAGTTTCAGATAGGGAAGGAATTTTATCTAAGGGAATAAGCATCCTTCTAAAACTGTATTAAAATCAATTCTGGAAATGGGAAATGCTATGTTATACATAAGTTTCAACAAAATTTTCAAGGTGGATTTGGTTACATTTTCTCTGACGTTCCATTTCTACTTAGTAAATTTTGAAAACTATGCAATACCTATTTTCTTTTGATATTAAAGAATGTTTTACAAATAGATAAAAGCTGTTGATACGTGCTAAGGTCACTGTAGTACATCAACTAAATAAAAAAATTAATTATGAAGGCTGAAATTAATGAAAATTGTCAAGATGTATGACTTAAAAAATAAAAATCAATGAACCCAGAAAATTCTGTTTGTTCTGTTTTTAAGTTAGGCATAAAATTTTGTCTACTAAAATTAAGCTTCTATGATAGTTTCAAATACCATAGCCACCAGTGGCTAGATTAATACAAAGGGCACCTTATTTGGAACACTGAATTTCAGAGCTAATAAAGATCTTATGGTTCATCTAGTCCAACTTATACATTTTACAATTAGAAACAAAGAGAATGACACTAAAGGACTGAACCCCCCGTGCTAACTCATTAACTGCTTTCTACCATTCCACACTATCCCCATCAGGGAGCTCTCCATTTTAGTTTTGGAAATACGTTAACCATCACCATAATGGCTGTAAGTTACAACTATTTTGGCAAATTAAAACTTATGATTTTCCCTCATCTATGGAAGTTATAGTTCAGAAACTACAATCTCAACAGAGTTGCCTGTGAGGAACTGCGAGGTTAAGTAACTTGGCCAGTCATACAATCAATAAGCATTACAAGTTAAGCCTTTCAGTATTAAAAGGGCTACAGAACCTAGGTCCACCTGACTCCAAGGCCAGATGAACCACCTATCCACTCTACCACACTGCTCCATTATGTATTACACCAATAAAGAAAATTTCCAAAAGTGGACTTCCTCTTATTTTAATGTGTCAGTGAAGGCTAGATTGCAACTTGTCAGAGATACTGGGAGATCCCCCAATAAAGATCAGACCACATGCCTCTAAAGTACCTTCTAGTTTTAAAAGTCTGAATTCTACCTTCAAAACCTAGGAAAATCACTGAAGTCCGAGTTTCATGAAAGGAAATATTGACTTCTTGGTTGGAAAAAGAAAAATCATCTGTAAGCAGTGATGACATAAATGTTAAGCTTTTGAATGGTCAGAAAAAAGGATAGTATTATATATTATTTAATATTTTGAAGAAACATGAGGTTTCTTAGCCAGGCTTTGAAGGGAAGTAAAAAGAAAAGAAAAATTAATTATTCAACTGACTATTAGATTAAATTCTATAAACTAAAGGTAAGAAACTTTAATATTACATATGCTACTTTAATAAAAATCAATCATAAAATTATGAGCATAGGCAGGATCTTCCCTTCTCTTCCCTATAAATTTACCCTATAAAGCATGTGCTACAATATCTACAAACAAAATATTCTAGATTGATAATCGACAGTTGAGGATAATTTATTAACTGCTTATTGTGCTAAGTGCTAAGGATACAAAAAGAAGGCAAAAACATGGTCCCTGACCTCAAGGAGTTTAGATTCTAATGGAGACAACATTCAAACAACCATGTACATACAAAAATACAGCGTAAATGACAGACTATCTCAGAAGCTAGCAACTTAACAGTGAGGGGTGGGATGGGGGAAGCCAGCAGAAGAGCCATGGAGTCCAGAGTGTCATTCGATTATGGATTAGATGGAATGGAATAAAATGTAAGAAGACTCACTGGCCATAAATGTGGTTTTTTAGAAGGAAGAACGAAGTTGATGAGACATACATACTGGAACATAAAATGTCTGGAATAGATGATACGCAAGTTGTTATTAGTGATAACCACAGCCTTCTTGATACTGGGGTCATTACATTTGGTGATAAATAACTCAAAGGCCTAAAATTAAATTATTTTGCTAGGTCACTCTTAGAAGAAATGTTATTGTTTTTCCCCATCATCAAGAACTGAATTATTTCCTTAATCATAGTAGTGTACATCTCAATGACTAGGATTAAACTGGTGTAATGTCCTACCAGAAGAGCCCTAGTGCTAGGTGAACACTGTCTCTGAGGCTTAGTTATCCAGGACATGTGTACTTCCCTTGAGTCTCCAAAATAAGTAGAAAAATGTGATTTTAAATTTAAAAAGTGTTTTGAGTTTTAAACAATTTCTTTTTAATGAATTTTAAATGCCTGCAGCTAAAGTAAAAAGACCAGAATTAACTGAATTAAGAGAACTGTGACTTCTGAAAGAATGGACGTTGTAAAAAGAAATGCATATGATGTGGTTTTTCCTGCACTCTTGCTGGACTTTCCCTAGGAAGAATTCAAGAAAATCATATACTTTCACTTTTCAACTTCCTATATGAATGAAGCTGTAAGTTTAAAATTAGGTCATCCCTTTCTCAAAATAGTGGAAAAACCTACTAAATAGTAATGCTTGCCAATTTTAAGGTTAGCAATATACAATGCATCACATTCTTTGACATTCTTTGTCACCCTTTCCATGCTAGCCTCAAAATGGCACTGATTTTTGTTTCTTATCTTAGTCCATGAGCACAACAAATTAGTCAATATCACAAAGGGCTGTGACAACCCCTGAGTTTTTTAAAAAGAAGGGACATGACTACAGCATTACATTGGGAAAATTATTTAGGCAATGTTCTGAAGAATGAATTCACAGAAGGGAAACTTTGGAGATGAAAGACTAATCAGGAGGCTGTTGCAATTAGAAGAGATGAGTGTCTGGATTAAGGTGGAAAAAGAAAGGAAGGGGGATAAATTCATAAGACATTGCAGAGTAGAATTCACAGCATTTAGTAAATGAGTATAGTAAGTAGAGGAAAATGTCTATATTCTTAATCCTTAAATCAGTCTAATTTATATTCAGATTTTCTGTATATGCTCAATTATGACCACAAAAAAATCCATACCTGGTACTCTTTTACAGAGTAATTATGGGAAAATACAAACTGAAAGGGACCATGATAGGCCATTTAGTCCATCCTCTTCATCTAATCATTTCCTCACTGTTTTCTCCATCTCTGACACTTCCTCCCCAGCAATAAGCTAAAACTATCCCAATGAAAAGTCAAATTTCTTAAGTTTTAAAGATGTTTACACATACACACATACTCACACACAGATAATCCAATGATATAAACATTCTTTCCTTTCTATGAAAAACTCCTGTTTATAACATCTAGTATGGTATTTCCTAAATTATACTAGGTGAATTTTTTTCACATTCTATATTTCAAGGAATAGGTATAACAAGAAAATGCTAATTTTTCAATGCTAATTTTCCTCTCCACAATATTAAATTGAAAATACATGTTACATACACTAATTTTTCAATACAAGAATAAACTTAAGTTCCTACATTTTACTCCAAAAAATCTGCCAATCTCCCTTTTGTACAGTAAGTATTCTATTGCTGATCCTCCCACCTGAAGCCCTTGAACTAGTACTTATAGTGTTTTTCTAAATACCAAATTCCCATGGCTAAATTATTTTAAATGTTGATCTAAACCTAAGTCCTTCTAGCTCATATCCCTCCTTGTTTTGTCTTGACCAAAAACAAATGGAAAGCTGGCATTGCTTCCTGTTCAAGAGCCTTTCATTTAAAGGTCATTACTAAGTCACCCCTTATCCTTCCCTTTTTCCAAACTGAATAATCCCAGATCTTTTAAACTCGTAAATTTTGTTTCTGTGTTTATAAATTTGCTTTATGTTTCTGTGTTGTAGATCTCCTCTGAAATTCATCTACATCTACTAACTCCTTCTTGTACTGTGAAGCAACCAAATTCAATTCAATACTCTTAACTACTCAATAAAACGGTAGGCAGCATTTCTATCATTTTTTCACATGTTGTACTATGGTTTAAATATCGAAACTTAATACTTTCCAAGAAAAAAATGTAAGGTACTATAACACTAACTCAACGGCTCAATACCAACGTCATAACCAAGACTCTAAGACCTTCTGCCAGACTCTCCTAC
>CM053581.1:456110961-456122041 GCA_028627135.1 Pseudochirops cupreus
CTTCCTGTTATGTCAGCAACAGGAGACAGAGTTCACACCTTCTGTTTCCTTCACAGAGGTACTTAACTCTTAGTTACTAAGGGCTAAGTACCTGCTTACTTGACATAACAAAAAAGGGGTCTTCAAATTTAAATTAATTACCATTACATGTGCTAGATTTCACTCAGACTGACTTGGTTTTAAATCCCATTTCTCAGCCCCAGAACCTGCATCTATAAAATGAGGATAAATAATACAGTGCTGTGCAAATCAGTAGAGTGGCAATTATTTTGATATGGCTCCATTTTGTGTCAGTGATGGGCACATATATGCTTCCATTGATTGTCATTCTGACTTTGATTAAAGCCAGATTGAATTGGTTTTGCCACTTTCAGTTAGTTTTGTCAGGTGAATGTTGGATTTTGTGCCACACAACGTGTTTCACTGTTCTCTTATATTGTGTTTTTAAATATGTTTTTTAAGGATATATAACTTGAAGGAAACATATAAAAGTTGTAGCTCTTAAAGAGGACACTTCAATAACTATAAGAGATATTATAACTGTTGTTGATGTGGGGAAGTCAAATGCTTTAAGTAGTACTTAATCAAGTCCAAAAGAAACAATATCAGTCATACCAAAGCACAGAGTAAAGCATAACTGAACAAATAAAATCACCAAGAATGGACAACCCAGGGCTGCAAAGTAGTTTAATTTATTCTCAGGAGGAAAAAAAAGTTCCGAAGAAACTAACAACCTGATGACTGGAGGAGCTGTTATTAATTTCTTTACCTCTTTTTATAGGCTTCTGGAAGTGAGAAAAGCATCTAGAAAACTAATTTTTTAAAATGATGAACAGTTGATGGTGCTATGAAGAAAAACACTTCTTTTGGGCAAGACAATATGAAGTCTAGAGTGTTGAAGATTGGAAAAAAAAATAATTTTGTACTGATAAATTTCTCTGTGTGTACTGATGAAAAATAAAGTAAGCAAAGCCAGAAAAATAATACATACAATAACTACAACAAAGTAAATAGAAAGAAACACTACCACATAACAATAAAAAATTAATGTTGTAAAATTATAAATAACAAGCTTGTCCTCAACGAAGAAATGAGAAGACACCTCCCTATACTTTCCTTTACAGAGGTTGTAAAGTTTCTAAAAGTGAACTACAGCATATAATGTTAAGATTTTTTTTTGATGTATTGATTGATTTTGCTGAATGTTTTGTTCCATTATTTTTCTATTTTTTTCTTTTCTTTTTAATTCTCTCTTATAACAGCTTATTTCCTGGGACCACTGATTTGACACATTAACCAAATCCATAGTATTAGACACTAGTATTAAGTTTCCTTGAGCTGTTGTTTTTTTTTTTTCAGGAAATACTGAATATAAACAATATCAAAATTTCAGAAGATACAATAGCTTTCTCTCTAACAAATAAGATACTTGCCCTTTTTTTTGCAAACTTATTTCTTGTTTTAAGGATGCTTTATATCTCCTGAAACCACATTTAATCAACTATTATAAAGAACATAATGAGAGGCAGTATGACAAAGCAGAGAACCATGCAGGTGCAGAAGACTTGGGTTTAAAGTCCCACCTCTGATACATACTAAATATGTGACTCTAGCAAGCCCATGTAACCTCTCTCAAAGAAGCTAAATTTTGGAGCAGATACTGACCCACGTGGACAGAGGGAGTTTCTCACCTAAAACAGAAAAAGAAAAAGGTCCATAAAATAATAAGAAAATTTGACAGAAGCCTACATTGTCATGAAGAGAGAGCAGATTTGGATTTACATCTAGACAGACACACTGGATTATAGAGAAACACTTTCACTTAATGGCTTTGTCTTATGAGCATGTCAGCCCAGGAGACATCAGTCAACAAACCTTACTAAAACTAAGGAAAACTGGGGAGCTAATCTTCACATGTGAGAGCTGCCTACATATTTCGGCATCCTCTAAGGTCATGTCTTTCCACAGCTGCAATGATTCTAAAAGAGAAACAGGCAATACTCACAATATTGGCAATTTCAGTAACCAGCGCAGCAAATGTTTATCAGTTTTTCTTCCTTTCTCCCTCTGCTTCCATCCATCCTATCCTTGCCAACCGTCACTAGGATGAGGATAAGATGAAGATAACTTGGATTTATGGGGGGAAAAGGACACCAAACAAGTAGCAGTGTCTACATCAATAAAGGGGTTAGATAAAGGAAAGAGGAGAAAAAGAGAATCCTGGAGCTGCTCAATGATTCAACTGTTCATATATGAAGAAGGTATACTTAAAATGATGGCTGTCAGTACACTCAGTGGTTTAGCTAATCTGAAGAGCTGGAAAGTACTTTTGAGTTTCTATTTGATCCAATGATTCCCCACTATCATCTCCAACAAGTCATCAAGGAGTTACTGCTTGAATCCCTCCAGGTAACACTTCCTTTATGAGTTTTCCAACAGCCTTAATTATTAAGTTTTTCCATATATTAAAATCAAAATTTGTTTCCCTACAGCTTCCACTCATTTCAAGTTTATTTCAAGTCTGTCCTCTGGTGCTACACAATAAAATATAATCCTTCCTTCTATGTGGCATACTTTTAAAAAATATTTGAATATAGTTATGTTCACCTCCCCAAAATTCTCTCTTCTCTGGGTTAACTAGCCCCTAAATAGAAGATACTGTCATCCTTCCAGTTATGCAGGCTGACAACTGGATTTATCATGACTTTCCCTTCTCCTTCACCAAATCCATTCTTGTCAATTCTTCTCAATTCTAGCCTCACATCTCTCACAGCTGCATCATATTCATCCCGTTCTCTTTACTCACAGACCTCATCTTTTCTCAACTCTACTGAAATACTTTCCTAAGGGGTATTTCTGTTTACATTTCATTGTTCTCCCTGTCCAAATGATATTCTATACAAGTGCCAAAATAAATATTAAAAAGCACAGGTCCAATTATGTCACTCCCTTGCTTAAAAACTTCAGTGGTCTCCCCACTTCTTTTAGAATAAAATGCAAACAGTTCACAGACTGGCTCTGGGCTGGATTTTCAAATATTTCAGATTATTACTTTCATCTACTCCAGACAACCTAGCTGTTCCTCAAACTCAGTGGTCCCTAAAACTTTCTCATGCACATAATTTTAACCCTTCTGAATCTTTAGCTTCTTTCAAGTTCTATTTCATGAGCCATCTCCAATAGGAAGCCTTTACTGATCCTCCTAGTTTTTAGTACCCTCACCAGATCCTATTAGATCTTATCTGCTTTGGTGGAAGGAATTCACCCTGCACAGACCCTGCCTGGAGAACTGACCTACATATTTCTTTGCCCCCACGCCCCCCAAGGAAAACTGTAATTCCTAAAAGACAGGGACTATTTTTCACCTTTATATCACCTTATATCTCCACAGATACAGACTTAGTCATCTGAAATTCCTTTCAACTCTAATTTAACAATCTGTGCAATCAGTAATTAACTATAGATTCTTAGAGAATTTCCACTGAGAGGCTAAATGATGTGCCCATGGTTATACCACAAGTGTCAAAGACTGAACCTGAACTCACATCACCGTCACTCTAACCATTTGTCCACTATATCATATAACATCTTACCCTACACAATGTGCTTAATAAATGCTTATTAAACTAAATTTCCTTAACAATTTAAAGAATTCTTACTCCTGGAAAAATAGATCTACCCTCCCATTCATAGCACCCTCTCCCCCAATTTTGTCCTCATCAAATGTCTTCAAATGGTTTCTTGCTGCTATCTTGATTCCCCCCCCCCCCCCGCACTTCCCAGAATCAAGTATATTTGTTCTTATTATCATATTCATTAGGACAGGAATTGGATGTGACCATTGTTTATTCATTGGTTTTCTATTTACTATACACTGTCTTAATAGTATTCTGTTATTAATATTTCTAAGTTAAAAGTTATTTTCAATGCACTATTAAGGAACTATATACCCTTCTATTAACAAACAGAATTACAGATACATAGTATTAACACTTAAAAAAAATTAGGCTGAAAATGACATATACATTACAAAGTCAGTTTTCATTTCTTAAAAAATAAATGCAGGAAATCCTCATGGATTTGCTGATATAACCTCCAGTAAGCAACAAGCAATATGAAAATAAATTTCCTAGTAAATGTCAAAGGAAAAAATTTAATCCTTCTCCATGGGGGTTAGGGTGGGGAGGAAGGATATTGCAAAGACTATATCATCTGGTGATAATAAGGCCAATGGTTGGCCAAGGGAACTCACCCACAGGATCTATTGTTTCATATAAACAATTAATCCTAATGGAGGGTGGGAAAGAATTGTAGAGGAAAGAAGTCTATCCAACCTTCTCACCTAAGAGACTTCCCCTCTTTCTTCCCCCCCCCCCCCCCGGGGAGGGGGAAGAGGGAGGCAGGTAATGGAAGGTACACACAAGGGCCCCAGCACTTCCACAGCAGTCAGTGATCTGGGAAATATACTATTAATGATTCCTTAATCCTTTGTGGTGGAGGTGGAGGTATAAACTCCTTTTCCTCCCTAGTTTTACTCCTTTCACACATGCTTTTCTTTCCTCCTCAAGCCTTCAATTTATGGCCCCACAAACCATTCTAACAAGAAGAGCTGGGACTCAGGCTTATTCTAAAGCTGGTCAAATTTCACCCAGTGTTTTTCCAGTTCCTCCATGAATTTGGTGGAAGATTCCAAGGAAATGAGGCAAAGCTAATAGGAAAGAGTGGGGTTCTACCCAAAGGTAGTGGGTTTCCAGTGGGTGGAAAACCCAAGGTTCAGAGACTCAAAACCTGAAGGGAACCCAAGTTATCCACCTGTAAAAGTGTACATGGGGACTATAAGGATAAATCTCAATCTAATAAATGAAGTTTCTACTAATTTAATCAAATACTATTTCATTAGATACTCAAAAAAGATACGGTTTCTTGGTAAGACTTCAAGTTAAATATTAAGCTAAAAAAGTTATGAAACTTGTTAAAAATTTAACTTCATGTAAATAAAAATTTTTGCACAACCGAACATGAAGCAAATCAGCACCTCTTTTGAGAAAAACAACCCATATTTTCTAAGTGGGTTTTTTATTTTATTTTCTATTTCTAATTTTCTAACTCATTAAAGAAAGACATGAACTACAGTCAATAAGCAATTGTTTTTCATGAATGTTCTGGGAGCAGTAAGTTGAATTATTCTTTTATCCAGGCAAAAAGTGAACCTGAAATTTATTTAATTAGTGCTTTTTCTCCTTTCCTCCTAGTAAGAAAAAAGGAGTTATTTAACAATTATGTAAAAAGATTGTAGGTGGATCACTAACTGTCTTGCAGCAATCAGATTTCTTTATTGGCTGAAAATGATCTTTGGGATTTTAAGAGGGGAAAAAAAGGAGCTCAGTCCAGGCTGAGAGCACCTATATGAGACAATCCTTAATGGCTGAGTTCTATTTTTTTTTTGAGGGCGCGGCAGAACAGGTATGCAGGAACATTTTTTGACATGGTATCTAGGCTAAAAAGTCATTTATGTTTTATATTTGTCCACAAGAAGTTCAAACCGACAGGACAGACTCAAAACCAGGATGCTACTCAAACTGACCGAGTAATCTTTTATATATATTTCTATTTAACATACCCTGTTGTGTTACCTGAATTTATATTCTCTCTCCCCTTGTAAATAAAAATCCTTGCTTAATCTCAAGTTGGTTTCAGATATGATAGAGAAGAAAGAGGGTGCTAGAACTGGATATCCAGTTCAGGTGCTAGATGAAAAGAGAATAATGTGATCTGCTACAGCAAGTTTCTAAACTCAAAGAGGATCAACATTTTTGAGCTAGGGATTAGAAATCAGTAAAAGTTTAGAAACTAACAAGAACAGAAATCCTTGACATCAAAACAAGGGTACCCTGGAATGGTACCAAGAAAGCACTGGTATGCCATGAAGCTAAAGGAAAGATTCAAAAGAGCCCAGGATTAATTTCTTAATAAGCTAATGCAAATATGAACATAGGAACCCCCAGATAAAGGAAAACAGTCTCAAAATTTGAGTTCTTAAGTACTTAAACTGTGCCTGAAAACAAATTGCTTCAGTCCTTACTCATGGAAAGCACCCCAGGGGAGAAAAAAACTTTCCCTGATTGCAGCCAAAAAAATAATAAGAAACAAATTACATTTACAAAGCTTTTTTGAAATGGCACTTCAGCACAGACTTCAGCAAATACAAGAAAAAAAAATAGAAGGAAGGAATGAGGACTTGGAGAATTATAATTTTAAAAAGCTTTCAACTAGTTTGTCTTAAAAAAAAATAATATGCATACTTCAGATGGTTCTTTTAATGACAGATTAGCTCTATAGTTTCATTTAAGACTTTATTTTGGTGACACCAACAACTTTTATATGGAAAGAAAATCCACAACCTAATTTTGGCTTTGAATTCCCAAGGTCTACTGTCATAATGGCTTGTACACAATAGGTGTTTATTTTTGCATTCATTTTGATATAACACAACCAAAATGCCAGAGACAAAGCTGAATACAAGAATACAGAGGCAAAGAGTGAGAGAAAGCTGAGGAAGGCAATTTAGATGGAAGTGAATTTAAAGTAGCAAGTAAAAAGGTTGGGTTTTCTCAGAGGGAGAGGGAGCATTGGAGTGATAAATAGACAATTACTATTGGGTTATACCATTTTTGCACAGAAATAAAATAAAAGAAAGATGTTCCGTATCCCCACAGCATACTCAGTAAAATCTGAGTTTCCTGGGTTTGTTTTCTTTTAAAAATCTACAACTTGAGAATTCATACCTCCGCTACCTAAATATTGTATGTATAAAGAAACTATAGTAAGATTCCAATGGACATATATTTTCTGAGGCTCATGTCTAGTTCCTACTATAACTGGCAAAATAAAAAGTGTTGGGGAAGAAATAAAAAACCTTTTTTGACAAGAAAAATTTTTGGACAAGAACAAAAAAAGAATCTTATACTTTCACCTAACCTTGTGTTTAGATGGAAAAGGATATGAAATCGAAATATTAACCTCCTAGAATACACGATCCAGTCTCCAAATCCATGACTGCACTCAAAAAGTTCAGCATTAAGAAGACAGATGCTGTTTTCCCCTATGGCAACAGAGAACCTCTAATTAAAACTTACCTTTTCAGAAGCCCAATTACTGCCCAAAAGGAAAAGGAGAATGAGTAGCAACTTTTGGAAAAGAGTTATGTCTACATATACCAGTCTTTGTGTACAGCTGGATGACCTCACATGGCAAAGAAACGAAGGCAAACAATGAAAAACAGATTGTACAAACTCTAGTACCAGTTACTGATTGCCTGAGCCAATAGAAAATGCTGTTTCTGAGAGTGAGTTGTAAGATTTTAGTTCAGCACAACTGACTAACTATTCTGAATGTAAATACTCTTGGTACAAGTTAATTTAAATCTATTCACTAAAGCAAACATTTGTCACTTATGAACCAACTCCCTCATGAAGTGCTGTGACAGTGTGTAATAGGTATCTTCAGTCCTGGAATGGCCACATGGCCCCTAACATTTTGCCAAAATAACCCTGATTCCTTACTTTTTAAACTTCTCTTCCAGCTCTCTATAAATATCTTCCTCGATTGGGTTGATTTACTATAATGTCACATGTATCACATGTAGATTTTAAGAAGTTTTTTTTTTAACAAAAAATAAAATCTAGGGCTCAGGGCATTAGAAACACTTTATTAAAGAGGCTGTGTTTTGTTTCTTCCAAGGAACAGTGTGGTATGATAGAAATAACATGTTATTAGAAGTAAAGAATTATAAGGTTGTGATCCCAGGTGAAACAATAATAAGACTGCAACAGTGGGTAAGTCATTTTTACTGATCTTCAAAATGGAACTAATCCTAGGTCATAGGTTATTATGATAAAAGTATACATTTAGCCATAAAGTGCTACTTAATAGTATTTAAAATTCTATGATTCTATAATTTAATAGACAGGTAAGTTTAGAAGCAAACTTTATGCTCTCACCAAAAAAAAAAAAAAGAGAGAGACTATGAAAATAATTCTTAGAGAGAGTTATTATATTCCAAGAAGTATATTTATTTGTTCAGTCAGCTTTGATGATGGTTAAAATTAATTCACTGGTCCAAATCACTGCATCCCTTCTTCCCCCCCAAAAAAATCAGAAACAATCTACCACTGAGAGTCTCTGTTTTTCCTCTCCATTAATGGAGCTAAAAAAAACCCCAAAAAACTAAGGCAACCAAACAAGCAGAGATCAACTATTGTTTCATGGGGAAAATTTCTGTAAATAATACAGTATGTTTGGTTCACATTTTCTATACTTGCCTTCTTTTCCAAATGAAAATCTGACAGTAAAAAGAAAAAAAAAACACAAAATGAACCTTATAAGTTCATTCACCTCTTCTTCTTGTTTCTCAGCCCCACCTCACCTGAATTCACTCAGGAAACGATGCTGCACTGACTGATCTCAGTATAAAATTAGTGTCAGAAGAACTGGTTTACGTACTTAAGGATCTGAATCCTCTTTTGGCAAAGACAAAAACCATGATTCATTGAAAACAGCTTTTTCATTGGTTTTTAATTTTGTTTTTAGAACAGAAGAGTTCAATATAAGTGTGTGTGTATTTTTAACAAAGGCACTAGACTTGGAAGTCTGAAGACCTAGGTTTCAGTCCTGATTCCCAACACTTAACAGTTGTGTGGGCAAGTCATTTCATCTACTGAAACCTTGTTTCCTCATCTGTAAACTGGAAATAATAGTACTTGCACAACCTGTCTTTTAAAGGTTTGTGATGAAAGCACTTTGGTAAACTGTAAAGCATTCTATAAAGGTGAGCTGTTATTATCACAAAAGTCCAACAAACTTAAATTATTTCTTAATACCTGAGCGAAGAGAAGAAATTCAGTCTTTCTCTGTTCACTTCCCACTTTGCTAAGCTTCCAATTCTCTAAATTCTTGAAGGTGTGACTATCATCTGTACCTCACATCCCAGATGGGGTCAGAGATGTGTGTGTGAATTTCATTATCACATTACACATCCCTCTGCTGCCAATCACTAGCCAACTGTGGGCTAGACATCACTGTTTCTGTTCAAGGAGCCAGTGCTAATCAAGGCTAACTTAAGAGAGATCTTAGTATAGAGGATTTTAATTCTAGGTTTTTTTCTTTTAAGTAGGTGTTTGAGAATTGTATTCTTAGGGTAAAGGAGGATGAACTACATTATAATACACAAACTTTAAAAATAAGCAGGATATCATATCTCTCCAGCATCTGCCTCTAAAACCAAATCATTCATGTTCAGTCAGGAACCCTACAAAGGCAGAATGGATCTCTAATTGGCTCAGAACACTTCCCTTGCCCCTATTCCTTGAGAGCTGAGGCTTCTTCTCCCTAATAACTGTTGCTAGGTACTCCTTACATATATCTCAAGTAGGGAGGGAAGTCAGTTGAATTTTCCTTTAATTCATTTACACGGAAGCATCCAAATATCTCCTAAAAATAACTTAACACAAGTTCTGTCACACATTTTCTATTTTAATGGTTATTTTAAGAGGATGATAGTAAGATTATGAATGATTTCCAGACTAACATCTAAATCCAAACATTTAGCTTTCTCCAATTCAGTAAGTATCCTCTGCTGCAAAATTAACAGCAGAAAGTTCAAATTAAATGGTAATGAACTTTGAAACAAATAGCATGTCAAAGAAATTTACCACAGCAGATCAGCAGCACACTTGGTACCCAACGTATTGTTTTCTAAATAATTATAACTGTTTTCAAAAGAAAATGCATACACACTAACAGGCTGGATTTTTAAAGACATCTTGAAAAAAAAAGGCTTACAGCTAGAAGCTGTAAACTGAAGGAAATCAATAAAAATTTATTTTAAAAACATGCAAGGCAAAGGTGCAACTAGGTGGTCCAGTGAGTAGAGTATGGGGCCTGAAGTTAGGAAAACCTGAGTTCAAATTTGGCCTCAGACACTTACTAGTTATATGACCCTGAGCAAGTCGTTTAATCCTGTTTGCCTCAGTTTCCTCATTTGTAAAATGAGTTGGAGAAGGGAATGGCAAACCACTCCAGTATCTTTGGGGGAAAAAAAACCCAACCAAATAGGGTCATAAAGAGTTGGACACGACTAAAATGGCTGAGCAACAGGCACAGGAGGCTACAGGGAAAGGAGGGCCTAAATCGAATCAAACAAAAAAATATATATATGGGTACCTAAGTAACTACTATCCATTCAAGGTTCTCTTTGTTGATCATATAAATCTAGAGTACAGTGACACTCTTTAGGTGTGACCCTTTAAGAGGAAGTATGACAAACTTGAAAGCAATCCCGGATGATGAAAGAGCTAAGAACCTACTCACGATGATCAAGATAGGTAGTATATTTTACTTATAGGAAATTTGTAGGAGGGTACAGACCACAAATAGATCTATGGGTAGAATTTAACAGAGATGACAGATACTGGCTCTCTAATATAAAGAACCTATCCAAAAAGTGAACAGGCTACCTCATAAGGCAGTAAGTTTTGAGTTCCTGGAAGCATTCAAGTAGAGTTTGGAATGGTTACCTGTCAAGGACACTAGGGCAGCAGGCAGAACTGGATGACAATAAGTTCTCTTTCAACTATAAGCTTCTATGACCACAATAATAATGACAAATTCGACTTGTGTAGTCCTTTAATGTTCACACAGCACTACCTTCTGAGGTAGATAGATAGTGCATACATTATCAGCCTCTTCTTACAAATTAGGAAACTGAGGCAACATGAGGTTAAGTAACTTGCCTATTAGGTTTGGACTTAATGCAATCTCTCCCTTTAATTAAAATTTGAGTTTTAAAGGCATTAAAATACTATTTATTTATCTGTGAGACCAGTTTTGAATCATGTCCCTAAGATTATAGATTATAGATTAAAGGAAGTGAGGGAAGCCAGTAGGCAAAGAGGAAGAGGAAGAGCATGCCAAGCCTGGCAGAGAGCCAGAGAAAATTCTGAACCTAAGAGATGGACTTTTTGTTTCTAAAACAACCAAGAAGACAATGTCAATGGACTGAAGAGTAAGTGGGCATTATAGA
>CM053581.1:456122141-456140664 GCA_028627135.1 Pseudochirops cupreus
AAAAAAGAAAAAAAGAATGAGGAAGGAAATACTCATGGATTGGGAAAATCATGGCAAAAAGGAAACAACTTAGGCAATTCTAGTCTGTCCTTAAGTATAGGTTGCTCAAAATGATTAACTTTTTTTTCCTAGATACTGATCAGCCTGACTAAATGCCAGAAACCAAACAGAGCTCAATGGGATTACTCTCTTGATCTGGACTCAATCCTTCTTTTTTTTACATTGGGCCTAGCTCAATGATTGATGTTTACCTGTAAATGTGGCTACTTCCTGAACAAGCGGGATGTTTATTTTGCATTCAACTAATTCAGCAAAAGGCAGATCATTTGTACTATGTCTAAGCTGAAATGGGGGTGGGGAGGGAGGGAACAGGACACATAGTCAGTTTGGGGGTCCTCCAATATCAAGGTAAAGCAAAACAGACTGTGGAAACTAGGGCTGGTCATAACTTTTCTTCTGTTACACACGTTCACAAAGAAACATGTTGAAGGGAAAAAAAGTAATTTTAAGAGAAGGAAAATGGAGAGAAGAAAAATACTTTGGATGCCTTTCAAATTCTGAATCTAAAATCACACTTTCTGGAAGAAGCCTTTACTGTGCCCCCTTAATGTCTTCCCTACAAGACTGTCCATCTATTTGTATATATCTTATATGCACATATTTGTTTGCACGTGGTCTCCCCCATTAGAGTGGGAGGGCAACACCATCCTCCCAGTCCCTAAGGCTCAAAATCAAACTGTCATTCTTCACTCCTCACCACCTCCCACTCTATATATCTGATCCATTGACAAAACCTGTTAATCTGACCACTGCAACATCTTCTGAACTTGTCTCTTTCTCCCCTCTGACACTGCCACCTTGCAGAGGTATAGACCTTAATCATCTCAAATCTAGACTACAGCAAATAGCCTGCCTCAAGTCTCTCTTTATTCCAATGCATCCTTCATTCCAAACTGATTTCCTAAATGCTGAAATCTGACCAGGTTACCTCCCTGGTCAGCGAAGTCTGATGGCTCCCTACCACCTCCAAGATCAAATACAAAATGATCTATTCAGAGCTCAAATTCCTTCAAACCTAGCCCCTTTCTGCCTTTCCAATTCTTACACCTTTCTGTCTTGACATGTACTCTTATTCACTGATATGACACTGGCACCCCGGCTATTCCATGAACAAAACTGTCCATTTCTCAGTTCTGGGCATTTTCTCTAGCTGTCTCTACTTCCTGGAATGCTCTCCCTCTTCATTTATGCCTACTGGCTTCCTTTAAGTCCCAATTAATGTTCCATCTTCTAAATGAAGGCTTTTCCTATTCTAGTACCTTCCCTCTTTTAATTATAGCCTATATAGCCTATATAGCCTATATATAACTTATCTGTACATATGTGTCTGTTGATTAGATTGTGAGCTCCATGAGGGCAGGGGCTATCCCCAGTGTTTAGCACAGTGTCTAGAACACAGAAGGTACTTAACAAATATTTACTGACTAATTGTATACAGCTTATCCACAGTTAACCTTTGAGGCAACAAGTAATTTTACTTTTCTACAGCAATATTATTTCTTGTCCAGAACTAAGGTAGGAAGAGGGAGGGGGAAGAATTTTGCATTTAGAAAGTTGTGCTACCTTTCCAAGTAAGTCCACATGCTCCCTACCACCAAAGCTCATGTTTTTAACACCAATATTCTCCCAGTGAATCTATGTGGCTATCACCAGTAGATCACTACAATCTAAGAAGGATCAAAATCGATACAAGGTATGTTTTGAAACACAGCAGCATATTATCAAAAAATAAGCTGCATGAACTAAATAGTATACAAATTACATCATTAACAACACGAATAATGGGAAAAGGAGGTGAGTTAGTCATATGCGAGTGAAGCAGATGACGGCCTAAGCACGTGTAGTGGTATTAACAAATATATTACAAGTGTTAGAGGAAGTTCTCCATAACGTACGGCAGATCTTCTACGAACGATTGCTAGAAAGGATATGATATGAAAGGCTAAGAAAACATGGATAGATTAGGATCTGTATCGGTGAAGAAAACGCCCACACATAGGAGCTCATAGATATATCCAAAAAATTATTCTATCACCACTTTGAATGTGTATTTTAAAAATCTTAGTAACAACTAATAAAATATCTGCTATTCAAATCCCTCCCAGGCTCTTTTTTTTTCTTTTTGGAGGGTGGAATGCAGGGAAATTGGGGTTAAGTGACTTGCCCAAGGTCACATAGTAAGTGTTAAGTGTCTTAGGCCACATTTGAACTCAGGTCCTCCTGACTCCAGGGCCAGTACTCTATTTACTGTGCCACCAAGTCACCCCTCTAATTGACTTTTTAAAATGCCATATAATGTACTTAAATCATAGGATCATAAATTCAGAAAGGACCTCAAGCCATCTAGGTAGGAGAGTAATTTACACAAGAAATATCTAGAAGCAAAATCTGTTATATAATCACAATAGTAATACAAAATAATGAACACTCATAGTGACCTTTCTGATTTCTTTAGAGAATCAAGAGCTACAAATAGGAATAGTGGGCCTGCTACATAGGTGTCAATAAGTGAGACTGTCAATGGTACCATATTACTATTCTACCTCATGTATTTCTTTTTTCACTCTCTCTTAACATTTCTCCCTTCCTTTTCTTTTATTTAATTCTGTCCCTTTCTTATGCTATCCATTAGACCTTGGGCTGGCCAGAAGCATTCAAAGATACGGAAAGGCACTGCCTTCCCCGACAGTGGCATTACCAGGCCAACTGTTAAAGCCTAGTAATTTCCCACTACAGAACTTCAGCACTTTTCTTTAAGAGCACCGTAAGTTATTTATTTCTAGACAGGCATTTAACCTACCCACCAATCTTCTCTTTGAGCAGCCTGGCATGGGTTCATAACCACACAAAATTATTTCAATCTAGGGATAGAATGCTGCTTCAAATACTTATAAGAGAGCTATTATAACTTCCTCCCTTCTCTCTCTCTCTCTCTCTCTCTCTCTCTCATTGGAGGGGTGGGGGGTGGCAAGAGAAACTGTCAGCTTTCAAATGAGTCAGAGATGGCATACTGGATCATGCAGTACAGATACAAAGGAAATCAGAGATCCACCAAAATGCCAAAGTATCAGCAGATTAAGTACACAGCCCCGAAACCTAATTCTATTTAAACTCACATTATAAATAAAACTAATCCAGGCTATATCACAAGCAAAATTGTATTCCTCTTCTCTACCTCCCAAAAAGTCAACACTAGATTTCTAAAAACTTTGAGAATGAGAAGGAGGAGCAGTTTTCTAAAAATCCCCAATACTTAAATACACAGCCTAAAAGACAAGAGTTGGTTTCATGTTGTAAAAAGATGAAAATTTTTATCTGCGCTCTTCATGGCAGTCACTAAAGATAAATATGCCATATTTAACAAGTTAGAGCATTTTGTTGTTGTTGATTCCACACTCCAGTTCCCCCAACCTTTTCATTCAAAGAGATCTCAAAAGTCACGTATTTATCTGTTTAGACATTTTAACCTGGTAACCAGTTCTTTGTTGGTGAGAATAAGAACTGTAACATCATTTCCCCTTGTTGGTTCCTCTGCCTTTCAAAGAATGAAATTCTTACTAATACAAGTCAAGAAATGATTATGTCCTGCCTTTGACAGAGAGTGAAGGCTCCAAAAAAATGTTCAGGTAACTGAAATACTCTGTCTACTACTATATTAAACTGTTATGCCTGACTTCTGATCTGTTTTCCAAATGCTTCTATTTCCTCTTTTTGACCAGATGGTTGATAAGATACTTCAGCAGCAAAATGGTTTCTGCTTTGGCTTCTATTTTATCTTGACCCAATTATTAATTATCACAATTCCCCCCACTGGTTTCTGGATTTCATCACATGAGCATACCTTCTTTTATTCCAAGCTTCCTTTTAACTTTCTTTTTCTTTTGAAATTGGTTCAACTTCCAGAGTTAAATTCAAGTCCTGGGTCTCATATGGCCATGTGTTTCATTGATACTTTTAAAGGGATAAATGTGCTTATTCATGTGAGAACCTAGTTTAGTTCACTTTGCTTACAACCCATACCTTTATGTATTTGTGTATAGGTGTCTGAGGCCACCAGTTTATTCCTGATTCCTTCTTCATGTATTTTAGTAAAACTATTTTTCCATCCGGGCAGTGGGTCAGCAGATTTTGGCTAAATTAATTTTTAAGTATTATTAGAAATAATCAAATCTCTTGATTCCAAACACGTCAGCACTGAGACTCAAGCACCTGCATAAGAGAGCTACAAAAGCTTTCAACAAGATGGGATCTCTTCTTCTAAATGTTTAAGAAATGTTTCACAATAAGCCACTTAGAACTGATCTCTGCTTCAAGACAGCCTATCTATTAAATTACACAATGGAAGACACGTCTTGCTGCCTTAAGACTCCAGTTCTTGGTGTTATTGCTATTTAACTTTTTTTGCATTTCTACACACAGTGCAGTAAGCTCCTTGAAGGCAGGGCCCATATCTTATTCTTCCAAATTTTAAAAGAGGTAATGTACTTCAGCCTTGAAAGTGCTTATTTTATGCATCCCCCACAATGCCACATAAGTGGGAAGAGCTCTAAAAATATTTTTTAGTTGAATGAACAATCAATCTCCCTTAGGTCACCTTGACTTCTTTCAGCTACCCCCAATCTCTGTGAAAATTTGAGGTTAGAAGTGTATCTCAAATTTTGTTGACTGCATGAGATTTTTGCTATTATAAATCCAACTCTCTTATCTACATTCAATTCAACAAGCTCCTATGAAGCATCTACTACGTAGTAGGCTCTATGCTACACAAAAACAAAAATTAAAAACATTCTCTGGCCTCAATGAGTGATAAGTTAATATAAGATAATTGAAGGAGGGAAAAAACAGTAATAACTCAGAATCAGGAAAGGTTTTGTTACAGTTGGTCACAAGATAATAACGCAGAACTGAAAGCGTCATTATAGACCATGAGTGTAACTCATTTCACAGATGAGACAACTAACAGAGAAATAAATAAGACTTGCAAGATCACAAAACTACAAGTGTCTACACTGACATTCAAACTCAGATCTTCTGATTCTAGATGCAATCCTCTTATCTGCTACACCACCTGACAGCTGAGAGAAGTGCAGAAAGAAGCAGAGAAATGGTAGAAATGAGACCAATGCAGGCAAAGGTGGAAGGCTGGATGCTAAGATCAGGGAACAGCCAGGCTCAATCACAGGGTGGGTAAGAAGCCCTAAGAAATAAATCTGGAAAAGTGAACTGGCATCAGATGGTAAGGAGCTTTAAATTCCAGGATAAGAAGTGTTTATTTTTTCCTAGAGGCAACAAAAAACCCCTGAAGGATTTTGACTAAGGGAATGACAGGATGATGGTCTGGGCAGCTCTGTGGAAGATGGACTGGAGACGTAAAAACCAGGAAGCAGAGTGAACAATTCAAAGACTATGGAACCCAAATAGGAAGAGAGCTATGTGAGTAGTGAGACAGGACCTGAAACAAGAGATATTTTGGAGGTAAAACTGACAAGGTTTGAAAAGGGATTGGAGAGGGCAGAAAGGGAAAGAGGTAAGGGAGAAGTTCAAGGTTGTGACAGTAGAAGAGAAGGGAATAAACATTTATGTAGTATGTAGTATGTTCCAGGCACTGTGCTAAGAGCTTCACAAATATCTCATTTGATCCTCACAACAACCCTGTGAGACAGATGCTGTTATTATCACCATTTTACAGCTGAGGAAACGGAGGCAAACAAATGACACAGCTGGTTAACTTTCCAAGGTTAGATTTAAACTCAGGGCTTCCTGACTCCCAAGCCCAGCATTCTAAGCACCTTGTTGCTTCTCTATCAATGTTACTGTGAAGTAACATTGAAATAACACTACACCATGACTTCATAAACCTAAGCATTTGAAGTGAAGAAAAATCTGTTTCCTTAAGACAGTGATTCATGTCCAACCCATTCATAATTAATATAACAGCATAGATCATTTAGCCTGTATCTGCCATTGTTTAGGCAGCATATAATGGCCACTCTGAAAGAGGTACCTTCAGTGAAAAGGAATTTCATTTATTTAGTTAAAAATTCCTCTTAGGCATCAGAAAGATTCACAGGGGATATGGTCTGCTATTTTAGAGAAGAGCTGTGGGTTATTCAGGAGAAAAATATGGGCATTCTGTCTGCCCAATAAATCATTGAGATCATAAGTAAGACAAGAGCCAATCTTTGCAATACTATGATTTGTGTGCCCTTACTAATTAAATTATTTATCTCTTTTAAACATAGCTCTCCATAGCACTTCCTAAACTGTGGGTTGCAACCCCATATGGACTCTTGAAAAATTTGGCAATATTTGTAAAAGGTTTCTGAACATGCAACAACCAAAAATTAATTCAAAATCAAACTCATAATGAATCTGAGGTATTTCTGATAGCACTTGTCATGTTTACATCACACAGCTTCACTGCAGACCCGGTTTTGAACACAAAGCATGCACACTTTGCACTGCAAATGCTATCAAAATGCAAAAAAGGGTCTCAATGGAAAAAGTTTAAGAAGCCTCGCTCTAGGGCGGCTAATTGGCGCAGTGAATAGAGTACAAGCCCTGGAGTCAGGAGGACCTGGACTCAAATGTGGCCTCAGACACTCGACACACTTACTAGCCCTGTGACTTTGGGCAAGTCACTTAACCCCAATTGCCCTCCAAAAAGAAGCCTTGCTCAAGGAAATACAGAAAATTTTTATTCAAATCCAAGTTGAGAAATGTTAACATAATTCACTTCTCAACTGTGATAGACTTTAATGGAAAAGCACCCACATAATTCCTTTTTTTACTGATGTGAAAACTGATGCACATATTTGAAAAACTTTTACTAAAAAAATAAAGCCTAAATCAAACTGGTAGATATTTATCTAATAAAAAAAAATTCTTCTCAAAGACAATCATCTTCTCCCATTTACCACAATAAGCTTCAATGGGATAAATAACATAAAAGTTAACTGGTCACATTAATGACTAGGGAGGATGTGAAACCAAATATGGGGAAGAGATGACAAGACAATCTTGATGATATAAAATTAACCCAACTGTAATAGAAACTCTCAAATGAGAGGGGTAAAAAACCCTTTTGAATCAAATAGCCCCTATAAATGTCTGATATATAGATTGTATGACTCAAACATGCTAGATTAAAAGTCATTACCAGTAGATAAATGGTCAAAGCTAGGTTGCAAAGTGGATGCAAAGCAGAACCTGGAATTAGGAATACTTTAGTTCAAATCCAACCTCAGACAAATATTAGTTAGGTGACCATGTACAGATCACTTAATCTCTACCTCATTTTCCTCTTCTGTAAAATGGGGTTTGTAAGAGCACAAACCTCTCAGGGTTGTGAGGATAAAGTGAGAATATTTGTAAAATGCTTTGTAAACCTTAAAAATGCTATATAAATGTTAGCTCTTATTATCAAAGGGTATAAAGAGTTATCCAAAGGAAAAAATGCAAACTATCAACCATCAAATGAATATTCCCCTCTCAGAACTGGATAAATCTAACCAAAAAATAAACAAAAAAAGGAGGTGAATAGAATCTTATCTCTCTCTCTCTCCCTCTCTCTCTTTCTGAGAGAACTAAACAGTAACAGAAATGAATACAACCTTTTTCTCAGCAGTATGTGGTACACCTTAACAAAAACTGACCATATACTAAAGGGTAAAAACTTTAAAATAGGAAGAAAAATTTTATAGGCAATTTCTCAGATAAAGGTCTCACAGCTCAAATATATAAAGAGTTTTGGTCAAATTTATGATAATACAAGTTACTGGGGTAGGTAGGTATGGAAGTGAATAGAGCACTGGGCCCTGGAGTCAGGAGGTTCAAATCTGGCCTCAGGCACTGGACACACTTACTAGCTATTTGACCTTGGGCAAGTCACTTAACTCCAACTGCCATGCCCCTCCAAAAACATAAAAAGAAAAGAATACAAGTTATTCCCTAGTTGATAAGTGACCAAAGGATACAAACAGGTAGGTCTGGTGATTTTTTTACTGAAGAAATCAAAACTATGTATAACCATGTGAGAAAATTCTCTAAATCACTACTGATTAGAGAAATTAAAATTAAAACAACTTTGAGATATCATCTTAGACTATCAGATTGGCTAAAATGATATAAGGTGAAAGTGACAAATTCTATATCTATGGATATAAAATACTATGCATACTATCAGATATGGTCATTTTGTTGATCAGGTTTTATTTAACATTCTTTGTTACAAAGGTTGATTTCTACATAGTATTATGATAATGGGTACATTGGAAAAAATGACTTTAAAAAAATGCATCAACAAATTAAAATGCAATTCTTGAACAGGCCCTTTGGAATAGCAGTACTTAAATATTATTGAATAGCTATGAGTATGATAAATTAGGTTCTTTTCTGAATTTTTGTTCAGTAGCTCTCAATTTTGTTAGTTTTTTTTTCTTTAAAGGAGTCACCGAAATGGTCACATCAAAAACTGTTCCACCCACATCCTAAATAAAGTACAGAATGGGAAAGCAGGAAGGAAGATTTAATGCAAGCCCAGCAATGTGCACATTTACTTACTACAGCTGCCTGGAAGGGAGAGGGGGGGAAGTTTATTAGGGAAATAAACTAAGGAAAAAACTTTAGCGATGTTAAAATACATAAAGAACCACCTCTATGCATTTCAACAATACCAGCATACTATTTTACATATCCAGAGTACCCTGACTCATTCATTTAATTCAAGAAGCACTTATTTAGGTACCTACTATGGGCCAAGAACAGTGGACACAAAGACAAAACAAGCAGAACCAAAGGCTAGGGAAACCTGTGTCTGTAAACTTGTTTCTTGTTTTTTAAAGGACTCCCTGGGGAGTTAGGTTTTATTGATACCTAAAGGGCTATGGAGATATAAAACAGGTGGAAAAACCAAACTGAATGACAATTGTTAAAATAGTAATTCCTGACTATTGCAAATCCTTGATACTAACAAAATTACTGACAAAGGACAAACTGAGCAACACAATGAAAAATAGGCTCATGCTATCATCAGGAAGCAGGCAGCAGGACCCAAATTGATATCCTAACCCTGCTACTTACTCTAGGATGACCTTGAGGAAATCACTTAATATCTCTGGGTCTCAGCTGCCTCATCTGGAAAAGAGGGGGTTCAACTTCATTACTTCAAAGTATTACTTCTAAGCAGATTACTTCCATTTGACCCTAGCACACTGACAAACACACTAGCCTTAGATCTTCATATGTGATCACACTAGACTCAGAACTATGAGAAAGACCAAGAAGCAGTGGCATTTCTTTTTACTCTTATTCCATGGAAATGAGAATAAAATGAGAGTAAAGGTAAACTGGCAAATGGAGGCAATTTCAGTCTAGTGGGCCTGTGATTTTGTCAGTGTGAGGAACTAGTCAACTTCTAGAAGAGAGAGTGAAAGGTCATAAATTGATGGTCACAAAGCTATGGTTCTGGGGTGAAGTAGAGACCTCAGGTCCAAGAAAACTATTCACTCTATTCACTACCGTATGATATGTCTCTCTCATGGCTGACAGATTACTGCAACAGGGCTTCCTTATTTTCATTCATTAAATGTTTTCAGAGGCACTGTGGGCCAAATCCAGAGTCTAAGCTTCATTTCACCTTCAGTCAAGGGATAGAGTATTTTTTGGTTATGCCTCTTTGGCTTAATTTCATCACACCTATGGGGTTTGGGGGGGCCAGGGGAAGAGAAATAATTTATGCTTCTACTGGCAAAAACAACTCGGTTTTTATGACCCTTAGAAGCAATAACCCAAAACATAACAAGACAGAGGTTTTGCCCCCATTAAAGCATTGTTTTTTCCCATGCTACACCTCGCAGCATGGCTTTAGTGGATTTTGTGTAATTAAAAATTAAAAAAAAAAAAGAATGCACTTGTTATAACAAATTCTGGCAATACTTGCCCCACAAAAATCTGAGGAATTATTTTTCCCCAGAGAAAGCAGTATTATTACATTAATTTTATCTACATCATGTAGGACTTTAACAAACATATAGATTACAATACTGTTTCTACTTCACATCACCTTCTTCATTTCCCTTTCTCCCACCTGTCCATGAAATAACACAGTAAAATCTATCTTGTATTATTCGTTAACATTTTCGAAAAAGAATTTTGTATTCTTTTCATGGGATTCCCAAAGAATTCACCATCTAATAGCCTGCCAACTGGTGGCCTCTCCACACTTAGCTTGGTGTTTCCATGGACAGCTAAATCAATCCAATGCTGAGACCATATTGAAAAAGTCTTTCAAACTAGGTAGTCTGCTGGAACTTGAGTTCTACTGGAAGAGCCTTTAAGAACTCAGCAGTCAATTCCAGACTCAAATGGGGTATTAATATAGGACTTTGTAGCAGTGGGCCATGTGGTGAGTTCAAGGTATATCCTAACAGTTAGAGCTAGGAAGGCCCTTATGTTATCTAATCCAAGCCATTCATTTTAAAGATAGAGAAACTTGAGTCTAAGAGAGGTTAAATATGTTGTCCAAGGTCATAAAGCTAAGTGGAAGGTTTGAGATTCAAATCCAGGTCCTCTGACTCCACATCTAGAACTCTTTACACTAAAATGGAAGACCTGTAAGAAAACATGAATAAGAATCATCATAGAAAGAGAAAATACAGATGGGTTGAGTTCAGTATAGATGTAGGTAATACCCATACTGATGAAACCAGAGATCCACTGAAATATACTTAAAGTTAAAAGCAGAGGATTAAAAATGAAAATTGTTAATGGGGCATCAAGATAGGCACAGTGATGCACTGGGAAGCATTCTGAAACTAGCCCTGCCCCCAAATACTAAACTTTGACTCAAGGATATCACTTCTAGGCCTATATGCCAAAGAGAGAAGAGAAAGAAAAAAATGATTCTTATGTATAAAACATGTTCATAGTAGCTCTATAGGCAGCTGCAAAGAACTGGATATAAAGACAGTATCCAACAATTCAGGTATGAATGAACAAATTATGGTATATGAATATAAAGTGATATTGTAACCTAAAGAAGCAATGAAAGGAATAGTTTTGGAGAAATCAATTTGAATAAACTGATGCAGAGTAAGGTAAGCACACTAGAACAATTTACACGGTAACAACAACACTAATAAAATAGCTTTGAAAAACAACTCAAATTCTTGGGAAAACAACCAAAAATTACTTACAACTTAAATTAATTACAAATTACTTATGATGAAAAGAACACCATACACAGAAGCATACACATATATATGTAGAAAAAGTAATCAAACTTATGCATATCCAAAGGAGGAGTCAATGTTTACTACAAATGTATATCTGGAAATTTACTGAACATGTGTAATAATGAGTAATAGTCTTATGGCAAGTGCCCTGATTCAGAAGCAAGGGAACAGGAGGAATATAGTTAATGATGCCAGAATTTGATTAACGTAAAAGAATGATTCTCCTTGGTTAATGAGGGTCTCTCTCAAGCACACAACACATTAATCTCATGTATTAATGTTAAAACCAAAGTATGGACATTCTATCAATCAATAAGCATTTATTATACATCAAGCATGGTGTTAGAGATATGTCAACAAAAGTGGAGCAGTCTGTATATAATAAAAATATTTTTAAAATTGGGAAAACAACCAAAAAAAATTGATCATTAGTATCTCATTGTCCTTTTTGTGAAGTTTAGGGGTTTTTGTGGTAGCTAGAAGAAACACGGGGAATAGAAGTATATTAACCAAAAAGAGCACTTTATTAGATGAGTCCTAAGGTTCATTTCTAGTCCTAACATTCTATTACAATTTTTAAAAAACCTCAATAGCTACAAGATTAAAATGATATATTTTAGAAGAATTTTAGGGTATTTGAATAAAATATTTGTCAGTTTTGAATCAGTAAGTCAATTACTATGTGCCAGATATTGACTTCAGATATAATTCAACTATTTTATCTCCACTTTTAAGAAATGTGTATTTTTTTCCTCCATAATTTTGATGTGTGAAACAGGAAGAGTCTAACAAGTGAAACTATAAATAGGAAATATTTGGAAATTATTCTATTATGTGTTATAGTCCCAGTGAAGCATATGTAGGCAACATGTTTTTGCCAGTTATTTTGTTTTTAGCACATTTCAGCCATATCTCAATTTTTAAAGTGTAGAAAAACAAGAAGCTTATGAATAATTGCAGGTTGGAAGCTTAAAAGCAACTTGTTTATTATGTCTTTAAAGTATCTGTGCTAAAGTGAAGTTTCATAATAAAAGTCTGAAGAATGCACAAAAATACAGAGAAGTCTTGGTTATATTAGAAGAGTTAGTTCTGGGATTGAAGCTCAGGGCACTGTCCATTCCATGCAAATTAATACTTATTCAGTTTCTCTACCAGGACCTCACAAAAGCAGTGACTCTGGCAGGCAGTGAGAAAGGGAAACAAACATAACTCTACCAACTGGACACTGGAACCAGGAAGGCTGTAACACATATTAAAGCTAAGATAATTAAAAGCGATAGCTGAACAGCACCAAGTTGCCCATAACACATTCAAGCTAACAGGCCCAGACTTCCCAAGATAATAAATCCTCCATCAGGAGTTAAGTGACAAGGAGAGATAATATCACTTGTCAGTGATATTGTAGGGAAGGGTTCTATACAACATACTAAATTATTGACCTCTGAGGGTAGGTCTCCTTAAAAAAGAAAAAAAGAAGTCCCTAAGCCTATATCCATATTTATAATATATATACAAACATAATATACACAATTAGTCCATGAATACCACACTCTTTACCCCCTCCCAAAGCATTACTTCTAAGATTAGCCCTCCAACCTTCTTCATTAACCACATACCATCGTGACACTATCCCTCCTTAAATTAAAGGTCTTCTTTGTGTACTTTCAAGGTTATTTCCTGACGTCTTTTAGGGGAAAGGGAAAGAGGAGGCCAAGAAAGGTAGATAAGCAAAATCATATTGGGGAGGTTCTTGCTTTCCAAACCTTGAGAATTAGTCATTAGTGATGACTTCAAGTATCTTGGTGCTGTCTGTTCAATAGATTTTTTTCTGTTTCATGGATGTTCATGGATAGAAAAAATTCACCACCTAGCAGCCAGTCTTTTCTACTGATGAGTATTTCACATTTACCTAAAATGGTCCTCAAGTCAAGCAGGGTCCTCCTAACACCTGGTTGTTGCTAAAACCTTTTAGGGTATCAGAACTAGCCTAAGCTTGTGCCACACTAGCCGCTGAGCTCTGACAGCACAACTTCTCACCTCTGCCCCCCCAATAAGTCATGAGGGTAACGTGTGTGTCCAACTTCTGGTTGTTACAGGGAATTTCATGCAAAGGAAAGCATTAATTCAAAATTTTTCAGATAGCTTTTTTAAAGTGAAATGGGCCACCACAGCAGGATATAGCGAAAAGAGTTTTCCTCACAATAATCCTATGAGGCTGGTGAAATCAATTCCAATTTCACCAATGAAGAACCTGAGGTCCCAAATGGTCCTCTGACTCATTCAAGAGAACAAAGTTTGGTTAATATATGAAAAGGAATTCAAACTCAAACCTCCATAATGATTAGTAATAATAAGAGCTAGCATTTATACAGCACCCTGAAATTTGCAAAACATAATTTATTTGTTATCTCATTTGATCCTCAAAACCCATTTTACAGATGATGAAACTAAAGCTAAGAGTGACTCATTAAGCTTGCACAGCTGGTAAGTGTCTGAGGCAATATCTGAACCAAGGTCTTCCCGACTCCAAGTCTACCACTCTTACTCACAGCATTGCCTAGCTGCTTCAGACTTCAAGCCCAGGGTTCTTTCCATTATCCTCAAAGCTGCCTTTCTGCATGTTTTAAAATATACTTACACATATGCTTTCTTTCATTTCTGGAAAGTAAAAGGTGAGAGAAAGAAGACACTAAGAGCATCCTTGACAAACTTGGCATATTTCATCATTCTGCCTACACATATAATATATAGTAGATGCCTAAAGTTTTTTGACTGATTGCCTTGAATTTCCCTGTGTATCTTTAACTTAACTACAGAAAAATAAAGGCTATGAACGGCCAACCTACCGGATGCATTGACTAAATCCCGTTTAATTTAAAAGTTTGGCATCACACAATTTTGTCTTCTCTTAAAATGCAAGTTACTCAAAAGTAGGGTGGGGCAGTAGATCACCAGGCCTGGTGTAAGGAAGACATCTTCCCGAGTTCAAATCTGGCCTCAGACACTTACTAGCAGTGTGAACCTGGGAAAGTCACTTAACCCTGTTTTTGTCCACTTCCTCATCTGTAAAATGAGCTGGAGAAGGAAATGGCAAACCATGACAGTCATCTTTGCCAACAAAACCCCAAATGGAGTCACAGAGTCATTTATGATTGAAATGACTGAACAACATTTATTTTGTTATTTCAAAGCAAAACCTAGCACTAAGTCAAAATTTTTAAATTTATTCTCTTTTCATCAACATTTTTATAGTCATTTTAGAAATTAAGAAAACTAAGGCATAGACAAGTGCTAAATGTCACTGACTTTACCAGGAACGAGCCAGAGCTTAGATTTAAACGGTTGATTCTGTATTTTAATCCCCCTCAACTTCCAAATTCCTCTTAGCTCTAAAAGTGACCCTATTTTCTGAACTAAAAAAATCAGGACACCTGGGTTAAGAAAGAATATTCCTTTTGTAAGGCCTCATTTTGAAAAGTACACTTTTTTTCCCTAGAAATTAGGTCTGGCCTGGAAAATCTATGTCATGTGGTCATCGTACTCATAACTTACCAAGGACAAAACTAGAATAAACTCTTGACAGGGTGTTCTGCTTAAAGATCCTACAACTGAGTTAGAATCATGCATCTGGAACTTGAAAAAGCCTTATATAACTAGTTCACCACCACTACCGCCTATTTTATAAAAAGGAAACTTGGAATCCTAAGTTAAATGATTTGCCCAAGACCACATGATTAAGTGACAGCGACAGGAAGGAGAACCCAGGTCTCAACTATCAGCTCAGTACCATCTGTATTAAGACTATTAACAAATACTGTTTCTTTCAAAAACAAATATTTGCAAAATCCAGTGAACTCCTTTGCAAAATAATGGAACTGGACTAGATGATCTTCAAGTTCATTTCCAGCTCTAATGTTCAATAAAGGAATGTATTGAGTTAAAGCCATTAACAGAAGCTTAGAAGAAGCATTTGGGTCTCTTCATGAAAAGCCAGGGGAACGGAAATTATTGTTTTTTTTAAAATAAGGATACTATACATATGTGGGGACAAATGATGATGTGTGAGCTAATGTCCATACATAAATTGTAGAAAGCTGATTATCTTGTTGGATGCTGCCATTTCCTACCAAGCTGATATTTCCAATAAATAAATAAACAAATCATAAGGTTTTTTTTAAAAGCAAGCCCTGCCTAATTATGTAGCTACATGTTTTTAATTAACGGCAACTTAGCTTCAACAGAGTTCCTACAAGAATGCTATATGAATAGATCCCTCTAAGACGACGCTGTAATTTCTATTTAGTTAACTCTAGAATTGAAATGTGTGATACACACATATACTTTTCCTCTCCTTAGATCATAAATTATGATTTCCCCATTAAGAATGCTGTCTCCAATAGTACCAAAAGGGCCGAACAATTCAAGCATCTTTTAATTATACTTGTAAGAAGACTACTTATTCCAATGGGGGTTAATTCTAGCAACATAGAATACGTTTCTCATCTTCCCATAGGTGAAAGATATTGTTGAAAAACAAAAATATCTTCTACTGTTAATCTAGCGTCCCAGCATTTTCTCAGCCCAGCATTCCTGACTTCCTCTTCCCATTCAACTTCATTGGCTCCAGTTTCCCTGACACAGCCTCCTCCCCATATGCAACCAGACAGGTCCCTGCTCCCCCAGACTGGGGGCACACATGGTGCTGGCCCCATCTAGCTAGTACCTCTCCAACCTGTCAGACTTCATAGTCACCTAGGACCACCAAGTAATACCATACCCTGATGACCAGAACTTATCTGGTTGCCACGGTTTAATCCAAAGAAGTTAAGCATCACTATCCCTACTAAATATACTTACTGTGTTTGAATACACTAAATAAATTTCCTTTGTTCAAAGACTCAAGAGTGCCACATTACATCTCAACATAACTTGAGCTGAAGGAGGTGGGAATAGAGCCCTGCCTACAACATCTAACATTTCTTATACATTTGCATACATTTGTTCTCTAGTCAATACTTAACTCTCTTATCTGCTCCTATAACTCTCTTACGTAGATATTTATAAAGGGTGCCCCAAAAGTCTTAGTGCAGCTTTAAGCTTTTACAAGTTGTTTAGAGAGGATGTCCCAAAATTCTCAATTTTTGAGACAGCCTATACTTCACTTTAATCAAGGAGCTGGTACCCCTACTTTCTGTCTACTGTGCATGTATCTTACATGTACCTATTTATAAATACATCTCCAACATTAGCATGTAAGATCCTTGAGAGTAGGGACTATTTTTGCTTTTTCTTTGTAGCCCCAGGGCTTAGAGGAATGCCTGGCATGTAGCACACAATTACTAAATATCTTTTGATTGAGTGATTTGGCAAATATTGCTTTCCATGAACTTCTATAACTAAACCCTTCTACACTTAGCAGAACTTCTAGAGCTATTATGGCTGAAAAGTTAATCACCCTGAGATCAACCAAGTGATCAATTTTTCTAAACTGTACAGGCAGGTTGCAAGATGATAGAAAGAGGGTTCATCCCACCTTACACCTATGCACTAGCTGAGTAAGAATGGCTGACATGCCACTGTCAAAGCATTGGAGAGCCCTGTGTCACCTTCATGACACAATGAAGTATCAAAGTAGGAGGACGTAAATAGAATGGTTATTTTCCAGTTGACCTGTATAGAGATGTGGAAACCAAGGTCCAGATGATATACTAAACTAATCATTCAGCTAATTCTGACAAGGACCAGATTCTGGGAGCCTGTCACAAAAGAAAAGGACAAGTTAGTAAAGAAAGAACAGGTATCAGTGATGCCAGTGTCATGGTCTAAGCAATGATTTTGTTATTAGAAGACTGAGAGGCAAGATAACATTGACCAGGAGACATGCTTGACAACCTGGTCTCCTTACTGTACTTATCCAAGGGGACATTCCCTGTTCCAAGGGGACATTCCCTGTTCTATCCTCCATCTCATGAGTTATGCTTCTATGTAGAATGAAAGGGTGATTCTCTAACACATTAGAAAAAGAATCGAGTACCTGATAGAGAATAAGGACAAATAAGAATCCAGAATTCACATACAAGAAGAAATGCATCAGTCCATAACTGCGCCTACTGAAACAGGAAGAAAAAGACTGAGGGAGATGGTAGAAGTCGCAAGATTACAAACCATACTTTGTCTAAACATCTAATTTTGTCTAAGGAGCTGAGATGATCTCAAAACACTACACTTCGGTTAATTAAGTTTCACAATCTCTATAACAATTCTGTATCTTCACATTTCCTTATTTAGAGACAGAGGTGAATAGTAAAATGGCCGTATAAAGGCTCCTATCATGGCTCAGGAACAGAACCAGGAATATAACTAATGATGACCAGACAATTCCAAACCAGACCATGACTTCAAATAAGGTGACCACATTAAATATAAAGCTCCCTCTTCCATAGTAAATAAATCTAAAATCCTTATGTTTTTATAGAGTATTACTATTCCTCAATTACCTCCCCAAACTTTAAATTATCAATCTCATGGATAGTACTAAATGGTTAGATATTACTGTAGACTATTATATGCAAGGCTTGTTTTTGTTTTTTTTAACAAAGCCTTAGGAACAATCCTGCTAAAAACACATGTAAAATAAAATTGGTCTCCATTCCTCAATCTGTGTCTCCTCTACCTCTTCCCTTCTTTCCCTTCTGAATTTAAAAAAGTATCTAGTTTCAAAATATTTACTCAACAAATATTTGTTGAGCACTTATGATCCATTATGTCCAAAGTGAGGACTGTGCAATACATAAAAATGAAGAAGACAAAGCTACCTTTCACACTATCAAAAAGCTTACCTTTTTTCTGTTCTTTGCCAACTCCTCTTTAATAACTATTAGTTTTCCATTCAACTACGCATTAGGTCTGAGTACAGGACTAAGCTATGCCCTCTGCCACACACATTCAGAATAATACTAGCCCTCACCTAGATAGCAGACCTGAATTCTCCTAGATCAGTTTTGACTATTGGGGACCTAGGACCAATGTCTTTCAATGTATATAAAAGTATGGAGATTCCCCAATTGATAAATGGTCAAAGGATATGAACAGGCAATTTTCAGAGGTAGAAATTAAAGATATTTATAAGCATATGAAAAAATGCTCTAAATTACTATTGATTCAAGAAAAGCAAATCAAAACAAGTTTGAGGTACCACATCTCACCAGCCAGATTGGCTAAGATGACAA
>CM053581.1:456141164-456215785 GCA_028627135.1 Pseudochirops cupreus
TCAAATGGAGAATGGCTAAACAAGTTGTGGTATATGAATGTAACAGAATACTATTGTGCTATAAGAAATGGGGAGGAGATGGACTTCATATTTATCTGGAGAGGCTTATACAAAGTGATGCTAAGTGAGAAGAGCAGAACCAGGAAAAACTTGTACACAATCACTGACACATCGCATGTATGATGACCAACTTTGATAAACTGGACTCTTCTCAGCAATGCACAGTTATAAGACAACTCTACAAGTCTCAGGATGGAAGGAGATATCTAAACGCAGAGAAAGATCTAGAAAGAACAGAGTTTAAATGGAGACTGAAGCAATCTACATGCTATTGCTCTTTTCCATGTTTGGTTTCCTTTCTTCTTTCCCATCGTCCACTCCATTGGTTACAACCCTTCTATCTAACCAGACTATTGTCCAATGTGAAAGTATCTGCAGATCCTATACTTGATTTCATGCTGCCATGGGGGGAGGGAGGGGAAGGAGAGGGAGAGGAGAAAATTTGAAACTCAAGGGATTGTGGAACTGAATCTTGTAAACTAAAAGTAAATAAACAAATCAATATATACATGAAAAAAAAGTATGGAGAGACTGGTGGGGCTGGCAATTCACAATTCAAGTATAAAGGGCTTGATCAAGTACAATAACCACAATACTCTAACACCAGTTTAAAGTTATAAAGTTCATCATTATAAATGTAATTTTAAATCATCCTACTCCTAAGCACAGATGATCATCTATCTGAAGATGGATTTACCCCACCCCCATCCAGTAGTTTGCCCCAGGCTGAGTGTAAAAAGGCCTATATATGTAATCAAGAGGACCTGGGTCCAAATCCCAGTTCTGTTACTTACTATTTACCTGTGTGACCTTGGACAAATGTCTGGGTTTCAATTTCTTCATTTGTATAATGAGGCTAAAACAGGTGATCTCTAAGGCTCCCCCTCTTGGCTCTTACACAATCCCTAAATGGCAAAGATAAATGGCAAAGTTCACAAAAAGAAGCAAAGTCCAGCATGTCTTCTGGAGGACAGAAAAAAGAAAAAAGGTTTATTCAAAAGAGATAAACAAAGATAAGTCAAGATTAGAGAGAAGGGAAATAAGGAAAAGGAAGTGAACTAGAACAGGGGACCCTATCAGGTGACCTGCAGCTCCCCACAGCTATTTCACACTTGCTTGGCTGCTGAGTGCACCTCTTCTTCCTTCCCCTGAGCTAAGTAAGGCCTTTTGCTTTAGTATTGTGTAAAGTTTTCACAGCTTAAAGTACCATCTGAGAACAACATGACAACATGAGCTCTGGGTCCAGTTCAGAGAAGTAGAAGCCAGGACACCATGCACTCATTCTCTAGCTTGTAAAGTTATATTTCTCTGTCTCTTACCACACTACCCAAAGAAAAATTGTGAAGTCCTTTCTAACTTCTATAGCTTCAATGGTTTAAAAAACTGAAAGTCATCTGTTCTCAACCCTCTGACTCTCCCTGGAGGCCACAGCAGAGAGACTGTCCACAATAGCTCTCAAATTAACTTCAATCTAGTTTTAAACATTCAAGGAATGCAACTTCTGTTACTTCCCTTAGAACATTTTCCAGTCCAATAAGCCAGACTGAAGTTGCCATTCTATCAAAAAGAGAAGGATCAGAGCATGGCCCCAGCAGAGAAACAAAACCTGAAAAAGAGAAAATCTAAAGGAAATCATCTCTCCATCCTACAAGCTTATACATGGTTCACACCTCCAAAGAACAGCTGAAAACCAGGCTCAAGAAATTTAGTTTTGTTTTCCTATTTGATCTTCATTTGAATTCTGCTTTAAGGGACTACTGCTAAATCTCAAAAATATTTGTACCACACGCTAGCACCATACTTCTCACCCCCACCTACTGCATCAGCCACTTTTCTGTCTTTTCCACTGCAGTTCTTCACAGGAGAAACTTGTTCATTTTTAAAGGATACCAAAAACAAAAAAAAGAGCACAATATATTACTACAGCAACTTTCTTCTTCTAAGTCCTCCCAACTTTTATTACATCATCTTACTACTCAATATAGTAAGTAGAAAGTCAAGTCAACTGACTAAGAATTTTACTCTTTTGACACAAAAATTAAGATGAGAGATCCTTGGTACCCAAATTGTTCAGTGAGCAAATACCTTTTAATCACACACACGCAGGCACACCATTCCCTCTCATAGAAAACTGACTTAACAAAACAGAAGTTTGACTAACCCATATTTTTCCTCTCTGAGGAACAGCTTTATCTTTCACTGTCCTTGTTTATGTTGGGCAAATGACTGGCTATTTGCTAGGCTGTATGGAAACAACCTGCATTACTTTAAAGCAACATTAGCATAATGGCATTTTAGGTCTGAAAGTAACCCCACTGAAAGAAAGCCATTGGTCATCAAGTGCCAAGTTTCAGACTGATGTTAAAGGAGACAAGAAGTTTGTTTTTGATCCCAGAAGTCTATCACACAGTCCACTAACTGCAACTCAAACAAAATATCATAACCAATACACTGCAAACAGAAATACTTATGGGGCACATAATATGGGCATGTACTATACAGCAGAACTTTACTGACTACTGGGGAGGAGAAAATTAATGTAATTGATTTATAGCCTGCTCTTGGTGAAGATTAACTTGGCCAAACTCAAAAAAGGTAGTCATTTTGCTCATTTAATAATTGGGCATCCTCTCCATTATACCTATACTTCCTATTCTAGAAGGAGGACAATAATTCTTCATCCACAACTAAACCAACTAACTGCTCTACTTATAGACTTGAAGCAAGTTCGGTGATTTTTTTTCTTAGGCGTATGGCAACTGAGAGCCACATCTGCTGCCCATTTCAACTCTCAAAAGGATTTCTCATTTCGACAATTATGCTGTGCGTTAAAAATACCTGACTGATAGACCTAAGGTTCAACATTTTGATCAAAACCATCTCCTGGTGACTCGACAAACACGATCCCCACCAAGAGACACAACGCTGGGCTTGCTGAAATGCTGCCATCAGGACCTCTCCTTAGCAGTCACCTGCAGGTCCCGGGGACAGTGGAGAGGAGGTTAGGCACAGTCCGAAACTGACCAAAGTTATCTGAAGATGATTTGTTGGGAAACAAAGCCACCCTTCCCCTAAAAAAAGCCCAGGTAGGAAGGCGACTCTCCCACCCTTCTTTGTTTGCCCAAATGTTTGCATTCTACCTTCAAAGCCCGGACCATCCCAGCCTCCGCGCACCCCGCCAGCGCCAGTGCTCGGAAGCCCAAGGGACCCTACCCCCAAGGTGGGCTCCACATCTGGCTGAGGGGTGGGGGTGGGGAGAAGCACATGGCTGGACGCGATGCAAACCTCTTCGGATCGCGTCCACTCCATTTCCAGAGCCGAGAAAAACAACAATAAACCCATGGCACCGACAGGGGGGCTTACTCTCCCCGGACTCCCTTCCTCTCCTTTCTGCTCCGCGGCAGCATCTCTCGATGGCTAAGCCGCCCCCCGCCTCTTTCCTTCACTACGTGGGGATGCCCCGGGAAACTTCCCCCCTGACAAGCCCCGGGAAGCGCGGTGCTTGGGGCTCTCTGAGACCCCTCGATCGCCGTCGGTGCCTCGGGGGAGAAGAGGAAGGGGACCACCTCGCAGCCTGCCGGCTGAAGCCGCCCCTGGCAGCCCGTCATCATCCCTCCATTCCTTCCTTCACGCGTCCGTCCGGTCTCCGCGGGAAAGCAAAGAAGGGGGACGCGAGCAGGGGGCAGACTGGCCCCGCCGCCGGGCGCGTGCCCTCCGTCTCCCCCTGGTCTTTGTGTGTCAAGTGAAGGAGCGAGCCCGAGTCGGGAACCTACCTCCCTCCCTCCCTCGGCCGGGGTCTCACAAAGGAGCTTCGCGGCGGCGGTGGTGGCGGCGGCGGCTGCGAGCCCGAGCTCCTCCCAGCGGCGGCGGCGGCCGTTGCTGTTGCTGTTGCTGCCTCTCGGCTCCTGGCGCGCGGCGGGAGGGGGAGGGGCGGCGGGCGCTCCTCGCGTCGGGGCGCTGGGCGGTGGGGGGCGGGGGCCGGCGCGGCTTCGGGGCTCGCGGGCCGGGCTCGCGCACTCCACGCTCCCGGGCGGCTTTCACACCCTGCGGCCCCGAGCGTCGGAATTAAGCGATGGGGCGGGCCGGAGGAGGGGCGCAGCTGCTGAGTCACAGACCCGCCCCGCGGCCCCCCCCCCCCACCAGCGAGTCCGCTCGCACACGCGGGTCCCCTCTCGGCTCCGCGTGTAGCTCGGCCAGCCTTTCCCGCTCCCTCTTTGAGGGACTGACTAGGAGAGACCAGGAAGGAATTTGGAGAAAGTTTGGTGCCTTCGTGGGGACTGGGGAGGGGTGTGGGTGGAAGGGGGTGCCGTGTCTTCGAAGGATAGGCTGCACCCCGACGGGAGGGTGCTTAGTGAGACGTGAGCAATGCGGAAAAGAAGGCGACGACTGAGTCACACCTTCCCCTGGTCTGGGAGAGACCTGAGCTAAGTACGCGATTAAGTTTTCTTTTAAAAGAAACGCACTTCCTCGGGACCACGTCCAGCGTCTTCTGCTTCTCATGCGAAAGAAGGAACCCAAGATGGGAGAAGGGGGTCCAAAACCTGCCCGCCTAGCACCCAGAGAAAGGCAGGAAAGGAAAGAGACTGTGCTCGGAAAACTCTAATCAGGGCAACCAGTCCCTTTCACCTGAGAATTCGCGTTCCTGCCCCACTTTCTGAGTTAAGGGGTGACTGAAGATTGAATTTTCCATGCCCTGTAGGAAAGTTACCTTCACGACCTCTTTCCCTCTCCTCCCCCCCCCCCACCCCCAAGCTTACGTTTTAGGTGTCAAACTTCTCCAACCCGGGTTTATGAGCCCAACCCTGAAAAGACTTCAAGATTACAATCTACCTGAATCACAGCTGGCAGCAGAACAACCCCGATCTGTTTCCTAGTAACCAATAACAAAAGCAGCACTTGCCAGCGCCTACAGCAGTGCTTACAAACTATTCCGGGAATGCAAAACCAAATACTGTTTAGGCTGCGGGAAGGGAGGGGAGGATTTATTAGATTTATTCATCTTGATCTCTGTAGTCTGTTTTAGACATGAAAGAGCAAAAAAGCATTCCCTTGACACCCAATGACTGCGTCTTGGTCTCTTAATTGGGAAATTTTGCAGGATAGCTTGGGTGATGATGAAGAAAATGATTACTCAAGATCTCATTTATGGACTTCAAAAAAAAAAAAGCCAAAAACATCAACAACCAAAAGATGAAAAACTCCCTCTAGCCTGCACAGACTGTTCACGTGGACTCTATAAGATTGGTGCAACCTGAGAAATCTCAAAAATTTTCAAGAAAGCAGCTCAATCTCAGTCTAAGGCACTCCTATTTGAACGCCAGAAGTGGATAGGATTTTTACTTTCCCACTACACCAAAAGTGAACTTTCTCTTCCTAAACTTACTTTTTAGCAGGGTTTTAGGGACCAGTGCAACAGAAGCTCAAAAGACTAGATTCCACTGGAACAAAGGGACAGAGTCCCTTTTGATATTAGGCCCGTAGGAAGATTTTAAGGGATACCCAGATTGAAACCCGTTTTCCATACCCCCAGCGATAAATTGTGCCTGATAACTTTCTGGTATTAACGACGTTTGCAATGGGAAATGGAGATAAATGGTGAAAGACAGTGGAGTAGAGTGGAGAGAAAGCTTGGGGGAGAGACAAGACTTGAATTCACTTTCCCATCTGACACATACTTGTGACTTGGGCAAGTCACTTAACATCTCAAGTGCCCTCAAACAATTCCCTAAAGCTGCAAGTTGCAAAACAGTTGTAGATATGAGTTAGAAGATGAATTTCCTCACTTACTTACTGGTTAATTCCTCCCTTGTCTAAGCTAAAATAGTACTCAAATTCCATGTGAGTCCCCTGAGAACACCATGGATGAACTAGGCACTGGACATTCAAAAACAAGAGTCCTTGACTTCCAGGAACTGACATCTTATTGGGGAGATACTACAGGTACACAGAAAAACATTATACAAGGTAATGTAAGGAGAAAGAAGGCACCCACAACTGATGGTTCAAGGAAGCTTTCATGGAGGAGTTGCCACAGCCAGCTAAGCCTTGAAAGACATAAGGATTCTGAAAAACAGATATGAAGAGAGTGCATTCCTATCATGGGGAACCACTTATGGAAATAGAAAGAAACATGAAATGGAATAAATTAGGACACAGCTAGTAATCCAGTTTGACTTGTTACCTAGAATGCTTCTGGATTAAAGATTACCCAGAATTCAACTAGATCGTCCAGGATTGCATCGGATAATAATAGTAATAAAACAATAATAACTTTTATATAGAAATATCATTAAATAAGTATGAAATCCTTTTAAAGAAGAAGCTTAAGACTCTGCACTTAAATCTAGAAGTCAAAACAGAACCAATTGGAAAAACATTTTTAAAAAATACCTTAGCCTTCTTCAGGCAAGACAAATTGAGCATGAAGGAGAAAGTTGTAGCAGCTTATGTCAAAAGACTGGCATCCTGAAATCAAAGTTAAAAGAACTATTAACCCTTTTGCAATGCCAATTTAGCATATGCTTTGGTAAGATAAAATGGAGCAAGAGATTTAGAAAACATCGAAACAAAAGTCTACAATTGTAAGGACACACAAGAACCCAGGAAGACCTGAGTTTCAAATCCCTCCTCAGACACTAACTCTGGGTAAATTTCTTAACTGCTGTCTCAGTTTCCTTAACTTTAAAATAGCAGAATCCTATACAAACTCATGCTAAGTGAAAAGAGCAGAACCAAGAGAAATTTATACACAATGACAGATACAACATATGTATGACGACCAACTTTGATAAACTGGACTCTTCTCAGCAACGCAAGGTTATAAGACAACTCTAAAAGACTCAGGGAAGGAGATGTCTACATTCAGAGAAAGATCTAGAAGGAACAGTTTAAATGCAGACTGAAGCAAACTACATGCTCTCTTTCTTTTCCATGTTTGGTTTTGTGTCCTCTTTCCTATTGTTCATTCCATTGGTTACAACCATTCTATACAACCAGACTAATGTCCAATTTGATAGAATTTGCAGATCCTATACTTGATTGCATGCTGCCATTGGGGGGGGAGCGGGGAGGGGTGTAGAAAATTTGAAACTCAAAAGATTGTGGAACTGAATCTTGTAAACTAAAAGTAAATAAATCAATTTTAAAAAAATTTTAAATAGCAGCACCTACCTCCTAGAGCCATTATGAGGATCAAATGAGATAATATTTATAAAAAGAGCTTAGCACAGTTCTTGGAAGGGTGTTCCCTTTCTCTCTCCCTAAAAGAACAATAATTGGACAGCAACTTGTCCCAGAACTATTTCTTTCTGACCTCTAACTAATATAAAATGAGGGAAAAGAGAACATAATAATAAAACATTATACTTTAATAGTTTATAAACCATTCTCTTCACAACAACCCTATGAAGTTGGGTTACTCTCCCCATTTCACAAATAAAAAATCAATTGACCAAAGGTCACAAAGCTAATAAGCAGCAGAGCTAGGACTGAAACCTAGGTCTCCTGATTTCAAGCCCAAATATCCTGAAGTAGTATCTATCTAAAAACCAAGAACCACCTAGGATCTATGGTGGTTCAGACTCCATTTACTAAGGCTAATCCAGCCTTCAGCAACAGTGTCTTCTTTTTCTTGTATCACAATAGTTATCTCAGGTATTCTTCCCTCTTCTCTCCCATTATAGAGAGAGTTCCATATAAGAAAGAGTATTTTTTAGAGAAGAAAAAAAAATCAACACAACATATTAATACACTGTAAAAGTTCAAAAACATGTAATGTATAATATCTGTGGAACCTCCACCTTTATGAAGGGGTGAGTGGGGGTGGTAGTGGAGGGTCCACTCAAATCTTTTCATTCAAGTTGTGCTTGAGCTTTATAATTTTGTTACATTTGCTTTTGCTGTGTGTGTGTGTGTGTGTGTGTGTGTGTGTGTGTGTGTGTAGTTCATTGTTGTATTGTTTTCTTGGCTCTGCTTTCTTCATTCTGCATCATTTCACATAGATCTTTCCATACTTCTCTGTATTCCTCATACACATCATTTCTTACAACATTCTATTACATTCATTTACCACAATTTGTTTAGCTGTTCCCTGATTGGTGGGCATGTACTTTGTTTCTAATTCTTTGCTTTCACAAAAAAATGCTACAATAAATATTTTGGAGTATACAAGGACTTTCATTGTTTTCTAAAATGGTTATCCATTTAACAACTCCACCAACAATGTATTAGTGAACCTATAATTCTACAACCCCTCCAATGTTAACTATTGCTATTTTTTGTCATTTTTGCCAACTTTCAGGGCATTAGGTAAAACCTTGGGGTTTGGTGTTTTTTTTTAATTTCTCTTATTATTAGTAATTTGCGATATTTTTTAAATGTAATTGTGAATATTTTGCAATTCTTCTTTGAGAACTATTCATTCATATCCTTTGACTATATTGGGGAATGTTTGTTAACCTTATACATATATTTATGCATTGTATATTAACCCCTTTTCAGAGAAATTTGATAGAAATATTTTCCTCCCATTTGACCACTTTCCTTCTTACTCTACTTGTGTTAATTTTGCCTATGCAGAAACTTTTCAGTTTCATATAATTTATCTTTTGTAATTGCCTCTATCTCTTGTTTGGCTAAGTATACCTCTACTACACATAATTGTGAGAGACATAGTATTTGTTTCTTTTCTAAGTTTTTTTTATAGTATGATCTTTAATTTTACATATTCCTTTAGAAAAGTATACTGTGAATAAAAAACATAATTATATCAATATATGTGGAAAAAGCTTTTGACAAAATACATCACTCATTCCTGTTAAAAAAAAAAACACTAGAAAGCACAGAAATTAATGGAACTTTTCTTAAAATACTAAGTAGTATCTATCTAAAACCAAGAACAAGCATTGTCTCTAATGGGGATAAACTAGAAGCCTTCCCAGTAAGATCAAGGATGAAGCAAGGATGTCCATTATCACATTACTATTCAATATTATACTAGAAATGCTATCTATAGCAATAGGAGAATTAAACATAATTGAAGGAATAAAAACAGGCAATGAGGAGGCAAAACTATCACTTTGCAGACAATGTGATGGTGTACTTAGAGAAACCTATAAAATCAACTAAGAAAACTAGTTGAAACTAACAACTCTAGCAAAGTCACAGGATATAAAAGAAATCCACACAAATCATCAGTTCATCTATATATTACAAAGAAAATCAAACAGGAAAAGATACAAAGAGAAATTCCATTTAAAATAACTGGAGACATAAAGTACTTGGTAGTCTACCTGCCAAGACACATACACAGGAACTATATGAAATGCATAGAGATCTATCCAATTGGAGAAATATTAATTGCTCATGGGCAGATCAAGCCAATATAATAAAAATGACAATTCTACCTAAAGTAACTTACTTATTTAGTGCCATTCCATAAAAACTACCACAAAATTATAAAGCCAGAAAATAACAAAATTCATCTGGAAAGACAATAGGTCAATATCAAGGGAATTGATAAAAAAAAAAGTGAAGGAAGGTAGCCTAAAATATTTCAAACTGTATTACAGAGCAGTAATCATCAAAACCATCTAATAAGAAATAAAATACTTGATCAGTGGAAGAGATTAGTTACACAATATACAGAAGTAAATTACCATAGTAATTTAGTATTTGATAAACCCAAAGATCCAAGCTTGGGGGCAAGAACTTACTATTTGACAAAAACTCCTGGGAAAACTGGAAAGCAGTGTTCCAGAAACTAGGTATAGACTCATATCTCATGCTCTATACCAAGATAAGATCAAAATTGGTACAAGGTTTAGAAATAAAGGGTGATAACATAAACAAATTATGGAAGCATGGGAAATATTTTACCTGCTAGATCTATGGATAAGGGAAGATTTTATGATCAAATAAGAGGTAGAAAGGGTCACAGGATATAACATGGATAGTTTTAATTAAACAAAATTTAAGTTTTTTGCACAAAATCAATGCAGTCAGAATTAAAAGAAAAGCAGAAAACTGGGGGTAGGGGTAAAATTTTACAGCAAGTTTCTGTGATAAAGGTCTCATTTCTCAAATATATAGAGAACTGAACCAAATTTATTTTCATAAAAATAAGAGTCATTCCCCAATTGATAAATAGTCAAAGCATATAAACAGTTTCCAGATGAAGAAATTAAAGCTATTAATAGTTGTGAAAATATACTATTAATCACTAATAATTAAAGAAATGCAAATTAAAACAACCCTGAGATACTACCTCATACTTACCAGATTGGATAACATAACAGAAAAGAAAACTGACTAATGCTGTAGGGGATGTGGAAAAATTGGGACGTGAATACACTATTGGTGGAGTTGTAAACTGGTCTAACCATTCTGGAGAGCAATTTGGAACTATACTCAAAGGGTTATAAAACTGTGCATTCCCCTTTGACCCAGCAACACCACTACCAGGTCTTTATCCCAAAGACACCAAAGAAAAAGGAAAAGAACCTTTATGTACAAAATATAATAGCTCTTTTTGTGGTGGCAAAGTATTGATAATGGAGGGGATGGCCATCAATTGGGGAATGACTGAATGTTGTATGATTATGATAGAATACTATTGTATTATAAGAAATTACAAGGGTATGGCTTCAGAAAAACTTGGGAAAACTTACATGAACTGGTGCAAAGTGAAGTGAGCATAAGCAGAACCAGGAGGACATTGTACACAGCAATAACAATATTGTAATGATCAAATGTGAAAGACTTAGCTACTCTGAATAGTACAATGATCTGTAACAATTTCAAAATACTCATGATGAAAAATACTATCCACCTCCAGAGAGAGAGAACTGTGAGTGTAAACTGAAGCACAATCTTTTCAGTTTCTTTACTTTTCTTGCTTTTTTTTGACAACAAAGGTAATGTGGAAATGTTTTACATGACTTCACATGTATAACTGATATGTTGCTTGCCTTCTCAGTGAGTGTAGGAGGGATTGGAGGGAGGGAGAGAATTTAGAACTCAAAATTTTTAAAATGTTTCAAAAAAGAGAGAGATTGTCCAAGTATCAGTCTTAAAGGTCTCTAGCCAAAAAGTGTCATAGTTGTGATGTTAAAAATACTAGAATAGAATCAGATTAAGCTACACTTCCAAAAAAAATAAAATAACAAACTATTTGCAGCAAATGTGTGATGAATAAATGTGCAAAATGTGATTCTTAGATTACAAGAAAATATATTTGATAATAAATATTTTCATTCACCTAAAAATGGAGTATATTTTGAAATATGATATATTATTGGTCAAAATATTTCTGCCAGATTACCTTCCAGTTTTCCTAGCAATTTTTATCAAATAAGGAGCTTTTTCCCAGGTAATTTATGTTTTCCACTTTATCGAACACTGGGTTATTGAGTTCTATTGTTTGTGATTCACCCTTGTCTATTCTGTTAAATTGATCTCTCTCTCTTGTTTTTTAACCAACACCAGATGGTTTTGATGATTGCTGCTTTATAAATATAATCGGAGATCAGGAAGTGATATTTCCCCTTTATCTCTACCTCTTTTCATCATTTCTCTTGATATTTTAGACTTTTTGTTTTTTCCAAATGAATTTTGTTATTATTTTATCAAGTTTCATAAAATAGCACCTTGGTAATTTGATTGGCATAGCATTAAAAGTATAAATTAATGTTGATAGAATTGTTATTTTATTTTGGCACAGCCTAGCTATGAGCACTGAATATTCCTCCAACTATTTAAATTATTCTTCATTTCTTTAAACAACATTTAATAATTGAATCTATATGTCTTTGTTTGCTTTGACAAGTTGATTCCCAGATATTTTACACATTTTGCAGTTATTTGGAACGGGATTTCCCTTTCCATTATTGCCTCTTCTGTTCTGTTATTATTATATGGAAATGCTGTTGATTTCACCCCATTGGTTATAATCCTTTACAACATGACTAATGTTCAACATGAAGGTATTTGTAGAACCTGTATTTGATTACATGCCGCTATGGTGGGGGAGGAGGAAGGAGAGAAAGGGGGAGAAAATTTGAAACTCAAGAGATTGTGCAACTGAATGTTGTAAACTAAAAGTAAATCAATAAGTTTAAAAAAAAAATAAATGCTGTTGATTTTTGAGGATTTTGGGGACTGCAACTTTGCTGAAGCTTTGTCTCTAGTATTTCTGCAGATTCCCTAGGATTTTCCAAGTATAACAAGTAAAAGTTTTATCTTCTTTTCACCTTTCTTTTTCTTTCTCTTGTGAATGTAATTTCCAGAACTATATCAAATAATAGAGGAGAAAATGGGTATCCTTGTTTTACTCCTGTACTTACTGGAAAAGAGTGTAATATATCACCATTGAGTATGATACTTGCTTTTGGTTTTAGATAGATGTTTTTAATGCTATTAAAAAAGGTCACTCCACATCTATTCTTTGTAGTGTACATATAATATATATAATAGATACGTATGTATATGTGTATGTATGTGTATATTTGTGAATTAGACAAAGAGCCCAAACAAGAAATGGAACATGTGTGTATAAATATACATGTATATGTACATATATACACACATACATAAATACCTATACAACCCAAGAAGTTCATTTTCTCGTTTGGGTTCTTTGCCCCTGCCTACAGTTTAAACTATGAAAATCCCAAAATATCACTTATATAAAATTCATATTTAGTATTGCACAAATACAGGTAACAGAATATCAAGGAAACAAGTGCATATGGACAGCCCTCAGCCTTAGGAAATGCACAAGGTACAAAAGACTCATAGGACCTGTTAAGTTATTTATTTATTTCCAGAAAGCTTAATTCCAAATTCTTAAATATAAGACTACTTTTTAGTCAATTCTCAAAGCTGATGTTGACCAGGAAATCTCCCTTCTATAGAGAGAAGGCTACCTCTAGGATCATGCTACTTAGGAATAAAAATCTTCTTCTGCACAGTAGGTTGAGGTTCAAAAGCATTGTCTATAAACGTCTCTCCATCTGAATGACCAAACACATCTGCCTCTCTCCTGTGCTTCTCCAAGAAACATCCACCAATGCTCCAGCTGCTGCCACATTTTACACTGAGAAAGTGCTCTACAAGAAACTCTTCCCTTGGGCTGAATAATTCCCATATGGTTCTATGCCAAAGCAGCCATTAGTGGTTCCTGGGGAAATGACACTGTGCACATATACAAGAGACACAGATTTATTCTGCAGTGTCAGTTGAACAGGGAAATGGAAAGGGGGGGGGTAAAAAAGTTTAAAAAGAGCTTATGTAAGTTTATTTTGATATTCCCTTGAAAAGGGGCAACTCCTTCAACAACATTCCAACCTTTTGAGTCCCAGTCAACCAGTCCTCTGAATCCCTGAAATCCAATCAGGAATAGTCAATCAATCAAAAACACATTTATTAAGAGCCTATTGCATGTCAGTCACTGTGTTACTTACTACAGGTACTGGGTATACAAAGGCAAAAATGAAGCTTTCTCAATTGTCAAGTTTATATTTGAGAAAGAGTAAGTTTGCATCCTCTCAACGAGACACAAATCAGCATGCCCATACTCTCATGGGTGAGTGATTTCCTGATCCCAGACCACGGTCACACTCTGCTGTTTCTCCCTTGTTTTTCAAAGAAGACCAATGACATCATGATATGTTCAGCTGTGGCTAATCAGTCCAATACAAGTTCAGAAGGCACTACCATAGGGCACAAGTAGTTCATTAGATATATTGGGCAGAAGTGGCTCTGGATTTGCACAGATTTGCTCTGAATTCTACTTCTACAATTCTACTTTACTTATACAACAGCACCTTCTTTGATGCAGGCACACTATGCTAGGTGGTCCTGTGGCAGTGTTTCCTATGTTTGACAATTAATACTAAAGTTCTTCAGAGATAACCTTGAGAGTGTCCTTATACCACTTCTTCTGGCCACGCTGTGAACACTTAACCTTCACTTTGGCAGGCAGCCTTATATTCCTTCTCTTCCCTTCCCTCCCCTCCCACACTTTCTTTCGAAGCCTCCTAAATACTAACCTAGCTCTGGCAATATATGCATCAACCTTATTATCTAGATGTAAAGCCCTGGAGAGTGTACTGCCAATGTCACACTCTGGTCTTTATCTTCATCATATTGATCAGGAAACTTTCTTGATCAACCCCTTTTACATGTGAGTGTAGCAGAGACCGTGAATCTTCATCACTATTTCATCAGGGTTGAATCACCTTCCTGGCACTTACATGGCAACAACCATCAGCTCTGCCACCTTCCCTACTTTGTTTTCTCAGTGCTTCATAAGGAATCAGTTCAAGGCAATTCCAGAATCTATAGCCTGGCCCAGCTAACTCATAGACAAGCTGGGAGAATCAAATGTCCACGATTCAGTGGAAGATGTTGAGCACCATCACCCAAAAGCTAGAGATGATACTCATAGGAGGATTCACCATAACTCAGACGGATTAAAGATTGATGACTCAGTGGAATAGGATTTTTAGGGAATGATTCCCACAGCTGCCTGAGGAGGCCCTTGAGTAGACTGGCCCCATGTAAAGAAAAAGATGAAAAAAAGTTTCAAATGACTTGAAAGCATTCTGGCCATGGGCATAAAAGAACTATGATATTGTTTGTCCATTCCCCTTTGTCCAGTAGCTTGAGAGCTAGCACCATCTCCCAGAGAGAAGAAGCAACTGCAAAGAGCAGTACATGGAAACAGAGGAACGGGGAGCACTGGTGGAAATGGAAGGCAAGTGTGTCAGAAAGGCAAGAGTTAACAGATCTGAACAAGACAATAGTAGCAGAGCTACACAACACCAATAATAGGAGATTTGCATTGTAAGGAACTGACGTAATGGAGCCACAGAGCAATATGATTATAGGGGGACCTGACCAAGGGACAATAGGGTATAGAACTATAATACAGAAGAGCAAACTGGCACCTTGGCCCTCAGTGGAACTACATCAAAGGCAATACCCTCAGTCATGTGAATAGGATAAGTCTCTTAAGGGGGCTAATTGGCTAGAAGAGAAGAGACGTAACTAGTAAACTCTGAGTTACTCACCCTTATTGGGGGCCCCACCCAAGGTAATACTGTAAGTCATGAAGACTATATGGTTGATAGGGGAAGATGGAGGCCCATTGGGAGGGAAGGGAATTCTTGATTATCCATGATCCTTTACAGTACAAATAAAAACTTCTTGTCTGATGTGATCTTGAGTGCTTACGAGGGAAACTAACGGCCATTCTCTGGGAAATGGCAGATACCTATGATCCAAGGTGTCAGCTAGGTGAGGATAGATGAACTGGAAAGATTTATGAGAAGCTTCCATATTCTAACAGGGATCTTTGTTTTAAGAGAGAGCCTCTGACCAAAAAAAAAATTACATGAGTTATTAATATTACTTTCCTTATTTATTGCTGCTATAGTTTCTCACTACGACAATCACATTTCACCCCTGAGAGACCTCCATTTCAAGAAAATGCTTTCTAAGACTATCTTGAGAAACTGTTAGATCAAAAATATGTTCGGTAAATATGACAGTATCCTTATTTGTTTTAAAGTAAGTAGAAAAGACTGAAATTATCTAGGCATACTTACTAGAATATTCGGGAAGTCAGATGATCTGATCTTTCACAAAAATGCTCTCTTTTCATTGCCATTTATGATTAAAAGTATGGAATCATTTGATTAAATAGACCGTAGTCATAATAATATCAGCAATGCTGAATATTTTTCTTCTTCTACTTTTCAGCTTCAGAGTATTTTGTAAGCACCACATGACAAGGCTATGTCTCAAAGTCCTTGTGATTTAACCAGATTCTTCTCTCTTTATTTTTTTACATTTATGGTTTTAAAATTTCAGAATATATTTTGTTGGAAAAAATAAGTATACTTGCTTTTCCCAAAATGTTTGAAATCTGAATTTTCACAATATGCATTTTGAAGGCTTTTGATTTAAAAAACAAATGAACTCCATAAAATAGTGACTATAACTGTGTAACCAAACTGAGTTAATACATTAAAGAAACAGCTGTTGCTCACATATACAGAAACTAAATGATATGAATATCTGAGTTTTATGTCTTTTTCTTTGCATGAAGCCTGAGACAGAAAAAGGATTTCCTGAGAGTTTTCCTGTGTATTAAAACTAGTTTCAAAAGAACATTTTATCTCAGATTCTTCCTCTCTGACAAAAGGAAATAATTAGACCAAAGCACAGAAAGCCAGAAAGAAAAATCCAACCCCAACTTGCCAAATCATTAAAATATTCTAACACTGGAAATTATTAACCAATGTACTATATCTCTACATATAAATTAACAGAGTTAATTCTCTTATGCTGGTTGCTAGTTGCTTGTGGCTAACAGAACTCTAAATGTTTTAAAATTTAGTTCACTTTTTTCCTTTTTTTTTTTTTAATTCTTCCTGATTTTCTGATGTCTTGTAAGAGGAGATAGCCATGTTAAACTTTGCTTCCTCAACAGTTTTTAACTTGAAATTCTTATGGTAGCAATATCTGGCTTTAGACCTTTTCACATACTCTCATTCATCAAGTATAAAGTGGTATGAGGTGTGTTGTTTGATACATTAAATAAAGAACATTTATTTTACCTATATGCCTATTTGTCACATAATTAATGGGTAAAAGTGAGAAAGAAGGCTATAGCTCTTGATGGAAAATTCTCCATTCTAAAAATATAATTGCGTATTACTCTCTTTATTTGAAGAAGATGCCACTAATGACATTGTTTCTAGGTGTGGCTAAAAAGCAGCAGCCCTTTTCATATTTGACAGTTGACATATTTCACAGTTGACAGCTAAAGTCCAAACTATAGCTAATGATAACATTAATAGTCTGGTTAATATTTACTCTGACTAAACAAGAAGGCTTTGCTTATTAACTATGCTTAGAGGGCCGTATCACGCACACATTTAAAATGCTAATAATTGCCAGGCTTTGATGGTGATTTTAGAGATAACAATATCTTGTTAGTTGTGTCACGATTTAACCAGACCTCTAACTAATATTAACTTTAGCCAGTTAACGTTGATGTTAATCAGTTTGTATTTCAACTGAAACAGTACAGAATCATTTAATACTTGTTAAAAGGGACCTCAGAGATCATTTAGAGTGCAATCTCAGAACCCTTGCAGGAATCTACCCTACAACCCTACCAGGCAGCTACATCCTGATATCTGTTTAGATACCTGTAGTGATGAGGAGCTAGGTGGCTCAGTGGATAGAGCACTGGGCCTGGCGTCAGGAAGACCTGAGTTCAAATTTGGCCTCAGACACTTACTAGCTGTGTGACACTGGGTAAGTCATTTAACCTCTGTTTACCTGATCTACTGGAGAAGCAAATGGCAAACCACTCCAGTATCTTTGACAGGAAAACCCCATCTATGGCATCACAAAGAGCTGGATACAACTGAGCACCAACAAATGATGAGGAACATACTACCTCACTCCTTTCTTGGGCTACTGAAATCAGTTTTTTGGTGAGTTTGTGCCTCTCTGGAGCTCTGTGTCTGCATCTCCCTGGCTCTCTATGCTCTGGTTACGGCTTCCCAGCCTATGACACTTATTCTCCAAATTACTTTCAATTACATTGCTTTAAACTGTGTTTCAGCACATCCTATGTCATGCTTGATTTTCCCATGTCAGCTATTCAGAGAAACTACTTAAATATCCTGTTGTCAAAAATATTATAATAGTAAACAGCTGGGTAGGGTGTGTGTGAGTGTGTGTGTGTGTGTGTGTGTTTCTAAATGACAGCCTTATCCTGCACAATTCTATGAAAAATGAGCTTTTTAAAAAAATTGCAACATCAGGAAAAGTTCCTGCTTTATTGTTCCAAATAAATTTTTCCCATGTAAAACAGAATGCCCAATAGTTCCTGGTAGTTGGGAAGATAATGTTTGTTAAAGGCACAATGAAGCCTTAATTGATGGAACTTGGCTATATAAACAGCACAAGATGAGAAAAGGTTTAATCTCCAAATCTATTAGCCTGGGCGAAGTAACATCAGTAACAGTCACCTTACGACATTGCAGGAGGTCTCGTTCCCATAAGAGGTAGAAACACCCCACCTTGATAAAGGCCAAAAGAACTGGGCAAAATAAAAAGCTAACTTGAGAGGGTAAATATTCTCAATCATTTGAGAGTTTTTAGAACTACCAAAAACACAGAACTCTCTTATTTTTACCTTTAACTTTCTCTCCTACCAGGCTCCCTATTGCAAAGAGTAGAACTTCTGTCCTTTGTTTTGTCTTACACGCTTTGAGATCATTTCGTTGCATCTCTTACTCTCTGTATCTAATCATGATTAAGCAAGAGAAACCCTTTCCTCAGTCTTTTCACCTATCGTCTGCTTTAAACAGCACTCTAAGAATTATCTCATATTCATACTAAACTTCTCCTCCAAACTTATCCTAAACGCCTTAGCTAAATTGAACAGCTCAAAAACTACCCAAAGTCCTAATTTCTGTAAGCCAATTTGTAGGCCAAGACTGAGAGGTAATATGGTGCACTGGTTGGAGGGCTGGTCTTAGAGTCAGGAAAACCTGGGTTCAAACCCTACCTCTGATGCTTATTAGTTGTGACCTTGGGCAAATCACTCAACATTGCTGAGTGTCAGGTAACCTTATAAAGCTTCATCTTCTAAGTTATAGAATCTCAATATTAATAGAAGGAGTTCTCCCCTCTCTATCTCCTTTAACTCCTAATTATTGACATGTAAGAATAGCAATTCTGTTCTTCTGGAATACTATATTATTGACGGGCATCAGGCTACCTTACTTTAACAAGTCAAAAAATATTGCTTTAAGTTAAAGAGCCCGGTGCATTTTTATAAATAAATTATTTCCTTTAAACTTATTACACATCTTTTGTGGTAGCAAAGAACTGGAAATTGAGGGGATGCCCATCAGTTGGGGAATAGCTGAACAAATTGTGGTTTATGAATATGATGGAATACTATAATGTTATAAGAAAACATGAGCAGGCAGATTTCAGAAAAACTTGGAAGGCTTACATGAACTTGTACAAAGTGAAGTGAGCAGAAGCAGGTGAACATTGTGCACGGTAACAGCAACATTGTGCTATGATCAACTATAATTGACTTAGCTCTTCTCAAGTTCTCCAAAAGACTTATGATGGAAAATGCTATCCACATCCAGAAGAAGAACTGATGGAGTTTGAATGCAAATCAAAGAATGTTATTTTCACTTTTTTTTTCCATGTTTTTTTCCTTTGTTCTGTTTCTTCTTTCACAACATGAGTAATGTGGAAATATGTTTTACATGATTGTACATGTATAACCTATATCAGATTGCTTACTGACTTGGGGAGAGGGGAAGGGTAGGAGGGAGGAAGATAAATTTGGAACTCAAAATCTTATAAAAGTGAATGTTGAAAATTCTCTTTACATGTAATTGGAAAAAATAAAATACTATTTAAAAAATAAACTTACTGTACATTATTCTATTTCATTCACTCTGCATTCCAGCCAAATTAGCTTTATTGTGAGTCTTTGTTCATGACAATACATTTCCTGCCGTTAAGCCTTGATACAGCCTGTTGCCTTTCCTAGAATACACTTTCTTCTTGCCTCTCTACCTAATAGAACCCCCAACTTCCTAAAGACTCCTCTCAAGTACCACCTCCTAATCAAAGCCTATCCTGAATCACCTTTGTCCTTGTTCAGTGCATATGTTGTATTTGCTTATCTGTGTATGTGCCTTTTCCTCCTGTTAACAGGATTTATAGAATGTTAGCTTCTCAAAAGCAAAAAACTCTTGGTTTGTTGTACCTTCAGTACCTATCATAGGGCCTGGCATTTTTTTTTTTAGAGCAGACCTGCAATTCCACAGTGCAGGTTGTTCCTGGTGAAAAACAAACAAACAAAAAACAAAACCTCCCCTAGTAAGTGGAAATAAGGAATTTTTCTGCAATTTATAATCTTAAAGAGCAGCCTGTGAAGTCATAAAGTCATAAATCATAGTCATAAAATCATAAATACTGTGAAATCATAAATCAACAAGCATTTATTTTTTAAGTGCCTACTATATACAAGATGCTATGCTAAATAGTGGGCATCTGAATCCAAAAAGAAGGTTTCTGCTTTCCTTAATGGAGGTTTCTAGGAAGATCCACCCAATTAAAGAGGGGAGGCAGGGGTAGATAGCTAGTACTTCCAATGTGTGAATTCCAGGGCTGGAGTGAGCTTCTAGAATAAGATTTCTGGGCACTAGAGTAAATCCAGAATATAGCCTGGAAAGGAACGAAGTGACTTAGCAAGAATCACACAGCCAGTATGTGTCAGAGGCAAGAGACAGTAGGCACTTAATAAAAGCTTTTTAAATGAATGGATGAATGGAAGTATCATGATATGGTGGAAATATCTAGATTTGATGCTAGAAGACTTGATTTCAAGTCCCAACTCCATAACTTTACTAGCTGTGTGACCTTAGAAAGGCAACTTGGATTCTGTGACTCTCAATTTCTAAATCTGTAAAATGTGGTTAATTATACAGACAGGCCATGATCCAAACCCCAAGAGCTCTGTGTATTGCATAACTTCTTTTCCTAAGCACTGGTCCTGCTTCTAACAGAGCTCCTATGGCCAACATTGGTATACCATCTTTGCCAACACCGATACCAATTGCTGAACAACTGTCACATGTGTCAGGTAAGCCCATAATAGTTATCCTGCCCCCTGAAGTGGTTATCCAGGGGAACAAACCTTGTGGTAAAGGGGCCCATGTTCCCCACCATCCCAACTGCCACCCATTGGGCAGGTGAGCCAACCTAGCTCAAATAACAAAGAGAAATAGGGGGCAGCATTGCCAGATAGGACCCAAAGCCCAAGACTCCCAGGAATGACAGTGTTTCCCAGACCACCAGCCTTTCTTCCAGCCTGGCCTCCACAGTTATCATTGAGAAGAGCAACCCTTGTGGAAATACAACCTACCAACTAGCAATCACAGTTACCAAAGAACTGGAAAAGAAAAGTTCTTCTCATCAAAGTCCTTAGTATCATCCTTGGCTCAGCATCAGAAATAGATATAGTTTTATCCATGTAAATGATGTAAATATGTAAAAATGTAAAAAAAAATGTGAATAAAATCTTCAAAAGAAGATGCATTATCATCAGCTTTCTCACTACACTCTAAGAACCACGAACTTTTATATCTGACTTGAAGCTGAAACTTTCTATATGTGTAGTCTCCACCTTTAGAATAAGAACTCCTTGAGAGCATGGATTGTCTGGTTTTTCTCTTTGTATCTCCTGTACTTAGCACAATGCTTGTATATAGTAAGGACTTAATAAATGCTTTTTCATTAGTTCATAGCACCTGTTTCACAAGGTTGTTAGATTATGCAAAGTAAAGTGAATTACAACTGTAAAGTATTATGTAAAGGTTAACTATTTTGATACCAGGTACTATTAAAGAATATAAGGAGGTTTGAGTCAAAAAACCCTGATTTGTAAGAAATTATAAAAACAGACATTTAGATAATTATGTTCTATTTCACCATTTTTTATTTTGTTAGAATGAAAACTGTTAAGCAAAACCACGCAGAATTACGAAAATCATTTCTACCATGTTCTTTTTTCCTCATGTTGTACATTATTTTGTTTCAGGAATTCAGTTCAAACCCCAATTTTTTTCCTGTGTAATCAAAATTAACACCACAATAACCCTTTCATTGACATGTAATTCGTCATTAAGATTTGGAGTGAATATGGCCGTATTTTGATTTTTTTTTAAATTATGACTCGATAAGAGTCATAAAGAAAAAAGATGACTTTCTCATGTTATCCCTTATCCAGTCATGGACCAAAAAAAAAAAAAAGAAAGGTATCCTGGGTGAATTATTTAAGTGTTCTGTGTCTCAGTTCTTCTGTAAAATAGAGATGATAATAGCTATCTTATCTACTTCACAGAACATGAGAATTTTAAAATAAAATGACAGATGTAAAAGACCTTTGAAATTAAGGACTGTCACAGGAGATTGCTATTATTAGTTTAAAAAAAATTAATAATCAAGTTGTAAGGAGTGCTCCACCAACCCAAAAACAAAACAAGCAGAAATCAAAATACTCTCACCCTGGCAAAACCAAAAACAAAAACAAAATTCCTTTTTTTATTGATGACAGACAAGATAAAAAGTACTAGCCTAGGATTCAGTGGAATCTCCCAAAGTTGGTGGAATGAGTATAGGTACCTATTCAGATAATGATTTAGAAGAAGACCATATGTTTAGAGGAGTGTGTTAAAAACGAAGTCTGATATCAGTTGGCAACATTAATACAACAACAAAATCAAATTAGATCAAATAGTTTAATCCATACTGGCATTCCTACTCCCTACCTCTTCCCCCACCATTTTATGTCCAATCTTACCCTGAGCCTTTGTTCAAGTTCTTCCTTATGTGTAGAATATTCTTTTTTTTTTAAAGAATACCCTTTTTTCCTTTCTCTCCTACTTTTGAAATTCTTCCTCTCCACATGTGCAGCCCAAATCTGAAGTTTTCCTTGACTACTGCAGTTCCTAAGTCTTTCTCTCCTCTCTGAAATACTGTTAAAATGACTGGTCTGCTTTGTAGTGTCACTTAGTTTGTAGTAAATATTGTGTTTATGTGTGTGTGTGTATATATACACATATACATGTGCATATATATGTGTACACACACACACACACATATATATATGTATATGTGCACATAGAGGCAGGTAAGTGGTGCAGTGAGTGGATAGAACACTAAGCCTGGAATCAGGAATAGTAAGTTCAAATCTGGGCTCAGGCATTTGCTAGCTGTGTGATCTTGGGCAAGTCACTTAACTTCTGTTTGCTTCAGTTTCTTTATTTGTAAAACAGTGATAATAGAACCTACTTCTCAAGGCTGTTGTGAAGATCACATCAGATAATATTTGTAAAGTGTGTGACACAGTGCCAGGCACATAGTATATCTCCTTCATTCTCTAGCTCTGTTTTAAGCATCTAAGGGCCAGCACTATATCTTAGATTTCTTTTTATTCTCTTTTCATTGTCTGCCAGTGATTGGCACATAGTGGGCAATCAGTAGTGGTTGTTTGGTCGTTATCCTTCATAATTCACAGGGACCAAAATGACATCATTGTGTTGGAGTCAAGGTACAGTGTGTTCAACTGTGGCTGTTCTGACCAATATGAACACCAAAGGCTCTACCACAGGTCAGGCACAAATTGTCCATGTGAACATCTGGAGTGGAGATGTCTCTAAATTTGCATATCTCATGTTTCTTTTGACCAACTGCAATTCTGCATAAATTTTAGCCATGACGATTTCATATGGAATAAAAGCTTTCATTAGTTATTGGGGACTATTTTCCATATTAATGAGATTAATTTAATGTAATTAATTAATGAGGTTTCTTATGTGTCCCCTATGTCTTCCTATGATATCTCATTTATTCTAATTAAATAAAGTGTTGTTGAAAATTTCATTCATTTGATTTCTTGAAAATATGCATAATTAATGAGATGTCCTATGTGTCCAGACTTTAGGGACACCCTGTAGATCACCGTACCTTTTTTAATATGGGCACACCAGCCCTGTGCCAATATCTCCCGTGTCTCACAATCAGTTCCAAAGTTCTTCAAAGAGACCTTGAGAGTGTTCTTGTATAGTTTCTTCTGACCTCTGTGTGAACACTTGCCTTGTGTGAGTTCTCTGTAAAAAAGTCTTTTGAGCAAATGAAAGTTTGTCATTCACACAATGTGACCAGACTATCTGAGTTTCACTCTCTACAGTAGTTTGAATGCTTGGCAGTTCAGCTTGAAAAAGGACCTCAGTATCCAATGCTTTATCTTGCCAGGTGATCTTCAGAATCTTCCCAACACAATTCAAATGGAAGTGATTCAATTTCCTGGCATGGCACTGGTATACTGTCCAGCTTTCACAAGCAAATGACAACAAGGTCAGCATAACACTTCTGTGGAGCTTAAGTTTGGTAGGAGGCCTAATACCTCTTTTCTCCCACACTTTCCTTCAGAGCCTCCCAAACACTGAGCTGGCTGTGGCAATGCATGTGTCAACCTCATCATCTATGTGTATATCCCTGGAAAGTACACTGCCAAGGTAAGTGAACTTATCCACAACCTTCAAAATTTCTCCATTTGCTGTAACTAATGCTTCCATGTATGGATGGTGTGGTGCTGGCCAGTGGAGAACCTCTGTTTTCTTGGTGTTAATTGTTAGGCCAAAATTAGCACAAGTGAAAGAGAATCGATCCATATTCTGTTGCATCTCAGCCTCAGAGGCTCCTCTGAGTGCACAATCATCTACAAACAAAAAAACCATGCACTAGTGCTCCCTTTGGTTTAGTCTAAATCAATAACTGTTGAACTGACAATTCTGGGTGATGGAATATCTTTGAAGTTCAATTTTATTCCTTCTGGGTACAGTTAATCAATGAGCATTTATTAAGTACTATCAATGTGTCAGGCACTCTGTTAAGCATTGGGATATAAAGAAAAAGTGAAAATAGTCCTTGCCTTCAAGGAGCTTATATTCTAATAGGGAAGTCAATATATATAAAAATAATCAATTGCAAGATACATAGAGTAGATGCAAAGAAGCCTTAGAGGGGAAGCACTAGCAGGTAAAAGGGCCAGGAAATCCCTCCTGGTACTTGACCCAAATCTTAAAAGAATCCAAAGATTCTAAGAAACAGAGGTGAAAAAGGAGAGCATTCCAGGGATCAACCAGAAAGGCACAGAGATAGGAGCTCTTGTGAAATAGGTAGCAAGAAAACCAGTATTGTTGGATTGTAGAATACACGGAGGGGCAGCTAGGAAGTGAAGCGGATACTGTACCAGGCGTGGAGTCAGACAGACTCCTCTTCCTGAATACAAATCCAACTTCAGACATTTACTAGCTGTGTGACCCTGGGCAAGTTGCTTAGCCCTCTTTTACCCCAAGTTTCCTCATCTGTAAAATGAGGTGGAGTAGGAAATGGCAAACCACTCTAGTATCTTTGCCAAGAAAACCCCAAATAGGATCACAAAAGTTGGACATGACTGAAAAATGACTAAACAACAACAAAGAGTATATGGAAGAGAATAACAAACAGTAAAATTGGAAGTTAGAGAGGAACCTGACTAATCAGATTGTAAAGAATTTTAAATGACAGATGAGTTTATATCTGATTCCAAAGCAGAGCTTCTTAACCTTTTTTTATGGTATGGATCTCTTTGGCAGCATAGTGAAGCCTATGGACCCCTTCTCAGAATAATGTTTTTAAATGTAAAAAATAAAACATATCATAGGATTGCCGAAGAAAACAATTATGTTGAAATATTGTCATGAAAAGGCCATTTAAACTTCATCAGTTTATGAACATTAAACTTCAGCAAGGTTTAGCCCTTGAAATTCTTATGGTAGTAGTAATATCTTTATCATTTTACTTTCCCAATTTATCAGTTGTCTGGAAATAGAGAAATAAGTTTCAGTTGAGTGATGAGGTCTGAAGTCAGATTGGAGATAGTTTAGAAGACAGAAGCACGAAGGACATACGACTTTTCAGGGAGTTTATCAGAGAAGGGAAGAAGAGATATAGAACATTAGCTAGTTGATATAGTAGGATCTAGGGAAGAATACTTTTAAGGATGAGGAAGACAAGTATGTCGGTAGGCAGCAAAGAATGACCCAGTACAAAAGGGGAGAATGAAGATTAGAGAGCAGTGAGAATGATATTGTAGCTAACATTCTGGAAAAGACAAGAAAAGGTGGGATCAAGGATGTATGGAGAAGGCACTGCATTAGCAAGAAGAGTCACCTCTTCATCAGAGGCTGAAAAAAAATAGGGATGTGAGATGAGGAAAAACTGGAATGAGTGAGAACAGGAATCTCTCAGTGAATGGCCACAAGTGCATCTCTGCATGTGAAGTATAAATCAAAAGCCTCAGCTGATTGAGAAGGTGGGATAAGGAGGGTGCGTGCAGTGGGAACCTTGAGGAGAAAAGAAAAGGTTTGGAACAGCCACCATAGTGAATAAGATTGGAAAGAGATTAAGAAGGCATATTAAGATTGCTTTCTGCAGTGAAAGCCTAGTTGAAATTAGATAATATAAATTTGCAGTGAACTCAGTCAGCATCGTTTCATAATTTCCTCTACTTCCTTTCAATAGCACATGATTAAGAATAAAGGAGGCAGATGGTGGAAATAATTTAGGGCTGGAGTTTGAAAAGGCATGATAGCAACAGAACATGGGAATAAGGGATTCAAAAGTAGAGGATGGTATAGAGTTAAACTGATTTGCCAGTGGATCGAGACTGGGAAGGGAGGCCAGTCTAATGGTCTGGGAAAGTTTTGAGAGTAGGAAATACTGGAGGTAACAGTCAGAACAGAATTAAGAGGAATAAGGTATAGAGATAGATACAGAGATCAAAGATTATGATTTAATAAAAGAATTTCAATTTTTAACTATGGAAGTAGAATACTCATGATGATCAAGGGTATGACCATGTGTGTAGTTGAGGAGAAGTAAAGGAGTAGGTCATGGAAGTTGAGTAGACTAAGGAGATGGAAAGCTAGAATATTTGAGGGAATATCAACAGATTTCTTAAAAATCCTTTAGTATAAAGTCAGGAGTTGGGGTGCAAAGGAAAACTGTGAAACAGGCACTGAACTCATTGAGAAAGGAGAGATAATGTGAGAATTGGTAGATAATGGGATACCAGAATCTAGACTGGAAGACAAATTTGAACTCCGTGAATCTCAAAGGATGAGAAGTTGCTGACTGGTGGGGGTAGAGTTGAATCTGGAAGTGGCAATGAATATCAAGGAGTATTCTGATTCCCCACACCCCTTGACCAGTATGAGTGAAAGTGCAGCCAGTATCAGGCAGGGTAGTCAGGGGTGCAATGTCATCCAGAGGAGGCCAGGCCTCAGAGTTGCCGAAAATGAAAGGAGTAAGTGAGAAAGGAGCATAAGATGAAAGGAAATTTGTTATGGAGTAGGAGTTTTATAGGGCAAATCTGGAATGGGACATTATGGAGTTAAGGTTGAGCTAGATGGGAAAGGCAGAGTAAACAGCCAGCATTGAAGAGGCGGGATTTTTCCTTCAGCAATCACTATCACTAGAATATGGAAGGTAAGAAGGTGTGAGTGTGTTAATCACTGGAGAACGGGTTTAGACATAGTATTAGGGGGGTACAAGCAATAATAATAGCGTTGTTTGTTTCTAAGATTCTAAGTCTAAGGAGATTACAACGATGAGTGCTTTTTTAATGTTCTATGGTCCTGTGATTGTTGCCAGTTCTTTTAGAGATAAGCCTAGGGTCAAAGCTACACTTTCCCTAGATTTGCTGTCCTTGGGACTCAACTTGGTAGACAAAAATCTGACTTAAGGGACCAACTTAAAGGCTGTTGGACATCTAGCGAATGTCAGGGTAGATAAAAAGATAGTAGCTATTGTTTTAACTGAGATTTCTACATGTCCCACTCCACTCTAAATGACATGGGATAAGCTCAGGAGACTGTTAATGAGGTAGAGGGTATAAATATGCATGAGCTGGAGTCACACCAAGAAGCTAAGAAAAGATGAGGTTGAATTGACTATGGTTAGCTGGTAAGAGAGTTGAAAGAGATAGGGAGTGAAGTGTTAGAGGATATTCCTTCTGTTTTTTTTTCTTTTGGGGTATCTTCATCTGAGCTATACAATAAAAACAAATTGCAATGCCTCATTTATCTGGCACCACTGGGGAACCAGCCCTTCAATAAGTAAATGTTCCAATTTAGTGGAGCCAGAAAAGCATTGGACTGGGAGTCAGGAAACCTGTGTTCTAATCCTAGCTTTGAAACAAATTAGCTGTGTAAACTTCATCAAGTTACTTAACTTGAAACTTACGCCTTATTCTTTTAAGGCTTATTTAAAAAAAATTTACATGAATCTTTCAAAATGTATTACATGACAAAATGTATTAAATACTATCTTAACATAATTTAACCTTTTCATAATAATAGCAATATTTTCCTTCTTTTTTTCCCATCTGTCTGTTGAAATCTGTGATTGCATCCATGTGGAGAACTCTGTGGTACAGAAACTCTGTCCACAAACAGAGATCAGCAACTCCTTTGTAAGTCACAGCTTTAGAAAGAGTCGCTAGAGACAATGTCAAGTTCAGTGGATTGTGCCTGGTCACATGGTCTGTTTGTGTCAGAGGCTGGACTCAAACCAAAGTCTTCCTGACTCCACAATCAGGCCTCTATTCACTCCCAGGGGCGGCCTCTCAGATGACATCAAGTCTATCAAGCACTTTATAGAGATCTTTTCCTTTTATCCTCACAAAGACTCTCCGAGGAAGGACCTAACTCAGGTCTTCCTTCAATATTTCCTCTCCAAGGTTACCCCATATCTGCGTTGTAGGTGTCTATTATACACACACGCATACACACACACACGCATACACACATATGTTATGTAGATCCATGTATGCATACATGTATACATAGACAAACACGTGTGTGTGCGTGCGTGTCTGTGTGATACCTTGGAGATATTGTGAGTTTGGTTCTAGACCACTTCAATAAAGGGAATATTGCAACAAAGAGAGTCATGCAATTTTTTGTTTTCCGAGTGCCTATAAAAGTTATGCTCACAGTATACTGTAGTCTATCAAGTGTGCGATGGTGTTGTGCCTAAAAAAACCAGAGTACATACTTTAATTTTAAAATACTTAATTGCTAAAAAATGCTAGCTATCATCTGAGCCATCAGCAAGGCTTAAATCTTTTTGCTGGTGGAAGGTTTTGTCTCAATGTTGTTGGTTGTTGACTGATCAGGGTGGTGGTTGTGGTAATTTCTCAGAATGAGACAAAGAAGTTTCCTACACCAATTAACTTTTCCTTTCACTTGCACACTTAGAGGCCGTTGTAAGGTTACCAACTGGACTAATTTCAATATTTTTTTGTGTCTCAGGGAATAGGGAGGCCCAAAGAGGGGCTTGAAAGGGGGGGGGGCAAGGGAACAGAGCGTTGCAACATTTATCAATTAAGCTCATTGTCTTACATAGGCTCCATTCTTGGCAGCCCAAAACAATTACAATAGTAACATCAAGGATCTCTGATCACAGATCACCATAAAAAATATAATAATAACGATGAAAAAGTTTGAAATATTTGTGAAAATTACCAAAATGTGACACAGACAGGATATGTGCACATGTTGAAAAAAATGTCACAAATCTTCAATTTGTAAAAAATGCTGGTGTCTATGAAGACGATAAAACAGGTGTGTGTGTGTGTGTGTGTGTGTGTGTGTGTGTGTGTGTGTGTGTGTTTCCTGATATTGAACATAAAGCTCCTATAGGGCAGGAATTGTTTCAATTTTGTTTTCATATTCTCAGTGCTTAGCACAGTTTCTGGTACGTATTAGGAATTTAATAAATGTGTGTCGGCGGATTGATTTAGAACCATTTAACCCTAAACTAAAGGTTCCCAGACCACTGGTGATCTTTCTATTTCCTCCCTTGCTGTCACTTGTTATTTTCCAATGCTTCAGTTTCAAGAAGTCTCACCAACCAATCCCACCCGATCACCCTGCTGTTTCTGATCTGCTGTCCTAGTCACCTAGGTAACTCTAAAGGGCAAATCAGATAAATGAGTTTATTAAATCAGTGACCTTCATTTATATACCTTTAATTCAGTAAGCTTTGAACTCTTCCCCTGTGGAGTCAAGTACATGAACTACAGAACATTGGACTTTTTCCCAGTTAGTTCCCTGCTGTTTTTTAGGTAACTTGAAGTTGCTAGGAGTCTGACCCTGGAATAAATGGATCATTACTGTATATAAGTAGGAAAGGAAATGATACCAGACCTAGGGTTAACATTTAGTGGCTTTATTGAATAGAAAACCCCCAGCTGAGGAAGACTGAATAGGCAGTGGACATAGAAGCAAAACCTACAGAATGTCCCAGCCTCCCCAAGCTACTACTCCTGGGGCTGGAGGTGGGAGGTATTGTGAGTATCACCCCTCAGTCTATACCATAGGTGCTTGATTAAGATTCAGAGGACCTGGGTTTTGGTTCTGGTTCTGCAGCTGTGTGACCTTGGGGAAGTCACTTGACTTTTCTAGGTCTCAGTTTTTTTACCTACAAAATTAGTTGCATCTGATGTTTATTTGATGTATTGTGATATTTACAGTTTTCACCTCTAAATTCTATGATCCTGAAGTTCCATCTACTTCCTCTCCTTCCAGCCTTCCATATCCTACCACATCTTCTTAGCCCCTCTCTGTTCCCACACCCCATCCCAGTCCATCCATTCCACTACCCCTCCCTCAGCAGACCTCCTATTTTTATAAATTTTTTTGTAAGGCACTAACTTCTTCCATAAGGTGTGTGTGGTTTGAGGTTGGTTTTGTTTGTTTGCCTAAAATCATGTTTTCATTTAGCTGATTAGGCAGGACATACCTATTTAAAAGTATGAAAGCCTATGGAATTTAAAGATGTTGGGGGTCAATAGGTTTGAACACTGGTTAGGAATTGAAACCCAAGATATGGAAGGAGACAGAGTAGAATCTATCTAACTTCAAACTACATGCCAAGCTGCTAAAAAAAAAGAGAAAACCACCTAGTGACTGTGACTGCTAAGTCACTGTCATCAGTTGCTGAAATACTGGAAAATATTACAAGGTTTTTGAAATATTATGAAATATTACAAAACATAAGACATGCTGTAGAATTGAAAAGGTATAAAAATTTTCTATTTTTTTTTCAAAAAATAGAATATGATGTTGTCTTCAGCTTTGAACAAAATTCTAAAAAGTGTTACTGAAGGGACAATTTACCAACATTTAAAAAGGAAGAGGTGATCATGAACTCTAGCCTGATTCTATCAAGAATAGTCATGCAAATTGGAAACTCAAGGGACTGTGGAACTGAATCTTGTAAACTGAAAGTAAATAAACAAATCAATTTAAAAAAAAGAAATATCCTCACGTTTTATTCCCTGTAGTAGAGTAATATCTAAATCATGATACTTCAGCTTTAGAGAAATAAAAATAATATTCTGACTCAAAAAAAAAAGAATAGTCATGTAGTCTTGCCATTCAATAAATGCTCATTGAATTAAAAAAAATACAAACAAGTGAATATCCTTAATGGGTCAATATATTGCTTTCAAGTACATGAAGTGATTTCATTTTGGATAAGGCTTATGAGAGTAGAGTTGGGATAGATCAGGGTATAAACATGTTATGATTAGATTTCAGTCAAGCATTTGATGACACCTCTCACTCACGCTATCCTGGCGGACAAAATGAAGAGATGTGGTGTAAGGGCCCCTTAGGGCTACCTAGATGTCTGACAACAAGGAACACCTGAGGTGGGTGAGAGGCATCCAGGTGTGTACTCTGCCTTGATGGCTGCACGTCAAACACGGAGGCATTGAGTATGCACCATCAATGGAGGAGCACTCCCCGCCTATCAGGACCCTGTTGCTGGGACACCTGACAAAAGGGCAGACGGAAAGGGAATAAAAGGGGCAGGCGAATAAGGCTGGGAGGGCAGCAGCAAGAGGAGATTTGTAAGACAATAAAGATGCTTGGCCACTCCACTGAGGTGTGTCGGACTATTCTGTCCATATCCGGAGTTCTCCTCCAAAGAGTCGTTGGGGCGACTGAGAGCACCTGCAAGGTTGTTGGGGCGACCGGGCGCAACTGCAGGCCTATGGTAGGTACTTTGGGACCCCTGGAATCCCCGAGTCCAGCTGGCCTGGACAATGTGGGATAGATAAAACTATAGTTTGTCAAATTCTGACCAAGTTGAAATCCTAAATCCAAGGAATCCATAGTTCATGAGTTGTGTCAACCTGGAAGGAGGTCTTTAGGGGAGCCCCAGGTATCTGTGCTCAGTCCTATGCTATTGGACATTTTCTTCAATTACTTTTGTAAAGATACAGAGGACGTGCTTGTCAAAACAACAGGAAGCTGGGAGGAATAACAAATATGTGTCATAGAACCAAAAAATATCGAAAAACATCTCAACAGACTCACAAAGATAGGTAGAGGAAAAATTGTCCGCAGCCAGGAGTATTCTTGTAAATGTTTAATAACTAGTTCTCTAAAATGCAAGACATACTTTTAAGTTTAATTCTGAATTGTTAACATTTTCTCCATCACTTTCCTAAATCCAGACAATCAACAAAACAAAAACCATACCCTGGTTTGTCACCTTTCCCCATTTCCAAAGTATAAATGCTCACACTGAAATACTCACACTCCCCAGGTCTGCAGTCAGCTCTCTGACCTTCGGAGTCCTGAAGCCCTCTCAGAGTGACAGCTCCCATCACTGAGGGCAGATGAGCAGCAAAAAAGTTGATCTGGTATTATTTCCTGCTTAATTGTTGACTTGAATCACTTTAGACACTTAGTTTCAGTCAAAGGGTATTGCAACAGGTACAAAATGGAACTTATTTTCTTATCCTCCTATACCTGCCTCTCCTCTAAATTGTTTTTTTTTTTTGAGGGAATCACTAGTCTTTCAGTTAGCAAGGTCTGAAGACTCAGTAATCCTTGACTCTTCCTCTACAGATGGCTCGGGAGGAGAAAGTGAGGCTGGTGACTTTGAACAGCTCTTCCTCACTTAAATCCAGTTCACTTGCATGTCCCGGCATCATCTCTCTGATGTCATGATCCTCTTTGAGAACGAAGGACAAACAACAATAATGTATCTAATCAAGAGACATGGAGCCAAGTCTTGTCAATTCTACTTGTACCACATCCCTTGAATCCCATCCCTTCTCTTCACCTCCAGGGCCACTTACAGGGGTTTCAATAACTAAAACTACTGTCTTAGATTCAGGAACACTTGGTTTCAAATCCTACCTCATACACTTACTAGCTGCGCGACTCTGGACGAATCATTTAACCCTCAGCCCAAGTTTCCTCATCTGAACTGAAAAGAATAATAGCATCTATGTCACAGGGCTGTTGAGAGAATCACATGAAATAACATGTAAAGCATTTTGTAAATCTTAAAATGTTATGTAAATGATCGTTATTAATACATTAATCTCCTAACTGATACACCTGAGTCTCTGTCTCCCTAATCCATCCTTCTACACAGTCACCAAAATATTTTCCCTAAATCATAGATTGACTGTCACTACATTGTTCAAAAATCTTCAATGGTTCCCTATTACTACTAGGATAAAATCTAATCCCTTATCTTGATGGTTAAAGCCTTTCACAATTTGGCTCCTACCTACCTTTTTCAGACTTACTTCATACTCTTATTCACAGGCTCTACCTTCTAACCAAACTGACCTCACTATTCTGGGAACTCAATATTTAATTTTCTTTACCAATGACTTTGAAAAAACTATTCCTCATACCTATAATGCATATCATTCCTTACCTCCACTGGTTAGACTCTCCAGTTTCATTCAAAGATGAGCTCAGGTACCAACCTCTACAAAGAGATTTTCCTAGAAATTTGGAACCATGCCCCCAAAGTTACCAGATTGTACATACCCCCTTAACCTAATGATACCAGAGCCACAGAAATGGTACAGTGGATAGAATGCTGGACTTGGAGTGAGGAAGACTCAAGTTCAGATTCTTCCTCAGACACTTAGTTGCACGATCCCAGGCAACTCACTCAACCTCTCTCCACATCAGTTCCCTCATCTGTAAAATGGGGCCAATAATAGGATTGTTGTGAGGCTGAAATGAGATGACATATCTAAAAGTGTTTTGCAAACCTTAAAGTACCATATTAATTCCAGCTTTTATTATTATTAATATTATTACCACTACTTGCCCTATGTTCTCAGCAGATCAAAGGAAGAGGAAAAGATTTATATATATGTGTATATATATATATATATTTATACACACATATGTGTATGTATGTTTATATGTGTGTATATATATATAGATATACATGCATGTATATCTATATATACAGAAATACGTATAGCATCTCTTTTTGTAGTAGCAAAGAACTGAAGACTAAGAGAGTACTTATCAACTGGGGAATAATAGAATAAATTATGGTATGTGAACCTAATGAAATACAATTGTGCCATAAAAAATGATAAAGAGATTTCAGGGAAACTTGGAAAGACTTGTATGAATTGATGCAGAGGAAAGTGAGCAGAACCAGGAGAACAATTTATAGTACAACGATAACATTGTAAACATAAATAATTTTTAAAGACTTAAGAGCTCCGATCAACACAATTTTCAATCATGATTCCACAGGACTAATGATGAAGAATGCTACCTGCCGCCTGACAGAGACATGATGGGCTAAATATACAGAATGAGAGACAAATTTTGTGGAATGGCCAATATGGGAATTTGTTTTGCTTGATTATGCATGTTTGTTACAAGGGTTTTCTTTTCTTCTTTTGTTGGGGAGGAGAGGTTCGGAAAGAAGGGTGTGGGAAGGAGAAAAATAAATGCTTGATAATTGAAAAAAATATTAAATTTAAAGCAAAGAACTTTTCCTGATTCATCTAGTTGTGAGCTCTTTCTTCAAATTATCTTGCATTTACTTACGTTTATATGCTGTATCCCCCAGTAAACTACACACTTTTTGAGGATAAATATGGTTTTTCATTTTGTCTTTTTCATCCCAGAGAAATTACAATACCTTGCACATAGCAAGTGGTTATTTCTTGGATTAAATTGAACTGAATAACATGCCAAATTTAATAAGTTCAAATTTAATAAAGATGATAAGTGTAGACTCCTATACTTGGGCTCAAAATACCAACAGGTGATTCCTCTTCAGACGGAGCTTGGACTAGACGACTCTGAAGTCTTGTCAGAGGTCTTATGACTCTGTAATTCTGATAAAAATGTGTAATTTCCCTTCCTGCTCTAATATTCCATGATTCATCTCCAAGTCATAGAAAAAATCTGTCTCTCTCTCTCATCATCAAAAGTCCTTTTTAAGTGTTCATGTGAATGTAATCCTATTAGTCATTATACAGGCTGGGGCTTTACCTCTCATCTAAGTGGTTATAATCAAAGAAAGAAAATGGAGCTAGACAAGGTTTCAGATTTATAGCAGAGATGGGGTCTCCCCCCCCCCCACCTTTCTAGCCACTCAACCACAGGAAAAAACTAAATTAAATTAATTTAGCTTCTCCCTCCTACCCACCTCCTTGGACCCTGGGAAGACACAAAGTATTCGATTGACCTGCTTTTTAAATTAAAATACACTTCAATTATGATATATTATGTCCAATTAATGCAGTGTAAGAAAGTGGGTGGGGCAAGGGAGAAAGAAAAAGAAAAAGAGACAAGAAGGAAGAGGAAGAGGGAATAAAGATGCAGAGGGAAAAGTGCAGGAAGAGATAGACAGATAGGAAAGCTCCTCAAGAGCGGACTGTTTCTTTGTCTCCAGTCCTAGAATAGTGCTTGGCACAGAGCAAGTACTTAAATGCTTGTTGATGAACTGATTAAATAACTGGCATGTATATAACAAACTGAGGTTTGCAAAACATGTTACATACACAATATCATTTGTTTCTCACAACTCTATGACACACAAGCTGTTATCGTGCCCATTTTACTCGTGAGGAAACTGAGGCTCAAATTGCTAAGTGATTTGCTCAAGGCTACAAAGCAATCAAATTATTGAGGGAAGGGAGGAATTTCGAGGCTAAGTGAGCTGATGAGTAAGAGGGAGACAAAGGTATGAAAAATGGGGAGAAAGACAGCCTTAACTGCTTTAGAGTTAAATATGAGCCGCCATACACTACTGTCACCTAGGCTGTGAACTTAAGCGTGCTATGACCAATTACCTATCTCTCTTTGAAGCACTGATTGCCTGAGTAACCTCAGTCCACAGCAGCTCAGCTACTCCACTCCTTAAATAGCTAGAGGCTCTCAGTCGAATGATAATAATATTTCACCGGGAATTCTTCATCTGAGCTGCTACAACACTGACCAAAGCAGTTATCACCTCCAAAGGCTGTATGAAATCAAACGGAAGGCCACACTTGGAGATTCTAAACATCGATTTACAGATAAAGAAGGCCTTCAATCACACATAATTTTAGTTGCATCTGATAATTATCATTTTCAACAGAAGATTAATTACGATCTTCATTAGAAATATTAATCTAGTTATCAATGGAATTGTAAAGACAAGTTTATATTAAGGAAATTTTGAAGCCATATTTTAAAGCTATATTATAGAATGAATAGAACTGCTGCTAAGGACAATGATAATAGGAGACAAGGCACAACTATTCAACTTTTGCCTATGTTTTCCTGCCAAAGAGAAAAATCTTTGGATTGGAAAAGGGGAAAAAAATGCTAATGCACAATTGAAACCCAAGATAATTAAGAAGATATAGTGAGACAGCAACTGCCCTTGATGAGTTCAAATTAACAGGTCATATGAACTACAATCCCATATTACTGAAGGAACTGACATCAGTGATTACTGAGCCATTGTCAGTAATCTTCGAAACATTCTGGAGAATAGGTGAGCTACTGTAAGACTGGAAACACTCAAATATTATTCTTTTTAGAAAACTTAGTCCAACAAGTTTTACTTCGATTTCTAGCAAAATTCTAGTGCAAGTTGTTACTGGAATGGTTACTGAACATATAGTGTGATTTGGCAGCCAGTCACTCAAGCAGGTATCACCTTGCTCAGTGCTGGGGATACAAGGAGAGGCAAAAGACAATCCCTACCCTCAACGAACTTACAATTTAATTGGAGAAACAAGCAAACAAAAATTTACAAACAAAAAGCTAAAAAGGTTAACAAGATCTTAATGGCCCAGAATGAGGGACCCGTTGGTCCCTCCTGCCCCCCACTTCTCTGATCAAACCACATCTGGAGTACTGTTTTCAATCCTTGATGCTATTTTCAGAACACCCATTTGATGTAAAGGGAGACAGCTATGATGAAAGGCATTAAAATCATGCTATATGCTTACTGGTTAAAGAATATTTGTTGTTGTCGTTGTTGTTTGTTCTTCATTTTCAGAGGACAATGACACCAGGAAAATGATGCCATGACTTGCAATTGAATTGGATTTAAGTGGGACAGGGCTGTGTAAGGTCACCAGCCTCACTGGTTAAAGAAAGGAGGACTGTTTAATTTAATAAAGAGAAGATTTAGGTGGGGCATTACTGTCTTCAAAAAATATCTGCAGGTTTATCAGTTGGAAGAAGTATTAAACTTGCTCTTCTTGTCCTATAATTCGATACGAGAAGTTGAAAAGAGACAGATTTCAGCTTCACATAAAGAAAAACTTACTAACAATTAAAACTACTCAAAAGTCGAATGTGCTGGCAAGCTCAGCAGCTAGTGAGTTCCCCCTCACTAGAAGTCTCCAAGCTAAGGCTGAATGACCACTTTCCAGAAATATTGTAGAGGGATTTTGGCTCAAGTATGGGTTGGAATAGATGGTCCCTTCTGGAGACCTCTGAAATTCTGTAATTACTTGAAGAGTTCACAAAATTTTATTTTCTATACTATGTGGTTTAGATCTGGTTTCAATTTTCAGGCCACAAGAAAAACTATGTACCTTCATTATGTGAGAAAAGAAAGAATCAGGTCTATGGTGTGTGCCCTATAAATTTAAGTTTTGTAATTGCTTTCTGTAATTATAATTGACAAAGTTTGTACTCTAGTTTTTAAAATCCTGGGTCGCTGATGCTCTAAATGCCTAACTTTGATTACAACATTCTTGATTCTAAGATTTTTAAGTGTAAAGTGGTGAAGTGTTCACGTTTCAGGGTTTTGTTAGTGAATATTTTTTATGCTACTTTTTAATATACCCATAAAATGGAACATTTGGCTGCATGACCATATGACATAAGGCAAATACCACAAGACATGGGGTAAATTAATGCAAATCATCTAATTATTGTAGTTAAGACTAGCAATTAAAGAACCTAAAGTTTAGGAAAGAATATAATATTTAGATATAACTTTCCTCAATTAAAGGAAACAGGATATATGGGCTCGAGAACTCCCTTACATTCCCAAACCAGATTCCCAGAATGTGTTGATTTGAGGTTGGGGAATAGAGAGAAAGAGAATAAGCAGAGCTTGAAGGGAAGGATTCAGAATTTTTGAACCATTCCCAAATGACATGGAATGGTACTGAAAAAGCTTTACAAGTCTCTTAGTAGCTATAGAATCATAGAACTAAGTCATGGATGGTGGAGTTTGAAGGAACCTTTAATGTCATTTAGTCCAACAGATATTCAAAGCACGAATTCCATCCAGAATATCTTCAGCAAGTGGTCATCTGACTTCACCAGGAAGCATTCTAATGACAGGTAACTCACCACTTACTGTGATAACCCACTCCACTTTTTAACTTCTACAGTTGTGAGGAGGTCTTTCTTTATACTGCATCAAACTGTATGACTTCATTTTACAGACACAGAAACCAAGGCATAGAAGGATCAAGGAACTTGCCCACAGTCATATAGGTAGCAAATATCAGAGCCAGAATGCAGATCCAGGTAGTATTGACTTCAGTATCCTTTCTATTACACCATGCTGCCAAACTAAGGACATAGTTTAATATTCTTCCAGAGGTCAACATCAGCTTATAGCCTGGCATCCATGCCCCATAAAAGTCATCATAAAAGAGAGTAATGTAGTGGAGATGGGGCCTACCATCTCTGTCACCAGCAACACCAAATGCTACTTATAGGCAGGTATGCCTAAAAGCTCCAGGAATAGTAGCACCTTCAAATCACTGCTGCTTCGTCCAACCCATGTCTTGTAGACATCATCCAGAGAAACAACCACTGTGGAGATGTGACTTAGCAACTGCTTCTCCAGTTGTTACAGCTCCTGCCTCCTCAGCAGCCACAGCAATTGGAGACCCAGAAAAGACAGTTCTTATCATCAAAGTCTTTGGCACTATCAAAAGGTTTAACATCAGAAGTGGATATGGTTTTATCAGTGAAAATGACATTAAAGAAGATGCATTATCATCTGCTTTGCTGTTGTACCCTAAAGAATATTTAGCCTTCCAATCTGACATGTAACTAAAACCCCCTCTATTCATTTTGTCCCCTATCAGAATCTGAGCTCCTTCAGAGCATGAATTGTTTTGCTTTTCTATTTGTATCTTGAACATTTTACATATAGTCAATGCTTTTCCATTCACTTTTTATCACAACTTTTTTTCTTTTTGATTAGCTTCATATGAAACTCTCCAAATGAAAAACCCAGAACTTCATATAATTTTATTAATGCATAATGAATTCTGTTGTCCTCAAATGGAGCTCTGCAGATATTTCTTTGAATCCAAAAATGAGATTTACACCCCAATCATGCCTGCCCATCCTATGTGCCTCTTCTCTATGTTCTCTCTTAAGTTTTCTAGACAAAGAGGTCCACCCAACGTGCAGGGTACCCTCCCCAACAATTTCTTTTGACAATGAGAGGGTATCCAAAGAGTGCATGTAGGCTGTCCATTGATTATTCCTTAACCTTTCCCCACAACCATACATTTATATGATGACAGCTTTTATTCTGCTTCTCCTTTGTAATCCCATGTTTAAATTATGCTACATCTTACTCACACCCAACATATACAACTGTTGTCCTCTGGATTGTCAGTAATTATTTTCAATTCTGATTTTTCAGAAGCTGAAATATCACATGACTGACAACCATAAAACCATACTGAAAGAATATTGGAGGGAAACTACTAAGGCAAGACTTTTTAACATCAATATTCTTTCAGGTATAAACCTAAGATGCAATAGAAATAAATGTAGACTTGCATATGTGGGTTAGGACAGTTAGGTGGCACAGTGGATAGAATGCAGGGGCCTGGAGTCAGGAAGACTTATCTTTCTGGGTCCAAATCCAGTCTTAGACACTTAAGCCTGTCTGCTTCAGTTTCCTCATCTGTAAAATGAGCTGGAGAAGGAAGTGGCAAACTTGAAGAGCACTGGCATGGCAGAGCTTGTTGAGACTGTGGAGAGGCAGTCCTCCTCACAGTTCTGAGGCAGGTGTCTAGAAGAAGCCCTGACAAGAACTGCGCAATACCCCAGAAATTTGGGACGCAGCACTGTCCACTCTGGAAGCAGAGTTCTACCATGGCAAAGAGCTTAAAACTCAAGTAACTGGCAAACACAGGAAGAGAAATCAGACTATAGAATCTTTTTTTTTTTTGGTGACAAAGACAATCAAAACATAGAACCAGAAGAAGACAACAAAGTCAAAACTCCTGCTACAAAAGCCTTCAAGGAAATGGCAAACCACTCCAGTATCTTTGCCAAGAAAACCCCAAATTGGATAACAAAGAGTTGGACACAACTGAAAAGGACTCAACAAACAACTATCTCTTTTGTTCCATTCAATACAATTCAACAAATACTAGTGGTTCCTCATCTTCCCACCCCTTAAAAATGAGTATTCCTATATGTTATATTCCAGCCCACTCCTCTTTCTGCCCTTTCTCCCTTAGTAATCTTATCTACTCCCAAGGCTTCAATAATCCCCTCTATACAAATTATTCCCAATCTATATTTACACTCTCAACCTCTCCCCAGAGCTCCAAGCTAGTCTTTCAGTTCAATTTATTTAATTCAATAAACATTTTTAGGCGCTTACTACTTGCAAAGCACTGTGATATATACTGGGGATACAAATTTGAAAACAAAAGTCCTTGTTTTCAATGAACTGATATTCTACTGAGAGATTACAACTTGTGTATAAAGTCATTTGGGGAGGGGAGGGAGCACTAACAGCGGGAGGGGGGGGGCCTCAGAAAAAGCCTCCTGTAGGAATTGGGATCTGAACTGAGTTTTAAAGGGAGCCAGGGGTTCCAACCCTCAGAGATGAGGAGAGAGAATTTTCTAGGCACAAGAGATAACCTCACACATGGGAACATCTCTTTTGCAGATATTTACTTTATATCTCTATCTACCCATCCTGATGGCTCCTCAGAGTTAACATGTCTACATCTGAATAGTTCTTTTTCTTCTCTATTCCTGACCCACCTTTTTATGTCTCTTCCTGTCCATAGTTCATTTATCTTCTTAGTCTCCCAGGCTTATAACTTTAGAATCTTCTTTTCCTCTTCCCTTTCTCTGACTCTAAAATGCACTTATCACATTCTATGGATTCTATTTCTGCAATATTTTCTGCATCCATCCCCTCCTCTCTTCTCCTGTTGCACTGTAACCTCCCAAGTTCCTCATCTGTTCTTGCTTAGACAGTTGTAAAAGGTCCCCCATTGCCTCCCCTCTTCAATTTATCCCCTACATTGCCACTCAGTCAGTGTTTCTAATGTGCCACTATGGTGTCAGTCCTCTACTAAAAAGCCTTCAGTGATCCCCAGCTGCTTAACAAATCAAGTTGAAGTCCTGACTCCAGCTCACCCAACCAACCTTTTCTCATACTGCTTCTCCTTCAGGGCCTCTAGAGTCTAGGCCAACGGGTCTCTTCTCAGTCCCTCATTCTTATTTTGCTCTTTCCTGTGTCTCTGTCTTTGTTTCCATTCCTGTAGTCAATTCCTCACTTCCCCATCTTTGTTGCTTAAGTCTCTCCCACTCTTCCAAGACCAAATTCATTCCATTACCCTCTTTCCCCCCAGGTGAAAGTGACTTGTTGCTCAGAATAAGAATGGCAGAATTTGGAGAGTAGGAAGGGACCAATCTCAGCAGTTCTGATTTCTCATAGAGCTTTTCCAGAATCTCTCTTTCATATTTCTCGCTTTTCCTGTCAAAGTTATTAGTATGAACATTTTTCCTGCCATTAGACTGTAAACTCCTTGAGAGTCAAGTCTGTCCTTGTATATCTCTTTCTATCACCTTAACATAGTGTCTTGTACATAGGGGATATTTAAACGTTTGTAGGATTGAATGGAACTGAACAAAACAGTCCTGTAAACAAAAATACATGAGAAATTAGTCAAGTTTATGATCCTATGGTCCTGTCTGTATCAGTAAAAATGAAATAATAGCAAGTACTTGGGGTCTTCTGGTGGCCCACTGAAATGAATAACAATAGATCTGCCAACTAGCACGATGCTCCCACACAAGCCTGATTCTTTTAGCCCTGCCTGTTTTCCTGTCTGGAAATATGCCCTCTGATCTTGCCTCCCTCTAATCAGCTAAACCACTTCTCCTTTCTCAGCCCACAGAGTGCCTTGTTTCCATCCAGTCTGACACACTCCACCTAAGCAGTCGTTGGCTCTATGATGGGGCCTTCGTAATTACTCTAGCCAAAGCCTGGCATTCATGAATGTGTCTGTTCTGCCGACCCTGCAGGGAGTAAATAAGAACAGAGAGAAAATAAGGAATGTACCCTGCTATGCAGCTGTGACATAATATGCCAGAATAGACCTTCATGTCCCATGGAGGAGTAGGGGGTGGAATAGAACCAGAAAGAATCTAGCTCACATTGGAATTTTGGTGTATTTTACAATCTAGATCAGATTGCAAGGCCATTATTATGGGGAAATTCTTGTGGTTTCATCTTCTGGTGCTGCTGCTTAAAAAAAAAAAGGCAAGGGACATTAGGGAAAGTCAATACAAATAAATATTGTGAGAGTACTTTAGTCCAGACCCACTCAGTGTGAGCCTGTGAGAGAGAATACAGCCCTGTGTGCAGCTGCTTATGGGTAAATGAACGGCTAGTTTCAACAGGGTTGCTGAATAATCAAGGCTTAGAAGCAGATTTCCGCCTGGAAAATTAACTCTTATTTGTCTCATTGGAAAATAAGCATCTCTATACCAAAACACTGGGCATCTCTTACCTTATTGAAAAATGGAGAAGGTTAGAGACACAGAACTGCCCAATTTAGGATTTTAAAAAAATGTTAATGCAGTGGTTGTCTTAAGGTTAGCAAAACAGAAGAGGAAGGGGGATGGGCTGGAGTGGGGGAAAGCCATCTCTTTAAAGCATGGCTGGCTGGTTGCTGCCAATCCCTGGGTGGCCACAGATTAACATAAACTCACTTGGTTAGATAGGAATCGCAGGAAGCTTTTTTGTCATACAAGAGGGGCATCTCATCTCTCCCTCTCAGGCAGTCTATACTATTGAAAAGGGTGGAATAATAATAACAATTAATAATAATAATAGCTCTTTGATTTTTAAGTGCTCACTTAAACTTTATCTCATTTGATCCCCACAACAATGTAATAAGGTAAACGGGTCACATCATATTATCTGCATTTTCAGGGAGTTGAGACTCATAGAGGTTTATTGTTCAGTCTTCAGTCCTGTCCCAGTCTTCCTGACCCTGTGGGTCATACCATGCTGTAGAGGCAACCACACTGGCATACCCAGGATGGCTGCTAGCACAAGTTCTTAGATCTGCTTTACTAGGAAAGATAGCTGTTTAAGGGGTCAACAGTCTTTTTATTTAATTGCATTCATTAGTTCAAGGGAAAAGTCAGCACCCTGAACTTCAGAGAAAATACAAGCAGAGAAATAAAAAACCAACAGACAGGGCACTGACTGCCTGAATCAAAGCAATATTGCTATATACTTTACATACACCCCTGGATCGAGAGAGTCTTTACAACTTAGCAGTCAGGGAGCTCTGAACATACAACTACTCAGAATCTTGCCTGGGAATCACAAGATCCTTCTCATAAATGAGCCCCCAAATCAAAACATCAACTCAGAGTATATATACACTTGTCAGAGCCAGAAGGCATCACAACCCTCATGACTCAGTGCCTGAGGTGTGCACTTAGCAAAAGGTGTGAGAGCCTTCCTACAACCAAACCTCCCCTAAGCAAGCTTCCCTTAATGGGCTCCACATGAGACCTATTAATGGACAGGGAAGATCTTATATCCCATTAACATTACACATGCTAATACTGTCCACGGAATTTTCTCGGCAAGGATACTGGAGTGTTTTGCCATTTCCTTCTTCAGAGGCAAACAAGTTAGGTGACTTGTCCAGGGTCACACAGGTAATAAATGACTGAGGCCAGATTTTGAACTCAGGTCTTCTTGACTCCAGGCCCAGAGTTCTATCATAGTGGAAAACTGTGCCAGAAGGAACTCCAGAGTTCTCTTTTCTAGTGCAAGGCAAAAAATAGAACTCGAGGTTGGGTTGGTGGCAGGAAAAGATTAGAACAAGTCATCTCCTTCCCTCTTCTCCCTTCTTATCTCTCCCTACAAAGTAGGGGGGAAAATACAGGGAAGCAGAGAACAACAACCACAAAGGAGGTTACTTTGTACTGATTTTTTTCTTCTACTAGGAAGCTTTCTATCATTGGCCCTCATTTCATTCCACCCACTGCCCAGGCTAGAGCGCTGAAAACCACCTAAATGAATCACTTGTATTTAAAGTCTAATGTAACCCATTTAATTCATCAAAAATTCCATTAGCAGGGGTGGCTAGGTGGTGTAGTGAATAGAACACTGGCCCTGGAGACAGGAGGACCTGAGTTCAAATCCGGCCTCAGACACTTAACACACACACCAAAAAACTAGCCATGTGACCTTGGGCAAGTCACTTAACCCCAATTGCCCTCCAAAAAGCAAAAAAAAAAAATTAGGTGACAAACCACTGCCTACTCCACATCATTCCAATGCTTCTAGGTGGACATTAACCTTCTCCATTTCTACTTTACTGAAGTACAAATGAGACACAACAGTCACTTCCCTCCACACACACTCCCTACTCCACCGCCCCTGACATTATCATTTATAGAGTGCAGAGAGGAAGAGTTTCTTTGGTCTAGGAAAATTAAAAGGAAGAGAGCAGATGTCAGCCAGCTGGCACCCAAGAGGTGAGCAAAGATGGGAGAACTGCCTCTTCCTTCTATCCTGCAAGTCACTGTTAGAGTAGAAGCTCAGCCCAAAGCTCCCCTCACCACAGGAAGTAGTTTAGTCAATGCAGAAGGGGCAGAATGCAAAACTGGGCATGACTTGGTGGAGGCTGGGTGGAGCAAAGTCATCTAAATGTCTGCGATCTATGAACTTCTTAAGCCCAATGAAGTGATCCAGAGATAACTCATGCAGAAGAGTCAGTTCAAATACGCCCAGCCTTCCCAATTAAAATTTCATGGTGCTTTTCCAAGCCACTTGCTATTGCCTGCCAGCTCAACAAGGATCCCTACTGACAAATAGCTAGGGTTAGTTAACAAAAAACCCTAATCCCTTGATCCTGGATTGGCTAGGGAAACTCAGAAGTTTCCCTGCTACATTCACAAGCTGATGTCATAACTCTGTGGGCTTCCCCCTTAGAACGTTCATTTTTCTACTGTTTTAGTGAATTCTGTATGATTCTGTGGAGGAAGGGGGGTGGAACTATGTCAGTGAGAAGGAAGCAATGGACTTTCTCCCCACCTTGGGAAAAGAATAGAGACCAGACTAAAGATACAGCAAAGATGAAACCCTTCCTGAACATCTGGCTCATCTGAAATCCAGTATAAAGAGTACACCTTATTGGACATTGTGACTTGCCCTAGGGAAATAATTCACTTATCCATTGATTCATTTGACAACCATTTATTAGGTGTCTTTCACACACAGAATGCTAGCCACTTGGGCAAATACAAAAATAATGTCTTCCTGGGACCTATAATCTAACACATTTTCAGGATGTCCCAAAAGTCTTAGTGCAGTTTTGTTCTAATAGAGCTTTAAATTGCACTAAGATTTTTGGGACACCCTGTATACTGTATCTACAAGAAGGTATCTAAAGCCCCTATAGATAACTTTGATTTCTGTGGATATCTTGAGAAAGAGAGAGCAGATGAGTATGGCTACTTGCTAAGCCAGGGAGTTAGAGAGCTTTAGCTACATGGACAGCATTTAATTATCAACGGAGTGGTGAGGCTTGGAACCTCAATCTTTGCCCCTTTCAGGAACTGACCTTGGAGGCCCTATCACCCTAGAACCTATTTCCCTGTAAAGAAACTATAACTACCACTCCTTTGTGTCTCATCCCCATCATGTTTTGCTCTTCCCTTCCCAAAACCCATCCTATTCCACCCTCCCCATTCATTGTGCCCTGTCCATTTGGAAGCCCAATTCTAGTATTAATAAATACTCTGTTGTGCATTGGAGTTGGTTCTTACTTGCTTTGGAGAACTGATTGATAAATTTTCAGTGTAAGCATTTACACCTTAAAAGATGCAAATGCCATAAATCATGGATTGAATTACTGATTAATTGATTTCTAGACTTTATAACATGATGGAGAAAATACTAATACTGCATATTAAATGTAAAAAATTCCATGCATTTCTGGAGAGCCAGTTGTTAAACATTTGCCAGCACATTCCCCCAAATCATCCTTCAGAATAGACCTTTTCTTCTCAAACTCCCTCCCGTTTTCTTGTGCTTATAGAAGACTAGTTTTCTCAGGAAGACACCAAATTCCAGCCCACCCTCTGCAGTACTTGGTGTTTCTTCTTTCATGTACTCTGGCATACTGGGTTACTTTTTGGAGGCATGTTTTCTCTCCTTTATCTATTTTTAATAGTATTTTATTTTTTCTAATTACACGTAAAGACAATTTTTAACATTCATTTAAAAAAATTTTTTGAGTTCCAAATTATCTACACCTCTCCTTCATCACCCCCTCCCTAAGACAGTAAAGAATTTTATATAGGTTATATATGTGCAATCATATAAGAGTTATTTCCATGTGTCGTGTTGTGGAAGATTAAACAGGAAAAAAGAAAAGAATCACAAAAAATAAAGAAAGTGAAAATAGGGTCGGCTTGGTGGCACAGTGAATAGAGTATTGGCCCTGGAGTCAGGAGGACCTGAGTTCAAATCCAGTCTCAAACACTTAACACAAAACTAGTTGTGTGACCTTGAGCAAGTCACTTAACCCCAATTACCCTACCTTTCCCCCTCCAAAAAAAAAGTGAAAATAGCGTGGTTCAATCTGCATTCAGACCCCATAGTTCTTTCTCTGGATGTGGATAGCATTTTCTATCATGAGTCCTCTGGAATTGTTTTAGATCATTGTATTGCTGAGAAGAGCTAAGTTGTTCATAGTCAATCATTGCACAATGTTACTGATACTGTGTACAATGTTTTCCTGGTTCTGCTCACTTTACTTTGTATCAGTTCATATAAACCTTTTCAAGTTTTTCTGAAATCTACCTGCTCATCATTTCTTATAGCACAACAGTATTCCATTATATTCATATACCCCAACTTGTTCAGCCATTCCCCAAATGATGAACACCTCCTCAAATTCCAATTCTTTAACTGGGCTACTTTCTCACTCTACTTCCAATCCCTTCCTCTATTACCAACACTCAGCAAATACTCCTGTTATGAAATTCACTTAATCTGTCTATATAACCATTACCAGGATTCTTATTATAGTGATCTGCTGGCCACTCTCTCTCCTTTCTCAAGGAGTTCAGTTCAATTTTACTCTCTCCCCCAATATCTACTCTCATTCTTGGGGATTTTATTATATTCACTGATATTCCCTCAAATATCTTAATTTCCCAATTCATCATCTTCCTCAATTCCTCACTAGGATTTACATATTCACTCTACCTCTACCATCATAAGGGTAATTTTATCTTATATTTCCACTTTTTCTTTTAAATGCTTTATTGATGTCCACTTCTCTCTGTTTCATTTTCCTATCTCAGTGACTCTCCCTCTCATAAATAATAAATGAATGTTGATTGACAGAGCATTTATTAGATGCCAAACACTATGTGGTAGGCCCTGAGGGTACCATGACCAAAGTGAACTAGTCTTTGCCCCTCAAGGAGTTTACATTTTATCTGGGGACACAACTTGCACATGTATAAGTATGTAAAATATGTAAAAATTAAATATAATTAAATATTTTTGGAGGAGAAGCCCTCGTAGTTTAGAATCAGGAAAGGTGTAACAAAGGTACCATCTGAGCTGAGCTTTGAAGGAAACTAGATATTCTAAGAAGCAGAAATGAAAAGCAATTGAATTTCAAGAATGAGGGACAACCTGTGCAAAAGTAAACAGACAGAAGGTGAAATGCTGTATGGCAAGCAGAGCTAGAAGCCAACTTAAGCTGGACTTATGAGTATGTGAAGGGGGGCAATGTATAATAAGCCTGGAAACATAGGATGGAGCCATGTTGTAAAAGGCTTTAAATGAACAACAGAGTTTATATTTTCTCCTAGAAGTAAAATAGGGAACCAGTGGAGTTCAATGAGTAGGAGAATAACACAATCATACCTATGCTTTAGGAATATCATTTTGGCAGCTATTTGGAGGATAGAAAAGACATCATAAGAATGAAGCAAAACTTGTGTTCTGGGTCCTTTCACAGGCTTCTGACACAAGACCCCAGGATACAGACTTTCCTCCACCCCATACCTCCATATCAGTATCGTCATCAGGATCATCCAGAAAAAAAACATTTGTGAAGTGCCTACTATGTGACAGAGACTGCTGAGGTTTGGGTTGTACAAACAAGAAGTTTTCCTTGTTTGGGTATCTTACTTAATAATCTACCACTTCTTCCTGGATGTGAAATGGCAAGGAAGATAATTTCACAAACACTTATTAAGTATCCTCTGCATGAAAGATTCATACTGAGCACTGGGGATACAAGTGCAAAAACAAGCCACAGCCCACAAGGAGTTTATGTTCTACTGGATAAGATGAGTTCTCAGAATGTTCAAGGATCTCCTTAGCAGAAGACAAAGAGGTTTGTTTGCATATGCCCACTGCTCATACAGAAAGCAGATTAACAAATAACAGATAAAACAAATGCACTTAACCTTTGCATATTAATATACTATATGCCCAACTTCCATCTCAAATCCCCATCAATGAATGTTTCTGAATTTTCATCCTGTGGACTGAGCTTCAAAGAAAAGAGATTACAATGGTATTGTTTCATATCTGGAGATTTAATTTTACAAATAATTATAGAATGCAGATTGAATGAAAGATGGTTTGTCTAGTGGACATGTATTATTATTGCTAGTAGTAATAAAAGTAGTAGTAGTAGTAGTAGTAGTAGTAGTAGTAGTCGTAGTGGTAGTAGTAGTAGTGAATATTTAGGAACCAATAGAAAACTCAGAGCAAAACAAGGCAAAGAGAAAAGCATAATGGACAGAGAATTTACAATCCAAATACTTTCATTTCAGTCTTCATCTTACATTGCATTGATCCTGATGAATTGCTCACCATTTGAACGAATGCAAAGATTCTTGCCATGCTGTATAAAGCAATTTTTTGTTTTTGACTCTTGTTTTCTCTTCTTATCTTTGCCTTTAAATATTACCCTCTGCTAGATGTGCACAGTACTACCAGTCTGGTTTAACAGGTCCTTGGCAGCTACCTCCATGAAACATTTTCAGGTTCCCTTATATGAGTCTCTGCCATAAATTTTATGGATTATCAATACAGACAAGCAGACCACTGTGTTATCTTGAGGTTTCTTATATTTGTAGGAGAAGTTCTTGCCTTGGGTTCTTAGGGTTTTCCTGGTTGCATATCTTGGTAAACTGAGTTAACTTATTAATGGAAAGCATGGAGTCTTGGTTTGAATTTAAGAGCTTACAATATACCATGACTTATAGAAAATTTTAAAATAGACCCGTTTGCTTCCCATAAAGTCTAGGTTCTCATTTTGGCTTCTTATACAAGAGGATCAGTTGTGGTCCTATTACTTACTGGTTGATTTCTGACCCTGATACTGCTACTGTGTCTGTGTTCTCTTTTTGTTGTAAGACATTCCCAGTGTGGTACTTGGGCTAAAAAGCTTCTCCAATACTCATCAGCACAAACATTCTTTACTGGCTGGTGCCCAATGACCTTGACTCAGATGCTTCCTATATTAACCTTTCCAAAAAACACCCAGGAGCCATCCTTTCATTTAACATCAACCTTCTTATGTCTTCTGATTCCATTTAGGGTGACAATGTCAGTATTAATATGGATCAGTTTCTTCAGTAACATATCTTCTCACACAATTTAGAGGACTAATAATTAAATTCATTTATCTAAATGACTAAACTGGGGATTCTTGACTTTTTGGAGTCATGGACCTCTGTGGCAGTTTGGAGAAGCCTTATGAACCTCTCCTCAGAATAATGTTGTTAAATGCATAAAACAGAGCAAATTTTAAAAACCAAATATTTTAAAAACAGTTATCAAAAAAAATTTTTTTAAGTTCATTGACTCAATGTTAAGGACCCCCTGATCTAAACTATGTGTGATTCTTAGTACCTTGGACTTTTGTCACAGGAAAGTGGGCAGGATCACCCGGACTAATGGCTATTTTGTCTTTTTCTTCATTCTACATGTTACCATGGCCAAAGAATTCACCGTCTAGTGGAGAATCCACTAGTGATGAATGTCTCTGTTCTTAGCTAAGCTGGTCTTCAGACATTAGACAATCTGTCACCAGTACAAGTCTTGAAGCCTTTCCAGATTTGCTGAAGCTGCCAAAGTATTCTACCCTTTGAAAAGCCAGGAGTCATCTTTATTCTAAAATGAAGCATTAGAGAAGGACTTTCTTAGAGCAACAAAGATGATAATATTTAATATTAATATAACAACAACAATAATGGCAACAAAACCAAAAATAACTGAATTAATTCCAGGCAAAGTGCCATCCATCAGTTAATAAATTTTGTGCTCTCTTATCTAGGCCATTTGCTGAAATGTTATTTCTTCAATAAATAGTCTAAATTCTGCTTACAGAACACAAGAACACATTGGTTTTCATTGCTGAAATATTTATCGTTTCTATTTTGAATCATCAGAGTACAGTTTTGAATTAGGTAGAGAACAAGAATTACTATTCATGTTCTAAATATGGGAAAAGGAAAATCCAGGAGGTTAAGTGACTTGCCTGAGGTTACAGCTAAGTGAAGTCAAGGCTAGAAATCAGATCTATGATGAATCAAACTACTAGACCATCTTGCTTCCCTCGAGGGAGAATAAAGTGATAAATTGGCCAACTGCACGTAACCTTAACCATTATCATTTTTATTGTTTACAATATTTAGTGCTTTGTGCCCAATAGTTGATGTGAATAGAGGGGCCATGAGTTTTTCATCAAGTTTCCGGGGCTCGCTCAGAACTTGGGGGTCAGTGTTTTACGTGATTGCACATGTATAACCTATGTCAGATTGTTCACCATCCCAGAAAGTGGATAGGAGAGAGAGAAATGGAGGGACAGAACTTGGAACTCAACATTTTTTCTAAATGTTAAAAATTGTTGTGACATGTAATTAGGAAAAAAATAAAACATTTTTTTAAATTACCAACCCTATCTTTATTTGCATAGTATCTTCTAGGTGAAACCTAGATAATCTGAAAAAAACTAATTCAAAATAGAGGGTTAATGACAAAAAAAAGAGGGGGTTTCTGGCATTTCTAGAAAAGGTGAAAGTAAATGAATGTTTTTATCCAGTAGATCAATGCCTTCTTCAAAGAAAATGAAATCTTGTGTGGTTTGATTTTGCTTTTATACACATTATTATTAACTACTGTGGATGGGAAAAACTTTCCAAAGCAGCATCATAATTGCTGATGATTTCAGCAAGCCTGTGGTGTCATGTTGCTTCTTGTTTTTCCTTATATATTAAATGAAGAAACAAACTAAATGACCTCTAAAGTTCCTCCCCAGTTTTCAGTCTTATGAAATGTAGCACAATACAGACCAAAGGGGACCTGATCAGGACAGAATACGATAGGGTTGTCAGCTCCCTCCTTCTGAATCCTTCGCTTCTAGTAATGCAGTCTAGGATTAGACTTGAGGCTGCCTTGATTAAATGTTTCCTCATTTTGAGTCTGTGGTTCACAAAAAGTGTCAGACCTTTTTAAGTGAACTGCTGCACAGCTGCATTCTCCTCATCCTGTATTTATACATGGCTTAAATGGAGAACTTTGCATTTGTAGTGCTTATTAAATGCTTGTTGAGTTGCATTGAATTCTAATTAAATATCATTTTTTTAGACATGTCCCTTCATTGTAACTTGTTAGGATCTTTTTAGATCATAAATTTGTTAGTGATTTTTTTTTAAATGTCAGTTGAAAAGCATTTGATCAATGCCTTTATCCATACCATTGACAAAAATATTGAACTGAATAAGCATAAAGATAGATACCCAGGACCCTCTGCTAAAGATCTGCCTGCAAGGGTGATCATTCATCAATTCCCAATACACTTAACCACACTGAAATCTAGCCTGCTTCTTGATCTCATCCAAAGTCATGAAAGACTTTGTCCAATGTTTTGCTAAGATACAGCAAATATTTATGCTATTCTGTGAGTCTCATCACCCTGCCAAAAACAGAAATGGAAATAGCTTGGCATTACTTATTCTTGATGATATTACGATGGTTTTTGGAAATCACCACCTCCTGCTCTAGGGGATCACAAAACATGCTTGTAATAAAACGTGTTGGAGAATTTTTCCAGGAAGTGAAGCAAAGTTTACTGGCCTCTAGTTTGAAGAATACTTTCTCTTCCTCCTTTAATAATCTGGACAAAATTGCCCACCTCTAGTCTTGTGACATCGCTCCCATTTTCCCTTCTTTTTCAATGGTCAGCAAAAGAAGCACAGTAAATTCTAGGCATAAATACTTTCAATACCCTGAAATGCAATTGCTCCAGGCCTAGACATTTGAATGCCTTTAGGGCAACTTATCCTCTCCTCAGTTATCTTATATTTCAATTCCTGGTTAACCAGTTTTTCCCCCTATTCTTTCTAGTCAGAAGATTTATATCTGCACTATCCATATAAGTTAACTTGAGGAGAAAAATGACTTCTTTTTATATTGACTAGACAATTGAACCCACATAAAAAAAAAGTACTTCTAATTATAATTATTTAAATTTAACTTAATTTCATTATCTACCTAAAATGTGAAGACGCTATGCTAGGTAATGGGGATTCAAAGACCAAAATCAGTCTCTGCCCTCTCTGAAACTGCATTTTACTTACAGATGTAGCATATACACAGAAATGTAATACGAGTCAATCTGAGCAGAGACAGAGAACACACAAGTAAAAACTACCAGGAATGGCTCTATGTAGATGGAACCTGGAATGAGCCTTGAAGAAATCTAGAGATTTTAAGACACGAAAATGACAAATAAGTACATTCCAGAAGTAAGGGTCAGCATGGAGATGGGAGATCTTAGGATCATAAAATGAAAGAGGAAATGGAATACTTAAATAACCTTATCTTAGAAAAAGAAATTGCATAAACCATCAATGAGCTCCCTAAGAAAAAATCCCCAGGGTGAGACGGATTCACATGTGAAATCTGCCAAATATTTTAGGAACAATTAATCTCAATACTATATAAGCTAATTGAAAAAATAGGTAAAGAAATCCCACCAAACTCCTTTTATGACACAAATATGGTTTTGATAACTAAACCCAGGAGATTAAAAACAGAGGAAAAAAAACTACAGACTAATATTCTTAATGACTATTTTTTTATTGCCTTTTTTTTTGGAGGGCAATTGGGGTTAAGTGACTTGCCCAAGGTCACACGGCTAGTTTTTGGTGTTAAGTGTCTGAGGCCAGATTTGAACTCAGGTTCTCCTGACTCTAATGCTGGTGCTCTATTCACTGTGCCACCCCTTTTAATGATTATTGATGCAAAAATTTTAAATAAAATACTAGCAAGGAGATCACAGCAATATATCAAAAAGATCATACACTATGACCAGGTGGGATTTATATCAGGAATGCAGGACTGGTTCAGTCTCAGGAAAAGTATCAGCACAACTGACCATATCAATAACAAAACCAACAAAAATCATGACTGTCTCAACAGATGCAGAAAAAGCTTTTGATAAAATGCAACACTGATTCCTGTTTTAAACCCTAGAAAGTATAGAAATAAATGGAGTTTTCCTTAAAATAATACGTTATTTAAAAACCACTAGCAAGCATTATCTGCAATAGGGATAAGTTAAAAGCATCGATGAATTAAGTAGGCACATTATCAACGCTGTTATTCAGTGTTGTACCAGAAATGCTAGCTAATGCAATAAGAGAAACAAAAGCAATTGAAGGTATTAGAATAGGCAGTGGGAAAACAAAACTACCACTCTTTGCAGATACTATGGTGTACAACTGAAAAACTGGTTGGAACAGGTAACAGCTTCAGCAAAGTTTTAGGATACAAAATAAACCTACACCAGTCATCAGCATTTCTACATAATACTGGGGAAAGTCCAGCAAGAAGAGATAAAAAGAGAAAGTCCATTTAAAATAAGGAGTTTACTTGCTAAGACAAACCCAGGAACTATAAGAACACAATTAAAAAATACTTTTCACACAAATTAAGTCAGATCTAAACAATTTGAGAAATATTAATTATTCGTGGGTAGGCCAAACCAATATAATAAAAATTATAATTCTATCTAAATTAATTTACTTGATTACATGAAATTTAAAAAATTTTCCACAAACAAAACTAATGCTGCAAAAATAAGAAGGAAAACAGGAAACTGGGGGGAGGGGGGGGTAAATTTTGCACTGTTTCTCTGCCAAAGGCCTCTTTTCTCAAATTTCTAGGGAACTAAGTAAAATTTATAAAAAAAATAAGAGCCATTCCCCAGTTGATAGTCAAAGGATATGAACAGGCAATTTTCAGAAAATGAAATCAAAGCTATCAATAATCACATGTAAAAATGTTCTAGATGTTCTAGGGAAATGCAAGTTAAAAAAAACTCCGAGATGCTACCTTATATCTGTCAGATTGGCTAACATGACAGAAAAGGAAAATAATAAATGCTGGAGGGCATGTGGAAAAATAGGGACACTAATGCACTGTGGATGGAGTTGTGAACTGATTCAACAGTTCTGGAGAACAGTTTGGAACTACAGTTATCCCTCCCACATTGAGACTTACACCATTGTGACTTTCCCCATCACACTTTTGATATATCTCAGATTGGCAAGAAATTAAATAGGAATTTTGGGGGAGTTTTATGAAAGCTCCAGATGACACTTGAAGGTCAGCAGATGACACAGAGCCTGCTAACAAATACTTAACCCAAATTTTACAATAAAGTACTGTAAATAACCTGTAAAAGAAAAATTAAAAATTCAGACTTCTCTGGTATGAAGGGAGAGTCAAAAGAGTTTACGAAGAATTTCCCGATCACCAGGGCACCACGTCCCTAACCCCCATGATGTGGAAGAGAAAACTGTATGTCCAAAGAGCCCTTTGACCCAGTAGTACCTCCACTAGATCTGTATCAAAGAGATCAAAGATAAAGAGAAAGGATCCATAAGTACAAAAATATTTATAACAGCTCTTTTTGTGGTAGCAAAGCATTGGTAATGGTAGCAATATTCATCAATTGGGGGAATGGCTGAACAAATTATGGTATATGATAATGAAGGAATACCACTGTGCTATAAGAAATGACAAGAGGGATGGTTTTAGGGGAAAAAAACCCATATGATCTGATGCAGAGTGAAGTAAGCAGAACCAGGAGAACACTAGACTCAGTAACATAAACATTGTAATGATGGTCAACTGTGAAAGATTTAGCTACTCTGAGCCAAGACAGTTCCAAAGGACCCATGATGAAAAATGCTGTCCACTTCCAGAGAGAGAATTGATGAACTCTAAATACAGATTGAAGAATACTTCTTTTTACTATCTTAATTTTTTATTGTTTTCTTTTGTTTGTCTTTCCTTTTGCAACATGGTTAATATGGACATAGTTGAAATCAAATTGCTTGCCTTCCCACGATCTTGAGGGGGAGGGGGAAGGCCAGGAGGGAGGGAATTTGAAACTCAAAATTTTATAAATGATTGTTAAAAAAAATTACATAGCTTTGTTTTGTTTTTCTTTCTCATGGTCTCTCCCATTCATTATAATTCTTCTATGCAACATGACTAATGTGAAAATGTGCTTAATAGGAATGTATGTGTAGAGGCTCTATCAGATTACATGCCGTCTTGGGGAGGGAAGGAGGGAAAGAGAGAAAATTTAAAACTTATGGAAGTGAATGTTGAAAACTAAAAATAAATTAACTAATAAAAATAAATTTTATCTATAATTGGGAAACACCTAAGGAAATAATAAAAATAACTTTAAAAGAACAAAGGGAGCAGCTTCGGCAAGGAACATTGTTACCTGTTTCTCAGAGACTAGAACAAAGAGGCAAAGAACTGGAATTCTGTAGAGGGAGGTATAGAAAAGGGAAAAGAGAGATCTCATGGTGGATGCCTTCAATTTTCTCAGCAAAATAGCATGCAAGGTCCTTTGTTGATAGGGGGAGGTCAGTAAATGATGAGCCTGAGGGGTAAAAGGATTTGAAGCAAATACCAAATGGAACGTCATAGTTACAAGATCAAAGATCTAGAGCTGAAATGGACCTCAGAGGCCTTCTAGTCTAGACTTCTTGTTTTACATATGAGGAAACTAAGGCTCATGAAAGTAAAATGACTTGCCCAAGGTTTCATAGGTAAAAAAAATCATGACAGGAAATATTTGAACCCAGATCCTCCGACTCCAGAGCTTGTACTCTCTTTCCCTTGTACTTTATTACCTCTTTTCTACCATACCCACACTTCCAGAGAAGAGTAAAAAGATAGTGTGCAGCAGTAAGGGTCCAGTTGAAGTGAAATAACATAAATTTGGATGTAGTCAGCTTGTTTGAAAAGGAAGGGGAAAAAAGTTAAAAATAAGTGATATATCTTGCCCAGAGTTTATGCAATGTTGTACAACAATGGATCTCCAACCTTTGTTTTCTCATATTTCTTGCTTCTTCTCTGTAATTTTTGGAATATTCATTTTAATTGTTTTGTGCTTGTTTTTCTTTCCAATTTATATTATTATAGTCATTTAATATATTTTTTCTTGGCTCTGCTTACTTTGGATCAGCTTCTTCCTATTCAATATATTAATCATTTCTTATATGACAGTAATATTCCATTACATTCACATACCACAAGTGAGTGGTTTAGCCATTCCTCAACTGATAGATATCTACTTTGTTTTGAATTCTTTGCTAAACAAAAAGTGCTGCTTTTACTATCTTGGTATTTATAGAGCCTTTTTGTTTTGTCAGTGACATCCTTGGGCTAAAGACCTAGCCCTGGAATCTCAGAATCAAAGGGAGGAAGTTTATTAATCATGGAATGGGTGCTTAAGAAGGCACAATGGCATAAAGAAAAAGGCAGGGGAAGCTAGGAAATGGTCTATGCTGCTGTAGCAGCAACCACACTGGTATACCCAGGATGGCTGCTAGCACAGGTTCTTAGATCTGCTGTACTAGGAAACACAGCTGTTTAAGGGGTCAACAATCTTTTTTAATTACATTCACTAGTTCAGGGGAAAAGTCAGAACCCTGAACTTCAGAGAAATGCAAACAGAAAAAAATATAAGCAGAGAAATAAAGACCAACAGACGGGGCTCTGACTGCCTGAATCAACTATACACTTTACATACATCCCTAGATCAAGAGAGCAGTCAGGGAGCTCTGAACATATAGCCACTCAGAATCTTGACCAGGGAATCACAAAATCCTTCTCATAAGCAACCGCCCATGGCCAAATACCAACTCAGAGTATAGATATACTTCATAGAGTCAAAAGGTATTACAACTCTCATGACTCAGTGCCTAATTAGAAATTAGCAAAAGGTGTGAAAGCCTTCCTACTACCAAGTGGCAAACTTCCCTTAACTGACTCCTGGGGAGGCCTATTAATGGGCATGGAAGGTCTTAAATCCCATTAATGTTTCAGCTGCCTACAAGCTTTGACTTCCACTGTTACTCTTTGGGGGCAAGTGTCCTTTGTTTCTCCATGCAGACTCCTCGGTCTGCCCAGAAAAGTACTGATCTTATGCATGCTGAGAACTTAACATTACTAGTATACCTCTCTTCATAAAACTCTTGCATCTGCAGCTCTATGGATTAGCAGGGGAGATGTTTTACTGGTATCTTTTCTTGGAACTTCAAAAACATTTTCCTAAAGAAATATTCAGTGTAGCTGAAGTAGAGTATTATGGCTTAAACAGACTCTCAAGGATTGCCCTGAGTATCTAACCACTGTAACATTCATTCAATGGGAAATACATTTTGAGTTTCAAACAGCTTAGTTTAAAACAGCATTTGGGAATATATCTCTTTCATAAGTTAGAGGCAACAGGGTTTGACCCAAGGGCATAGACCAACTGAAGGCTGGGATCAGTGATCAAACTGGCAAGGCTAGAATTGGAAGTTGTTGGGTATGACTGATGTCTAAGCAGTTGAATCACATTCGGAGCTGGAGCTAATATATAATGATGTACCTGCTGTTGAAATAATTCTCTTCCTTTCAAGACCTCATAGGATTTCAAAGGATCACAGATTTATAACTAGAACCTCTCTCATTTTATAGGTGAGAGAACTGAGGTCCAGGAAATCAAAGTTCAAGAATCCATAATGTCATATGGTAACAAAACTGTTAGTTGAATTTAGGTCCTTGAATTCCAAAATCTAGTGCTATTCCCATTCTCCTATTATTCTTTGATGAAATCTTCCTGGATCCCTCTAGATAAAAGTGATTCTTTGTTCTCTAAATATGTCAAACTATGCTATGTCACTATTTATAATATAATTTGGATTATTGTTATTTGGAAATGTCTTATACCCTCATTAGATTTTAACACCACACAAGGATGTGTGTGTATGTGTGTGTGTGTGTGAGAGAGAGAGCGAGAGAGAGAGTGTATGTGCATGCGTGCATGCGTGTGTCTTTAGAACCTAGAAATGAACCTTGCAGATGGTCTATGATTTGGCAATTTATTCCACCAATTCATGTTCCAACTCACCTATAATTTGTAATCATAGAGAGTTTCCAAGAGATTAATTGACTTGTCTATATGGTGATACATCTACTGTTAGAACTGAGATCTGAACCCAGGTCTCCCCGACTAAAAGTACAACACTCTAACCACTGCATCAAGTTGCTTTTCTGCTTTAAACATGCTAGGCACAGAATATCTGTTTATCAAGTTGTTGACCCGCCATAGGCTCATCGTTAGAACATAGACTGAGGCACAACCACAGACAGGAAACAGAGTCAATAAAGTGAGTTGGAGAGAGAAGTTTAGGTTAGGAACAAGGACCAGAGAAACTAGAAAGTGAGCTGGTTTCTGAGATTATTCCCAGAGGTCCTTTCCATTAACAATTAGTTTCACAAAAGGTGACCTTTTTGTGGGCAAACTCCAATTTTTTCTTGGTGGCTCTACCCAGGGGAAATACCTTAGAGTTAGATACTCTCATCTTCTCACAAAATGTGACGCATAAATCTTTGAAAGATAACAGAATTGCTGTTAGAAAAGGTGAATATGATGAATAAAGAGGAATTTGGGAAAACACATATGAACTGATACAAAATGAAATTGTTGTTAGTCCTTGTATAATATATATTATATATATATTATATATATTATTTTATTATATATAATATATATATAATATATACAGCCACTGTATATTACCATAGCTTCTTGGAGCCACAAATGAGAGCTGGGTGATGGTGGACACCAAAGATGGATGTCTGTTGTTCAGCCTTTCTATCAAGTCTGTGTCTTCATGACCCACTTTGGCATTTTCTTGGCAAAGATGCTGGAGTGGTTTGCCATTTCCTTCACCAGTTCATTTTACAGATGAGGAAACTGAGGCAAATAAGGTTGAGTGACTTGCCCAGGGTCACACAGCTAGTAAGTGTCTGAGGCCAAATTTGAACTCAAGTCTTCATGACTCCAGGCCCAGTGCTCTGTCTACCAAGCTACCACTTGGTAAGCCCTCACACCGGAGGTGCTAGTCCTCCCAACACCAAGCAAGAAAGCAAACATACACAATGATTACAACAATGTAAATGGAGAGAATGATAACAACAGAACTATCAAAACTGTACGTTTTGAAATTATATGAACCAAGATTAGACTGAAAGAAGAGACATGGGAAGGTATCTGACCCTGCTTCTGTGCAGGGGTAGGAAGCTATGTGTGAGGTACAGTGCATACAATGTGAAGTGGTCGAACCATGCCTCGAGGCCACATGTGACCTTACAGGTCCTCAAGTGTGGCCCTTTGACTGAATCCAAACTTCACAGAACAAATGTTTGAGGCAACACATGGCTTCGAGGCCACAGGTGCCCCACCCCTCGGCCATTAGACCACATAGCCTTTCATCTCCCTTCTACTTCCAAATCTATGATCTTATAACTTTTTCAATATCTGGGTTAGTTTTTAAACTTTTTTTCTTTGTTGTAAGAGATGGCTCTCTGGGTGGGGGAGGAAGGAAGGATACATTGGGAAATATAAGTGACATAATAACAGGATGTATCAAAAAAAATTAAAGAAATTTCTCAAAAATTTGCTTAAAAATTCATGCCTTTGCTCATGATGTTTCCTCTGCCAGGAATGATTCTCACCTCTCTTGCATCTCTCAAGATCTTACCCATCCTTCTAGATCCTACTAAATGCTAACAGTTTTATGAAACCTTGCCTGGCTCCCCCATCCCTAACACTAACCAACTCATTTTACAGGTAAGGGGATATGAGGCTCATAACTCACATAACTAGTTTGTGTCAGAGTCACATGTAGAATCCACTGATTGCTAGTCCAGAGCCACAAAGAAAGGAAGTATTTTTTATTTTCTTTGTCTTGCATATACTTCCTTTTCATCTCTGTCTTCTAGCTTCCCCGTCTTCTTTCGAAACTTAGCTCAAATCCTACCTTCTGCAGGAATCCTTTCCCAATCCCTCTAAATCAGTGGTTCTCAACCTTCCTAATGCTGCGACCCTTTAATACAGCTCCTCATGTTGTGGTGACCCCCAACCATAAAATTATTTTCATTGCTACTTCATAACTGTAATTTTGCTACTGTTATGAATCATAATGTAAATATCTGATATGCAGGATGTATTTTCATTGTTACAAATGGAACATAACCCACAGGTTGAGAACCACTGTTCTAAATGCTAGTACTTTCCTCTCTGACATTACCTCATTTTTTTTTAGCAGGGAACTGACCACTGATCCTAGTCCCTATGAGCATGTAAAGAATGCCTCTGATGAAATTCCCCATGTGGAAGACTCTGCTTCTGGGAGAGTTTTGATGGCACATAATAGAAGTGTGTAGGACAGATCTGAAGCATGTACAGGCGTCTAGTTGTAACTGGTTTTAATCTGCTAACCATGTGGTGAAGAGGAGCCTCTTTGATCAACTGTAGCCCTATAGCTGGAACTGAGGAGAAATTCAAAAGGCACTATTTTTTCTCATCCCTTCTGTTGGTTTGACATCTTCAGCAAACTTATTTCTGCTATTGGCATTCCAGAGACAGAAGAGAGACAATGAAGTTAGAGAAGGGTCTTGGTCCCTTTCCATCTGAGGCCAGCATGTGGCTCATGGATAAAGGGCTCGTTTCTTTGCTCTAGAGTTTGTTCTTCTGTTTTAAGTGAAGAAAGTGGAGGCTACAATCTTACAAGTTTTGAAAGATCAGGAGAATGAGCCCATTCCAGAATGGGATCTAAAGAGACTGGGAATCAATTCAGCACTGGATTTTGCAGCCAGTCCAGAACTGATGCCCCAAGGATTAAGAATGACCTTCGGGATCCAGCCTAATGGTAGCTGAGATGAGGATTCATTCATCCAGCAGCAACTTTGTGTATGGATGTGAACTTGGTGGGACCAATGCTATGTAGGAACCACATTTGAGCTGAATCTTCTCTTCCTACATAACAAGGTGTTATATGGGATAGAGTTTCCTCCCACCCCACTCCCCACCCCCCACAAATGTTGCAGAGGAATTGTTTATTTTTCTCTTCTTGCTGTATGTTTGAAGTAAATATCCCTTTGTAAAAGCTAATTGAGGTTAACTAGCAAAATGACAGTGGTGGCTAATAGTGGGGGTGAGGGAAAAGATATCCGGAATGAGGACCTGAGCTGATAGCATTAGTGAAGAGACATCCCAACTCCCTAGGGATACCCCTAGGATCCTGAGGGGAAGATGTAGTCAGCTTTGTTCCAGTAGTGTGCAGTCAGGGCACTCAGCATATTTACACTGAGCTTATCCTTGCATGTGTGTAGCTGTTTGCACATTGTCCCCCTGTTAGAATAAGAGCTTCCCAAAGGCAGGGACCATGGTTTGCCTTTCTTTATATTTTCAGTGTATAGCTCAGTGACTAGCACATAGTAAACTCTTAATAAATGCTTGTTGACTGACTGACCTTTTTTTTTCCTCCTCAGATAAAAGCCAGACTTAACATTTCCTTTTCATTAAATTAAAAAAAAAAACATATGAAATGGAGAATCCAGTTCTAATTATTCAATAGATTGAATATCCTTTTCCCAATAGAAATATCTATTGCTTCTAGTTTTAACTAGGCTTGGGTCCAAATCATTGCTGATTACACCATATATTCCCCTAGCAGATATCCATTTTACAGTCATACAGATGCCTAACTCTTGAAGACACTCCTTGCTTTAGTACTTTAACATGTTTTGTTTTTAGAGGAAGGAATGGGAAAAATCCTCCAATTGACCCAGTGTGTTTTCTTTTAAAGTATTTTGAACAAATACCTACTGTCTTATCACTTCCAATGATCAACTTAAATCTTTTCTGTCTCAAATACCTTTAATTCCTTCTATTCTTATTGCCTTAGTAATTTTACAGAATCCCTACTAATTTAGGTACAAACTATCAGGATAAAAGGAGTATTTTGTGAGTTTGGGCCCTCATATCACTCTAGGTTTGGGAAAACCAAAACATGGGAGTCCTATATGTGGCTAGCTCCACAGATGGAAAACCAACATGTGATAATTCCAGATTGTTGGCCTTCACCTACAGCACATCAGCAGCCTTCAGATGGCTGCCAGGAAATAAGAACAGAGTTAGCATTGAGCAAAGTCATTCTGGGCAAAGTGATGCTTACTCCAAACCTAGAGAATCATGAGTCTCTTCACTTTTATTGGAATGATAGAAAGGATGTTTCTTCCATAGTTGTTCCCCTCATCTCATCTCTTATTTCCAGATGTTCATAGCAGAAAATAAAGAACCCTCCACTGATTTTGAGTACACAGGGTAACAGGATCATAGATTTGAAGCTGGAAGAGACCTTAGAGGTTATTTTATCATTTTATAGATGACAAAACTGAGGCCAGAAGAGATCCAGTGACTTGCCCATCATCACACATGGGAGGTGTGGGACAAAACTCATTTTCTCTGATTTCAAAATCTATCATGACACATCAAGTACCTTATAATGGGGATAAAAATAAAATTATTTATTATTCATCATCTGTGATAGGGAAATTATTTGAAAGACACTACATAAAACTACCGACATCATGAGACTCTTTTCTGACTTGAAAATTTTATATTCTTTACAAGAAAACCAAACTTTTATGGTATTAGTACTTTAGTCAGGAATTTTAAAAATATGCTCAAGATTCAAGCAAGCCAAACTTCTTTGAGCATGGTGGTGAATACCCCAGATACAGCTTTGTTCCTTTAGAACTCCAGTCCCTGCCTTCAGTACATAGTCTATGGAATACTCAGTTCTTTTTATGGATGTGACCCCAATGTCCTTTTTGCCCTTGGGTACAAATCACTTACACAGCTTCAAAAAGCTCCTTTATTGCCTGCCTTGTATTCTTCACTTCATAAATCTTCTACTGGTGTCCTCTCCATGGAAGGCAGTGACTGTTTCCCTCATTCTTGCTATTTAAAAAGTTCCCCAATGGCTTGTCACCTGGATAAATTATGAATGACTTTCAGACATGTACTCCCCATTAGTCTGAACAAGCCTGAGAAAGAAGACGTAGTGGCTGTCTGGTTTTAGAATTTGCCTTTTCTTCTCCTGGACATTCATCTGCAACTTGTTCTCTGCTGGATAACCATGACAGTGTTGAGCTCCACTGGAGAGAATCAACTGTTTGTGTGGGTCTATAACTTTGAAAGAGAGCTGACTTCCAAAGAGTTTGTGTGTTGAGTCATGTTATTCTTCTCTTCCCATTTGCTAATGGAAAATAATGCCTTGGAAAGAAAACGAGATAAATACTTATTTTTCAAATCCTCTTCTGCTTCATTCACACTTTAGAAAAGGTTTGCTTTTTATCTTTTTAATTTTTCCTGAATCCAAGATAAGTTCCCTTCTGGATCCTGTTTTAATTCACTTTGGCTCCCACACATCAAATTCTTAATAGTGATTAAAAACAATCTTTTACAGTGGAAACAGAATATCATGACACAATGGGATTATTTTTTTGTAGTTTTGTTTGTGTATGTTATTGTTGTTTTTAAAAATGAACCTGATTCTTTTTTTAGAGTTAACTGATAACCTTGGAGACCAAACTCTGTTTATGCAGAAACAGAAACTGTTCAGGTGGTTGTCTTCTTATCACTTCCTCTTTGCCTGGTCAATTTTGCTTTACCACTCTGTTCAAGAGGGAACCACCCAACTTCTATCTTTGACTATCTCTACTAAGATGTGATTAAAAAAAACACTTCTTGGTAGTCAGTTTTAGATGCCAAGCGTTTGGGTGTTTTGTTGGGGTTTTTTTTAATTTACCTTTAAACTAGGTCAGATTTTGTAAATCAACCTTTTCAATAAATTCGACGTATGTTGAGTGCCTACAATTACAAGGTTAATTGTGTATACAAGATGGGTGGGTATCTCCTCTAAGGACTCTGTTCTCTTATAACCAGCCTGCTAGTTTGAAAAGGATGAAGGCCTTTCCAGTCAACCAAAATATTTATGAATTCATTAGCAATAATTGTTACACAATTGACATCTAGAGAGTGCTTTATGTTTGCAGAGTACTTCCTATGCATTGTATTATTTGACCCTCACAAATAACTGTGAGGGCAGAGTGAAAATATTTTTATTCCCATTTTTACAGATGAAGAAACTGTCAAAAATGACTTGTCCAAAGTGTAAGAACTAAGGCTGCAATCTAACTCTCTTGACTCTCGGTCCAGTGCTCTTTCTATTATATCAGCTAGCAAACATGAAAAAGAACAATAAAAATTCATATCCACATAGTACTTTGGTGTTTGCAAAGTGTTTTCCTCACAACAGCTGCAGAAGGTAGGTGGTACAATTTTCATTGTCCCCATTTTACAAGTGGAACCCATTACAAAATATTATACATGGTCTGCCATGGGTGTGTTCCAAGGCTGTTTCATATTATCATTTTATAAGGGAAAGAACCAAAGGTACAAAGCAGAGTGGTAACTAGGTATGCCTGCAAATTGTATGGAACTTAAAACTGTCACTGCATGACAAATACTGTGCTGGGAGGGAAAGATATTTGAGGACCATTGAAATACAGCAAGAGAAGAGACAACTAGGTGCCTTTACAATATAAGAATCTAATATCTCTCTAGGTTGAGACGTTCTTCCCAATATTTCTCAATATGGCACTTTGTTGTTACTTAACCAGTCTACAGTTTGTGTGTTTTTAGATGCTGACCTATAGGAAATGAACAGTTTTATTTGGGCTCTGAAGGAAAAAGGAAGAACTGAAGACAGAAATGCAATGAAAGCTGATTCCTCAGAGGGGAAAAGTCATTATAAATCTATTCCAAACAGATTTAGCAAATTTGAAGAAAAAATTCAAAAAAATTATCTTTTTTAAAAAGTCACAATTGTTTGAATTCTCAAGTGCTTCCTATTTTTTTGGTAAAAGCTACATAGTAGGCTAAAATATTGAGGAAATCTTAACTAAATGTTTATGAACTAAACAATAGCAAAAATATATACTATATATAACACATTATGTTTAGTGTATGTATATACAATGTCTATATATACATTTATATACATACATACACTACATGCACATATATGTATATGTGTGTTCGTGCATGTGTGTATGTTTGTGTGTATCTCTCCAGATCTCACAAGGAAGCTTAGACAAAAGAGAGGAGAAACAGTTTCACTTAGAGCAACTGTAATGCTGAGGTTTACCCACTCTTAACCAAAAACAGGACTAACGGTTATATCTGTAAACTGACTAGAAACACGAAGGGGAGAAAACATAAGGAGGAAGAGGTATAGTTGGCTAAGTCTTTCAGAGGGTTCCAGTTGCCAAGGAAACCACTTCCTTTCTGTTCATGCAGCTAACTCTTGAGTTATTCATACCCAAGTAGAATAATGCTGCTACTGGGCTTCAGAGGAAAAAGAAACTGCTCCCAAAGTCCAGGACTGTCATGGTAACACCAGGCAAGGCCCACTTTCCCTAGTGGTCAGTAAAACTATAGGAGAAGAGAAGGGGAATAGATGATCTTCTAACTTTATTTTATATGGTCTAAGGTTCGTTCCCAACAACCTGCCCCTCTTTCTATCTTCACCTACATGTGAAATTATTTCTCTTTTTAACAAATATTTGTTGGGATATATGTGTGTATACATACATATTTACATGAGTATGTATATAGGACTTTGCTACATGCTATCAAACATTGTCACTGATTTCAACAAGCCTATAACAAATATTGGACATTTACATGAAATATGATCTGTGATGAATTCTAAGAGAGTAGTACAAAGGACCACGGAAGATCAGAGGACAAGAAGGGGACAGATTACTTTTGATTATAATAATCAGGGAAGTTTTCACGGAGGAGCTGAAACTTGAAGAATCAGTAGAATTTCAATAGATGAAAATGTAGAAAGCGTATTTTAGGGGAAAAATATGAGTAAATGGGCATAGGTAGGAAAAGTCAAGGTACTTGAAGAAAACCAAGTAGTCCAGTGTGAATGGAACACACTAGACAGAGCATTTGGAGATTAAGGTCAAAATAATAGATTGGGCCTGTGTTGTTGAGGGTCTTGAATTTTAGATAGAGGAGCATCCAATTGGCCATAAGCTAATGAAAGTTTTGAAGAAAGCAAGTGAGACCATGAAGGTGACATTTTAGAAAGATTAATCTGGTAATTGTGTGCAGGATAGATTAGAGAAGGAGAAACCGGAATCAGGTTGACCTATCTTAACAGGTCTAACAGGAGGCTATCTCAATAGTCCCTATGTGAACTAATATATTAACAACAGAATGGAAGAGATGTGAGAGGAATGGAAAGGAAGAAATGATATGATTTGCCGACCCTTATTGTTATCCCCTTTTTAAGAAGAAAATAAGGTTAAGAACTAACTATGAGATGGGCTGGATACAATCCAGCTGATAATTGTCAGGGCCAAGATTCAAAACCAGGTCTTTTGTTGCATTTGGAGTGCTGGGAACCCTGAAATATAAAGTTACAAAGGATCTGCCTTGAAAGAATTAGGCCATTCAAGTCTTCTTTCAGTCACAGTAGTTGAGGTTTTATTATAACAAGAGATATATAAGGCAGGCAAGATTCCTAGTAAATCTGCAGTATTGAGTCAATAGGAATGGTGAGATTCTAAGAATCTGTGCAATTTAATGGGGGTATTGGTACTTATATACAATAAAAGACAGTGAGAGGTCTGGATGGGATTAAGGAATGGTAAATGGCCTGGGGTGGGCCAAATGCAGACAATGAAAGGAGTTAAGTGGTTGGAGAGCCACAAGTGAAAGGGCAGTTAAAAGGATTATTGAGTATCCAGGTGGACTGGGATGGACCTCTGGCAAAACGTCAGTGTGGGAAAGTTCTGGGCAAAAACATGGTCTCCTTTTAGGGGTCCAGGTGCCATAACCTCATCATTTTGACTCTAGGTCCAGTGTACTTTTCACAACACTTTCATTCATAGTCTCTCTAATTTAAGGATAAACAGAAAGCTTCGAAATGAAACTATATTACATATTCTTCATTTCCTACACACAAATCCACCTACTAATACAGCTCTGGCCACCATCATAATCTCCCTCCAACATCAGTGTTGGACTTCAGTCCTGACAGGTGAGCTTCCCCTTGCCCTGAACCGGGCCTTCTCTACACAATGCTGCTACAGAGGTGCCCATACCCACCAGGATTCCTTTTTATTGCTGTTGTTCAGTTACTTTCAGTTGCGTCTGACTTTGTGACCCCATCCTGGGTTTTCTTGGCAAAAATACTGAAGTGGTTTGCCATTTCCTTCTCAGCTCATTTTACAGATGAGGAAACTGAGGCAAGCAAGTTTAAGTCACTTGTTCAGGGTCACAGAGCAAGCAAGTAGGTGTCTGAGGCCAGATCTGAACTCAAGAAATGGAATCTTTTTGACTCCAGGCCCCACACATTACCCATGGTGACACCTGGCTGCTCCTCCATGCTTTCTAGCTTTTCTTTATGTATTATCTTTCCCCCCATCAGAATGTAGGCTCCTTGAGGGCGGGGAGTATCATGTTTGCTTATATTTGTATCCACAAGTCTCAGTTTAATTTCTGGTTCGTCAAATAAACATAATGTAATAATAAAAAAAAAAGTAGAATACAATGGGGTTGAACTACAATAAAATGCATTATATTATATTAAGTTATGCATTATATCATCATGTCATATTATGTTATATTATATTGTATTATGTTATATAATCCAATAAACATTGAGAGTCATCTTTTGCTTCATTTCTTACCTAGCTTTAATGCACTGAATGGGTGTTGTCTCAGACAAACTAAGACCTGGAAAAGACCTTAACTTAAAAAAGCCAAGATCTCTGACTGCATCCAGGGCCATCACCAGTCACCTTGACCTATGTTTTGCCACCGGACTCAAATGACCCAGAGGAAAGAGGCAGGCTGATGACTTTGTACAGCCTTGCCTCCAATTCACTTGCAAGTCAAGACATCACCCTCCTGATGTCATTGGTCCTCTTGAGGACAAACAACAACTGGCTGACCTGAGCAATTCACTTAGATGCACTTGGCAAGTATTTAAGACCATTTGCACAGCAAACATTGAACTGCCTTGGTAAAGAAAGTTTTCTTTTGAGGGGTTCCCAACACTGATGAGATGATGGGTTTGGTCTAAATACATGACATGACATGACACAATATAACATAATATCATATAATAAATACATCTTTTTTGACCTGTGTTTTCATTGGTATTGGGAGCTCTTTGTAAGGAACTTAATCTCTCTACCAGTCATAATAGAGAGCTGGTCTCAGATTCAGGAAGACACAGCTTCAAGTCTTGCCTCTACAACCTACTGGCTGTGTGACCCTAGACAAGTCACCTCTCTCAGTAATTTGCCAGACAACTCCTTAAGTGGCAACTATACATTGCAGAGAAAGTCATAATCTGTGCATGATGCAGTGGAAAGAGCCCTGAACTTAAGAGTTGTGGGGCCTGAATTTGTAATCCCAGTCTTACTACTTACGACTTTTATGATCTTGCACAAATTGTCTAACCTCTCTGGGTTTCATTTTCCTTAGCTATAAAATGAGAGGACTGGACTAGCTGAGTTCTCATGTCCCTTCTAGCTCTATGATCTTATGAAGTTACAAAGAGCTACCAATCTGCATCAGTGGAGGGATTTTCCATAAGGGGGCTCCCTATACCACTGATATCACAAGTGCAGACCCCTCTCCAACATATTTATTTGTTATTGTTGTTGAGTCATTTCAGTTGTGTCCAACTCTTCATGACCTCCATTTTGGGGTTTTCTTGGCAAAGATCCTACAGTGGTTTGTTATTTCCTTCTCCAGCTTATTTTACAGATGAAGAAACTGAGGCAAACAGGGTTAAGTGACTTGCCCAGGGCCACACAACTGTTAAGTGTCTGAGGCCAGATCTAAACTCATGAGGATTAGTCTTCATGATTCCAAGCCCAGTGCTCCATCCACCATGCCACCTAACTGCCCCAAAATACTTATACATAGATATATATATGCATATTTATAATAGAACACAATTCTCTACCTAGATCCATACCACATACTTGTGTTCTTGGGAAAGCTCCCAGAATGAGACCATCTGTTTCAGAGCTTGACTAAATTACTATTCTCCACCCTTGCTTCCACTGGATCTTGGCCATGACCTATTCAGTATCTCCATTAACCATTAACTATTAACCATTGACCACTTTCTCTTTCTGTCCAAGCAAGATCTTTTTCTAGGATTATCAAGTGGTTGAAAGAAGATTTCAGATCTGAAGCTGTAATACTGTGTGCTAAGATGACTATCCTATTTCCTCCAACCTGGTTATAATATCAGTGCCAGGGAGAATACAGTCCATATACAGAGAAGTCTCTTTCCACATTTTGCTGGATGTTCTTTCCTAGATTTCTACTTTTCAATGGACTCCCTGAAAAGAGCAGGTGTCTTGTAGCCAGATGTCTGTATATTTCCTGGCTACTCCCATGTATTCCTTAGAGATTCTTAGAGCTAATCACTCTGTCCCTTCGAGTAATTTTTTATTTGAGTAATATTTTAAACCCTCTCCCCTTCCCCCCACAATGAGGTAGGTTAGGTAGTTTTTTCTAATAAGGTATGAAAACACTGGGACAGCTAGGTGGCTAAGGGGATAAAAGCACCAGGTCTAGAGTCAGGAAGGCCTGAGTTCCAAACTGAGTTCCAAGCCTCAGATACTTACTAACTGTGAGTCCCTGGGCAAGTCACTTAACTCTGTTTGCCTCAGCTTCCTCATTTGTAAAATGAACTGGAAAAGGAAATGGCAAACCACTCCAGTACCTTTTCCAAGAAAATTCCAAATGGGGTTACAAAGAGTCAGACACAACCAAGCACTGAAGTATTCCTCAAGACTTGTTTGGTTCACATGCCCAAAGGACTATAAAGATGTCCATACCCTTTGACCCAGCAATACCACTTCTAGATGTGCATCCCAAAAACATCATACAAATGGGAAAAGCATCCATATGTGCAAAAGTATTTATAGCAGCTATTTTTGTGGTGGTCAAGAACTGGAAATTGAGGGGACGCCCATCAATTGGGAAATAACTGAACAAGTTGTGGTTTATGAATGTAATGGAATACTATTGTGCTATAAGAAATGATGAGCAGGCAAATTTCAGAAAAATCCAGAAAGACTTATATGAACTGATGCTGAGTGAAATGAGCAGAACCAGAAAAACACTGTATAAAATAACAGCCACATTGTGTGATGACTTTGATAGACTTATCTTTTCTTAGCAATGCAAGCACCTAAGACAACTCCAAAAGACTTATGATGGAGAATGCTGTCCACATCCAGAAAAAGAACTATGGAGTCTTAATGCAGATCAAAGCATACTATTTTTCCTTTTTTTTTTTGTTTGTTTCTTCTTGCCATTGGTTCTAATTCTTCTTTACATATTACACACTGTCTTGGGGTGAGGGGAGGGGAGAGATGGGGAGAAAATTTGGAACTCAGCCTTATGGAAGTGAATGTTAAAAACTAAATTTTTTTTAAAAGACTTATTTGTTTCAGGGGAGTAAGAGCTCAGATGGTTGTCATCATTTCCTCAGTGTCTAAGTACAAAGCAGCCACAAGGAACTCTGGGTTATGAAATTCTTGGCTAGTGAATTGCAGTGGGAGCTTTATTCACCTCAAGAGGTTCTCATTGTCTGTCCTTATTGACAATCCTTCTCCTGCAATAGCTAAGTAAATCTCCCCTTTTTTTGACTATTAAATGACTTATTTTGTTTCAGTAGCAAATCTAAATCATCAAGGGACTGGCCTGACTCAGGACCAGTCCAGAACAGTCTCTTATGAAATCTCTAGACTATCTGTATATATGCATATGTGTATATATGTATTATGTAAACATACATATATGTCAATAATATCTTCAAAATATGCACACACAGATATGTGTTACTTACATATGTAGTCATGTACATGTATTTATGCACATACATATATGTGGCACATACATGTGTGTTGTTACATTTGTATGAGTATGCATGTGTGTTGTATGTGTGATATACATCTTATATATACCCAGCATCTCAGTTTTATAAATTATGAGAACTGCTCTGCTCCCACGCAAAGGAAGGGAATTTTGTCTTCTGCACAAACCTGTAGGTGTAATTACCTCCAAAGAATTACAACAGCCAACTCTCCAGAAAAAAAAAAATCCTTCAAAAATAGACTAGATCTAAAATCTCACTGATAATAAGGCCAATCACTCAAATCAGAGGGTAAACCATAAACAAGAACCTTTTTAGAGCTGGATTTCTCAGAGGCTCAAATCTTTCTTCAGACGTTCACGCCTAAAAGATACTCAGCTCTTATAGGGAATTTAAAACCAAGAGTAGAAAGTCAATGAGGACTTTATACATAGATGGTACAGCCAGGCACAAGATACCAGATGTTTTATGTTCACTTGTAAGCAAAGAATGGTTAAGATAACCCCTTCCTGAGAATGATAAATACAAAAGGAAAAAATGGGCCAGGCTGATAGAAAAACAAGTAAATTACATGAGTAGTAAAAAGCACAGAAAGATAAAGTCATCTATAGGAATTAGGACATGTGTATATTTTCTTTTAATCCTTTAAATCCCCCTGCCCCAAGTTGATACAGTTCCCTATTTTGAATCCTTAGGTTCTGGAGAGAGGATGACATAGATCCCCTGGTGAGCAGGACATTGGCAAGAAGAGACCCTTCCTGAGGTAAAGAGGCCCATCCCAAAGTCCCAATCTAGTATGATAAACAAGAAGCCCTTACAAGTCTAGACAGAATTCATAGGCTAACCAAATCCAAGGGAAGAGGCTTGGGTGACTTGGGATAGTCCAGTGCACTATGGAGGGGTCAGCACCAAATCAGGGAGGACACACAACAAAGAGAAGCAATAGTCATCGGCAATGAATAGACAAACTGCTGGGGAAGAAAATATCAGCTGGTGGCAAGTCAGACTCAAGTGGGCCCTCAAGGAGCTTGTAATCTATTAGGGGGTATAAATGTACACATATAAACACATACAAAATAAATGCAAGGTAATTTAGGTAGGGAAACATTATCAAGTGGGGCATCAGAAATGGTCTCATAGCATTTGCTACATCTACTTGGTGTGTCCATTCAGATATGACTTTTGAGCTAAGCTTTGAAGCAAACTAGAGATTCTAAGAGGCAGAGGTAAGGAGAGAGATATTCCAGGCATTAGGGATAGCCATTGCAAAGACAGACAGGCAGGAAATGGAAATGTTGCATATGTCAATTTAGTTGGCCTGTTTAGCTAGACTATCAAGTATATGAAGGGGAATAATGCTAGGAGGCAGATTGCAAAGGGTTCTAAATATGGAACAAAGGAACTTGTATCTTATGCTAGGGACTGTTGTTGTTGAATCGTTTTCAGTCGTGTCCAACTCTTAGTGATCCCATTTCGGATTTTCTTGGCAAAGATACTGAAGCTGTTTGCCATTTCCTTCTCCAGATCATTTTACAGATGAGGAAACTGAGGCCAACAGGGTTAAGTGATAAGAAGTGTTTGAGTCTGGATTGAACTTGGTTTTTCCTGACTCCTTTCCACTATGCCACCCAGCTGTCCATATCCTAGGAACAGAAGGGAGCAGCTTATACTTATGGAGCAGAAAAGTCACATGGTCAGACCTGTGCTTTAGGAGTATCCTTTTGGTAGATGTGTGGAAAATGATTGGACCTGAGAGAGACTTGAGGAAGAGAAGTGGACATTTTATCTCAAGCAATGTAGGAGGCAACATATTCCAATGCAAAGGGTAGTGCATCCAGAGACCCAGGGCTTGCTGTTGAGTCCTGGCTTTGATATTTAATACCTTTGTGGCCACAGGCAAGTCACTTCACTTTGTATCTAAATCTCTCTTAGTATACATAAAACAGGAGTCAAGAAGGTGGCACAGAAACAGGAGAACGCTGTGGCTCCCCCCATAACTACTTCAAATACCTATAAAATATGACTCTAAACAAATTTTAGAGATCCAGAACTCATAAAATGACAGAGAAACAAGGCTCCTGCTGAAGGCAGCCCAGCAGACAAATGGAAAGGGCTCATGAAAGCATGCTGGGAGCAGAGCCCAGCCCCATGCAGTTTTAGTCCCAGGCCATCCAGGAGAAGCTCCAACTGGAGCTTTCAGAAGAGTGGATCACCAGCAGCTCTAGCAGTTTCCAGAATTACCAACCCATAAGAGGCAAGGACAAAGGGAATAAGTCAGTGGAACTCTGCTAAATTTTGGGGAGAGGGTCCAGCCAACTGCCTCCAGAGCTCGAAGCAGTCTTAAGTGGTGGCCCTGCAGCTGCCTCCATATGGCTGCTTCAGAAGCACCCAGCCTGCAGACTGCAGGGGGGCCAAGCAACCATTCGGAGGCTAAGTGCTCTTGCCTTGAGCTGCCTGGATTGGGATGTCAGTCTTGGGTGGCAGTCCTGAGGTGCGTGACCAGTGAGCCAAAGCTGGTGGGGGCTGCAGAGACTGCGGCCTCTTAATAGCTCCAGCAGCTGCAAAAATGCCAGAGATTTGGGACAGAGCCCTCCCCTCTGAAAGCAGAGTTCTACTGAGCCCAAAAGTCAAGTAACTGACTGGCAACATGAGCAGGCAAAGGAAGCAAAGAAAGCTTAGCAATCCGACTTTAGATTCCTTTTTTGGGGACAAAAAGCACCAAAGCATGGAATGGGAGGAAGACAACACAGTCAGAACTGGACCAAAAGTTTCCAAGAAAAATGTAGACTGGTTACAAGCCATAGAGGAGTTTAAGAAGGATTTTGAAAACCAAATAAGAGAAGTGGAGGAAAAATTGGGAAGAGAAAT
>CM053581.1:456216285-456254339 GCA_028627135.1 Pseudochirops cupreus
GTAACCAAGATTAAGAGGCAAGCAGAAAATTGGGAAAGAATTTTTACAACCAGTTTATAAAGGTCTCATTTCCAAAATAGTCAAATTTATAGGCATACAAGTCATTCCCCAATTGATAAATGGTCAAAGGATATGAACAGGCAGTTTTTAGAGGAAGAAACTAAAGATATCTATAATCATATGAAAAAATGCTCTAAATCACTATTGATTAGAGTAATGCAAATCAAAACTACTCTTAGGTATCACATGTCACCAGTCAGATTGGCTAACATGACGAAACAGGAAAATTATAAATGCTGAAGTTGTAGGAAAATTGGAACACTAGCACATTGTTGGTAGAGTTGTGAACTGATCCAACCATTCTGGAGAACAATGTGGAACTATGCCCAAAGGGCTATAAAAATGTGCATACCCTTTGACCTAGCAATACTACTTCTAGGGCTGCATCCCAAAGAGATCATACAAGTGGGAGAAGGACTCATATGTACAAAAATATTTATAGCAGCTCTTTTTGTGGTAGCAAAGAATTGGAAATCAAGGGGATGTCCATCAATTGGGGAATGGCTAAACAAGTTGTGGTATATGAATGTAATGGAATACTATTGTGCTATAAGAAATGAGGAGCAGATGGACTTCATAATAACCTGGAGAGACTTATATAAACTGATGCTGAGTGAGGGGAGCAGAACCAGGAGAACACTGTACACAATTACAGACACATCATATCTGTGATGACTGACTTTGATATAGTGGGCTTCTCTCAGCAATGCAAGGCTATAAGAAAACTCCAAAGGAGTCACTCAGGAAAAGGCTATCCACATCCAGAGAAAGAATCATGGAGTCTGAATGCAGACTGAAGCAAACTACTTGTTCTCTCTCTTTTTTGTTTTGTTTTGCTTCTTCTTTCTTGTTGTTTGCTCCAATGGTTATAATTCTTCTTTACAACTCGACTAATGTTTAATGTGAAGGTATTTGTAGAACCTATATTGGATTGCATGCTGCCATGGTGTGGGGGGAAGGCGGGAGAAGAAGAAGGGGGAGAAAATTTGGAACTCAAAATTTGTGGAACTGAATGTTGTAAATTAAAAGTATATAAATTTAAAAAGGAAAAAGAGCCAATATCAGAACTCAGATCTTCTAAATCCCCAGTTCTTTCTACTATATTATAGCTAAATTTCTGGTTTTCTATCAGTCACTCAATAAACATTTATTAAGCACTTATTTTGTACCCATCACTGTGCTAAGTAAGCACTAGAGATAAAAAAAGAAAAGTAAAAGACAGTCCCGTCCTTGAGGAGTGCAAGCTATGTGGGAAACAACAGGCAGATTCTTTACTGTTTCCACAGCACTAGCAACACAGTCTTACAATCTGTTTCTGACATTCGGAGAGAATATGATATTGCTTGCAATATTCTGAGCATTTATGGGGTAAGTCATTACATCTAGTTTGGCTTTCACTGGAAAGGATGTTTTTGAAATCATAATCTCTATTTCACATTTCTCATATCATTATAAGTAGCTAAAATTGCTTAGGTAACTTTGAAGCATTTTCCATTATTTTCTGGAAATTTAAATTTACTAGGTATGGTATCTGACCTACTTATCATTTCTCTTAAATGTTACCCACAGGAAACCAGATTTCCTCAGAGTTCTATCATGGTATTTTTATTTTTAGCGTAGCTATTGTTTCCACAGGTAATATGCTCAACAGGTAATGGGCATTATCTCAGATGCCCTAAACTGGGGATTAGAAAAGTCTGCAATCCTAACTGTCATTACTAGGGCTAAGCCTGTGAGCACTACAAGCATAGGGAGGCTACAGAGACAGCATGTCATAATGCAGGATGAGGAACCTGTGGCCTTCTTGGTCCTTGGGTACGGCCTTTTGGCTGAGTCCAAGTTTTACAAAACAAATCCTTTTATTAAGGAATTTGTTCTATGAACTTTGGATTCAGTCAAAGGGCTGCACTTGAGGACCTAGAGGGCCACCTAGAGGGCCACAAGGCTGCAGGTTTCCCATCCCTGCCATAGGGGATCTGAAGAAGACCTAGTTTCAAGTCCTTCCTTAGATACTTATTTACTGTGTGACCCTGGACAAGTCACTTACATTTTTGGCAGCTCAATTTCTTCATCTACAGGACCAGCAGCTGAAGTAGATTACATGGCCTCTGAGTACCCTTCCAGCTCTAAATCTATGAACCTTAGAAAGCAAGAAAGAAAAAGAGAAGAGTTGGAAGAGGGGAAAGAAGGAGAAAAGGGGGGAGAGGGAGGGAGGAAGAAAAGAAAAAAGGAACAAAGGAATGAATGAAGGAAAAAAGGAAAAGGGGATAAAAGAATGGTAAAAGAAAATGGAAGTTCAAATCCAGCCTCAGACATTAACACTTACTGTGTGACCTTGGACAAGTCACTTAACCCCAATTGCTCTGCCTTCCCCCTGCAAAAGAGGCACACAAAAAAAGAAAAGAAAATGGAATACAAGACAAGAAGAAAAGGAAAAGGGATATGGCAAGAAAGAGGAAAAGATAAAGTAAGTTTGAGATAGGATAAGAAGTGCTAGATTGCTGACATCATTAGATTTTGTGTACTACTCAGTCATACTGGGAGCATCTGTAAACTTTCTTAGTGTAAGTGATAAAAAGGAAAAACCCCAGGGAGTCAGCAAGTTTAAGAAAACTACCAACCCACATTTCTAACGTAAGCACCCTTACATCACAACTTCAGTCTAGGAGGGGACGGGATTCATAGCCAGTGATGTTAATAATTGCATTACACCTCTGGAAAGGTGTTAGGATAACAAGCAGGCAGGAATACTGGGAGGAAAGGGCAGATTTAGTGATTAGATTTCTCAATAGGTGTGTGCAGACATGGTATTAGAAGATCTGTCATTGGTCAAGAGGCTGAAGTCCAAGCAAGCAGCTGGTCAGAGTCAAGGGAATCTGGCAGCTGGTGAGTGGTCTGGAGGATAGGAAGGCATACCAGGGAGTCTGAAAGCAGACAATAGCTGGAGATCCAGTGAGAGAAGTTTAGAAGCAGGGACTCCACCACAGGTCTCAGGCACAGGGCTTTAGTATCTGGGAAGACTGCACAGAAAAAAGGTTTCACTTCAGTTCTAGGGACTCAGACATGTAAGGACAAGGTAAGGTCCTAGTTTATTGGGAAAAGATCCAAGACTAGAGTTTGATTCTAAGGAATATAAGGAACAAGAAAAGCCCATGGTAGGAGGTCAGAGCAGGACTAACTATAAGATAAGACCTATTTGACACAAAGCTGCCTAAGCAATGCTGTCAGCCATGGGACCTTATATGTGGAACCCATGACAATACTGAAACTACAGGCCAGATGAGGTAGTGTGAGGCAATGATGCAGCTATTTGTGGATAGAGGAAGTAGGCTGCTGAATATTGACCTTCCTGACTCCCTTTCAGTCCCATCTGAAACTCAACCTTATACAGGAAGCCTTTCACAACCCCTCTTAATTCCAGTGCCTTCCCTTTGTTAATTATTTCCTATTGTAATGGTAATGGAATTCGAAGATCCCTTTTTATTGGAAAGCTGACAAATACTTAGCACTTCATTTCAAATTAAGCCTCTGTAAAGAAACAGGAGGTATGAACCCCTGTTGCTGACATAACGGGAAGGGCCTGAACAGAGAACCCCTGTTGCTGACATGACAGAAAAGGGCTGAACAGGGAGGAGCTATACCATATGTAAGGAAGAGTACAAACTGGACAGTCAGAACTTCTTGGGATAAGCATTGTGGAGGCAGAGAAGCTGCTGCTGTACTGAAGACTGAACTGAGAATTGAGAAGGACTGAGAAGAGAAATAAGAACTAAGAACTGACACAGAACTCAGACTTGTGGTGGCAAGACTTTCAAGGGCCAGCTGGAGCTTTCGAACACTGAGGAAGCATGACTGTGGTGCTGGTACTTTGTATAAATATTGTTGTGACTTTATTAATGTGTACAAATGTTCTTGTCGCTTTGTTAAGCCTTGTCTTCCCAGGAACAGAGACTATGAAGGATTGGAGATGGACTGGACAATGTGATCTTCAATGTGGAGCAGGAACTGCAAGGAGAGCTGGACAAGGAGTTGGGAGCTATCTGCCTTTGAACTGAGGTGGCAATTGGTTAGATTTGGGTAGGAGCTGGGACTATGGAAGAGGAACCATGGAAGCTGAAAGCCTGCCCTGAGTCAAGATGAAAAGACATCTCCATGGGTACTGAGTAGTAACGGATGAAATTGTCTGAGTAGTGACTGATGAAATAGGATACTGAGCAGTGACCGATGAAATTGTAATTTACTAGTGACCTAGGGGTGGATGGCTTCTGTACTTTCCAGTACCCTTTAAGAGGGTACTGAGTAGTGACTGTTGAAATTTTAATTTAATTGCACCCCATGGGTAGAGAACTTTGACTTTTGTACTTTGTGTCCCTTAAGGAGGCAAGCGTCCTTAAAGATCATTGAATGACTGAGTTACTAAATGATTGTACTTTGTTGAAAACTACATGACCACTTTGGTGAAAACTATGTGGCCATTTTAGTTATAAGTTATTGAGCTCTGCCGTGGTGAATGCTGTATTTTGATTTTCTAGGATAAGTTATAACATTGCGAATGCTGTACCTTGATTTTCTGTGAAGGTTTTGCTCTGATTTGTTATTGAATAAATAGAGAGTTCACTATACTATGTAATCAGATCCTTGAAAGCTATTCACAGCAGCAGTCCTCTGGAAATCTGCTACTGCTTGGCTTTACACCTATTTATACTACTAATAGTTTGCTTTGTATATATTTGTTTACATGGTGTCATCCCCATGAGAGTATAAGCTCCTTCAAGGGAGGGACTGTCTTTTGTTTCTTTTTTAATTTCCAGTACTTAACACAGTGATTGGTAAATAATAGTAGTCAGTAAATGTTTATTGATTGATTGACAAAGTCTAGAAGGTACTCCAGCTCCTTTGAGACAGGCCCTTCATAGAAATGTCCTCTGTACTTGCCTCTACCTCATGAAACTCCTAGTTTCCTTCAAAACTCACCTTAAACACCACCTCCTGCAGGAAACCTGTCCTGCTATATCCCCCAGCTGCTGGCACCTGTCCCTCTAAGCTTATCTTGTATCTACTTTGTATGTCTACCTATATGCATGTTTTGTCTTCTACTAGGATGTGAGCTGGAGGGCAGAAGTTGTTTCATTTTTTATTCTACTCAAGTACTCAAGATATGGCAGGTATTGGGGTGGGAACTGGAGATACTCATGAATATTGAGGCACATGGTAGGGATGAACAGGATATGATATATAACAAACAAAAAACTAGTGAAGAACATCAAAGAAGAAGAAGAAAAATAAAAGATGCTATCAAGGAATTATATGCTAAGAAAAGAAAATAGTTGACCAAATTGTAAGGGCAAGGACAGCCGGAGTACTCAACTAGTATTCTCAAGATATCAGGAGTAAACAAGGAGAGACTTCAGGACAATCAGTGGATCCTCTGTGACAAACTCATGGCAGGCCATGGGCAAGATCAAACAAGATGGATAGGCATGGATGGCTTGTAATCTCTATCATTGGAAGGAACTTGAAAATTAATGGATCACACGTCCATTTAAGTATCTTCAGTGCCTGGTACTTTATAGGCACTTAAATGCTTATTGATTGACCCTCCCCAAGTGATACAAAATAGGATATAACAAAAATCAAATAGAAAATCAGGAGCAGAGTTAACAGGGAACAATCTGGTGTGCAGCCTTTACTCCTACCCAAGGCCATTATCTTTCTCCATTCAAAATCACTTCCACTCTTGATCCTGAAAATGATGGATGATATAGCTGAAGGAAAGCAAATAGGATCATTCACCTAATAGCCCAAAGTAGTCTACAACCTAAGAATGTGTTCCTTTTATACACTCTTCTGTAAAAGTATAGGATAGTGGAAAGAGTGATGGTTTTAGACTCGAGTGATCTATATTTGAATGCCAGCTCTGAAATTCATTAGCTATGGTGTCCTGGGAAAGTCAGAGGGCTCTTAAGAGACTTGCCTTTGACTAAAGTACTTACATTACCCACCTGTTATTTATTCAAAGAGGACCAATGACATAACAGGGTGATGTCTTGACTTGCATATGAATTGGATTTAAGTGAGACAGAGTTTCACTCTAATGAAGAACCTCACTCTCTCTTCCAGAGTCACCTAAGTCCAGTGACAAGCCAAAAGTCAGGATGATTGGTGATGGCCTGATGCAGTGGATGACCTTGGCATCTTCAATGTCTGACTAAGTTCTAAACATTCCATAGGACCTGCTTCAGCCACCTTCATGGCCATTGAAACATATTGTTCTTATCCAACCATTCTACCAGGGGGAAGGTGGGGGAAGTCTTCACATATTTGGGGTAGAAATACCTATAACTCACTGACAGGTTTGAGGCCTGTCAGTTACCTTCAACCTGGCTTAACCCATCTGCCAAGATGGTTTTACCAGGGTGTAGCCACTGAAAATGGTATGTCTTCTTGGAGCTGCAGGTGAAAGCTGAGTGAAAGGTAGATACCAAAGGTGGATGAGCAGCCTTGAAAAGGGCTCAGCAAGCCCTCACACCAAAAGTGCTAGTCCTCTGTTAACACCTCATACACCCTTACTACCCACTGGCTTGGTATTTGGAGTCAGAGGGTCTCATGTAATAGAAGTGATATTTGCTTTAGGTTGGCTGGACTGGTCCTTCAAGGGAGCCCAGGTAGGACATTTTACTTCCTTGCTGCCTGAGGCATGAAAGGCCCAGTCCATGGGGAATTGGTATCATGTTTGAACACGAGTCTTACTGCCAGAGTTTCTGCATTGATTTTGAAGGAGGAACTGATAACCTTGTATCCTTTTAAATTTATTCTTTTAATCTCTGGTATGGCCACTTACCCTCTCAATTTTCTTATCTTTGAACTGAAGGGGTTAGACAAGTTGATCTCTAAAGGTATAGCTCTAAATTATGAATAAAGTGATTTTTAATTGCAGTTTTTATGCTTTGCAGTGCTTTATTTTATACACAGGTTCAAATCCGACCTCTGATGATCTTTATTTGACCTTGAAAAAGTCATTTAACTTCCCTGGGTCTCAGTTTTCTCATTTGTAAAATGAAGGAGTTAGATTAGCTGACCTCTAAACTCCTAGCTTTCACTCTGTGATCTTATGGCATCACATGATTGTGGGGAAAAAAGTATTTTGTAAGCCTTAAAGAGATCTTTAAGTATGACTCTTGAACGGGCTTTTAGATTTGTAATATCCATTACAAATATTATTGCATTTGATCCTCACAACAGTCCTGGGAGATCCATGGTACTATCCACATTTTACAGATGAGGAAAATAAGTTTAGAAATAAATACCCATTTAGAAATGGAGTTAGATCCAGTCAACACACTTAGAACCCACCAGTATAAGAAAAATGTTTTATTATGGTCCCAGTCAAAGTAGTTTCAACATAAAGGTATACCCAACACTTCTAACTACATATGACACAGATTTTTAAATGGTCTACCACCTGCCCCTTGAGTGCAAATTGTTTTTATTTCTAACAAAATAACACAAAACAAAAACTCATATTGTTCTGGAAAAGTATGCTCTATCTGCAGACTACTAATTAAATAGAGATCTGCATGAATGATTTTAGTAGTACAGCAATATTTCTGCTATGCCTACCTCTTGTGCTTCAAGAGAACCAGGCTTATACACATTAATTAATAATGAGTAGATCAGTAGATTTCTTTATTGACAAATCTACTCTTAATCTAGTGACTTGCTTATTTAGCTATGGACTTTTGCTCTCATTAGGGACTATTAGCACAACAAAATGCAATTGAGATTGAGATTGAAAAGGTGACAAATGGAGATTGTATTTACTCTTCAGTATCACCTTTTTAATAAATCAAGAGTCTAAACTGGGGACAACCAACCTGTTAAAACAGGCAACCATTAGGTTGAGTAAACTAAAGTGTCAACAGAGGCAGAATCTATTAATTTGCTTGTCATCATTAAGAGACATTGGCTGTTTGCCCTATAAACTTAACATGAGCACAAAGCATTTTCTCCTAAAATAGCTTTTACGTCATCCTACCCCAATGATATTAGAAAGGAAATGGAGTTGCTGTTCTTATATGTACCAAAAGGCAATCTGCTCGAGGGGAAAGGACAATGGATTTGAAGTCAGAACATCAGGGTTTGAGTAGATGCATGACCTCACTTGATATATCTGAGGCTCACTTTCTTCATCTATAAAATAAAATTAATAACATCTGGTGGTTAACACATGGTTGTTATGAAGATCTAGTGAGATGTGCAAAAACATTTGGTAACCGTGCCGAACTAAAAACATGTAAGTAGCAATTTTGTTATTGGACAAAAAGAGAGTGATTTGCCAATGGTCACACATGACCAACTGAGAAGCTGAATCGGGAAGAAGCCCAGAATTTTAGGCCTCTCTGTCTTCTGTTCTGTGAACTGGGCCTTGCTGTATAGGCACTCATTCAGAACTTCCAAATCTGTGGTAATGGGTTTGAATATGGCAGGAGCTATAAGTGGCAGCTAGGTAGAGTAGTGAATAGGGTGCCAGGCCTGGAATCAGGAAGACTTGAGTTCCAATCCAGCCTCAGACACTTATTAGCTGTGTGACACGTGGGCAAATCACTTAATCCTGTTTGTCTCAGTTTGCTCATCTCTAAGATGAGCTAGAGAAGGAAATGGCAAACTACTCCAGTATCTTTGCCAGGAAAACCCCAAATGGGATCACAAAGTGTTAAAACTGCCTGAAAAACAAAAGTAAGTGGTCCTCTTTAACAAATACTTCGGAGAAAAGAAAATTCCATTCCTTTTAACCAATTAGTCAGTCCTTCTACTGGGCACAAAATTATAGTCTGTCAATCAATCGAGAAACATTTAGTAAACACCCCATATCTGCCAGGTACTATGCTAAGCCCTGGGAACATAAAGAAAAGCAAAAACAATTTCTGCCCACAAGGCACTCACAATCTAAAGGGAGCTGTAGATGTAAGAAAGACGATATATTTGACAAAATGGGCAAACCTCCAACTTGACCAATTGATGCAACAAAATTAATGATTGCTAATCAGTTACATGGAGACAGAGCAGCAGTTTTCAGGGTAAAACAGTTTTCTCAGACTGGAGTTTGTAGACATTGGTCAGATTCTCTAGCGCCTTCATAATAGGACAAATTAATGTATGTGGGGTGGTGATATTGCTTCTAACCTAGTAGCTCCTTATTAAAGCCTAATAGAGAGGAGTGGGGGAAACCCAAGAATCTGACTTCTTTGGAAAATAAAAGATATCAATACATTTAACTGGTTCCCCAGATACTCAGATATAAGCAGTTAATAGTTGAGTGGCTAAAAAGTAGCACAAGCCTCATGGCACTCAGTAAACCCATGTGTCATAGCCTAGACTACTGGCCTATTTGCTTCTGAGCACAATTTAAGAGTTTAACATTGTTCTATAAAGCCTTACAAAGTAGTGTGGTATAGTAGAAAGGGAGTTGGACCAGCAGTCAGGAATCCTGCCTCTACCTTTGCATGACCTTAGAAAAATCACTAAATCTCTGAGTTTCAGTTTCCTCATCTATAAAATGGACCAAGTAAGGGTTCTTAATCTAGGGTCCATCAACTACCAAGAAATTTGTGTTATCAATTTCAGGCGGTATGTGACTTGATTTTTTTGCTCTTTTGATAACCATATTTCAATATAATTAATTTCCTTTGTAGTTATATGCATTTTATTTTATGCATTTGAAAACATTATTTGGAGAAGGAGTCTATAGGCTTTACTAGAGTGCCAAAGTGGTTTATGACACAAAAAAAGGCTAAGGAATCTTCTGGCTCTAAAATTCTATGACATCAGATAATTCCCTCTATGAAACCTTGTGAAAGCTTGTGTTTCCTCCCTTGTCTCTTTTGTTGGAATTAGAGGTAGGGCATATTTCAAAGAGAACTCCTAGCTATGGATTACCTGCCTGGCAAACTTATAGTTTCCTGTCATATAGGAAAAGCCAGGACAAGGTATTTGTGTACTCTAGACAAGGTTTGAAAATAATGATTCCCCCCACCTTTGAAAATTGTCCCATAACATGGTACTTACAGGAGACTTCACATCTTCATTGTTAATTAACACATGTAATTTAACCTGTCACAAATAAATATCTGTGTATGCTAAAGAGCAGGATTTTCTGGTCTTAGAAATATTTGAGACATACTGTTATAGTAGAGAGAAAGCTGGCTTTGGAGTCAGGAAGACCTGGGTTCAGGTCTCACCTCTGATATTGTCTGTGTGAGCCAAGTTATGTAATTTCCACTACCCCCAGACAACTTAACAGACTACCAGTGGTAGAACAGTTGCTGAGCTCTATTGATAGAGTGGATGTCCTTTGATGGTGATGGTGGTAAGTTGGTACCAGGTTTCCCAAACCAATGAAATCATTGGTTTAAGAAAAAAAGTACGAATGTATCACACACACACACACACACACACACACACACATATATATGTACATATATATGTATGTATATATATATATGTGTGTATATATGTATGTAGGTATGTATAATAACAAAATTATATTTTCCTCTTCTTCAGTGTTGCATCCTAGGCAATTGTCTATCTTATGTACCCTTAATCTAGGCTGTGACTGTCAGGCATGTAGTGTTAGCACTATAGAAAATGCTGTGCAACTGAGATTTTAGAGTAAGAAGCAGATAAGGTATCTGCTTTGGGAATTATTTCCCAATTGATCAGTCTGTGTATTAAACCAAAGGAAGTAAGTCAGTCAATAAGCATTGATAAAGTACCTACTATATACCAGCACTGTGCTAAACAATCCTTTGTTTTCCAAGGCTTATATATGAGGAGTAAAAACTTTAATACCCATCAGAACAGCAAAACAGCAGTGGTCTGGGACAATAATAGTAATAATAACTAACATTTATTTAGTGTTTACAGTGTACCAAAGCACTTTACAATTATTTCATTTGATGCTCACAGAACCCTAAGAGGTAGGTACTTTATTATCCCTATTTTACAGATGAAGAAATTGAGGCATACAGACTTGGTCAGAGTCACACACTTAATAAGTGTCTAAGGCCAGATTTGAATTCAGGTCTTCTGGACTCCAGGCCCTGTGCTCTATCCACTATGCCCACCTAGTTGCCCTGGTCAGTTTTTATGAGCTTTGTTAGTAGGACAGTCTCTTCATGAAGGTAACCCAGAGTCTTATATATGCATGATCATACTTATGGCACTACCCTCAAATCTGAATACATTTGAATCACATGATAGATGGATGTCTCAGATGCAGTTAGAAGCTGGGTATTTGTTAAAATAGTTCAAGTCTGAAAGTTTCCCTTTCTTTAAATGCATGCAGGGTTCAGGTTAGGGAGGTGATAGTATGGTCTATCTTTTTTTGTTTGTTTTAAATCTATCTAGTCATGGAGGCAAGGCAGATTCCCAGTAAGATCTCATTTCTTTTACGGTATGCTTTTTTTGTTTTTTTTTTTACACATCCAGCTGCTTTTTCAGTAATTTCTAGATTTGTTCTAATTCTTATGATTGACTGTGTTCTGAAGTTTCTTTGTTAAAAGTCAGATCTGATAAGATCTTCCACTAATTCATTCCGACCTATCATAATGCCACACAATGCAGGCATAGATTCCACAGAGCCTATGTTCTTTGCTCCAATCTCTGAACAAACAACCAGACAATTGGCTGAACCCATCAGTTTTTGGCTTCTTATCCAGCCATTTCAAGATCAGAGACCTATTTTATCTGACTGAAATAGCAAACAAATAATAAAAGAAAATGAGCTGTGGCAAGATTAAGTTATGGTGCTAAAAAGCACCAAATAATTGAAGGCTTTTCCAGAGAAGCCCAGAGAAACAATGCTATTCACTGTGCTATCCAGCAGCTTGTGAGTTGGAGGGAATCTCTGAGTTCTAATCCTAGTCCATATGACTCATTGGACAAGAGAAATTGCATAGAAAGTCTGCGTCTCAGTTTCCCCCTCAAAGTCAAAGGAAGAAGGGAAATTGCACAATGAAACAATCTATTAATTTACCTGCCAGGTGTGTTGGGAACAATGTCGATAATACAGTTATACTATACAAACAATATTATAAAGAGATGCTAAAAAATACACCTTTGGAGCCAGAGCATGGAATGAGTGCTCAGTCAACAATATTTATCAGGTGCTTACTGTGTACAGAACCCCATGCTGGTTTTCCTTTATGTTTGGACTTTCCCTTTCTGAGCATGAATAAATAGTATGGTGGGTTTATGAAACAATAAAATCTGGTAATAATTACCTCTCTTCCCAGGGAAAGCAGGGGGCTAGGGCACATAGGGCTGTTGCACTGTAAATGACCCCAAGGAGGATGAAAGCTAGGGATTCAGAGCAGTGGGTGGTAAGAGTGCTAATATGTTTTGCCCATATAATCCTTTCCTCTAAGAGCTCAGAGTGCTTTGAAACATGATTCCATTAAAACTCAAGGCCATGATGGTGAGTTGGTATGAGGTTTGAGGTATCTTCACAAAGTCGACAACCAAAACTCTCATAATATTGGGCTATTAGGGTTACTATCATCCTCTCATCCCTCCTGGAAAAGTGTCAAAGCAGTATACTATTACATGTAAATATTACCTTCTTAGGTAGCCCACTCCTTTTTAAAGTTCAGAAACCAGGGCACAGAGAGAAAATGCCTTACTCAGGGTCCTAGGGATAAGAGAAAGGGAAGGGAATAAACATTTATATGGTATCTTCTGCTAAGTGCTTTACAAATATTATTTCATTTGATCCTCACAACAATCCTGAGAGATAGATGCTGCTGTTACTGGATTGTAGATGCTACTGTTACAGTTGAGGAAACTGAGGCAGATGGCAGTTAAGTGACTTGTCTAGAGTCACACAGCTAGTAAGTGTCTGAGGATAGATTTGAACTCTGATCTTCCTGAGTCCTTTGTCCACATAATAAGAAAACAGGACTTGCTAGAAATGACTCTGATGTTGGGAAGATTGAAGGTAAAAAGAGAAGGGCACAGCAGAGGATGAAATAGATAGTGTCATGGCAGTGATGAATGCGAGATTGGACCGATATCAGGAGATGGTGGAGGACAGAAGGGCCTGGCATCCAATGGTCCATGGGGTCACAGAGAGTCAGGCCAGAACAACAGCTTCCTGGCTCTAGGCCCAGCACCTAGATGCCTCTACAGGATTAAGGACTAGGCCTGAAAATCCATTGGCAGAAGAAACTCCTGGGTGAATTTCTTCCACCAATGCAGGTCAGTACCATGGCTTCAACTTGTAGGCTTAGAAAGTTAAGGGACTTTCCTAGGGTCACACAGCTAGTATATGTCAGAGGTAGGATGTAGGCCCAGGTCTTTCTGGCTCTAAGGCCACCTCTATCCTCTATACCACACTGTATATCTTGAATTGGATGGCCAATATATTTTAAATTCAACATGTCCATTGAATTCATTATCTTCTACACACTGCTCCCTCCACCCAAGTTTTTCCTTCTTCCTAATTTCTCTTTTACTCTTGAAGGTACCTCCATCCTCCCAGTCACCTAGGCTCAAAACCTAGGTGTCACCCTCACCTTTTCACTCTACTCCCCCATATCCAATCATTTGTCAAGTTCTGTTATTTCTACCTTTGTAAGATCTCTTACATTCCTCTTCTCTCCTCTGACACTGCCACCACCCTGGTGTAGGCCCTCATCACCTGACACCTGGATAATGTGTTACAATGACCTGCTGGTTGGTCTCTCTACCTCAGGGTTCTTCCCCCTTACAGTCTATTCTCCACTCGGTTGTCAAATTGATCTTTCTAAAACCTAGATCTCCATATGTTCTACAATCCAGTGACACTGGCCTCCTTGTGATTCCTTGCACAAGATACACCATCTCCTAACTGAGTGTTTTCACTGGCTACCCTCATGCTTGGAATTCTTTCCCTCCTCATCTCTGCTTCCTGGCTTTCCTGACTTCCTTCATATCTCAGCTAAAGTCTTACCTTCCGCAAAAAGCCTTTCCCATGCCTCCTTAATCTCAGTGACTTCCCTCTGAGTCTATCCCCAATTTATCCTGTACACAATTCTGCTATAATGAGACACATGCACTCCCAAAAAGCAGTGTGCGATGCAAAAATCACACAATTAAAACCACAGAGTTTATGGAGAAAATGAGTTGAGGAACACAACATTTAAGGATTTTGTTAATGGTACATTAAAAGCAAAGATAAGAACCTAATACAAACGGTAGCACTGTTTTAAACACGCTAAATATAACATACATGAATTTTTATACACGTTAAATAAGAATTACATGAAAAAAGAAAGAGTGGCCAGATCCTTTGGGTCCAAGGCCACTGGACTTCTGTCTGGAGGATAAGGAGGAAGGAGGTGAAGACGGTGTGGACCAGCCCTTCCTCCATTAATAGATTTTGCTGCTCCAGAAGACAGACAGTAAATATGGTACTTTGCCTTGACAATGGCCTGGAGTTTGCTTGTGGATGTGGGCACTAGCAGGGCTTCTGCTTGTGAGTTAACATGGAGCAGTGTAGTCTTCTGCATTCTTGTTATTTCTCACAGAAGAAATCAAGTAGAAGCTAACTTGGAATGTGAGTGATGCTCCAAATGTTTCCTAATATCTCAATCACATTGGAACGAGTTCACTTTTTTGAAACACTCATGAAAGCAGAACTGACTATATACCTTGTATGTACACAATTGTTTGCATGTTGTTTCTCATTAGACCATGAGCTTTTTGAGAGCAAGGACTCATTTTTGCCCCTCTTTGTATCCCCAGCACTTAGCATGGTGCCTGGCATATAGTAGATTTAATAAATATTGACCCAGTGACTGTCGCCTCTCATTCAAGGTCACATGACATACTAATGCACAATCTGTAAGGAAAACCTAAATTTTCTTACTCTTACTTCAGAGGGCATATGTGAGAAGCCATTTACTCTTATCCAGTATCTCTTTGGGTTGGGTGACAGAATATTTATTCTGCCTTAATTCTAGATTTCCTCAATCATGTCTTGTGATGTGAATAATGCAAGAAATGGTCAATGTAGGGGCTTCGCCTGTTTTTTAGGAAAACTTGCATGATAAAACCCAATTATAACTTAGTTCAAATGGTTTCCTCTCAATGGATAGAGAAATAGTCTTATTTTCAGATTAGAAGTATTGAATTTGTGATAATTAAGTCAAGTAGAAGAGTTTGTGTAGCAGGTCTTCCTTTGCTTTACTGGACTTAAACTAAAAGTCTTCCAAGAGTCCTTGGATCACATTTGAAATGAAATATCCCATGAGGAAAGGACACAAGGAAGAGTGACTCTGTGTGAAGAAGGAACACTAACATTTTCTTTTCCCTATCAGTCAAGGGTTTCTAAAAAAAGGAACTTCAGCCCCAAGTGAATCGATCAATAACAGCGATAATTTAACAGAACTCGAGAGGTTATTTCACATGACAGACTAAATTTGTACTTGGCTCTATCCAGAAACTGATGGCCAAACTCCATTTCCTTTCTTTCCACCCTGAGCAGTTTCTCATGCATACCTTGGTGAAGGTTCTAGAAAATTAGCAATTTAGGAGAGAAACTTGTAGAACTGTTCTTAAGCAACTGAATTAGCATTTATTAAGCACCTACGGTATAGTGCTGGTGATTTTAGTACAAAGAATGAAACCACCCCTACTTGCATGGAGTTTACATTCCACTGGGGGAGAAAATAGGTAAATATATAGATAAATGGGGCAGGGAGGGGAATTAAGCCATATAATCCCTTCCCTGACCCATTTATCTATATATTTACTTATTTTCCATATTGTGTGTGTGTGTGTGTGTGTGTGTGTGTGTGTGTGTGTATAATCACCTATAATGTACCAGACACTGTACTAAGAACTTTTTCAGATATTATCTCATTTGATAATAACCTGGGAGGGAGGTGCTGTTATTGTGTCTATTTTAAAGTCAAAGAAACTGAGGCCAGGGTCACCCAGCTAGCAAATGTCTGAGGTTGGATTTGAACTCAGGTGTTCCAGATTCTAGGCCCCGAGCTCTATCCATTGCACTACCAGCTAGCTGCCTCTTCACAGCATAATTATCAAGTGAATAACTACAAAAAAATAAAAAGTGGTTAACTACAAGGTAATTTGGGAAAAGGGGGATGTGGATTACTAAAGGTTGGAGAAGATGGTGCTAGAATTGCATTCTGAGGGAAAAGAGAGACTCTATGAGGTAGAAGTTAGGAGGCAGGGCATGCAGGACAGCCCATGCATGGAGATGCAAGGTAGCATCATCACATAGAAGAAACAGAAATTTGGCCAATCTGCCAAAATCACAAGGAAGAAATAGGGACGCTGTGGGGCTAATTCAGGCAGAAATTTAGTTTCTGGCTGAGATACCAGGATCTCTGAGAGCAAAGCATGACCCATGAGTATACACATCCCCCGAGGCAAGTTTGGTTTACATAAAACAACTACACTCTAACTGTCAGGAAGCTCCTTGGGGAGCCCCAGTATCACTTCCCCCACTGAAGGTCCAGAAATACATATATATGTATTTTTTTTTACTATATCCATTTTTAGTCTGATGATTTCAACCACTTCTAGGCTTGGAACTTTACTGTTCTTCTGAGCACTTCAAACTACAGGAAATGGAAGTGAGATAAACAAACTGCCATTCTTGAGTGCTGGGCCTCTACAAACCCGTCTTTTTCCAGAAGTGCAAAGATCCTGTTACATTCTTCTCACAGTGAGAAAACTGACCAAGCTAACTGGGTCGTTTTTCCTTGGAAATCAAAGTGGTTGGAAACTTTGGGAAAGCCAAATTCAGATCCCTAGGATTAAATATACAGAAGTGCTATGTAGGAGATAGGGGGAAATGGAAATTTTGCATCTGTCTGTATCTGCATATTGTTGGGTTTTTTAAAGTTTTTAGGAAACAAGTGATTTCAGCATTTAAACATAAGACTTTATCAACCATTTCCAAGAGGAAAGTTGTTTATGAATGAAATTCGTAATTATGGCAAATGACAAGACCATATCAAAAGAATTCAAGTACATTTCCTGTTTCTCAAGCCCTTCCATAAGGATCCAGACAATACAGTGTAACAAGAAGGCAGCTTGGTTCAATGGGAAACGTGTTGCATCTGGTGCAGGAGGACCTACGTTCAAATACCACCTCTAACAGCAGGTCAGAGCTAGGTCTAAACCCCAGCTCTACTACCCATGTGACCTCAGGCAGATCTCAATTTCTCTGGGCCTCATGTTTCTCTTGTACAGAAAGAAAGGGTTCAACAAAGCCTGGGCAGTCCCTTCAGGTGTCCAATATATGACTATGACCAAAAACACCTGTTCTTGTAGTCAGAAAACCATATTTGAGTCCCATCTCTAACACTTGTCAAGTGATTTGGACAAACTTTTTAACCTCTTGGGGTTTTAGTTTCTCTATCTGGAAAATGGGATTATATTATCTGTACTATCTAGTATTGAAAGGGAAGTGCTTTGTAGACTTTAAATAAACATATAATTGTAAGCTGATGTTTCTATTATCTATACCAGGGGTTCCCAATCTTCTTTTTTTAGCCCTTTGGCAGGCAGCCTGATGAAGCCTATGGATCCCTTCTTTAGAATAATGTTTTTAAATAATGAAAGAAATGCAAAATTTCAGTTAAGAGTTTTGCAAAAATAAAAGTGTAATTTTTTTCCCCTATACAAGTTCATTGACCTTTGAAATTTCAGGTTAAGAACCTCTGGCCTAATTGTTGTTGGAGCTGTGAACTATACAACCATTCTGGAGAGCAATCTGGAACTATGCCCAAAGGGCTATAAATAATTGCATATGCTTTGACCCAGTAATACTGCTTTTGGGGTTGTATCCCAAAGAGATCATAGAAGTGGGAAGAAGACCCATATGTACAAAAATATTTATTGCAGCTCTCTTTGTGGTGGCAAAAAACTGGAAATTTAGGGGATGCCCATCAATTGGGGAATGGCTAAACAAGTTATGGTATATGAATGTAATGGAATACCATTGTGCTGTAAGAAATGAGGACATCATATTTACCTGGAGAGGCTTATACAAACGGATGCTAAGTGAGAAGAGCAGAACCAGGAAAAATTCGTACACAATCACAGACACATCGTATGTGTGATGACCAACCTTGATAAACTGGACTCCTCTCAGCAACACAGTTATAAGACAACTCTACAAGCTTCACAATGGAAGGAGATACGTACACTCAGAGAAAGATCTAGAAAGAACAGAGTTTAAATGGAGACAGAAGCAACCTACATGCTATCGCTGTTGTCCATGTTTGGTTTTGTTTCCTTTTTCCCATTGTCCACTCCATTGGTTCCAACCCTTCTATACAACCAGACCAATGTCCAATGTGAAAGTATTTGTAGATTCTATACTTGACTGCATGCTGCCATGGTGGGGGCGGGGAGGAGGAAGGAGGGGAGAAAACTTGAAACTCAAGGGACTCTGGAACTGAATCTTGTAAACTAAAAGTAAATAAACAAATCAAATTAAAAAAAAAAAACCTCTGGCCTAAAGTTATGTTTAGTGCAAAGAATTTCTCTGTGCAAAGAATTTTTCTCATCTAGACATAATCAAAGAAGAATCATAATATAATGAAAAGTGAGGAAGAAAATAAGTAAATAGAGATAGATATGTGCCTAGAGCACGTGATAGGAACTTGTGGCATGTAATTAGTCAATGATAGTCAATAAGCATTTATTAAGTGCCTATGATATGCCAGGCACTATACTAAGTGCTGATGGGGCCCAGACCTGTGACTTTACTGGTACAAGGAACACCCAGGTAAGGAAACTTCTACTAAAACAGGTCAGCACTTTCTCTGCAACTTAAAAGCTTAGAGAGTTGTCAGGAGTGATGAGAAGTTGAGTGACTTACCTAGGGTCACATAGCCAGTATATATCAGAATTGGGACTTGGAATCAGGCCTTCTGGGATCCCAGACTGTTTCTCCATCAACTGTTCCATAATAATAACTGAACTATATATAGCACCTACCATGTGCCAGGCATTGTGCTAAACACTTTAAAAATATAACCTCCTTTGATTTTTACAACCCCCTCCAAGGCAGATGCTGTTATCCCCATTTTAACTCAGGAAACTGAGGCAAACAGAGGTTAAGTGACTTGCCTAGGTCATATAGCTATTAAGTATACGAGGCTAGATTTGAACTCAGGTATTCTTGACTCTAGGTCTGGTGCTCTATCCATTAGACCTCCTTGCCGCTTAATTCCAAATTTTTTCTTATGTGATTTGATATTTGAGATTATTAATTATTAGGAGCTCTATTCCAGTTGGGCCTTGGTACAATTGGAAAATTGGCAGATTGTCTTTCTTATCTTCCACCTCCCCACCAGTGGTTCTTGCCCCACTCCTGGTAGTCCCCGCCCCCCATGTAATTACTTTTTTCCATCCCTCGAGAATTAGCCTATTTCTAATTCTTGCTCTGTAGGTAGTATCCATTATCTCCCCCCCTCACACACACAGCCCTCATCACACACGTCCTGGATAGGAACACGGCGTCCAGAAAGAGTAGAAGAAAAGAAAAAATTATTAGAGCAGAAAGAAAAAGGAAAATTTTCCAGCGATAGCTAAGAAAAGAGAGAATATGTAAAAATGGTTTTTTAAAACACTCTTTATTATGAACTTTCAACAAACACAAGCATTCCAAAATACAAAGAAGAAAAAGAGGATTGTACTTGAAACTGTGAATTTCTGTTACGTAAGTTAGTTTTTAAGGACATGTTAAATTTAACAAGGGAGGAACAAAACTGTCTTCTTGTCTTTCTCTAAACTTACTTCCTTTGTATGTTTTTAATGGCAAACGATGTCTTTGTCCTATTATTTTCTTTTTTTTTTATATATTTACATATTTTTATTAGAATTCTTCAAAACTGTCAACAACTGGGCAACATAACCAAAATGAAAGAACAGAATCAAAAACAAAACACAGAACAGTATCCTTTAAACTTGCACCACTTACATATTTGTACATACTGTATTTAAAAATATGGAACGCTTCACGAATTTGTGTGTCATCCTTGCGCAGGGGCCATGCTAATCTTCTCTGTATCGTTCCAATTTTAGTATATGTGCTGCCGAAGCGAGCACTGTCCTATTATTTTCAATAGAATTCTCTCTCATATTTTGAATCTGTTGTGGGATCAGTCTCTCAAGTGATTGTTATCAGTCCCTAAACCCTTTGGTGAGTGTGGAAGATCTCCTACCCTTGTCTCTAGTTAGTAGGAAACGCAGCTAGCATTGGGATGCCTCCTTAAGTGGGATGCAGTTAAGATAGCCTAACCTATCTTTCCTGTGTTTCTCTAACATATAAACTCCCTTTACAAATAGCTGGGATAGAGGAGCAATTCATGTGGTTAAGGAACACCAGGAAGGCCTTCTTAGTCCCTAAAATACTTCTGTGACCACCACCTATGCCTGATGTTTCAAATTCTTCTAACGCAAGGGTTCTTGACCTTTTTTTGTGTCATGAACCCCTTTCGGCAGGCTGGTGAAGCCTATTGACAGCTTCTCAGAATACTGTTTTTATGAGCATAAAATAAAATGCATAGTGTTACAAAGGAAACCAATTACATAGAAATACAATTATCAAAATATTTTTTAAATTTACAAACCCCCAAAAATCTATCCATTGGGCCTTTGTGAATTCATAGATCCCAGCTTAAGAATCCTTGCTTTAACAGGAATAAAGCTTTGTATTATAAAGCTAGACATATGTGGCTTAAAATGCGAATCCCCCTAAGGATAGACATGATCTTCATTAAAATAATTCATATCAAGGTATAAATGACTGACATCAAATTCTTTCTGAGGCTATTTTTTTTTATGGGAGAGGGAAAAACAAAAGGGCACAGAGCATACATATGAGATGAGGGAATGGATACTATTAGAAGGGAATAGGCTACAGAAAAAGAGGGGGCAGGCAAAGGCAAATGTGGCCTATTTTACAAGTCTAGGGCTGGCTGCTGAAATGAGATCAGCTCAAGCTATGCAGCATTAAATGGTACCTCTTATTATAGGTCACCTTATCCTTTGAGTTAATGTGTATGTAGAGTCAGGAGAAAATGATAGCTGATCTTCTGTGGGGACTGGGTACTCTATTATGGACAAGACAATATAACCCCCAATCATATCATGGTTACATACCCACTTAATTATCAGGGAGAAGGGTGTTGGCCCCCTTCCTCCCATGTCTCTAGAAATCTATGCCCCCTGTCCTTGACCGGTCACTGCCCTTTGAGTGGCTCCTTCAAGTATAAATTACAGACCTCAGGATAGAATTTCAGGTATCTAAGGATTAGGTCATTAACTGCTAGGAGCCAAATGACAGTCAGCCAAAAGACAACAACAACAAAGGGCCCATTTCCAAAAGGGTATGACTTGGACTTTCACGGATACTCTTTCAACTTAAATTTTGTCTCAATTTATAGTATTTTGCTCTCAGCTTTTAAGTACCCTTATCCACCTTGGTTTTTAAGTGAATGAAAATCATAAAACCTGAAGGCTCACTAAGGAAATTATATAAAACTTTAAGGGAAAATTCTGAGTAGAAGATTCGCTCCATCTCAGCCCAAAAGCCAATAGACTTAATGCTACAATGGGAGACTCGCTTGTCTCCAAGCACTTGAAATGCCTACCTGGGGGATACTAGGAGAAATGATCAGAAAAGACTGAGAAGCACCATTTAAACAAGTCATTTATATATAAGACCATTCATATATATATATATATATACATATATGTATATGTATATATATATATAAATTCTTATATATAAGAATTTAAAAGAAACCAGGCTCAACCTAAAGAAAATTGGGTTGATACGACCAGCTTCTGCATGGCCCCCAGAGCTGCTTTAGACAATCAGCAAAGATACCACTCTGCATTGTAACAAAAGAAACTGTCTCCCCTGTTTTGTCCCTTCCTCACTGATTTTCAAGAGAATCTTGGGAAATGTCAGTGGCAATTAGATGCTAAGGTTGTTTTAACTAGCTGAATGAAGTTGAGAACAGCAGAAGAAAATGAGTTGTAAAAAAAAAAAAGGAAAAGTTGCGATAGAAAATGAAGACTTCTGGCAAAAATAAATGTTAAGATCCTGAAAATTCAGGATCCTGGGAAGACTTTAAAATTTCAATTTCTTGTTCTAATGTTTTGCAGATTGCTTCAGAAAAATCAGCTCACATCTAGGAAAAGTTTGCAAGACAGGTCACAGAATCATAGTTCTCCCCTCTAGACATAAGACTAAAGCCCATCTGGTACTGTGCCATGGGGATTTGGCAAATATAACAGTATTACAAAGCAGTAAATCTCAAAAATTCTGTTAACTGCAAAACTCATATTGCCCATCTCCCAAATACCAACAATATTTCCCATTATTCTTTAGCCTAAGAAGCAGAAACTTAGTCCAGAAAGTAGAGCACTTATAACAATTTTAAGTGATGTCCTGCTCAGCTGTTCACCCTACCAACCACTTAAAACTGGCTCACATTCATAGTCCATACCCCCACACTGCCTTTGAAAGTCAGTTAGACCCCAAACACATTAAAACAAAACACCAGTAGTCAGCTTAGCACCTTGAATTTCAAAGGCAGTCAACCTTTGTCCCCACCATTCCCCACTCTTGAAAACAACCTCAATTTTATTAGGTTGATTAAAGAGAGTATGAGGCAGCTAGGTGGCACAGTGGATAGAGTGCTACACTGGAATCAGTAAGACTCATCTCCCCAAGTTCAAATTTAGCCTCAGACACTTAGTAGCTGTGTGACCCTGGGCAAGTCATATAACTCTGTGCCTCAGTTTTCTCATCTGTAAGATGAGCTAGAGAAGGAAATGGCAAACCACTCCAGTGTTTCTGCCAAGAAAATCCCAAATGGAGTCAGGAAGACTCAACTGAAAAAAACAACTTAACAAAAGAGAGAATGATCCTTTCCTTACAGCATAAATGCTTGTGATAACCCCTCATCAACATTGATTTCCATGAAAATCAAATTAAACAGAATTAGAAAGGAGAGGTAAAAAGGTATTAAAACTTTGCCTTTTTACATTAGGTCCATTTAGGCATGGATTATTTTCATGACAGCATTATCTCTCATTAATGGACTTAATTATAAACTAATGTATAAACATGCCCCCTGTAAAGCATTATAGCAAGACTTGATCTAGAACAATAATAACAACAATGATACTAATAATAGTTTACATTGATATAGTGCTTTAATTACCATCCCCAATTTACAGATAAGAAACTTAAGCAGGCAGAGGTTAAGTGACTTGCCCAGGGTCACACAGCAAGTAAGTATTTGAGGCAAGATCTGACCTTGGATTCTGATTCTAAAGTTTAACACACTCTCTCTCTCTCTCTCTCTCTCTCTCTCTCCCTCTCTCTCCTTCTTTCTCTCTCTCTCTCTCTCCCCGCTTCCCCCCCTACTTAATAGCAGAGCTACATCTTCAACTGTACAAGTTTAAAAAAAAACTTTTTCAACAAATTTTTCACAAATTATGCCTTTTACTTCGACAACTAACTTGCATTAGATATTTTAATACTAAACTCTTCCATCAAACTCATACAACCAGCTTTTCTTAGCCAAGGAATGCAGTCATTTTTTTTCCTGAAAATAACAAATTTCTGCATTGAGACCAGACGATCCAGATGTCATGCCTGGAATATATCACAGCTGTAGCACTTCTGATTACATGTCACCAGCCATGCTAGAAAAGCACAGACTCTCTTTTGTGAGCTACAAAGCTATTATCTGCTCTTGTCCTACAATAAGACATTGCAGTCAGGAAAGGAAGAATGGGCCCGTTTATTGTACCCTACCTGTTGTAACCTTATGTTCCACCATAAGACAATGAGGCTCTCCTTGTATTTCTTCTTCTTCCTGTAAAGTTCCATCCCCATCAAAAGAGAAAGAAAGACAGATAGAAGAAAGAGAAACAGATGAGAGAGAGAGAGAAAGAAAGAAAGAAAATTAATAGAACATTCACTTATAATTTATAAACTCATACTAATCAGCAAAGGCTAAAGGCCCCAGAGAAAATCAGTCTTAAAAGGGGAACAAATAATAATTATTAGTTTATTCAATATAATAATTCACCCAAAGCTATCTTAAATTTTTTAATATTCTTGGGTAATATTGGTACTTTCTCACTAATAAAGCTAAAACATTTTATCATTGAGATTCATAAATGATTTTTTCAGCTAAAAGAGAATTAATTGATTTCATTAAGCCATCTTCAGTATGAATTCACATAGGTGTTTATTTTGCACGTACCATAAACACAGGCCAAAAGTCAAAAAGCCCACTGAAGCTTTTCATCTTCAGGAATGAGTTTTTCTCAAAATTTGTCTTGTGTTTTTAGAACCAGCAATGCCATCAATGAAATATTATTGGCACAGACAAGTTAGGTAAGTGAGCTCTGTGTCCAATTATCTCAAATTTATAAGCTAATGGTGACTTTATGGAAAACTGCTTCCAAAATTACATCTCTATAAAAAGTGTGCATTACCCCAAGGACATATAAATTATAGTAGAACCTCATCCCTTCGAAACTGAATGCACTGAATAATGTAATATTTCAATAAGGCCCAAAGGGACAGTCTGTGATTAAAGCATGGTTTCTGTTTATAAAGGAACTGCAGGACAGTCTCACTGGATTCCAGGATAATAAAAATTAAATTGCTTCACAGATGGTAAGATTCGACCCTTTGGAAGAACAAGATAACATACAGTCTTATTGTGCTTTTCCTTTGCTTTTAATATCAAATAGAATTGCTAAAGGATCAACCAATTAGAATCCCTTCAAATATACTGATTGCTTTGTTTTTCACTGTCCCTCTCTAAATATTATGATTGACCAGTAAGGGTTATTAAATACTGAGACAGGCTAACCATAAGGAAAGATGTTCTGTATTGCTCTTCCCTGGAGAACTTTTAGCACAAAATCAACTATTCTCTTTGAGGGTGCCAATGTTGGATAATATAGAATATCCTATTTAGAGGGAAGGGCTGGTATTCTGCCTTCTTGAAGTCCCTTCATTCTCTAAGATGACATTTGATTTTTAAAAATATGTTCAAGGGTGGCATACTGGTCAGAGAGCTGGCCTCAGAGCCAATAAGATCTGTTTAAATCCTGCTCTGACTTGTCCTAGCTTTGTGAACTCAGATAAGTCACTTAACCTAGCAGTGTTCTAGGCAGCTCTCTGAGACTATGAGTTGTAGAGAAGGTGCCAACTTGCATAAGGAATTTCCTCATCTGAGAAGTAATTTATGTCAATAAAATCATCAGTCCAGTCCCTACTCCTACGTGCAGAACATTGTGCAAAGAAGTGGTGTATATGCAAAAATGAGTAAGTTATGGTCCTGCCCTCATGCAGATGAGTAGAGAGAATATGTGTGTGTGCATGCACATACACGCACACACACATGCGCACACATGCACACACACACACACACACACACACACACACACACACACATCACAGAATCTCAAAATTTCAGAGTAAGAAGGGATCGTAGAAGTCATCCAGTCTACAACATCCCCAAGAGGTAGGTATCCAGTCTTGGCTTGAAGACATCTTGTGAAGAGGAAGCAACTACCTTCTGAAGCAGCTAGTTATCCTTTTGGTTGGTTTTTTCTGTTAGGGATTTCCTCCTTAATCAACTACAAATCTCCCTTTCTGAAAGATGTTCTTAGTTCTTCCTTCTAGAGTCATACAGAACAAGAACACAGTTATCATATACTACCCAAGTCTTCCTCTGTCCAGTCCAGTTTCTTCAAATGATGCTCACAAAGCATAGTTGCAAATTCCCCTCAACATTTTGGTTATCTTCCTTTGGACACATTTCATCTTATCATATGTCCTTCCTGAAATGTGGCCCCTAGAACTGAACGAAATACTTGAGATGTGGTTTGCCCAGGACAGAGTATAATAGGGACTCTCACCTCTCTCTTTCTGAACTTACATCTTTTATGTCTCTCTTCATGCAGCCCAAGATTTATTTCTCTCTTTTTTTTTTTTGGCTTCCATGTTATACTGTTGCCTTACATTCTACTTTTATTCTGCTAAAAACCCCAGGTAGCAGGAACTACTGTTTAGTCATATCTTCCCAATATGATTTTTAAATATACCATAGGATTTCACACTTATGTCTAATGCATTTAATCATATTAGTTTTGCCTGATCATTCTAACCAGCTGAGATCTTTTTGAATCCTAAGCCTGTCATCCAACCTCTTCTAGCTTTAACACATCTGCAAATTAATCAGCCTGCCATATGATTTAATTAACAAAATATTGAGGAGTATAGAGTCAAGGACAGAATGGGAGGCACTCCATTAGAGCTCTCCTTCCAAGCTACTTTTTACTGACCACTCATGACTACTCAGTGTCAATTTCAAAGTCCCCTATCATCATTTAAACTATATTTTCTTATCTCTTCCAAAACGAAAGCGTGTGAAACTTTGTCAATTTTTTTTCCTAAATCTAGGTAGCCTATGTCTAAAACATTTCCCTGATCTACCTGCTGAAAAAGAAAATTGGGTTAGTCCTGTGTAACTTGTTTAACTTGGTTTTTTTTTAAAAGGTTTACTGATGCCTTTTATTTTTACATTACAGTAATTTATAGATATTACCTTTCTACTGTACAAGGCACTCCACCTCCTGACTATGTGTTTTCACTGACTTTCCCCCATGCTTAGAATTCTTTCCCTCCTCGTTATTCTTGGCTGCCCTGGCTTTCAAGGCCCTGCTCCGCCTTCTGCAGGAAGCTTTTCCCAAGCCCCTTTCCTCCAGTTTATTACTTCCAATTTATCCCGTTTGCATCTGGTTTGTCCATGGTTGTTTTTTCCACTAAATAAACTGCAAGCTCATTGATAGCAGGCACAGTTTCTTACCTTTCTTTTTCATCTCCAGCACTTACTATAATACCTGGCACGCGGGGGAGGGGGTGGGGTGCTTAACAAAAACTTGTCGACTGTTGACTAACTAATTGCCCCCCTAGTGAATTGTCTCTTGTAAGAAAGAAAAATATTTCCGCAGAACAAACTGACACCACTACGTGCCTGACAGTGCAGCCGGCATTCCGTAGCCGCGGTCGCCCGCCTCTCCAAGGTCCAGTTCTTCATGTCTTCTCTAGGGCCAAGACGAGTCATCACAATTACACAGTGTGAGGTTTTGCTTTACCACGCTTTTTATTTACATTATTGAAGTCCTTACATTTATTATTTTCCTGATTCTTGCTTTGCTCCAGCATTTCACATATATCTTCCAACGCTGACCTGAGTTCTTCTTACTCATCACTTCTTATATGCAATAATATTCCATTGAATTCATATACTGTAGTTTTTCTAACTGTTCCCCAATTAAAGGGCATAGACTTTGTTTCCACTTTTTTCCTACCATGAAAAAATACTGTGAATGTTTATATAGATGTATGCATGATATATAAGTGTATCCATATATTTTATATGTGGGTATATATACAAATATATGTATATATTTATATGACTAGATCATTCCAAGAAGTCACTAAACTTGTCATACATACATACATACACACACACATATGTATGTGTGTATATATGTATTTTTGTGGTTGTTCAGTCATTTTTCTGTCCAACTCTTTGTGACCTCATTTGGGGTTTTCTTAGCAGAAATATTGGAGTGGTTTGCCATTTCCTTCTCCAGCTCATTTTACAGATGAGGAAACTGAGGCAAACAGTGTAGTATAGCAGACTTTCAGGGGTCCCCTGATCCCATGAAGGCTATGCCCCCCTCTTCTATGAGGTCACTAGGCAGATATGCAGGAAGAGTATAATCTTGTTGGATGGATGTTTTCATTGGTTCTATGAACAACTAAAGAAGTTTCAGGTTAGTTATCCCTGTTTGTTTGTGCCTCTGGACATGGTCCTAGGATAAAGTCTTAATGAATAATTAGCCTTGGGCTGGGGTAGGAGTGGTCAATTCCAAAGAAGGGTCCGTGCATTCCTTCACGTAGGAATTTCTGCTATAGAGAATATAAGCCTTGTGATTTTCTTGTATCTTTGGCTCTGTATGAAATGGTTCTGTAATAAACAGACTATCGAATACATCCCCATCTCTCTTTTATTCAGCTGGTTGCTGGGCCAAATTACTGTGCTGGTCACAGCAAAACAGGACTAAGTGACTTACCCAGGGTCACACAGCTAGTACGTGTCAGAGGCCAGATTCGAGCTCAGGTTTTCCTGACTCCAGACATAGCTAGCTCTCTTTTCACTGCACAACCTAGCTGCCCGTTTGCACACACACACACACACACACACACACACACTCTTTATATCTATCTCTTACCTCTTTGCTATATATACCCTCAGTGGTATCTCTAGGTTAACAGGTATGAACAGCAACTTTTCTTGAAATGATCTACATTTTTTTAAAAAACATACTTGCTTGCTGTAATCATATTTTCCTTTCTATGTATTCACAAACCATTTCCATAAACATACTGTATTAATTCTAGAATTTTGCAGGATATTGAAGAAGTAGATTCCACTCTTCTTTCTCTTCTCCCATCCTATGGCACTACTCCTGTTCTCCACTCTCTTCCAAAAGCCATGGGACAACTCAGGAACCACCTCCTCTAGCTCTTTCGGTTACCTAATACTATGTTATCAATACTCAGTTAACAATACTGTCACTGTAGCTTCAGTCTCCACCTTTCTCTGCAACTGAAAATCCCATTCCACAGTCCAGGGCTCTGATTGATGGCCATTCACCTTATCTTGCCCCAGTTTCAGGTCTGCCACTTCCCAGCTATCTCCATGTCACGCCATGCTGCCCCACCTCCTCTGCCCTTCTTCTGCCCTGCCTACTTTCCAACTCTAGCACTTAGAAGAGTATTTAAATCAGTGCCACCATTCCTGGTAAGGACATGTCAATCAGTTGTCCAGTGATTACAGTGAGCATTCACTCTAACTCACCTATCTCAAGCACCACCACTTCCCAATATGTGCTGTTTTCCCCTTTTGAGTATAAGCTTCTTAAAAGACTGTTTTGCTTGCTTGCATTTGTATACCAAACACTTAACTCAGTACCTGACATGTGGCAATAGCTTAATAAATGTTTTGTCATTCATTCATTCACATAGTTCACTTGGGCCCCATCATTTGAATATATTGAGGATGAGGTGCTCTCTTGCCATCTAACTTATCTTGGTTTCCAACCTAGAAACATTACAAAGTGCCAAATTCAAGGAGAGAAAGGTAATTTCCAGTTAGGGAAGTGGGCTGGAGAATCTATGAAGGATAACTGGGGAATGTAAGGCAGTGTTTGAGCTGTCTTTCAAAGGCTAGATGTACTTCCTCTTAGTGATTTTTTTCTCAGGAAAGCTAAAATAAAATTAAATACCCATTTAATTTTTTTAAAATTATGATCATATTATCTTCATCTCTGTATGTTTAATTATGTCTGAATGGCAGAAATAGAATCCAGAAAGGTCTTGAGAGACAAGAATGATAAAACTAACAAAATGAAACTGAACAGGAAACAATGCAAAGTCCTGTGTTTGAATTTTAAAAAATCTTCAGTGCCCATAAAAAGAATTGGGGAGAAATAACTGAAAAGTAATTCATGTGAAAACTACCTAGAGGTTTTGGTGGGAAAGTTCAATACAGATCAGAAGCATACTGTGACAGCCAAAAGGGCTAATGTTATCTTAGACTTAGACTGACTGTATTCATAGAAATGTAGTATCCAGTGTCTAAGGAGGGGCTAGTTCCACTTCCCTCCTGAGAAGGATACATTTATAGTAATGTTTTTTAGTTATGGGGACCACACTTTAGAAGCTAAATTGGCAAGCTGAAGAGTGACCAGGATTAGAAAGGGGACTTAAAGATGTGATACCTGATGATCAGCTGAAGGAATTGAAGGCTTTTAACCTGAAAAAGAGAAAACCAGGGAGATATAATAGGAGTCTATAAATCTTTAAAGAGCAAATCTGTGGAAGAAAGATTAGAAAACTTGTTTTGTTTGGAGCCAAAGGGCAGAAGTGGTACCAAATGACTGAAAATTATAGGAAGTTTGATTTAAGCTCTGTATAAGGAAAATAATAGTGTATGAGAATTAGAATTGTGCAAAAATAAAATTAATTGCCTGTGAGAAAATCAGTTTCCAGTCTCTAGAGATTGTGGAGCAGTGGGAGGAGAATTATGTGTTAAAGTTTACCTAGAATTAACATCTCCTCCCTGCCCAAACCAATCTGCCTCCTGTGTTCCTACTCACCTGCTGCTGAAATGTGCTAGAGGAAATCTCATTACCATGCCAAACTGAATCCATGACAGGTTTGTTACCTAATCTCATCTGGGCCTTCAAGTCAATCATTTTACTCTTTCCTAATTGCCTCTTGTTTATAATCCCCACATTGGCTGATCCAAACCTCTCCTCAAGCCTCCCGTACTGCTGCTCTCACCTTTTTCTCAGTAGAGGACAACAACTTATATTTTACTCTAAAAATACAGGCCACTGACCTTCAGTCTCTCTTCTCCCTTCTTCTATACCTAAAAACTTTTGTGATCATTCCTATTCCATTGGAATCAAATACCAAATCAAATACTCGGCATTGAAAGGTCTGCATACACTCTCTCTCTCTCTCTCTCTCTCTCTCTCTCTCTCTCTCTCTCTCTCTGTGTGTGTGTGTGTGTGTGTGTGTGTGTGTGTCTTGCAATCTCTTCTCTCTTCTATACCTGAAAACTCTTGTCATCATCTCTATATGGCTAAGATCAAATGCAAAAATCCTCTATTTGGGATTTAAAGACCAGTGCAATCTCTCTCCAGTCTATTTTTCCAGATTTAATGGACACATTTTTCATCTTCACGCGCTCTTCTGAAAGTCAGCGGTCTTGTTGCTGTTCCTCACACACAGCATTTCATCTTCCACCTCCATCCCTTTGCATAGGCTGTGTCTGCATCCCTCCCCACCTCCACCTCTTAGAAGCCGGAGCTCACCTCAAAGCTCCAACTTCAAAGCTTGTGTGTAGCTTTCTCCTGGAAGCCTTTCTTAATTCCCCTTAGCAGCTAGGGCCTCACCCCATTTTTTGTTTTTACTGTGTGTCTGTGTTATTTCCCCTAATCTAATGTAAACTCCTTGAGGACAGGATCTATTTTATTTTTGTTTTTGTGTTCTCAGTACCCAGTTCAGTGGCTTGCACACAGTAGGCACTTAATAAATATTTGTTTGAGTGACATTCATGATTTGGGTAGGTGTTGGATTGGAGGATATCTGAGGTCTCTTGCAATTCCAAGCCTGTAATTCTATGATTCACATGTCTCTGACTATATTTCTGCTTGAGTATATTAGCTTTGCATTTGTTCTTTTTCATGTGGCACCTAGAATGGCATCATGTGTACAACAGTAGCTAACAAATTATGTATGATAATGGGGATGAATATGCATGCATATGCACTCATGCTATGCTGTGGGTAAAATTTGGGAAAACCACTGGGAGCATTCTTGCACAGTGTTTTGTTGCTGCTATGCCTTAAATGTCATGGGGTAGGGGGGTGTTAATGAGTAGCCTTAAAGAAATGACCAGGGGGTACAACTGAGCTTGCTTTTTCTGTGATCCACCCAGCTGATTTAGTTTATTACACTAACTCAGTTTATTACTCATGCCTTTAAAAGAAATTTAGTAGCATAACCTCACTCTTGGCATTATAAATGATTGTCATGACCATAACTAGGGATCTTGTTTTGCAATATTAATGTTTAATAGTTCACTCAAGGAAAACATACTTATTAATGGGAAGGAGTCTTAAGAGGCAGTTTAACCTAGAGATTGGTAAAACACTGGACCAAGAATATGGAAACCTGTTTGCACCTTTGCTACAGATTTTCTATGTGACTATAGAAAAGTCACTCAATCTCTTAATACCCTAGTTTCTTCCATTTATAAAATAAGTGCCAATTAATCAGTCAATAATATTTATTAACAGCCTACTATATGCCAAGCACTATCCTAGGTGATACAAAGCCAAAAGTGGAACAGTCCCTGTCCTTGAGTAGCTTACATGTGGTGGCAGAGCAGGGGAAGGAGCAGTAAACAGAATTAGATTTTGGGAAGAGTGGCATGACTCCCTGAAACTGGAATAACTTTAAATAGTGGACTAAAAAATCCTGGTTGCTAAATGAAAGGGAGTCTTGGGATGTCCAAAATAGAACTCATTATTCCCATTCCAACCCAACCATCTTCCAGATTTCCCTCTTTCTGTTGAAAACACCACCATTCTTCTGGTCTCCCAGGTTCATAATAGTGCTCTCTTCCTCTTCCCACATATCCAATCAGTTGTCAAATCTTGCCACCACTATCTCCACAACATCTCATATCTGATCCCTCTTCTCCTCTCACATAGCTACCGCCTTAGTAATAAGTCCTCATCACTTCTCACCAGATAATTGCCACAGCCTGCTAAGTGGTCTCCACCTCAAGCCTCTCACCATTCCAGTCTATCCTACAAACTGTTGTCAAAGTAATTTTCCTTAAGTACAGATCTGACCATAGGAATCCCCTATTCTATCAACTCCAGTGGCTTCCTCTTCCTTCTAGAATCAAAGATAAACACCACTGTTTAGCTTTTAAAGCCCTTCATAACCTTTCCCCAAGCTGTCTGTCTGTCTCTCTGTCTGTCTCTCTGTCTGTTTCTCTGTCTCTGCCTCAGTCTCTCTCTGTCTCTGTCTCTCTGTCTCTGTCTTTCTCTCTCTCTCTCTCTCTCTCTCTCTCTCTCTCTCTCTCTCTCTCTCTCATATCTTTGTACATTTTCCCTGCTCCAACACTCCACAGTCCAGAAAAACTAACCTCTCTATTCCTCATACATGACACTTCATATCCAAGCTCTTTGCCCTCTTTGCCCTGGCTGTTTTGCACTGCATTCTCATTTCTTCCTCCTAGAATCCCCTTTGATCAATCGATCAGTACTTTTTAAGCTCTTACCATATGCCTGCCACTGTGCTAGGCACTGGGGATACTAATACAAAGAATGAAATAATTCTTACTCACAAGGATCTTATATTCTCATGGGGGAGACTACAAGTATACACATACAAATCTACTGTCAAGATATTAGGAGACACCCTGTTATCCAGAGCTAAGGCCCAGCCAAGCAGGCTGTGTGTGCCCTGAGCCTGGCATAACAACAATCCTTTGCTCTCACCCTCTGGATGATCTCACCCTCTGGTAAAACCACATAATTAGTGTATTGTTTTGATCAGCACCAGGTGTTCTCTGAGCGCAGAAAATACCCACATCCTGGTCAAAAATTGTCTCATTGTTGCTGATCTCCCTCATTGTCAGGGGTACAGCAGACTGTGTAGTCATTGGCACAAATATTAAGAACTCCACACGTTGCCTCTGGTTCCCCCACAAGGAGCAGATCCTACCAACATGTACCTAGTTCTCCTCCTTGCTTGTAAGCTGTTTCCCTCCCTTTGAAATTAAACTTCTGTTGGATTCCTGACTCTCCTGTCGCTAGTCTGCTCTGTTCAGCTCCGGCCATCCACAGGTTAGAAATCAGTTTGGTCCAGTTGACGCTATCCATCATGAATATAATGTGAATAAATGCAAATATATACAAAATAGTTCAATATAAGTTAGCTTGGGAAGGGGACACCGAAGGGAATCTGCATGTTTTCATGCAAAAGATGATGCTTGAGCTGCAAGAGCAACTCTTTTGAGGTAGAGGAAAGAAAGGAATGTATTCTAGTCTTATCAGATGACCAAGCCCCAACACATGAGGAGCAGTGTCATGTATGTATATGCGTATGTATGTATGTAAGTGTCACATATGCCACTTTGTCTGGACTGCAGAGCGCAGGAGATACAGTAATACCCATTGAGGCTAGAGTGAGATTGGAGAAAGGTTGTATAAAGCTTTAAGAGCTAAACAGAGTTTATATTTTAACTGAGGAAGCAACTAGAGTTGGTTGAATAAGGGATTCACATGGTTGAGAGTGACTGAGGAAAATTATTTTGACAACAGTGTGCAGGCAAGACTGGAATGGTCAGGCACTTGAGATGAGAGGGATGAATTAGCAGGCTATTATGGTAATCTAAGTGAGAGCTGAGGAGGGCCTGAGCTAAGAGGGTAGCTGTGTGAGTAGAAAGAAGGGTTTGTAGGCAACAGATGTTGTGAAGGTGAAAAGAGCAAGATTTAGCCAGTAGCTGGATAGGTGAGGTGAAGGAGAGTGAGGAGTCCAAGGACAATGCTTATGCTATGACCCTTGAGGGAGCTTTTACAGAAATAAGCAGGTTTGGAAGAGGGGATGGTTTGGGAAGAAAGAAAATGAGTTTAATTTTAGACATATTGAAATGAACCATATATCTCTTGGACATGCAGTTTGAAAGAGAGTCAAGGAAATTCTAGAAGGAGTGAGGAAAGGTTTCATGTAGAAGGTGGTATTTGAACTGGGTATTAAAGGAGACAAAAGGATTCTAAGAGGCAGGGGTAAGGAGAGATAATTTCAAGCATGAGGGGACAGCAAGTACAAAAGCATGGAGGTGGGACATGAGCTTATGTTCCTATGCTCAGAAAGAGCAAGAAAACTAGTTTGAACCATAGAGTTGAACTAAAAGGAATAATGTATGATAATTACATTATCTTTATAACCCTATAAGGTAGGTATGACAAGTATTATAATCTCTATTTTACAGAGAAGGAAAATGAGACTCGGCACGGTTACAAGATACACTCAAGATAACACCCATAAGAAGTATCAAAACCAGCATGTGACCTGATTGATATCTTCCTGGCTCCGAGTCCATCACCCTATTTACTATTCTTCCCTGCCTCCCACAAAGGATGATTGTTAAGATCATTTCTTGTTCTAGCATCCTATAGATTTCTCTGGTGGTCTTGCCAGGATCTCTACAATCACAGATGTGTGGCCACTCACCCCAGCATCCCATATCAAGCATTCAGGACACAAAAGTTCATTTAGTCAAATTTAAAATACATTTAGGAATCACAAGTTTAGAGAATGAACTCAGGATAGCCTTCTAAAATTGTATTAAGTATTGATAAATCAACTCTCATTTTTTTTTACCAGGGATGGAAAAAAGCAGTTTAGATAAGAAACAAACAAGCAAAAACAAATACTTGCAAAACTGAAGAGTTGGGAAATCCAAGGAGCATTTTAAGCCTAGTATTTTCAATTAATCACGAGCACACGAGAGGTACAGAGGATTCTCTTAGAATTTGGAGTTCTCTTAAATTTTATTGATGTTTCTCTTTGAATTAACATAGGTAGACATGTCTAGGTCAAAATATTTTTAGCATTTGAAATTCACAGAATCTTTAAATACTAGTTGAACCATTTGGTGATCTGAAGTAGAGGCTTGTGTTTAGGATCACACCATCCTTGTTTGGAAACAGGCAATTTGCTTCTGTCTTTGTTGGCCTCCAAGCAGTCAATCTGTGACTAAACTAAGGCAAGTGAGTGGGCAGTAAGGAAAAAAACAAAATACAGCAGCCTTCATTTTTCTGGCACACTCAGAGAATAAATGAGCTGTGTAGATGTTGGTAGAAAAATAACCTTCCTGTCGGGTTTTCAAACTTCCCTATTTCTGTCAAAGATGCTTCTCCAGGTTCATAACTTTTGGACTGCTCACCCCACCTATCCAATTAGCTGCCAAATCTTGCCCTTTCTACCTTCACATCTGCTGCCTCCACACCCTTCCCTCCAGTCACACAACCATCATCTTAGTTCAGGTCCTCATCAGCTCTCATCAAAACTATTGCAATGGGGTCAAGAGTCTGACACAACTGAAATGACTGAATAACAACAAAGATTATTATAATAGCATGTTAATTGATCTCTCCTATCTCAAGGTTTTTTTTTTACCATTTCAATTTAACCTATGTACCTACCTTGTAGTAGCTACCTCAAAGAATTGATAAGGACTGATTCCTTAAAATGTTGTTATTTTAATCAATTTTCAATGGCTTCCCTGCCTTCTTAAATAGAGTATACTGAATGTAATTCAGCCCTTGTTTGATTATTGGGAGTTCTCACTATGAACAGTAAGTATTACATCTTTTTCAAGATAGCTAATGAGGTACACACGGTTGTTTTCCCCCCACAGTTAAGTTACACCAGAATGCTCTGCCTTGAGTTCACGGTCTGCTTTTTATAGAATTTTAAAAATTGTTATATTTCCTCCTAATCTGTCAGGTTTTTTAGCTATTTCTTCTTGCTGCTGCCCATGCTGCTTCCCCACTGCTCCCTTCTAAACTGCTGCTCTTGATGCTTTCAGCGAGGAAACTAGATAATCCAGTTGATTAGAGTTATGTGTCAAATCCATTTATTTGTTCAAATAGTTATTGATTAACTATTACATGCAAGCTTCTGTTAAATAAGCACATATGAAAAGGTAGCCAGGCAAAATGGAGAGCTGAACCTAGGAGTCTCTTAGAATGGCCTTAACATTCTGTCTGCCACAGTAACCTCCCAGTGCAATAGGCAATTCTATAAGACTGTAAATTGTGGGGCAGGTGCCCATGGCAGTATAGTAGAGAGTTTTCTCTATCAGTGAAATTGCAACCTTTATGAAAATAGAATAGATTCTGAGGGACTGTTTCCTATAACTGAAGTCCATGAATACATGAGCCTTAAGGTCCCAGTTCTGTGACAACCATTTTGGCTAATCAACAGCTTTCCCCTCACCCACTTCCAGTTTCTGAATGATTAAAGGCAGCCTTTTTGAATGACTCTCATTATTAGAAAATTTTCTTTATATTGAAACTAAAGCTACTTATTTGCACATTATACCCCTTTCTCCTAGTCCTGACTGATTATCAGGTTAAATAGAAGAAATTTAATCCTTCTTTCACGTGAAAACTTTTCAAGTACTAGAAGACAGCTAGAACAGGTACCCCATCCACTACTCTTCACTCTACCCATATATTCCCTTCTCTAAACATAACATCCCTAATTTCTTCAACTGATTCTCCTGTTGCATGATCTGAGACCCTTCACTTTCTTGATCTCCCTGTTCTAGGAACTCTTCAGTTTAGCAATGACCTTCTTAAAAAGGTGGCACCATGAATATAAGCCACAAAGAATGGTCAGATTAGGAAAGACTACAGGGGAACTATCACCTCCATTCTGAATACTATGTCTTTTTTAATGAAGCAAACCATTGCATGAGTGTTGTTGGCTGCCATATCACAACAGTGACTCGTTTTGAGCTTGTAGTCCTCTAAAATCCCCAGTTCTCTTCCAATTAACTGTTGTCTAATCACAGCTCCACCTCCTGCCATCTTGTACCTAAGAAATTAATTTCTTGGGGGGCGGAGCCAAGATGGCGGTGTAGCAGCAGCAACATATTGCAGCTCTCACATAGCCACCCCAAAATACTCATGGAATAGGACTCTAAACCAATCCTAGAACTCCAAAACGCATACAAAGATACTTCCCACTAAAGTCAGCTCGGCTACGAGGAACCATGGCAGCACTGCGAACTGAAACCAGCCTGGCCTGAAGCCACGGCTGTGCCCCGGGGGCGGCTGGACGGGAGGAGCAGAGGAGCCTCTCTGGTGAGCAGATTAGCGGCAGCTGTGAGCACCTCAGTGGGACTTGTGAATTTGGGAGGGGAGCGGTCTGGCTGAAAGGCCTCCAGAGCGGAAAAGCGAAAGGCAGAGGTTTTACACCTGCCTCCGCGTTGCAGCTTCCCACCCGTGGCCTGCAGACAGCAGGGGGACTAAGCGATTGTTCTGAGGCCAGTGCTCTCACGTTGAGCAGCCTGGATCAGGATCGCTGTCTTCGGCCTCTGTCCTGGAGTCTTCACTATCCAGTCAGCCAGAAGTAAGCAGGAAGGGTCCCAGCACCTTCCTGAGAGCTACAGCAGCCAGGAGGACCCCAGCGACTTGGGACAGAACTTTCCCTTCTGGAAGCAGAGCCCCACAGAGATTTTTAAAAAATCACG
>CM053581.1:456254839-456275353 GCA_028627135.1 Pseudochirops cupreus
AGTGACATAGGAGAGAATAGACTTGGGGAGGGGGGACACACTGGGATGGCTGTTTTGGGATGGTGGGTGGGGGAAAGAGGGGGAGAAAATATGTAACTCAAAATCTTGTGGAAATGAATGATGCAAACTAAAATAAAATTTAAAAAAAAAAGAAATTAATTTCTTGAATCTGAGCGCAGGTACTGAGATATACCTAAGAACACTGGATTTGGAGTTGGAGGGCCTGGCTTTGAATCCTGTCTCGGCTTTTTATTTCCTGGTGACTTTAGTCAAGTCACTTTACTTCCCTGGACCTCAGTTTTCATACTGGTAAAACAAAGGTGTTGTACTGGATGACACTTCTAGTTCTATAGACTTTACACTCAACCCCTTTAAATTTCATCTTTTTAGATTCATTTCAGGGTTCTGGACTATTGAGAGCCTTACTTTACTATCCAACATACTAACTCTCCCTCCAGTTCTCTGTCTCTGCAAATTTGATAAGCATGGCACCTCTGCTTCAGCCAATTCGTTGATAAAAATGTTGAACAGCCTAGGACCAAAGGTTCTGGGTGATTCTACAAGGGCCCTCCCTCCAAAATGGCATTAAAGCATTTATGACTGACTATTTTTTTAGATCTAGATTATATGACCCTCTGAATATGTATATAATATATATATATACATAATATATATAGTATATATTATATATATAAATATATATTTATATATAATATATATATTGTACACACACACACACACACACACATATATATATATGTATGTATATACAATGTCCATTCAAATGTGCACCTTTTCCCCCTCACATTGGGTAGTGGTCACTGTTTATGCTTTCTAGGAAGTGAGGTAAGGTTGAACGATTTCTTTCTATAAATACTGCTATCAGTGAACATCTTCAGTCACAAGTGGTACCTACAGAAGGCAGATCCTGCTTCTGCTCTCCACCCTGGAGTGACCATTAATGAGCCTACCGTTTCCCGGTATTTATGTACTTTTTTTCTTTTTAAAAACAGTTTATTGCAGTATTTTTATTTTTTAAGTAACAAGTATTATTTTAAATGAATTGGTCCTTCCTATTACATCCCTCTACATTGAGCAAATTTTATAAAAAAGAAAAACAAATCCTTTAACACATAGCTGCAGTCTGGCAAAACAAATTCCTACATTTGCTACCTCCAAAAATGTATAGTATCTTTCTGCACTTTAAGTTCATCTACTCTCTGTTAGGAGGCAAGTGGCATATTTCATGTTCATTCTTCTGGATCATGATTTATCATTGTGCTGATCAGATTTCTACAGTCTTTCAAAATTAATTTCTCTATAATGTGGTTGCCATTACATAAATTGTTCTCCTAGTTCTGCTCACTCACTTCACTCTGCATCAGTTCATAAAAGTCTTTCTAGTTTCTGCTAAAATTGTCAGTTTCTTCAATTCTTTTGGCACAATGATATTCCATTAAACTCAACGACCACAGTTTGTTTAGCCAGTCCCTAATAGGAACACAGACTTTAGTGTCCAATTTTTGGATATCATGAAAAGCACAGCATTTTACATATAGAATTTTTCCCCCTTTCTTTGATTTTTCACATTTCACTGCCAACTCCAGAGGTACAACCTTCTGCCTCAACTCCTCTTTTCTCAACTTCTTTCTTGATTTTCAGAAGCCATAAAACTGTGCTAGTAACCACATATAATGTCATAGGGACAGTATCACCAAACAGCTCCCTTACATCTTATGAAGGATTCTCAAGAATAAGGGGCAAAATAGGGATGGTAAGCTCCAGTGTCTCTGAACTTGGTTCAGCTGATGCTGTGGTAAATAAATTAGGGGAGACTTAAGACTCAAGACTGGTCAATATATCTATTTTCCTAACATTGAAAATATAGTTACACATAAAGCAGTATTTATAGAATGCGGTTTATAAACTACTCAGCTAAACTAAAATGTTGGCTAAATACACCCTGGAAAGAAATGCTAAACTGGGTATTACATAGAGTCAATTATAGAAAGTGGTCTTGGCAGTATAGTACTGTGGAACCAGCCCTGAACTGGGAAGCAAGAGACCCAGGCTAGAAGTCTGACTCTGTCATTTACTGCCTTTGTGACCTGGAGTGCGATCTCTGGGGAACTCTGTTTTAGTGATCTGTAAAATAAGGATATTGGGTCAGATGACCTCTCAGGTCCTTTCTAGCTCTGGGCCATTTAGAATGAAAGAGAAAGGGAGGAGAGATTGAAAAAAACAACAACCAAAAACAAAAAACCTACCACAAAAAGACGTAGAGGATTTAGTAAAACTCACTCACTCTAAAATAACAGTTTGTTTGTTTAATAGTTGCCAAGAAAGCTAATGTGACATTAGTTTGGAGTAAAGGGCAAAGTGTTCTTCAATAAAGAGGTGAGAGTTCTACTCTACTTGTCCTTGGTCAGACTAAAGATTTCGCTTGACTCTCCTTCTACATTATCATCTTTCAAGTGTCAGAAATGTCATGTCATGGGATTCTATCCTCCAAGAGGTGGACTTTCAAAATCTTGTCTTGCTTGAAACTAGGATTCCACTTCGCTTCTCTGCTATTTCCAAACCATATTACCATGCAGATTGGCCATCTTCCTTGCCTCTCTTCCACTGGAACCTGGACTTTGCTTATCTTGCCCCAAAGTAGACCTCCAAATCACTTTCAGGAGAGTTCCAAACCATTATCTGTTCACTTCTAGCTGTCCTTTACGTCAAATATAAGATCCCTGAGGGTAGGGACTCACTTGTATTTGTATCCCCAGCTGCTTAGTACAGTACCTGGCACATATAACTTAATGCATTTTCATTCATTCATTCATGTCCCACTTACGTTATCCTTTCTCCAGGCTAAGCAGCTCCCATCCCTTCATGTGATCCTCATACACCATTTTTCCATGACATATGTCCTTGATCATATATTTTATATTACTTTGGGGGACACAAATCATGAGCTATAATGAACTATAGCTTACTAATAGTCAGTGTGGAGATCTCCACTAATTTTTTTGGGTCATCTACAGCCAATTCTTCTGAGATCATGGACCTCCTTGGTTCAAGTCATATAACCTTATCATAAGAATACTGTTGTTGATTTTGGGCTATAACTTAGAAGTTGTAAATTTCATAGAATTTAAATAATGGAGCTACATTGATACTTGGAACCCAAATGACCTGTTAACATACACATCTCTAATTCAGGGTTAAAGATTTCCCTAACCTTTAAAATAAAATGAAAATTGTCACTAAATAATCAAGGTAGCACAGAATTTGAACTGGAAAGAACCTCAGAGATCATCTAGTCCAACCCCTTGAGCTTACAGATAAGACAACTGAGGTCCAGAAAGGTTAAGTGACTTGCTTAATATGACACAATAAATAAGTAACCTAGGTCTTCTGACTCCAAATGCAACTTTCTCTCTATCTTATGTTCTCTCCCAAAATTATTTACAGTATTTCAAGGAGGTAGTATAATTTAATGGAAATTACTTAGAAGTCACGAAATTAGTTCTAGGTCAACTTCGTATGTATACATCATTATCATTAGCCCAAGACTGACCCAGGTAGGGCCATTTAGACACTATAGTTTTGTTTAGGTTAGCAAAACAAAGAACTTGACCCTATTTCTTGCGCTTCATTTTCTTCCTCTGTGAACTAGAGTTAATAACACCTACCCTCTGCTATTTTACAAGATTCATAGATTTATAAAGCTTTAAAGCTAGAAGAGTCTTTAGAGGTTGGGTAATACAGTCCTTTCTCTTTCCCTTTCACCTTGCCCACCTCAATATACATATACATATTTTAGACATCAGGAAGCTTGATCTCTGAGGTTAAATTACTTGCTCAAAGTCACCCATGCAGCAGTGGCTAAGATTAAAACCCAGGTCATCTCTCTAAGCCCAAACCCAGCATTTCTTACCTGGCTGCCTCCCTCTATATTGGGGTCTTCTTAAAACCAGAAGCAGCTGTATTGATATACACAGCCACGCTGCTAAGATTTTAATGTCAGCCAGTCAAAGCATTTATGAAGAACCTACAATACTTTAAGGGACTTTACTGGGCAGAAAGAATCATGAGGCATTGTGAGATCCCAAAAGGAGTTCAGAGTCATAGATTTAGAAGTCAGTTAGTCTGACCCCCCCATTTTACAGATGAAGACAATAAAGCTCAGAAAGGCTGTGACTTGTTTGCATCACAGAGCTAATAAACATTGCAGCTGGAATTCGAACCCTGATCTTCTTTACTCCCAGCCTAGCATTCTACCAACTACCCTACACTGCCTCACTACAGCGTTATAAAAAAAATAAAGCTAGCAAATGGAGCTCAGTACAGTAGACTCAGAACACCCAGTGTTCACGGAGAAAGTGTTTATGAACTGAACTCAGCATGTTCAAAATGGAAGGTCTGGCCTCAGTGCCCAGGTAACCATGCTGAGTGAGCAGGAATGGGAAATGGCCATTTCAACAGTCTGACATAACAGTTCAGTCCCTTTTTTCACACTTAAGTGTGTTTCCTAAGTATGTCCTTCCTTTTCCTTTCACAGAATAAATGATCTTCTTTCCTTAGCCCTCACCCCAAGCAGGACACTAAAACCTTGTAGATTTGCCTAAATTGCAAAACAAAGAACATACTTATCACGAGACTTTGAAGCTGTTCATATCTACCTCGCCCCCACCCCTCAGAAATCTTCCCAAATGCATCTTCACTTCCGATTTTCTTGGGATAAATTTATTAATAAGTGAGGATGTACATAGTTTATTTTAAAATGTCTCCTTAATAAATGTCAAATAAAAGGCTTATAATGTTGTTGAGACGTTAATTTAAGAAAATGAAGAAAGGTTTCTTTACAAGAGATAAATTATCTGAGTTTCCTCTTGCCAAATGCCTTCCCACAGCCAGCCCACTCTTTTCTACCCCCGCAGTCCTGCTGGCTTTGATGCTGGCCCTCACTGCTTGCTAACACTCCCCAGCTGCTCAGGCTCAGAATTTTCTTTAACTTCTTGCTGCTTGGTCTCACTTGGCTAGTTCTGTAAGAGAAAAGAAGCATTTCACAAATCCTAGTCTGAGTTATTGGCGGAAGGACTGGATCGTGGACTCCAACCCAGGGATACAGACTTTATTTCACTTTTAATAACTGTTCATTGAAGGCTGACAGATCATGGGTTCAAAGATATAGGAACGGAAGGGACAAAAAGCTTTATCATGTCATTAAACCCTTTGTTTAACTAAGGAGGAAACTGAGGTTCTAAGAGGTTGTGATTTGACCCAGTTGACACTGGGAGTACAAAGCGGAGCTGGGACTCCAACCCAGGTTCCCTGACTCCTAGGCATTTGTTGTTTGTTGTTCAGTCGCGTCTTTGTGACTCCATCTAGGGTTTTCTTGGCAAAGATACTAGAGTAGTTTGCCATCTCCTTCTCCAGCTCATTTTACAGATGAAGAAACTGGGGTAAACAAGGTTAAGTGACTTGCCCAGGGTCACACAGTATCTGAGGCTGGTCTTGAACTCTGGTCCTCCTGACTCCAGACCTGGTACTCTATCTACTTTGCCACCTAGCTGCTGTGACTCCAAAGTATATAAAACATTTTTATCATTTCATAAAATCCTCAAAATTAAAAAACAAACTTCTGAGATCATATTCACCTTTACTTTCCTCTGTAACACACAACCTTATATCTCAGAGATAAGGAGTCTTTCAAAGTTCCTATCTCTGAGAGGCCCTCTTGGTGCTGAGACAGTTTTGCCCCAGAGCTCGAGAGTCAGAGAGTGTAGCACTTGTACTTCTTGATGTGGCAGAAACAACCAAGTTTGACATTTGATTTTTTAAAATATATTTAACATTGAAAGGTAAACTCCTTCGCCCTGGCCTCCTTGCATACCAACGCCTGCCCTAGTGGTCTTCAGGGCCTGACACACATGCTCCAGGAGCCTAAATTTGCCTCATTGCACACCATGGGGGCCAGAATTGCCCACTACAGCTCTGTATGGCGCAAATGAAGAGAGCTAATTTGCCACAGTTAGCTTAGTTGATTCTATTGGAAACAATGCTTTGGGTTTTTTTCTGAAAAAAAAAATAGAAAATTGGGAACTAAATTTTGGATTTCATTGATACAGTGAACAGTTGAAGAAATTCCCTTTACCAATTTAGATCAATATCATCTCACTTATAGGCTTGGAGAGTCGCCTAAAGCAACATTTCTCACAGTGTGGTTTGGGAAACCCTAAGGGTTCCTGAGATCCTTTAATGGAGTCTACAAGGTCAAAATTATTTGCATATATCTTTGCATATTTGCATGTATATGTATGTATTTGTATATCACATATATAATATTAAGATGTTCTCACTTTTAATATGGTAAATGTTGATGATATAGCCCACATAAATAAAAGCTCTTGGGAGGGGGGAGGTCTTCAATCATTTTTATGAGTATAAAGGGGTCCTGAGACTAAAAAGTTCAAGAACCACTAGCCTAGCCCACTAGGAGGTTAAGGGACAGGCTTCGAGTCACACAAGTAATATGTGTCATGCAACCATTATATGTCACATGCAGCACCTGAATCCAGGTCTTTCTGGATCCTAAGATATTTTTCTCTGACTACTACACCTCAGTTGCCTCTCTTATGGAGAAAAAAAAAGATAGCATAGAAATTCTTCAAGAGCTCTACTTACTCTCTTTCCTCCATATCTCTAAGTGGGCTCTACCAAGTCAGGATCAAAAAGATGCCAGTGCCCTGTGCTCTGTGTGGGGTGGGAACAGGGAAGAGTTATGGCAGCAGGCCATTCTGTGAATGCATTCCCCCAGACTCAATTACAGTGACTGCAGAGGTACACTCATTTAGCCTCCTCTTGGAGTAGTAAGTATCCACCAATCCCTTCCTTCCCTGGGACCCAAGCCAGTTTGCTTAGGGAACAGGCCGAAGCTGGGGGTGGGGTGATGTAAGGATAGGGAAGGTAGGAGGAGGACAGCCAAAGGTCAAGAGCAAACAGTTCAGGAAAAGTGAGCTTTAAAGGCATCCTAGAAGGCCTCCAATCTCTATCCATCTCTTCTACTTACTAGCTATGTGACCGTGGGCAACCTCTCTGAGCCCCTGTGTGCAATGGGGACAATGATATTTATATCACCTCCTCCGTAACATTTTTAATGAGGGAGTCATTTTGTAACCTGTAAAATACGGCAGAAATTGGAAGTATTACTATTCACTTGACATGCGATGGACAAAGCACTCTCCTGGGAGTCCGAAGAGAGTTCGTTGCTTTCTTTCAGTTCTTTCAGTCATTTATGACTCTTCGAGACCCCATTGGGGGTTTTCTTGGCAAAGATGCTGGAGAGGTTTGTCATTTCCTTCTCCAGCTTATTTATAGATGAGAAAACTGAGGCAGAGTTAAGTGACTTGTCCAGGGTCATACAGCTAATAAATGTCTCAGGACAGATTTGAACTCAGGAAGATGAGTCTTCTGGACTCCAGGTCCAGAACTCTATCCACTGCGCCACTTAGCTGCCCATCAGGGGAGTGACTTGTGTTCAAATCATTCTGACTCTAGCTCTCTGGTTTGTCAGGGTTTTGTTGGTATTGTTACTGTTCTTGGCTATCTTCATATCCCCAGCATTTAACACAATACCTGGCACATAGCAGGCATTTGGTAAATGCTTCTTGACTTCATTCCCCACCCCACTCAATTTCTTCATTTTTCAAATGAGGGGGTGATCTTAAGTGAATCACTTCACTGCTCTGGGCCTCAGTGTCCTCATCTGTAAAATGAGAAGGTTGTACTAGATGATTGTTTAAAGTTCCTTTCAGGGTCTGGGGGGGGGGGGAGGGGAAGAATGATACAAGGGAGGGCAGATTGGGGGAAGGAGTAGCCAGAAGCAAAAACTTTTGAGGAGAGACAGGGTGAAAGGAGAGAGAGAATAGAATAAATAGGGGGAAGGGGTATAGGATGGAGGAAAATACAGTTAGCAATAGTAACTGTGAAAGAAATTTTTGAAGGAAGTTTCTCTGGTAAAGGCCTCATTTCTATAACATAGAAAGAACTGTGTCAAATTTATAAAAAATAAGAGCCATTCCCCAATTGATAAATGATCAAAAGATAAAATCAGTTTTCAGATGAAGTAATGAAAGCTATCTATAGCCATATGAAAAAATATTCTAATTCACTATTGATTGTAAAAATGCAGATTAAAACAATACCTAGGACAGAAAAGGTCAATGACAAATGTTGGAGGGGATGTAGGAAAAATGACACAATAATGCACTGTTGGTAGAGTGGTGAAGTAATTCAACCATTCTGTAGAGCAATTTGGAACTATGCCCAAAGGTCTATCAAACCATATAAAACAAAAAGGAAAAGGACCTATACATACAAAAATATTTTTAGCAGTTCTTTTCTGGGAATAAAGAATTAGAAATTGAGGGGACACCCATCAATTGAGGAATGGCTGAACAAGTTATGATATGTAATTATGATGGAATACTATTGTACTATAAGAAATTATGAGCAAGATGCTCTCAGAAAAACCTGGAAATTCCTACATGGGCTGATGCAAAGTGAAATGTACTGAGTACAAAGTAACAGCAATATTGTAAGATGATTAGCCATGAATGATTTAGCTATTCTCTCAATACAACGATCCTAGACAACTCAGAAGGACTTATGGTGAAAAATGCTATCCACCCCCAGAGAAAGATCTGATAGAGTCTGAATGCAGATTTAATCATGCTTTTTCTTTTACTTTATCTTTTTTGTCTATGTTTTCTTTCACACAACTATTTAGAGGTATGTTTTACTTGACTACACACATATAATCTATATCAAATTGCTTGCCTTCTCATTGAGGGGAGGGTGTGGAGGGAAGGAGGGAGAAAATTTGGAACTCAAAGTTTTAAAAACAAATGTTAAAATTGTTTTTACGTATAACTGGGGGAAATTAAATATTAATAAATATAAAAACAAACAAAAAAAATTAAGAGCTCCCTATGATCTCTAAGGTCTTTTCTGCTCTATCATTTCCTTTTTCTGTATCAAGGAGACTAGAGACCTAGTTACTATAATTTCCAAAGACATATTGATAAAGGTTTGGCATTTTCTTCAGGTCAGAAGATTCTCACACCTTAGTTTTCTTCTTCTATAAAAATAAGGAGTTTGGATTAGGTGATATCTAAAACATTATAAATTTCACATAAAATCGTTTTCTTCCCTACATATACATGTGCTGTCATAGATGGAGCAAACATGGATTCAAATCCTGATTCTATTGCTTACTATTGTTATGACATTGTGCAAGTCACTCAATTTCTTGGCCAGTATTTCTTCATCTGTAAAATGAAGTGTTTGGGATAAATTAGAAGCCTGTGGGGCTCATACAGCCTGTACCACTTCCCAGTGCAAGACAAGCCATATTAAAATATAATTGGGAAATATTTAACAAGATAAATTAAAATGCTATAAAACTTAGATAATATTACATTTTAAAACTAAGTCAATAAATAACCTACAAGGAAGGATCCTTATGTATGGATCAGTGGTCTCTCTTTCTATTTGAGTTTGACACCACTGGACTAAATGATCTCTAAGGCTCCCTCCAGCTATAATTCTCTGATTCTACTCTGTTCTAAGATACAGTCATGAAAGAGTCTGATGATGACTCCAAAGGAAAATGAGAAGTAGAATTAGTCAGAGGCAGAATCAGGGCTAATGTGACATTGGGTATGATGAATATATGTGTGTTTATAAATAGATTTTATGGAAACCTGGCATACAGAATCAAAAAACTGCCAAAATATTTTTTCCCAAAGCCTAGGTCTGACCATGTCACCCCCAGCTGAGAAATTCCAATTTCCTATTATCCCTAGGATCAAATATAAACTCTGGCATTTGGCACTCCTTGCAACCTGCCTCCTTCCTACTTTTTCAATCTTTTTTTCAAATACATTGCTGCAGAGGTGGCTAAGTGGCACAGTGAATAGAACACTCGCCCTGGAGTCAGGAGGACCTGAACTCAAATCTTGCCTCAGACACTTGACACACTTACTAGCTGTGTGACCTTGGGCAAGTAACTTAACCCCAATTGCCCTGCCTTCCCCCTCCAAAAAAAAACAAAAACCAAAACAAAACCACATTGCTTCCCTCATGTTCTCTAAGATGTAGCCATAGTAGCTTGTTTGCTCTAACTCACACATGAAGTTCTATCTCCTATCTCTGTCCCTTCCCAGGGGCTGTCCTCCATGCCTGACATGCTCACATCCTGCTGTCATGCCCTCAACTGACGGTCATCGACTCTTGACAAACCACTCTACTTCTGGAAAAGTCTAATTATCAGGAAGTTTTTTTCCCTTACATGGATCAGAATTGGTCTCTCCACCCATTACTCCTAGGTCTGCCCTCTGAAGCCAAACAGAAGACATTTAATCCATCTTCAAACTGATAACCCTTTGAATACCTGAAGACCCCTCTAAATCTTCTCTTTTCTGGGGTAATACCCCCAGTTCCACCCATAGAAAGAGCATTAGATATGGAGTGAGGGAACCTGTATACAAACCCTACCTCTGATGCTTACTACTGAGCATATCACTTAAAATTGCTGAGTCTCAGTTTCCTCACCGTAGAACTAAGGCATTGAACAAGACTGCTTCAGGAGTCCCTTCCAGCTCTGGAACTATGAACCTTTGATCTCATTCTCTAATGGCATGGTCATCTAGCACCATTTTGGTCACCCTCTAATCCAGAGCTGAATCCGTCACTCAAAACTGTGTCCTGAGTAGCAAGAGTACAGAAGGCTCGTCATGCTCCTGCATATGGACACTGTACTTCTATTAATGTTGCCTAAGAACTTTGCGTTTGGGGGGCAGCCATATTCCACTGCTGCTTCTTGCTGAAATAGTTGGCCACTGGCTGCTCGGTTCTTTCCCACACGCACCGTTTGTCTGTTCGTTTCTCCTCTTCCCCGTGTTCCTGTGGTTTATTATCAAGCCGAACCTTGAAATTTGCTTTTTAATTTTTTAGCCGAAGAGAATACTGGCTGACACCTTATCTGCTGAAGCCCTGAACCCAGGGGAATTCTTTGAGATAGAAAGAAGACCCAGCATCCCAGGCCTTGTTCCTAAATGTCTGGAAAAGACAAGCTAACATGATATCCAGGTCACCTAATAAGGAATAGCGCTGCACTTTGAATCTGATACATGAATCCGAGTTAGGAGAGACTCATCAATGACAAGAGAAAGAAGCCTTTGTGGAACAAGAACAAATAATGACATTTACGGCAAAAGTTCATCTTGTAATTTTGGCTGCATCTCTGTTGTTATTACTTCATGGCAAGAAACAGGCTAAGGAATCAATCTCTTTGTGTTCCTAGTTTGAATCTATGTGGTGGAACCACACCTTGACTAGCAATTTGTCCTGGCATTGGAGAGAAGGGAGAGGAGAGGCAAATAAGATGCCCAATTTCTACTTCGGGGAGATTTGCCTCTCATAGAGCTCTGGCTCCCTTCTGAATATTGAATTGGGATGTACGGCATGTTAAGGGAGGACTAACACTTCTGGAGTGAGAGCTTGTCAAGGCCTTTTCTGGGCTGCTCTTCCATCTTTGGTGCCCAACCAACTCTCACCTGTGGCTCCAAGAACCTTCGGCATTCACTGCAGTCACACCCTGGTAAAACCATCTTGGTAAATGGGCTAAACAAAGTTGACAGTAACCAATAGGCCTTCAATGAATCAGTGAGTTAGGAGGGTGTCTACCCCAAGCATGTGAAAACTTGCCCCAAGAAATAGGCAGATGACAACAATTTGTTCCAATGGCTAGGAAGGTGACTGAAGCAAGCGCTGTGGAGCCCTTAGGGCTTGGTCAGACATCGGAGGCACCGAGGTCACCCACTGCATTCTGGGCCATTGTCAGTCATCTTGATTTTTGCCCTGCCACTGGACTTATATGACTCTGGAGGAGAGAGTGAGGCTAATTATTTTCTGCAACTCTGCCTCCATTAAATCCAATTCATGCGCAAGTCAAGACATCATCCTGTGATGTCATTGGATGGAGAGTGAACGAAGGACAAACAATAACAATTGTTGAATTATTACTTCCATGAGGCAGCAGAGATCAGTGAACTAAGCAACAGTCTAAGTTTTTAAAGACTATTCTAGTCCATGGGTACCTGGGCTAGACATCCAAAAGAGAAAAAAATTTTGCCAAACTTCTTTTCCTCATTGGCACAAGGACAGGAATAATCTCACAGGGTTTTTCCAAAAAGCAATTTTAAATTTAAGAATCACATAAACAGTGAAAAAGAATAATTAATTTCTATGTAATTTTAAGATAACAAAAATTATGTCTGTAAAGTGCTTTATAAGTCTTAAAGTACTAGTTACAAAAAAAAAAAAAGGAGAGAGAGAGAGAGGCAGCCTGGTATAGGAAAGAGTGCTCCACTTGGAATCAGAAGGCCTGGACTGTGCCTCACTTTCCTTACCTATAAAATGAAGGCACTGGACTAGATAATCTAGAAAGTCCCTTCCAGCTATAATATCATGATAACCCTGTGGAGCAGGTTTTGTACCCATTTTGCAGATGGGGAAATTGAAGCTAAGAGCATTTAAGTGGCTTTCATAATAAGTTTGCACAGCTGTAATTAGTAGAGTTTTATCTAAAATCGAGGCTAAAAATCTATGATTCTGTTGAACCCCACATTGACTTTCAAGTCTTTGTCCTCTTCTTTACATAACTGACTTACAGAATGAGAGGCAGAGACAGAGACATTAAGAGTGAGAAAGAGACAGAGATACCCATTGAGTCAAGAAACACTTGAGGACATAGAAGTTCATGTTTTAGCTCCGCTGTTGTCTTGCTGTGTGACCTTGAGTAATTTAATTAACCTTTCTAAGACTCTGGGTGAAGAATTGGAATAAAAACCACAGTCTATAAGACTATTTTAAGGAAGAAGTATTAGAGACGCTTTATAGAATCATATATCTCAGAACTTAAAGGGACCTCAAGAGATCATCTGCCATTTTGACTCCTAGGAAATACTATAGAAATGTTTAGTACAAAAGAAAAAAAATCACAAGAATGCTACAAATCTATGCTACTGTTTTCAGTTCCTTTAGAGATCTCTGGCAAATTAGCCCCATTTGAAAGAATTATCTACTATAAACTCTAAAGGCTTGATGGTGTAAGCCTTTTTTATCCAGCTGAGAAGTCTTATCCAACAGAAGCTCGTGGACTTGCTAGTCTTTTTTGAAGGAGTTAATAATCTGGATTTGACTGCACATAGTAGGCATTAATAAATATTTGTTCAATTGATTTGGATGGGTGGGACTTGGTGATTCATTCCTAGAGAGGCTGAGGTTAGAGGATCCCTTGAACTTGGGATTCCTGAGCTGTTAAAAGCCAGCCCTTGTTAAGTCTGGCACCAACACAGCGAGCCTAGGAGTGGGGCATCCATCAGGCTGCCTATAGCAGAGAGCTGGCCCAGTCTGGAAACAGAACTCATCAATGCTTCTGGGCTGATCAGTAGTGTGATCTGCAGGATGAGGCAAGGAGACCCAACCAAAGGTCTCCAACCAAACAAATAAATGGAATGGAATTAAATGCATTCAACTGAAGTTTCAGCTCCTGCTTATTAATCAGAGCTCTATGCAAGGACATCATCACTGATTCCTACTAATAACATCCAAATCTATTTTCCCAGTCACTGTCTGGAAACCTTAAAGTGTTCCTTGACTTTTCCATCTCCCCTACAAACCACCTTGCACTTGCAATGCACACACGTGTGCACACACACACACACACACACACACACACAAAATCAGTTACCAGGTTCTTATTTCTGGCATCTGTCCCTTCTTTTCTACTAGAAGAGGCACTACCCTATTTTGGGAATTTATTATTTCTTTCCCCGATTATGGTAATGGTCTCCTAATTAGTCTCCTTAATTCTAGGCTCTCCTGTTCCCAGTTCATTTTTTTAGTGTTGCCAAAGTCATTTTCCAAATGCATAAGATTGATCATGGTAATCCAGTACTCAAAATAACCACATCCTCTAAGGTTCAGGTTTCATTTGGCCAAAAACATCAATAAACCCAATGGATTTGCCATGCCACAAGAGATCTTAGGTTAAAAGGAACCTTGGTGGCACACCAGGCCAAACTCGAAAATAATGAAGCAAGGAGTCCTTGGTGCTTCCAAGCTCCTGTGTTCTTTAATTTACTAAATTACATTGCTCTCCCTCCTCTATCATCTTAGAGGAGCTTCTTGTTCCCTCCAGGATCAAATATAAAAACCTTTGTTTGAATTTAAAGCCCTTCACAACTGGCCCCTACCTATCTTTCTAATCTTCTTAGACTTCAGTCCTCTATACTTTCTCTGTGATGCAGTCTTCTTGCTGTTCCTTATATACATCTTCCAACTCTGCACCTTCCCCCCCAGCCATATACCTGGAATGCTCTCCTTCCTCATCTCCTCCTCCTGGCTTCTTTCAAGATCCTTCAAGACTCATCTTAAACTCTGCCTTCTGCTGGAGGCCTTTCCCAGTCTGCCTTCCCTCTGAGATTACCTTGTCTCTGTACTTTACATCCATGTGTGTATGTGTGTGTACATATATATGAATATACCTTATTTGTACATAATCATTTGCATGTTATCGCCCCCATAAGGTCAAGGACTGTTTTTGCCTTTCTTTGTAACCCCAGTACTTTGCACAGTGCCTGACACATGGTAAGCCCTTAATTAAATACTTGCTGACTGACTGCTTGGTACAGCGTAAATAAAAATAAAATCCAGTTCAATCCAATAAGTGCCTTCTTCTGTATTCCAAGGGACCATGCTTGGAGAGGGCATAATAATAGCTAGCATTTGAATGGTGTTCTAGAGTTTGAAAGCATTTTTCAGTATCTCATTTGATTCCCACAACAACCCTGGGAGATAAATATTATTATTACCCTCCTTTTACAGTTAAGGAAGGAACCTGAGGCAGGTAGAAGTTAACTGTCTTGCCTAGAGCAACACAATTAGCAAGCATCTGAAGTCAGATGTGAATTCAGATCCTCCTGCCTTCCAACCTAGGGCTTTATCCCCAGGCACCTAGTAATAAACATTTATTAAGCACCTACTGTGTGCCCGGCACTGGGCTGAGCACTAGGGATACAAAGAAAGGCCTTAAAGAGCTGCCTACAAGACAAAAGGCAGGTTACTTTTTGTTTTTGACAACAACAACTTTCTAATAATAAGTTACTTCCAAGATGAACCAGAAAAAATCTTTCCACTTAGTAGGGAATTTATTAAGTCTTTCTTGAATGGAATGTATGGAAGATCCCATAAATGTGATATTTTTCTCTCTTATAAGGTCTATAAGTTATACCTTAGCAACTTAATAAGGGAGGAACCTCACAATACTTTGACTTAATCGGTCATCTTCCTAAATTAGAGGCTTTACGCTAACTGGGTAAACCATTATCTTGAATGAGCCTGAAAGGCTGAATCCTTTAAGACTAGGCCCTCCTTTGCCCTACATGCCCCAAATCCCAATTTGACTATAGATCTGTAATAAAAAAAAAAAAACCAAAAATGGGGAAAAATAATATCAGCCATAGCAACTAATAATTAAAGACAATCTATAAAAATGTGGGGCCTAAGGCCTACCAAAATGAGGCTGGGCTTTGACAGAATGCAGTCAGCCAGCCTCCTCTCTCCTTCTCCCTGACATTCCCTTTTGACTTGTTTTCCCTGCGATGCTGAGCTGGTGACAGGCTCAGTCTGTAGGAGCTGCACAAAGTGACTTGCATTCTTTTAGCTTTTTAAGCCACAAAAGAAGTGTGACAGAATAGAAAAGGAAAGAAATGCTAGTACAGTTTATATGACAAATATGTCTGAAGCCTGAAGATTTCTGAAAAATTATTTATAAGACTGAGAGGCAGCACGATACAGCAGTCAGTAGATAGGCAGGATGACCTGGGTTCAAGTCCTAACTTGGTAGCAGACAGTTAATTAGCAGTTAACTTCTTTATGCTATAGGCAACCCTCTAAGACTATAATTGGGGATTGCTGTTGAATTCTTTTTTCAGTCATGTTCAACTCATTGTGACCCTATTTGGGTTTTTTTGGCAAAGATACTAGAGGGGTTTGCCATTTCCTTCTCCAGCTCATTCTACACACGAGGAAACTGAGGCAAACAGGATGAAGTGACTTGCCCAGGGTCACACAGCTAAGAAGTATCTGGGATCAATTTGAACTCAGGAAGATGAATCTTCCTGACTCGAGGCCTGGCACTCTATCCATTGTGCCACCTAGCTGAGGATATATGTCTACCAATTAGAAGGAATTTCCTCACCAAGGAGATCCCTACACCAGGGAAATTACAAATCCAGCCCTTCTCTTCTATTTGTAAGACTACTGCTGGTTTTTTTTAGTCCTTATCTGTGTTTTTTCTAGTGTAGGAAAATTCCCAAGTAGAAACTCTCCACCACCAAAGCAGATAGGCAACCACCCTAAACTTTTAGAGAATTACCTGGGGCATAGAAAGTCTGTCCACATTGCTCATGATCATAGAGCTAGTATGTGTCAAAGGCAGGACTTGACCCCAAAGCCTGAATACAAAGCCAGCCCTCTATTTGAACACCCATGCTTACCTCACTACTATTTTTGTTTGTATGAAATTAGTAGAAAGGCACAGTAACATAGTGGATAAAAAACTGGCCATAGGGTCATGACCATCTGTGTTTAAGCCCCATCTTTGACACATACTGCCTGTGTGATCCTGCACAGTGCCACAAGCAGTTTTCTGAGATTATAATCTGCATTGGCAGAGAGGGTTACTTACTGTGAGCTCTATATATCAATGAAATAAGAAGTGCAGGCTCCTCCAAATATTAACAATAATAAGTATCACAATATGTCACAGGGACAATAATTGACTAAATGAAGCCCGGCATTAAATGCTCAAATCATTCTACAGGGGAAAAAACAACAATCATTAAAAACTTAGAAAAATCATGATATGTGGAAAGAGTATGCCACGCACATTTTGAACGCTGGCCATTGCTTTCAGCTGTCTCCCAGGCCTGTGCAATCTCCAGGGAAATAGGGGAGGGTTTTGGCTTTTGAAAGCTCAAGGGAAGTAACTGTCACCTTGGGCAAACTTAGGTATGTCATCTACTAGAATACTTGGAGGATGAGTGAGCAGATGGTCCCTAGGCTTGTAAGATTTTCAGGATCCAAGAAAAATGGAATGGATAATTTTCTCCCAGATGCAAACCCTGGAGCATTAAAGCCATCATATAGAATTTAATAGGTAGATAGTAATTAGGACCCAAAACAGATGTGAACCCCCTAAAAAGTGGAATATTTTCCATCCTGGAAAGGAAAGAAAGGCTAAAAATTGATCAGGAACTTGGCTTTGTATAAACGTGTTAGAATCTTAATTCAAAATCCATCAAGGGTCCCAAAACAAACATCTTTTTTTTTAAGCTCATCATCTACTCTAGGTCCCAGATGTTTAAAAGGACAGGAAAACCTTCCTTTTTTGGCTGCTTTCTCCTAATAGTCACAATTATTTGAAATTGTGGGGAAGGGAAATGGGGGAGGAAGGCCTAGATGTACTATAGGATCAGCTATCATTCAAGATGCTTGATGAAGGACACAGATGCCCATCTTCAAAGAACCTGTGGTTCAGAAAGGTGCTCCCACACTGAATTTTTCTTTCACCCCATTTGAACTGTGTAGTGACATGGTTCTGTCATCAAGAATGGAACTCTGAGAAAAACATCTTGCCAGAGATAAGAGGGGAAAATGAAACTGGGCCAGATTTTCCTTGAGAAATGGCAGCCTTTCTGTTGCTAGTTTTTGGAAGAAAGCATTGATCCATCCAGATTAGAAGTCACATGTTTGAGAAATTTTCACAGGACTATAGCTTTAGAGCTAGAAGAGATATATATCCAAGGTCATATACTCCAGTTCTCTCATTCCACAAATGAGGAAACTCAGGTCCATGGAGATTAAGGGAATCCAAGTCATCTGACTCCAGAGCCAGCGTTCTTTCCACTGTGCCATATAAAATTGCAACTGCAATTCAATTGCAAAATTCAATTACAAATAAAAGTTTTGATTGGGTTCTTTCTACTCCTTACTGTAATTGATTTGTTTGCTTTGTTGTTGGTTGTTTTTTTTTTCTAGATTCATGATTCCATTGGTTTAGGGAACTCCCAGTGTGGAAATTCCCCCTACTAATATAAACTGCTACCTGCTCTTCACCTTTGAAGCTTAAAGAATCAGAAGCAACTGAGAGTTGTCTGGGGTTGCAAAGCCAGTATGTGTCAGGGGTGGGACTTGAACCCAGATATTTCTGACTCTGGGGTCTGTTTTCTACCCATGATGCCACAGCCTGTCCTGCTGCTTTTTTTATTAGTGCCTGATTCATATCTTCATATTTAAATTATAATGGCAATAGGGACAGAGATAGGACCTAGGATTTAGTTGATATAGGAAACTACCTCTACGAACACAGGCTGGCACCTGCAATTCATTGACCTATGGTACCAAAAGGATAAGTGACTTGTCCAGAACACACAGCTAGTATGTGTCAGAGGAGAACTTGAACATTCTTTTTCTTTTTTGGAGGGAGTAAGGAAAGGCAATTGGGGTTAAGTGACTTGCCCAAAGTCACACAGCTAGTAAGTGTCAAGTGTCTGAGGTCACATTTGAACTCAGGTCCTCCTGACTCCAGGGCTGGTGCTCTGTTCACTGTACCACCTAGCTGTCCCCTTGTTGGAGGAGAGGAGGGAAGTACAAAAATATGTCATTTCTTTTCTCCTTTTAATTACATCAGTTTTCAAAGAAAGAAGTCAACTTGTCTTTGAAGCCTGCTTTCCAAGCACTATAGACATGTTCCCTGGCCTCTGTCCTTTGGTTGTTTTTTTTTAATTCCCACTAACAGGAGGGTGAAAATAGGAAATGATTAACAGCATCAGACACTACTGAATCCCAGCTGACATTCCCCTGTGGCAGAGCTGTTGAAGGCACCTCTTGGTAGGCGCCACCACAAAGGTGTCAATAGGGGTTAAGGATTTACAGTTAGCTAAGTGGAGAGAATTAAAACAATTCGCGCCTCTCCTGTTCTTATCAAACCTTAGAAGGTCAGCTGCAGCTTGGCATAACAAATCCTTTAGTATGTTCTTTTAGCAAAGAAAAAAGACAAATTAAAAATAGTGTCACGCAAACAACTCAATTAATGTTCATTGGCAATAACGACCGCCAGCATTTATATGCAATTTTAAGGTTTGCAAAGTGATTTACATATATTATCTCATTTGATCCTTGAAATCCTGGGAAGTAAGTGCTATTATTAAGCCCATTTTACACATGAGGACACCGAGGCAGAGAGAAATCAAGTGAGCTGTCCAGGGTTACACTTCTGGTGAGTGTCTGAGGCCTGGCTTGAACTTGGTTCTTCCTGACTCCAGGTCCAGTGTTGTATCTACTGTGCCACCTAGCTACCTTCTATTAAGTACCTACCAGGGAAACTGTATGTGGAAAAGAGGGAGTAGTTTATTATTTTTTTCCTAAAACCTTCTCTACTCCTAACTTCCTTTTTCCTCCTAAGAGATCCACCATTCTTCTAGTCAACCAGTTTTGCCCCTTGGAGTGAACCCCAACTCTACCTCACCTACCACATCCAATCAGTTTCCAAGACTTAGCAATTCTACTATGACAATAGATCTCCCATACTACTCGGTCTCCACACCTACAACCTTCTCCAAGGTCAGACCCTATCACCTCAACTCGTAATAGCTTTCTAATTTATATCACTGTGATAACTAGGTGCCAGGGCTGGAGTCTGGGAGACTCATCTTCCTGATTTCAAATCTGGCTTCAGACACGTACTAGCTGTGTGATCACTGTGCAAACCCTATTTGCCTCCATTTCCTCATCTGTAAAATGAGTTGGAGAAGGCAATGACAAACTAGTTCAATATATTTGCCAAGAAAACCCCAAAAGGGGCCACACAGAGCCGGATGAAACTGAAAACAACTGAGCAATGATTTATATCACTGCCTCCAGTCTCTTGTCTCTCCAGGCCATCCTCTGCCCAGCTGCCTAAGAGATATTTCTTTTAAAGCACACATCTAACCATGCCTTTTCTCTGCTCCAGAGGCTCCACCAGATCCCACTGGACTCCAGGATCAAACTCTTTCTTTCAACATTTAAAACCTTTTACAATCTGGCTCTAATCTGCCTTTCCATGCTTACAGAACATGATTCCCCTTCATGCTTCCTACATTCCAGCCAAACTGGCCTCTGCTTGTGTCCCTGCTTCCATGAAATTCTGCCTCAGACTTCTGTTTCTCTGCAAAGGCTCTATCTCCTAGGCCTGGAAAACATTTCCTCTTCACAGAATTCCTAGTTTCCTCCTCAGCTCAGCTCAGCTGCTGTTTCTTATAGGAAGCCTGTCCTGAGCCCCTTCAGTTGCTAATGCCTCATTCCCTTTTATATTTGTTTTACTTATTATATAATTAATTATAGTAT
>CM053581.1:456275853-456298514 GCA_028627135.1 Pseudochirops cupreus
ATCACAGACACATCGTCCATATGATGACCAACCTTGATAAACTGGACTATCTTTAACAACGCACAGCTAAAGACAACTCTACAAGCCTCAGGATGGAAGGAGATACCTAAACTCAGAGAAAGATATAGAAAGACTATAGTTTAAATGGAGACTGAAGCAAAACACGCTATCGTTCTCTTTCATGTCTGGTTTTGCTTTTTTTTCCCAGTGATCACTCATTGGTTACAACCCTTCTATATAACCAGACTATTGTACAGTGTGAAAGTACTTGCAGATCCTATACATGATTGCATGCCACCATGGGGGGAGGGGGGGGAAGGGAGGGGAGAAAATCTGAAACTCAAGTGATTGTGAAACTGAATCTTGTAAACTAAAAGTAAATAAACAAGTCATTCAAAAAAAAAGAAAATAGAGATAGATGTGTAGATACAATTTGTGTATAAATATAACATTTAGATACAGTACATATGGATACCCAGTATATTTGTATATAGGTACATTATATGTGTGTGTGTGTATTTCTTTCATCCATCTTATACTCAATACCAAACTTTCAGCTTTATACTATTAAGCTCAAATGAGAATAACAGTAACAGCATTTTGAGGTCTGAACTGAATAAATGATTCAGTTAGATAAAGCTATCTCTTAGTTCAAATCTGACTTCAGATACTTACTAGCTGTGCAACCCCTGAGTAAGTCACTTGAACCTGTTTACTTCACTTTCCTCATCTGTAAAATGAACTGGAGAAGGAAATGACAAATCACTCCAGTATCTTTGCTAAGAAACTCCAAAAGGGGTCATAACAAGTCAGACAGGACCAAAAAACAACTAAACAACAACAAAATCTTTTGTGATTATAGCATGCGTTGCATTCTGAGTGAGCTCCCGGTCTGAAAAAGTAGCTTTTTCTATTGCCAAACTTGACTCTTCCTTGTTTTGTGCTTCCAGACAACGAGTGAACAGATTTTTCAAAAGTTCTTTTGCTTTGCAAAAATTCAGTCCCTTTCTTTTGTCTTGCATCGGTAAACATTCTAGGAGTCTAATTGTAAGTTTTGTTTGCATTGGTATGCAAGGTAAAGACATGATGATGTAAGTAAACTAAATCGGAAAGGGATGTTTAAGTATTCTGACTAAGAAAGTATTTAGTGCTTTGGGGAGAATGACGTTGTCAGAGGGGCACAGCTTCTCACTCCTTAGGGCCAAATACAAGGATCACAGATTTACAGCTGGAAGGGAACTTAGAAGACATTTAGTCCAAACTCCCTAATTTTAAAGATAAAGAAACTGATGCCCAGAAAACTCAAATAGCTTGCCCAATGTTACATATAGATAGTTGTGACAGAGACAAGATTTAAACCCAGATCCTTTGACACCAAATCTAATACTCTTGCCACTGTGCCAAATTGTAGATTTTTCAGTGAGTCCTTCAAATATTCTTGTACAAATTCTTGAATAAGTGAGAAATTCACCTAATACCCCAAACAGAACAAGCCATAAGAAAGAACAGATTAAAGCTGACAAGGAAATAGCCTTGGCACACTTTGCTAAGGATACATTAAAATAATTTACCTTATAAAGGCTACTGACAAGACAAAGGACAGAGAAAGTGACAATGAAGATGAATTTCTAGAGGGTGAGAAAACCCTTCTGGAAAAGGATGCTTCAACTTTTGATTCTCTAATTAATTTTATTGCAAGGCAGCAAATTTATACTATCCAGGAAGTCACAAAGTAATATTTTTTTTAAGAGAAAGGATCCCATAGTCAACAACTATAGCCCCTGTGTACATTACTGAATACAAGTCTATGCATTTAGCCTTTTATCTGAGGCATCAAAGTACAGTGGAAAGTGGAGTGGATTGAAAATCAGAAGATCTAAGTTCAAATCCCAGTCCTTCCATTGTATGATCTTGGACAAATCACTTAACTTCCCTGGGCTTCATTTTCCCTCATCTATAAAATTAGGGAATTGAAGAAGATGGCCTCTAAGGTCCGTTTTATTTCTTGATTTAGGATCCATAATCCTATTATTTCACAACATCTGTATAATGTGAACTATCCAAAGGTGAGGAAAAAAACAAGTTTATATATACTGGGTTTCTCTAATTAAGGGTAGCAGAGTGATATGGTTGAAGGGACACTAGATTCAGAAGACCTTTGTTTGATTATCATCTTGGCCATTATTTGTGTGATCTTGTGTAAGTTATATTTTTCAGTTTCCTTAGTTGTATGATGGAGATAAGGATTTTTCCCATTAACCTTATCTCATTGGCGTGTTGTCAGCTCAAAGGAAATAACAATTTAGAGTCTTGGAGCCGAGAGTGACCTCAGAGTTCACAAGGTCTATCTCCAGTCAGGAGCAAAGATATCTTGGATGACATCTCAGGACTAATGATCACCCAGCAGGGGAGCTGAAGCTCATGGAAAGGGAAGAGACCTGCCCACGATTATACAGATAGTATGGAGACTTGGAATTCAAACCTAAATCTCCTCTGATGTTATAATCATCTACTATAATTATGTTTCTTATGACCCACAGTCAACAAAAACAAGATAAACTACATTCAAGGAAGTATATAGAGTCACAGATCTAGAGCCAGAAGGGTCCTCCAGAGAATCTCTTATCCAATCCCATCATTTTACAGATGAGGAAACTGAGGCCCAAGGTTAAATGACTTTCTCTGTTACAAAGAAAATGTGTCAGAGTCAAAATTTGAATTTGCATCCTCTGACTTCAAAGGCAGTGTTCTTTCTATCAGTTAATATACCAATCAATTCTCTTCACTCAGGCTGAGAATTGTATACTACATCTGAAAAAAAAAATCCATCAAAAACAGTTCAAGTTTTAGTCCCCTGGAAATTTCTTCATACAAAACTTCATCTCCTTCCAAAAGTTCAGATAAATGAAATGTTACTCTAAGTTTACTAGTAAAATAGACAAAGAAGAATTAGCTTCTTTGTCCTTTTTAAAAGGGAGTTCAATAGAGAATATATATATATATGTTTTCGACCCAAAGACAAAGAACATACAAACTGTGGAAATGGGCATATGGGCCTGCCCAGTGACAGGCCCCAGGTAGAAGAGAATAGATTAAATTTAACAAAGATCTGCTGGTTTTCTACTAAGCTGTAAGGGTACTGGGATTTGAAGATCTTCCATGTCCCCTGAAGTTGCTGACATAGCAAAAAGGGGTAGAGCAAGAAAAAGCGGGAGCCAAGCTAGCATCCAAGCCGTAGTGACTGGAAGCAGCGGCAGTGGTTGCAGCAGGAACTCCTTTTTTTTGAGCCAGCCAGAATCTCTGCTAAGAACTCCTGCTGAGGACTGCCAGGGATGGGAACTGGGGGGAGCAGAGAGGGGGCGGAGCTGTTAGGAGCAAGCTGCTTGGACACTGAGCAGTTGCATGAGTGAGGAAAGGAGGATCTTTGCCTGAGGTAGCCTGTCCTATTTTGAAGGCTTGAGAATATGGGTGTTTACTACATTAACTACATGTGCCAACTTCATAACTACTGTGTTGGCTTTGACTTTCTGGTTTGGGGACTCAGTTTTCTGGTATTTGAATAAATGTTGTAACTATATTTCCCATGTAGGGAGCCTGTTACATTTTGTGATTAATAACCATATCAGCATACTTATAGTTATTGTAGGCATTGTGAATACTGCATTGTTGATACATAAGCTCATGTGGAATGAGATATCCCTAGACTGGGAAACCTCTAGGATGCAAATAGGGCACCAGAGTTCATCTTTGTTTCATCTGAGGGATTCTAAAACATAGAATGTGATGTTTTTAGTTACCTCATTTTGCCCCTCCACTAAAACACTGTGGGCTGAAGTTTCAATCTAATATAGGACATGGCTTGTAGTAGGTGCTATGCCTACTCTACCCTTATCCTAACTCTGGAAACTCCTGTCCCTTATATTCAAAAGTGTTCTGGTAAATGTTTAATAACCAGCTCTCTTTAATATACACACACCTATATATATATACAACACACTTTGAAATATAATCTGCATTTTTAACATTTTCTTCATCACTTTCTTAAGTCTAAAGACAATCAACAAAACAATAAATCAAGCCCAGATTTGTAGCATTTGCCAGTTTGAGTGTCTCTAGTACATCTGTGCTGGTATTAAGCCAAACTCTCTACCCTTAATGGAATTTAAGTTGCCTGAGGGCAAGGATTGTTCCACTTTTTTTTTTTGCATCTCTCTGGCACCTGGCACAATGCCTGGCGCTCTGGAAGCACTGAATAAATACTTGTTGATTGATTTATCATGTTGGTTTTAAAAGTTTTTGGGGCTACCTAACCTCTGCTACTTCAAGCTAGATTTAGGAGCACCTGGGAGCTTTCCTTACTAGGGGACATTGCTCACAGGAGGGGCAGAGTTATTCTAATTCTGGAAAGCAATGTCCCTTACACTGAATCAAAATCTGTCTTCTTGTGACTTCTACCCATTGATCCTCGCTCCAGTCACAGAGAAGAGGGATCCTAGTGATTCATACAAAAGTCATGGAGGCATAGACAAGTTGCTAGACCTAGCCAGGGAGGATAATCAAACTATGGATTTTAGTTAAAATTCATTTCACAATAAACTTGTTCATTTTCTACAAGGAAAAGAATCAGCAGCAAGACCTTGAATGTAGAATGAGGTAGCAGAAGATGTGACAGGTGATCATAAAAGCTTTCAAGTCAATCAATCATCAGTCAACATTTATTAAGTATATGTCAGGTATATATATATATATATATATATATATATATATATATATATATATATATATATAAAAGTATATATTAACTATATGTCAGGTACTGAGCTAAGCTCTGGGAATACAGTAGCACTTGGTATAATGCCCAGTACATGGTAAGTACTTAATAAATGCTTTTCACTTATTTCATTCATTCACCAATGCTTTGACAAGTGATTTTGACTTGCACTTCTGGTCAGTTTGACCAGCATCATCCTGCACCTACCACCCCAATCTCTTTTCACAACTCCCTAACAATTAGCGCCATCACCAAATGGAATGGGCTGCCCCATGAGGTTTGTCGACCCTCTTAAGTGTTTAAGCTGTATGACTATTTGTCAGGGATCTTATACTGAGGACTTGTCCATCAACAGGGCATTGAAGGACATCTCTGCAGTCCCTTCTAACTTCAAAATAATGTGTGGGAAGAGATTTCCCAAGACGGAAGAGGAGGAGAAGAGAAATCTGGCAAGATATCTTAGGGAGGAAAGAGAATCCTAGTTTGTAAAGGAAATGACTAGGAGCCTTTGCTCACATTGATGTGATATCCATGTTTCCCTCTTCCAAGTAGGGAAATGCTGGTCTCACAGGAAAAAAAAAAGTTCATTCCCCCTCAGTGATCACCAGCAGCTGCGATGGATTAAATCAACACATCACAGCCATATGCATGGGGTCTAGAGTATTTACTCATAGTTTTTCACTCTGCATCTGCTAAAATCACTTTGTTCTTTTTCCTCTCACAAATGTGCCTCTCTGCCCACTCCTCTATTCTTCCTATTTGAGAATGATATGGGAATATACTTGAAAAACAAAAAAAGATTCATTAAAAAGGAATGTGAGGATCCAGAAAGAGAGTTAGCTCTGGTGCCAGAAGACCTGGATTCGAATGTTGTTTCTGGTACTAGTTACCTATTTGTTCTTGGGCTTTATCTTGAGATGGTGCCTCCTTGTGGCCTCAGTGTCCTCTGGAGTAAACGGTCTTTCAGGTCCCTTTTAGCCCTAAATCTATGATCTTATGTTCAGAGGGGTGCAACAGGCTTATGACAAAAAGAATTGATTTCCAGATTTAGGCTAAGAATACATACTAGGGGCACAGCTAGGTGGCAAAGTGAATAGAGCACTGGCCCTGAAGTCAGGAAGACCTGAGTTCAAATATGACCTCAGACACACAATACTTACTAGCCATGTGACCTTGGGCAAGTCACCTAACCCCAATTGCTCTGCCCTCCGCCCTCCAAAAAAGCAAAAAAAAAAAATACATACTAGAGGGAGTAGTACCTACACTGGAGGAGCCATAGGATTTAAATATCTTAAAGTGGTGTGGGACATGATTGTGGTTTTTAAGTATTTGAAGATTTTCAAAGATGAGGGATTAGATTTGAGTTTTGACCCCAAAAAACAGAACTATGGGCAATAAGGTAAATCGAGAGTTATTTATTAATTGCCTCCTAAATTCCAGGTACTGTGCTAGGAGATAGGGATATGAATATAAAGGTGTATAATATAAAATATAAATATCAAAATCCCTATTTTCAAGGAACTTACTCACTAAGCAGTAGGTAGAAGCTGCAAAGAGACTGACTTAGGCTTGAATATAAGGAAAAACTTCATAACCCTTAGCGTTTTCTCCAAATGGGTTGGGTTCCCCTGAGAGAAAGTGGGTTCTGCCATCCTGACACCATATTGTTCTTCCTACCAGCTGTCCTTGGTCCCTATTTATTGATGATACGCTCTGTCAACCAAAGTCATGAAATGACAGATAACCAAGATCATTCATTCCCCTTTCTTACCAATGCTTTTGCATAAGACAAACTTTTGCATCATGGAGGTAATCTCTTAGGATAGGATAGGGCTCATAAATGGATGAGAGTTTTATCAGCTGATCAGAATTCAGAAAGGAAACAGGCTTACAGACTAACAGTCCAAGGAGCCCACCTGCCACCCAGTCTTGGGTCTGGATGGGTCTCAGAACAGGATACTTTCCCAAATTTACATCATTCACTTAGGGCTTTCTGGCAGGAATCTGAAATAACTTCTAAATCTAAATTCATCCCTCTGCCTGGAGTCAGGGATCCTTTGCATGCTCCCTCTGGAGCATCCTTTCCCAAAGCTCACTAGAGAACAGGTTTTTCAACTCCATAATGTCAATCCAAGCTCGGAAAAACACTCTGGTTTATTTACATTGCAACCAGCCACAGGGCCAAAGATGACTTGTCTGAAACAAAGGCCAACCCTCTTCTGAGACTTAGGGTTTAATGATTAACAAAGCAGGAACTGGGAAAGGGGTTATAGAGCAGCCTGGATCAAATTATTAGGCTGGAAGATCTTGTCTGAAATTCCTATTCCCTACTCATGGCTGCATCTTAGAATGTAGGCATTTTGGGGAGGGGACTGCTTAGGTTTTCGTCAGCCACTATTCTGCCCCCTTTTGGGGTGCCTTTAGGCTGTGTGGTACAATGGGAAAAGCATGGGCTCTGAAGTCTCAAGAACTGAGTTCAAATCTGTCTGTTGATCCAATGTCAGGTGAGGTTGGTCAAGTGACCTGACTTTTCCAGGCCTCACTTTATTCACTTGTAGAATGAGCTGGGGTTGGACTAGGTGACCTCTGAAGTCCCTTTCACCTCCAGATCTTAGTCTGATGATCCTTTACCTCAGAGACAGCTATATGGTGCAGTGGAGAGAGCTGGGCCTGAAGTCACAGATACACGAGTTTGCACCCAACCGCACTAACTTGCTGCATGATTCTGGAAGCCTGCGTCTGCCTCAGTTTCCTGAACTATGAAATGGGGTAAAAATAGCATCTTGTGGTAAGAATCAAATGAAATAATATGTGTAAGTACCCAGCGCACAGCAGGCATTTAATAAATGCTTGTTTCTTTCCTTCCAAGCATATATCACCCTCTGCTACACCAACCTTCCTCCTTCCACCATACATCCAGTCAAAATTTAGAAATACTGTGGGCCATTCTCCAAGGGTTCTCTTGCTAGGTGACAGCTGGCTAATCCCCTCCATGCTTCCATGCTAATGTGACAGGCAATGATGGTGATTTTTTTCTTGTGTATGACCAGGAGTTTCCAAAGGCAGCATTTTAACCCAGAAGAGTTAATCTGCCATAGGGAATTTTAGGCACTCCAAGAGGGTGATGGATATTGGAGATGGTAGCTGAGATGATATTAGCTTTTCATTGTGTCTCAGTTCATGATGCGCGGGTAAACAATCTGAAATCATTGTGAAACTAACATTCATGGCTCCTCTACCTACAAGTCAAACCAGCTCTACAAAGAAAATGAGTTAATCATTTCATAGGATTTGGGGAAATATGACCCTAGGAGGGGTAGAGAATTAGAAGGAATGGTAGAATGTATTTGAAAATATGAATAGAGAATAGAGAAAATCTCTAGAGATGAGATGTTATAATATCAAGCCTGAGGCAGCATTGTATAATGTAAAGAGAGCTGGATTCAGTCAAGAAACCTGGGTTTGGGAACTCCCTATGTGGAAACTTATTCCACTGATACAGCTGGTCAATTTCTTTGCAACTGAGGCACTTCGTAGCTGTATGACTGCGGGCAAGTTACAGAACTACAGAAGCTCAAACTTGAAGGGAAGCTGGAGTACCATGCAATGCATTCTGACCAAGAATCCCTTCTTACCACACCTCCAACAACTGGGCAAGCATTCTTTGCCTGAGGACTAGAGGAAAGCCACTACCTTCCAAGTTAGTCAATTCCCTTTGGGATAGCTGTTTGGTAGGAAGTTTTCCCTCACGCTAATCCTGAATCTGTTTCTCTGATGTTTCAGCCCTCTTCTAGTTTAGTCTTCTGAAGGCCAGACTTCTTCATGAGAGCCCCTCGAATTTGAAAACAGCTATCATGTCTCCCCTAAGTCTTCTCATCTCCAGGAAAAACAACTCTAATTTTTCAAAAGATCCTCCTATTGTAGCAAGCCTTTCTGTGGTATTTTAAGGTTCGCAAAGCCCTTATTATAATATGTTTTCTCATCTGGTTCCCATAACAACCCTGTGAGGCAGGTGCCATCAATATCACTACTTTCTGGCTAATGAAACTAAGACAGAGACAGGTTGAGTGACATGCCTAGGGTCACACAGTTACTATGTGTCTGAGGAAGGATTTGAACTCACGTCTTCATGACTTCAAGCCCAGGGCAATCCACTTCAACCACCTGGTTGACATGGTCACATAGCATGTCATAGAACTTCTCTGGTCCTGACTCCCTACTTAACTACCTACCTAACAGGACTGTGTGGGGGAAGCACCTTACAAATCTTAAAGCTTTCTATAAATGCAAACTGTCATTAAATAAGGCATCACTCAACCCAAATCCAGAACTGCCAGCACTTGTTCTCTGAATGTAAATGAAACGGAATTAGAACAGAGACTGGAGGACTGGAGTCTGGTTAATGTCATCCCAATTTCAGAAAGGGTGGATATTTCAAACTAAAAACTAATACTCATACTTGACAGTGAATCCTGGAAAAGTTCTAGAAGGAAATACAAAATGATTATTACAAAAGGAAGAGGTAACTATCATGAGGTTGCAGTAAAAAAAGACAAAGAGCTTAGAATCTATAAGTGAACAACAAGTCAACATTCATTTATTAAGCCTTTACTTTACAGTCACTGGGCTGAGCAGAGAGTACAAAGGCAAGCGAAAAGAAAGATAGTCCCTATCTTGTCCTCAAGGGGCTTACATTCTAACACAGAGGTGTCAAATACGTGACTGATCCCACTCCTGAAGCCCAAACCACCATAAAATGTACTTAGGAAATCTTGAACATAATTAATAAAAATACCACAGGACACAGATAATGTTAATGTCTGGTTTTCCAAGTCAATATTCAGCTGGCAGGGATGCTTAGGTACAGTTTAATGGTCCCATTTTCTATTTGAGTTTAAGTCCCCTGTTCTAATACAGAAAGACAATTCATAAAAGGAAGTTGTAGGGGTAGATGTTCCGTGGTGAGAAGGCTGCTGGTGAAAAAAGAAATCCAAAGAATCAAGAATGGAGTCCAGTAAACATGGCGGCCTGGGTAATTTTTTTTAAATGGAGGTTCTAGAAGGAACTGATCAGTCAGAGGAAAGGGTGGTAGGTAGGAAGGGATCTTCCTGGGTGAGAAGGTTCAAGTCCTAGCCCTATCCCTTCTTATTATAATTATATTGCTATAATTATATATGCATGTAGCATATATCATATGTATATGGTATATAATTATAATCCTATACATATAATTAGTGATTGATGTCAAGTCACTTAAGCTCTTTGAGACTCAGTTTCTTCATCTATAAAATAAAGATAAAAACAATAATATCCACCTCACAATGTTGTTGTGAGCATCAAATGAGTCAGTGTATATGTGACCTTAGGCAAGTCACTTAATCCCAACTGCCCTGCCTTCCCCCCTCCAAAAAAGACCAAAAAAATAAAAGAGTGCTATATAAATGTGACCTGTTAAAGCAGTATGCAATTACTAGCTAATATCCTTTTAAGTTCACCAAGAATGTCATGTTAGACTAACTCATTTTTTTCTTTTCTTTTCTTTTCTTTAAACAGAACTACTAGATTGCTAGATCAGGAGAATTCCATCTGGATTTCAGCAAAGCAGTAAATAAATTCTTTTTTTAAATCTCTTAAAATCATAGAATCATAAGATTCTGAGTGGGTAGAAACTTTAGAGAAAATCTAATCAAGTCCTTTATTTCAATTAATTTCAGCAAACATTTATTGAGCACTTCCTGTATTCAAAGTTAAGGTGTTAAGGATTGAAAGATAAAATAAGATATATTCCTTGTCCTGAAAAAGCTTGTGATCTAGGAGTGGGGGTAAGAAAAACACAAAAGTAGAATTGTGCAATTTATATTATGCTAAGGACCTAGGAGAGGTCCAAACGGAGTGGTCTGAGACATGCTAGGTGGGAGAAAACACTCATTACTGGGGGGCATCAGAGCAGGCTTTCTGGAAGAAATTACCAGTGACCTCAGCCATGAAGGGAAAGGATTGAAATAGGTAATCTAGTTAATCTGAATATGGTGGGAGAATATTCCAGGCAAGACGAATTGACATAGACTGTATGAGAATACAGTTAAATGAGTTAACAATAATAATAATGGCATTTATATAACTCTTTCAGGTTTCCAAAGCATTATACATAAATTACCTCATTTAATCTTCACAGCAATACAGTCAATTAGGTGCTGGTATTATCCCCATTTTGCATATGAAGAAACTGAGATTTAGCAGTTAAATGACTTATCCTGGGTCATATGTCTACTACTTATATATACTACATATATCTAGGACATGAACTCATCTGTTCTTGACTCCAAGGCCATCACTCTTACCCACTGTTCCATTTAACTGCCTTCAGAAAGAGTTGGCTGACCACTAATAAAGAAGGTTGATTGTTAAATTGGTGAGGCTTAGAGGGAGATCTCCAGGTGCTACAGGCTCTGTCCTTAGCCCTTTGATGGTCAATGCTTTTATTAGTGACTTAGATGAAGGCATAGATGGTACCTTTACTGAATGAATAAGCATGATAGAAGAAAGCAGTCTTAATTCTTAAATCTCTTCACCAGTCAAAATAAAAAGAGAACTAGCTTATCCAAATGTTTTGAGATTGACTCACTCTAGACGCAGCAGTTCTCAACCTGTGGGTCGCAACATGACCCTTTCACAGGGGTCGCCTAAGACCACAAGAAAACAGGTATTTCTGATAGTCTTAGGAACTGAGACACTGCTCCTCTATTCTTTTCCAGGTGGGTCCGCCCACATGCAGATATGCCCACATACGAGTATTAAAGGGTCTCAGCATTAGGAAGGTTGAGAACCAGTGATCTAGAGTCTCAGCCAGGTCCCAAGCTAGAACCTAAAAGGGTTTAACCCTAATGGAGTTAAAATAAAAATCTGAACACCCTCAGTTTGGTGGCAACTAAACAAGGAAAACTCCAAACTGCTAGAACATCTGAATAATGGTGAGAATTCTAATTAGAACCTAGGGAAACCTAGATTAGGGAGTTTTGTAAATATGTACATACTGTTTTCATTATGTGTAGCAAATGGAATTTCATGTCTAAATTTCCAGTTCATGACATGGGGAGACAGGAAGGGAAGGGTCCATATCTAGACTGGGGAGGAAATATCTCTGAATCACTAACTTCATAGCAGATTCATTAACAACTTGATTTACTGACATCAATGTATGTAGGTGGGATGAAGGGGAGTGAATTCTCATGAAATTAAAAACTCTCAAAGAAACTAGCATCTAATGATTAAATATGGGACTATAGTTTTACCTCAATGAGGCTTAAGTAAAGGGATTTAGCAAACATTACCTACAAGACTTCCATGAAGATTAGGCTAGTTTTATGTATTTAAAATCATGATGTTTATGCTGGTTGAGGACTACAGCAGAGGCCACTTTAACAAATGATGCTTAAGCTAAGCATTCAGGGATAGCGTGTTCTTCACAATTCGATTAACTTTCGAATCTCAGAATGTTAGGGAAAATGGAGCTTAGGGATCTATTTCTTCCAGTCCTGTCTTATTAAATATAGCTATTTCTTATACCCTGCACTCAGGAGTTAGACACATGTAATTCTAGGCCTGGATTTATCCTTTCATGATTTTGGATAAGATACTGTGCCTTTATTTTCTCTTTTTCAAAAATGAAAACACCTGCCTGATGCATAGGATTATCATGTGGGGGGGGGGTAGTTGATAATGGTTAAAAATTTGACAATAATAAAGATGTACATTCTAATCGTACTGAGGACACAGAAAAAAATGATTTTAGAATATAATAGGAATATCTTATTAATCTTAATAATAAGCCATTATTAATTAAGATTAATAATTAATTGTGAACAATAATTAAGATTAATAATCTTAATAATAAGATCACTATATATAATCTTTCTTCCTAGGAACTTAAAAAAACTTTCTACCCTTCCCTTCCTGTCTCCCCACGTCATGAACTGGAAATTTAGACATGAAATTCCATTTGCTACACATAATGGAAACAGTATGTACATATTTACAAAACTCCCTAATCTAGGTTTCCCTAGGTTCTAACTAGAATTCTCACCATTATTCAGATGTTCTAGCAGTTTGGAGTTTTCCTTATTTAGTTGCCCCCAAACTGAGGGTGTTCAGAATTTTATTTTAACTCCATATTGTCTGAAACAATATAATATCCCTACGAATTAGGAAGCATAATAGGACCTTGTTTTATCAAATTGGAGAAACCTATTAGTTTACCCGAGGTCTCACTAATTTACTTGAGGTTTCACAGCACAAGATAGAATAAATTAACTAATTAATCCTCCCTTACCATTGCCCCAGTGGAAAATTATCAAGTAGGACTTTCTATGATTTGCAAGTACCACCTTCCACCCTGAAATCTCCACATAGTCTCAAGTTCAACACTCTGCTCTGTTGAACCTTCCTAACACCAATCCAACCTTTGACTGAAACAATAATTTGGCTCTCTGATCAAGAAGATCAAGAGTACTAACAATTTGTACCTGGGACTAGTGGCATGAAATAGAAATAATGAGCTAATCCAGATAAAGGGATGGTGGAGACCAGAGAAACTTCAAAGCCAGAGAGTAGACAGAACCAAGCTGCTGCCAGAGAGTAAGGACAGGGATGAATAAGGTGGGGCTGGTCAAGGGAGAAGCTCACCCAGGTTATGGTTACTACCTAGTTGCTAAGTTGTTTCTGTGCAACTAAAAAACTAACATTGCAGTCAAGGAAACTTCAAAGAAAGCCCTTGGTAATGATTCTGAACATGAAAATGATGACTGTCACCATGCTAATGGGTGCATACCTATATAAATGTGCACTTATAGAAATATGGTCTGTTACAGCACTATGCAATCACTAGCTAATATTTCTTTAAGCTCACCAAGAATGTCATGTTAGACTAACCTCATTTCTTCCGACCAATTTCATGGTCCTTAGACAAGCAAGGATCAAGGGAGGAAGCATTTAACAGAAATATCACTGGTTTCAGAGGTAGTGGACCTGTGCTGGATTCTGATTTTTAGTCTTACTAGTACTGGACTTACCTTGGGCATCTCTGGACCTCTATCTCCTCATATGTGAAACAAAGAAGTTAAACAAAATGGTTTCAAAGGTCTCTTCCAGCTCTAACATTTTGTGATTCTGATGTTCAGAAATCAAGTGGGATTGAAACTCTTTGTGCAATGGCATGCTGTTAATGAGATGTTTCTTTTAACCTTTTGCAAGTGGGGCAGCATCAGGGAAGAAGGGCTGGATTTGGAGTCAGAGGACCTGGAATCAAGCTGTGACTTTGTCACTTTCTCAAGTCTTACCTTACCTTATCTCTCTTAGGCTCAGTTTCCTCTTATATGTCAAATGAAGGAAGTCAGACTAGGTGGTCTCTGTGAGTCCTTTCAACTCTAAATCTATAATCTAATGAAAGCTATTAAAACACTTTTCTCTCTCACCTCTAATGGAAAAAAAACTCCATTTAGCAAAGGCCAGCTCTTCTCTGCCCTGCCCTAGCACATAGTTCCATTGCTTTTTATTGCTCAAATGAATTTCCCCTTTGATTTCCCTTGAAGTGTCAGTAAACAGCTCCTGCATTTGTTCTGTGCCCAATAAGTTCATTCTTTCTAATTAGACAAAGCAGTGAAGTTGTTTGGAAAGGCTTTTCTATAATGTATGAAGGGAACATCAATGCAAAAATGAAAAACAGAGCAAAAGAAGCTGTAATGTGGCAAAGTGAAATCTCTGTTATTAAAGTCAGATGTATATGGTTACAGAAATCTCTTTTTCCTGTGCTGCCCACAGCAATCCTCCTTAGAGTGTCTTCCTCCAAGCATTTGGAGATCATTTTTTTCTTGGGTCTACAGGGTTGGTCACAGCTGACCTTTGAACTCCATTCCCCAGCATTCTAGCTATTATTTGACTGAAAGCAATGGTATGCTGATAAAATGTTTAACAACTGGATCTCCAAGAAAAATGTTAGTACAACACATTTTTAAATTTAGTCTTCATTATTAATATTTTTTTCATCAATTTCTTAAGTCTCATTTGGGAGTTGACAAACTACAGCAATCAGTAGACTTTACTTGACCACTAAAAAGTTTCATGACCAAAAATAAAAACAAAAAGATTAAGAAATCCCTTCCTTAAAACTGTAGCTTTTGAACTGCTGCTCTTCTCCCAACTCTAAAATACTGTGATCTCCCCTCCAACATCCCTGCTCTCTAGGGGGTCATCTACACACCATACATTCAGACAACTGTTTAGAGTGCTAAGCTCCTTTTATTAGGATGTGAGGAAATCTCAGTGGAGCAAGTATCTCTGCAGGCACAGAGATAATTCCTTGAGTACAGTTGGATTCAGTTTCACACAGCAGTCATTTGTTTACATCCATCTTTCTGCTTCACTTTCAAGTTCTACCACTGCCTCTGCCCCTAGTCCAAACTTGAGCCCCTGTCTCCTAGCTTCTCTGGTTACTGAGAAAGTAAACTCCTTTTGGACTTTTTTTTTCCATAATCTCATATTTAAGTTCTGGTTAGATGACATCTCAGACCACCCCCAAGACCCTCCAAGCTATGGAAGATGCTTCCCTAATCTGCCACTTAGAGAAATCTCCCCCAATCTAGTCACTTTTTCTTTCCCTTTATGCCTAGCTAGACAAATTCATTACATTGGCTGCTTCCTGTTTCTCGGGCTGTTTGCTCTGGTCAGAGAATGTACACTCCATTTTTTTTTTTACTATCCTTGAGACCTTTCCACCATTGATCAGATCATCCTGCTTTCTGACCTCCAGTTTCCCTTAAGAGCTTCCTGTTACTTTTTTTAAGCATTATTTCCACCCTCCCTTGCTCCCCAACTCCCCTACTCAGCTCTCATATCCTGGATATCCTTGACCTCTCCTGTGCCTATCAAACAACCCTTAATAAGGACAAACATCAAAATGTCCAAAAAAACCCCCCAAATCTCTCGTTTATACCATGATGGCCCTTGCCCCAGTTAGATGGTAAGTTTAGATGTACATATATGGGCAGCTGGGAATGGATTATAGAGTTTTGCCATAATGAAGGGGGCAATCAAACTAACAATCTAAATACAATGTATAATGCAGAAGTTACTTATACTTGGTTTTGGCATACATCCTACAGTTACATTTTTGCTTAATATTAAAATTAGTTTTCATTCTCTAACTTCACATTGATTGACAACAGGGGACAGCTAGCCAGAGCAGTAGCAAGCAGAAATCATTCTGAAATTTAAAATGCATCATCGATTATCTAAGTAAATAAGCTACATATAGATAAGTAAGATTTGACAACGTAAACTATAAAATACATTTATACACTACAGTGGGAGGGCAGATTTCTTACCAGATGTCCCATCTGTTCAAAGAGCTGATCAATGTGTAACTTACAATTTTGTTTTACAAGAGTGACAGTGGAAAAAAAAGTAACAGTGACAGTAGGAAAAGGGCTGTATGGTGAATCAGGAGACCTGTTTTTGAACCCTTCCTGACATTTATTCTGCCCACGGGCAAGTCATTGAACATCTCTAAGCCTTTCTTCTTCTGTAAAATGGAGATAATAATACCTGCATTCCCACACTGTCAGGCAGGAGCTTTAAAACACTATATAAATGGGTATCATTATTATTATTCAAACCCTCTTGGATAGCCCAGATTTCTTATAGGAATTATTAACTATCTGCTTCCAATTTGCTAACTGTCTCATGTTCCTAAACTTCGAACCTTAGTATTGAGACGTGGCAGAAGGAAATACTGGGCTTCACAAAAATTCTTAAAAGAACATTGAGAACAGGGAGAAAGACAAAAAAGAAAAGAAAAATCCAGTAGATTCCTAAAATCACAGAATTTCAGAGTCAGGAAGCACTCACTGGCCACCTAGTCCAACTCGTACCTAAAAAAAAAAAAATACACCCTACAACATGTGGCAAATGGTCACAAAACCATTATCTGAAGACACTCAGGAACTCATTACCTACTGAGTAGCCTATTCCTCTTGCAAAGTGCTAAAGAAAATTTTCTCTACATCACACTTAAATTCATCTCTGTAATTTTCATTCATTGCTCCTGATCTTGCCCTTTGGGGTGAAATAGAACAAATCTAATCTGGCATGTGGCAAATTTTTAAATACTCAAAGACTGCTATTGTGTCTCAATTGAGCCCTTTAATTCTTTAAGTTAAATGTCACTCTTTCTTCCAAATGATCATCACAGGCCATGAACTCAAGGTCCTTAACCATCTTGGTTGTCTTCCTTGGGACCCTTTCCAATTTACCAAATCAACAAGCATTTATCAGGCACCTGCTATGTGCCAGTTAATGTATGAAGCAAAAAACCATCAATGCTCTCACCAATCTTGCTGTTGTCGTTAAAATGTAGCATCTAAGAATAATGAATGTAATGTTCCATATATGGTCTGATCAGTAGAGAGTGTGGCAGGATTGTTCTTGTTTAGTTCTTTCTCAGGCATGTCTGACTCTTCATGACCCCATCTGAGGTTTTCTTGGCAAAGATACTGGAGTGGTTTGTCATTTCTTTCTCCAGCTCATTTTACAGATAAGGAACCTGAGGCAAACAGGATTAAGTGACTTATCCAGGGTCACATGGCTTGTAAGTATCTGAGGCCAGATTTGAACTCAGAAATGTGGATCTTCCTGATTCCAGGCTCTGCACTCTATCCACTGTACCACCTAACTGCAGCATGATTATTACCTCTTTATTTCTAAAAGCTGTAGTTCTTTTTGAATCATAGAATCAGATTTAGAACAGAAAGTGACCTTAGAGGTTATTTGGTCAAAATGTCTCATTTTTACAGATGAAGAAACTCGCCCAGGGAGGTTAAAAGATTTTCCTAACATTACAGAAGTAAAAAAATGACAGTATTTGAATTCAGCTCCACTGATTCCAAATTCAATATTTTTGCTACTGCACCACATTGCCTCTTGATGTGACCCAAGAATCAATTCAAAGCCTATGTAACACTGAGCAATTTACCTCCCTTCTCTGGGCTTCATTTTCCTTATCTGCATGTGGTAAGTTGCACCAGATGTCCACTGAGGTCTTTCCAGTCCTAAATCTGTGATCCTGTGTTATCAACCAAAATGGACATGGGATCTGAGGGATGTTCTGAGAGGCAGTGTCCAGAGGAGGGAACTCTACTTGGACTAGACCTGAAATACTGTTTTCAATTCTGGGTACTACATTTTATGAAGGAATTTGACAAACTGGAGAGCTTCCAGAAGATAGTAAACAGAATGGTGAGGGGACTTGAAACCATGCTTTATGAAGATCATTTAAAGAAACAAGAAATGCTTAACCTAAAAAAAGAAGACTTTGGGAGTCCAGGTGAACTGTCTTGAAGTAAGGACTGTCCCATGGAATCCATTCAAGACTAGGCTGAGGAGCCACCCCCTACAGATGGGCTTTCCTGACTCCTTGTCTTTGAGCTTGGGAACATGATCCCCAGGGAAAATATAACAGTCATTTCTAAGACAAAGGCAAGAAGAAGCAAAGGCCCAAAACAAATGTTTGGATGATTAATCCATACAGCACCCGTAACTTCAAATAGCTCCAAGGAAACAACATCTTGATGAGTTCAATCAATGAATCAGAAACATTTGGTCTGGATTTACACTTTAAAAGGTTGAACTTGGAAAAAAAAAAGGAAGAAAAAGTCACCTCGGGATTAATTCTGGGAACTTTTGAATCCACACCATTATACCTGAGAGGGTATCTGAAGAAGCTCACTTACTTCTTTTTTTTATCCCCATCACTCACATTGGTTCCTCATGCTCCACTTTCCCTCTGAATTCACATTCCTCAAACCAATTTCTTAGTGAGAACTGAGTTTCAGATCAGGTTTGTTGTAAGTTTATCTGAACCTAAAATTTATACTTGAAAATGGAGTCTCAGAGATGACTCTGGGCTTTGGTTTCCTCATCTATAACATGAAGGGGTTGGAGAAGATCTGTACTGTCCATTCTAGCTTGAAAACTTATGAATCTATGGGTGCCCTATTTACTCTTAAAAATTATGCTTGTAAAGAGTCCTAGATTTGGAGTTGGAGGACCTGGGTTCGCATGCCAGCTCTTCCAGGAATTATCTTTATGATTTGGGCAAATCACTTAGGTTCTTGGTGCCTTGGTTTCCTCACATGTAAAATGAAAGAATAAGACCTCTTATTCTTACCTTAGAGGTAGCCTCTAAGGCTCATTTCAGCTCAGGATGTTCAATAGCTTCTATGTCCCCCATTTCCTAACTAGTCTTCTATATATGAGTTCATTTGGGGCTACCTCTAGATCTTTTATGTGTAATCCCTTTAGTAGTCTGATGAAGCCTGAGGTCCTCTTCTCAGAATAAAGGTCTTAAATGATTAAAAGAAACATGCAGGATTCCAAAGGAAGCTAAATATAATATACTGAAACTGAGTTATCAAAATTTTTTAAAAGTTCATCCTCCCCAGGTTAAGAACCCTTGCTCTAGAGATGGTATTATTTACTGAAAAGAGTTCTGAATGAAGAATTATAGAAAGAGACTTGCATTCTAGGCCTGGTACCTTGCACATGTTGTTTAATGCCTCTTAATGCCTTTAATTGACTCATCTGTAACATGAAGGACTAGATGATGTCATAAATTCTTCTCTACCTCGATGAGGAAGGAAATCGAGCATTGCCCTGAGATACCCTGAAGGTATCTGCTTAAGAACTGCTTAAGAAAGAGCCTCACAATTCCTGCCCTGGACACCAGGACTCTTAGTTAAATGCCAAAACCCTACTCTATGTCTTCAGAAAGAAACTTAAATTTGGCTCAGGAGATTTCAGGGTCAACACTGCTGAGGCAAGGAAAACTGCCGCCGAAGCTCGGGGATGGAATTTCCTTTAAAAACCTCTGGAATCCCAAATGGAGGGTGAAAGTGCTAGGGTATTTTTACTATGGATCCACCCTCTCTGTAATTATTTTATTCCTTTTTTCCTCCCCTCCTCTGCTCATTTGTGGAATTACTACCTCCCCCACGTCCTCCAACTCCCCCACCCAAGCTGGTTTGATTCTTAAAGGAAATAGCACAGTGCAGTAGAACAAGCTCTGACTCTGAAGATACAGGCTGACCTCAACCTCAGCTCTGATGGGTACCATCTAGGTCACCTTTGGTAAGTTCCTTAACTTCCCTGGGCCTCAGTTTCCTCATCTAAAGATTAAGTGGGTTGGAAACTAAATGGCATCTGAAATTGCTTCCAGGTGATCAACGATCTATGCTCTTCTTGTCAAATACACAAGGCATATAGATATATCTATGCTCAGGGTTCTAGTCTGGGCCACAGTGACAGCCTAGATTATGATTTGATACTTTTTAAATTTTATTATTTTTGCATTTTGGACAGGGGAATGCAGGGCAATTGGGATTAAGTGACCTGCCCAAGGTCACACAGCTAGTTTTTTGTCTGAGGTCAAATTTGAACTCAGGTCCTCCTGACTCCATGGCTGGTGCTCTATTCACTGCGCCACCTAGCTGCCCCTGATTTTGACACTTTTAAAATAGGCTACATCAGTCCAAACATCACCAGCCCATTGAACTAAACCTGTAACAGTAACCCTCCTTTCTTTTCTTTTTTTCTTTCCTTTTTTTTGTATCCAGTAGTAGGAGTCAAAAATGGAAAGCCAAAGTAATGGGAAATCTATATACGGTGCTCTCTGGACAGATCTGAAGGGATAACCTAGAGAGAAATACCCCCGGAGTATTGATTCCAAGTGATGAGGGAGTCCAGCTGGGTTAACAGTAATTTATGTCAACAGTCCTTCAGGGAGGGCCACAAGAATTACATCCATGCTCTTTTGTCAACAGCTTCCCCTACCCTGATGTACAATTAAGAGACTAGAATATTAGGTTCCCTTCATTTAGTGAGGTTACAAGGTCACAGGCAGGGTTTCACTCCCACAACTGCTGTGATTTATTATAGAAATTTGGAGTGTTGAGAGGAAGCCCACAGGCAGCCGTCCAAAGAAACCAAAGGAAAACAGAATCTTCCCAGAGATACAGCACTTGGGCTCCACTATGCTAAGGGTATGGGATTTTAGTCAGTGTGGCTGCTCCCTTAATTGGAATAGATTGTGACCCTTCTATGACTTAGGAAATTTAATAAGTTGATATGGCAAAAAAAAAAATCATTTAGTGATTAACTTCTTGATGATGAGGCTCTCCAACTTGGCTGGGCTAGTCTTCAAATAATAGACATGCAGTCTGTTACCAGACTGATACTCACAAATCCTTTCCAGAATATCAGGTCTTGGCAGAGGATGAGTTCCACTGACAGCCTTCAGGAACCTTCAGGTCACCTCCATGCCCCAATGAGCCAGCCACCAGAGTGGAACTTTAGCAGAGGAAACCACATAGCAATTATAATGCCACTAAGGCAGCCAGGTGGTGTTGGTTGTTGTCCTCAATAATCGAAGAGGACCAAAATGACATCACTAGTTGAAGTCAAGGTATGGTGTGTCCAACTGTGGATGATCAGACCTATAAGAGCCCTGAGGGTTCCCACAGGTCAGGCACAAATAGTACAAATGAACATTTGGAGTGGAGATAGTTCTAAATTTGCGCATCTCACAATCCTGCTTGGCTCACAGAGCACAGTGCCTTCTTCGAGGCAAATCCACTCTGCTTGGTGATCCTCTGCCAGTATCTCCATGTCTCACAATCTATTCCAAAGTTCAGAGAGACCTTGAGTGTGTCCTTGTAAACTTGTATACCAGGTGGTGTAGTGCATAGTATTAGACTTGATGTTAGTGAGACCTGAATTCGGATTTGGATTCAGACACTTACAAACTGCATGACCCTAGGTGAGTCAGTCAGACAGGCAACATGCATTTATTAATCTGTCAGGAACTGTGCTACCTTCTGGGGATGCAGAGAAACACAAAAATAATGGTCTCTTACCTCACGGAGATCCCATTCTAAAGGGAAGGGGCAACATGCAAACTACCATGTATGTACAAGTTACACGTAGTGTCAGTTTTCCCTCTGTAAAAGGAGATAATGATGGTACCTCTCTTACGGGATTGTTGGAAGGTTCACAGGAGATGATATACATAAGGTGCTCTGCAAATCTTAAAGTACTATAAATGTTAGCTATTGCCTATCCATCTTATGGTCCACTCTCACGAACACAAAGCACTCTTCAAACATGATTTTTCTCAGTCTTACTTCCCAGAAAGAGAAGTAGAAAAATCAGTATTATCTGACTTGAGGTTCCTGGTTCCTCCTCCCCCCCCACCCCGCTTCTGCTGCTGTTATTTCTTTCTTTTTTTTTTTACTTTCAAATTAAATTTTATGTATATTTTTAGTTTACATCATTCATTTACATACAAATTTTCTCTCTATCTTCCCCCTTCCCACCACCCCAAAAGCACAATCCCACTGTTTGCCCCCTCCCCCAATTTGCTCTCTCCTAGATCTTCCCCCAGTTCCCTTCTGACTTTCCAGTAGGGCAAGATGGATCTCCATACCCCAGGGCCTATATATCTTATTTCCCAGTGGCACATAAAAAAATAAGAACGATATATATTTTTTAAACATTTGATTTTAAAACTTTGAATTCCAGATTCTTTCCTTTCCTCCCTTGTCACCCACCCTTACTGGGAAGATAAGCAATTCAATGTAGGTTGTACATGTGTAGCTACACAAAACATTTCCATAGTGGATATATTGTGAAAGACTGACGATATTTCCCTCCATCCTGTCCTGCCCCCCACTTGTTCTATTCTCTACTTTGACCCTGTCCCTTTTCAAAAGTGTGTGCTTGTAACTACCCTCCCTGCAACCTGCTCTCCCTTCCATCATCCCCTCTCCCATCCCCTTCCCCCCCA
>CM053581.1:456299014-456359226 GCA_028627135.1 Pseudochirops cupreus
GAGCTTTTGAGATTCTTTTTCCATCTGGCAAATTCAACTTTTTAAGGCATTCTTCTCCTCATTGGCTTTTTGGGCCTCTTTTGCCATTTGAGTTAGTCTATTTTTAAAGGTGTTATTTTCTTCAGTCAGGTTGTTGACTCTCTTTTCATGATTTTCTTGCATCATTCTCATTTCTCTTCCCAATTTTTTCTCTATTTCTCTTATTTGGTTTTCAAAATCCTTCTTAAGCTCCTCTATGGCCTGTAACCATTTCATATTTTTCTTGGAAGCTTTTGCTGCAGAAGTTCTGTATTCTCTTCCTCTATTTCCATGCTTTGATCCTTTTTGATCCCAAAAAAGGAATCTAAAGTTGTACTGCTGTGCTTGCCTTGCTTCCTTTGCTTGCTCATGTTGCCACTCAATTACTTGACTTTTGAGCTTTTTTGCCACAGTAGAACTCTGCTTCCAGAGAGGATATTGCTGGGGTTTTTGCAACTGCCAGAGCTATTAGTTGGGTGCCCTCTCTAAAGCCTCCATAAGCTCTGGCACCTGGTCACATGTCCCAGGACCTCTACCCAAGACAGCAATCTAGATCCAAGCAGGTTAAAGCAAGAGCCATTACCCCTCAGAATGGTCTCTTGGTCCCCCTACAATCTGCAGGCCGGGAGCTCTGAAGCAGCCACATGGAGGTAGCTCCACAGCTGCCACACCTCCACCGCTTCTTGCTCCGGGGGCAGAGGCTGGATTGCACTCTCGGTCCCCTGTTCCCAAAGTCCACACTGACCTTTTACTTTGCCTTTGGCATTTATGGGTTGATAATTCTGGAAACCACCACAGCTGCTGGTGATCCCTGCTATTGTTGTTTCTCACCATCCAAACTTGACCAGCAGAGGCCATGCCTGGAAATAGCTAAGTCACTCAATTCTGTACTCTCTAGGACCTTGTGGCCTCATCTTTATCCCCTCCATTTTCTGTCCTGCCTGCTGCTCATGTACCCTTTCCTTCCTATACATCCCTTTTCTGCCTCTTTCTTTGAAAACTATAATAAAATCAGGTCTTTTGCTTCTGGAAAGAACAAGTCAGTGTCCTATTGATGAACCGACTATTTTTGTGACTTCTCAGACAATAATTCTAAGACCACCACTCTCCTACACATGTTGCCTCTTCTGATTAGAATGTGCAATTCTAATGTGCAATCCTCTTAAGGATTTGTACTATTTCACTTTTAAACTTATATACTCCATAAGCACCTACTCTACTTTCAGATTGCTGGAACTCCTAAAGCATTCTTCCTTACATGGACACAAATTTAACAAAATCTGGTGGGTGGGAATCAAGAGGAAGATCATGATCTCCTTCCTTCCTACAATCAGATCCTATTTTCAAGAGGTACCAAATCAAATTATTCAAGCTTATTCCAAACCCAGAGCATTACTACTTATGGAGGTATTGGGTTCCTACTCAATGTCTTTAGGCAAAGGCTGGAAAACTTTTTATCTTTCTTTTCTCTTCCTTCCTTCTTTCTTTCTTCCTTTCTTCCAAAAAGGATATAATAATATTATTTGCCAGTACTCTGCCCAAAGTAATGCAAATGTTGATCCCTGAAACCTTTTTTTTTCTTAAGGACCATGCCTTAAACCTAAATCACTCTGGTTATCATTGATTGACTAACAATAGGTCCCAGGCCAAACCCTGCTTGGACATTGTTTGGGCCCTGATTGACTCACAGGGAATGCCAATAGCAATTACTTGTTTTTTGACCAGAAACTCTAAGGTCTTCCCCTCCCAGGCTGATTTTTTTAACTGGGTAAAGAGACCGTTCTCTACCTCCATTCTTACCTAGCCTTAATCACTGAACGGGCACTGCCTCAGTCAAACTGAGACCTGTTCAAGACCGTAGCTTAAAAAGGCCAGGGTTTCCCACTGCAGGGCCATCTCCAGTCATCCTGATCCCAGACAGCTTGGAGGAGAAAGTGAGGCTGGTGACGGCACAGCCCTCCCTCACTCAAACCCAACTCACTTGCATGTTACAGCATCACTTCCCTGAGGTCATAGTCCTCTTCGAGAATAAAGGACGAACAACCTTTGTATCTGCCCTAGTGCTCAGCAGAGTGTCTGCCATGTAGTAAACTCTTTCCTTCCTTACTCCTTCCCCTCCTTCCTTCCTTTCCTTTCTATTTTCCACCTTCCATACTCTTTCCTTTCATTTTTCTACCTTTTTTGTTTCCTTCCTGCCTCCCTCCCACCCTTCCTTCCTTTCTCCCCACGTGACAAAATAGGATCCAGTACAAATATAAAGACAAAATCAAATCACATGCTTTTATTTTCTAGTGAGTATTCTGGCCTAAATTGGGCATAACCAAGGTAGAATAAAGGTAAGGCATTCTTCAAGGTGCATCAGTGACTCTCATGCACTTTCACTAATTCTATCAAGTATGTGTAGTGGGCATGGATTGGCGTCCCTCAGAAAATAACTGCCTCGGAGCTGGGTATACACTTTGCCCACTACCTGGAAGCCAGTACCCACTGCATATAAGATGAGAGATTGTGATAAAAATGTGTCTTTTGGAAAGTTAGCAAGAGCTCCTACTTTCATTTCTAGTCTATTGGCTGTAACTGGACTATGCTCTGACAAAATTACCTCCTCTAGAACACGCAGTGGCTCCCTGACTCCACCATACCATACTCCATCCCTCCCATGTAACTGTGTATCTTCTCTGACCAACAGGAGTTACACCATCGGTTTTCAGTATTATTTACTAACACTTAATAGAAAGAACATATACTCAATAGGGAAGATGTTCTATTTTGTATATGTCTAAGCCATAAGCAATGGCAGATGATCAATGCAATGTCATTCCTCCCTTCTGTAAACCAGTCAAATAGAAATCCTGCTAACTGAGCAATTTAGCAGACTTCCATGAGCTATAAAGCTCATAATTATAACATAAAATGGTACAAATTAGTTTTAATATGAAGAAATATGTGTGGGCTTATATCCATTTTACACAAAGAACCTAATTCTTACAATATAGTTGTTATATCATTTTACTTACATACAAGAAAGAAATTATTTTGAAATAGAAGCAAACAAATTCAGACCAGCTAATCAATCACTGATGTTAAACATTCTGCTTTTAGCAATTCTTTTCCCATAACAGGGAGGTTCTGAAGTTAAAAGTTTAGAGGCAAAGATGGAATAAAAGAATCTGTAAAGCTATAACCAACATCTTCCCAGTTTTTAAGTCCAAAAATCCTTTGTAGTTGATTCATGCTACAACCAGAGATCATATTCTCTTGCCTTATTGAATTTGACATATGTCTCAGCACGAAAATGTTTTGGAGAATATTTTTAATGGATTTCAACTGAAAGCAGGTATTGATTGATGGCAAATTTAGAGAAAACTTTATTAGTTGCAACTCTGTCTCAAAAGTAACTAAACTGGGCATATTCTTTGACCAAATAATACTACTACTAAGCCTATATCCCAAAGTGATCAAATAAAGAGGAAAAAGACACATATGTATGAGTATGTGTGTGTGAGTGTGTGTGTGTGTGTGTATGTGTGTGTGTGTGTAGTAGAACGATCTTACCAGACACAGATCATGGGCTTCTGAAAAACTCTGGTTCTCTCAGCTGCCCCAAATCAACACTGATACCACATTTTCCCCCAATGTCAATATTTGGGCTGTGGGATACTTCCAAATAAAATGTTTTTATATTTTTAAAAAAGTGTTTTCATTTCTCAAATCCTAAGGTGGTTAAGTCAAGAAGACCTGACTTTAAATAGTCTCAGATACTTACTAGCTGTGTGGCCCTGAGCAAGTCAGTTAACCCGTCTGCTTCAGTTTCCTCATCTGTAAAATTGAAATGATAACAGCACCTGCCTCCCAAGGTTGTTATGAGGATCAAATGAGGTAATATTTCTCAAACATTCTGAAACAGCAAAGTGCTGTATAAATGCTAGCTAGTATTATTATTATTATAATATAACCAAAAATTTTGGTGAGATCTGTTCAATTACAAAAGTACCTCCAAAACTTCCTCCCTTCAACCATATAAATCAATTTGTGATAAATAACCAAGGCGCTAAGATTATAGGGAAAATAAATAGCCTGGTAAACAGAACAGAGAATCCACTGTATTAGAGCCTAATAACACTAGTTCCTTTTTCATGGACAGATGATTCACGTGCATGACAGTGATTTAGTCACCTGGATAATAATTATCAAAGCAACTCTACAGTTGTTTTTCTTGTGAGCACATCCCTGATCTACAAGAGATTAGAAGAGCTTCCATAATTATATTAGTCTTATTAAAAACCAATTAGCAAGACCTGGGATATAATACTCGGAACCAACGTTCTGCTCTTCCTGCTAAGAAAATAAACGTGACTTGGCTTCTGAGTTTTCTTAATGTTTTATTCTTTCACATGGTTTATGTACTGATGGACCTTGATGACAAAGTACAATCAGAGCAGTTTCCTAAATCCCTCAAATAAAACAAATGAATGTACATAATCTCCCTCTGGTGCCGAGTGAAGTCCATCTGTTCTCCCCTAAACTGCCAAATCAGCACAAGAGCGAGTCGGCCAAACGGTGTTTATTGCCATAGATATTTGTGGTAAGCCAGATGCCCACCGCCTGCTCTTGCTAGGGTTTATTTTCCTTGTTAATCTGGGTCAGGTTTTAGTGTTTTGTCATTTTGAGGGTCTGGACATCCTGGAGAAAAAAAAAATGAGGTCAGTCAGTCTGTCAGCCAGCAAGAGACCCTCTGCAGAATGTGAACTTACCACCATCAGACGGTGGTGTTTTAAAGTAGGACTATAAGTAGAGGTCCTGAACCTTTAGAATAGAGATAATTATCCTTTCCCAAGTGACTCCAGTGGTTCTCCTCCAGGACCAAATATAGAATCCTTTGTTTGGCATTCAAAGCCCTTCATGACCTGGCCCTATCTTACCTTCACAGTCTTTTTACACTTTTCTCCCTGATGAGTACTCTTCAGTTCAGGGATGTTGGCCTCCTGGCTGTCCATGAATAAAAACCTCCATCTACCTCTCAGCTCCAGGCATTTTCCCTATGTCCTATGCCTGGAATACTCCCCCTCTTTAGCTCTACCTACTGGCTTCTTTGATTTCCTTTAAGTACCATTTAAAATAACATTGTCTGTTACAGAAAGCATTTCCCAACAATCCCTCTTAATCCTAGTGCCTTTTTTCTCCTAATTGTTTGCTTGACCTCTCAGCTGGTAGATTGTGAGTTCCTTGAAGGCAGGGACTGTCTCTCGATTCTTTTTGTATCCCTGCAATGCTTAGCACAATGCCTGGCACACTGTAAGCCCTTAATAAATGCTGATTGACGAAATCATTTTTCTAAGTACTTATAGAGGATTAGATGTGATGTTTTAGATCAAATTGGACCAAAAAATAGAACATCAGAAGCTTGGTCAGGAATGTACCTCCCTACTGCAACATTATGTCTGTGGTCAAATTGGATTCCACATACATGTCTGAATCAGTTTAATTCACCAAGTACCTTTTTCAGGAATATAGAGTAATATGGCACAGTTCTGTAAGAATTGTGACGTAAAGGCTAAGAAGGAGCCCAGAAAGAACTAAGGATTGTGATAAATACTATGAGCAACTAAAAGGGTTCTCTTTTAAAACAATGTTGGAAGCAAGAAGAACAAGGAAAGGATAAGGTCTCTGCTTGAGGTAGATGGGAAGATGATGTGGACAATTATTCAGTCATGTGTCTGAATTTTTATGACCCCATTTGGGATTTTCTTGGCAAAGATATTGAAGTGGTTTGCCATTTCTTTTTCCAGCTCATTTTGCAGATGGGGAAATGGAGGCAAACAGGGCTAAATGACTTGTCCAGGGTCATACAACTAGTAAGTGTCTGAGGCCACATTTGAACTCAGGTCTTCCTGAATCCAGAACTGGTATTCTATCCACTAAGCCACCTAGTGAGATAGGCCCGGCATGAATCCATGACCCTGAGATTAAGATTCTCAAGTTCCACCAACTGAGCTAGCCCAGCACTCTTAAAAATGCATTGTCTTTCTCAGCCATCACCTTTCTTGACCTCTCTGCAGCCTCTGACGCTGTTGATCATTTTCTTCTCCTAAATTTGTTGTTATTGTTCAGTCATGTCCGACTTCTTGTGACCTCAGGGACTCTACTGTTGGTGAGTTTTCTTCGCAAAGATACTGGAATGATTTGCCATTTTCTTCGCAAAGATACTGGAATGATTTGCCATTTTCTTCTCCAGTGGATTAAGGCAAACAGAGGTTAAGTGACTTACCTAAGGTCACACAGCTGCTACGTGTCTGAGGCTGGATTTGAACCTAGGTCTTCCTGACTCCAGGTCCAGCATTCCATCGTTTGAGCCACCTAGCTGCCTAGAAACTACTAAATTCCTATTTTCTTTTGGTGTTCTCAACCAAGGAGGAGTATCTCCAGAATAATAAAGATAGAACAAATGTGGCTAACTGAGAATAGAAATCTCAGGTATGTGATGAGGAGGTAAAACTCTTGGACACTGCCTTTAATCAGTTCAAATTACCTGATGCTGACAAAATTATATCCCAAGGTACTGAAAGATTTTACAGATATGATAGCTGAATTATCATCCACTGTCTTTGAGGAATCATAGAGAATAAAAGAAAGAAAGCATTGTGCTGATTTTCAAAAAATGTGATAAAGATGGATGTTCAAACTACAGCCCAACAAGATTTGTGTCAAAAACTATTTTTTTAATCATAGGCTGGATAGAAATGGGCATACGTTGCAGCACAGAAAAGGGAAAGAGATGATCACTGAGTCAGCATGGCATCACAGTTATGAAGAACACACCATGCCATGCAATTCATTTCAAGTTTTTTTGACAGAATTTCTAGACTGTGTAAATTCAGAGAAATGACATGTATAATACATCTGCATTTCAGAAGGTATTTCACAAAATCTCTCACAGTATCCTTGTTAAAAGAATGGAGAGATATGTGCTAGTACAGGGAGGTAGATTTGGAATCAATTGAATGTCTGGGTCCCAAACTGGTGTCTACTTGGATACCAATCATTAGTCCTACTCTGTTCAAAATGTTGTTTATCAGTGGGTGAACTAATAAATCGTACATTTATCAAATCAGCAGCCATATAAAGCTAAAAAGCTCATAAATTTGGATGATCTTTTAGGATACTTTTTTAATCCAATAAAAGATAATTAGAAGTATTGATATGTAGAAAATGATATGTAAGTATTAGCGGATGGAACTAGAGGTTTTTTAGCTTGGAAAAGAGATTTGGACATTATTGTAATCTGAATTTGGAATGGTTTATAGATTCCGAGTTAGAAGGAAACTTAGAGACCAACTACTTTATCTTACAGATGAGGAAACTGAGACCCAGAAGGGTTAGGTGACTTGCCCAAGGTCTCAATGGTACTAAGTGGCAGAAACAAAATCCAAACCCAGGTCGTCTGACTCCAAATCCAGCAGTCTTTCTGTTGTTCTAGGAAATCTCTCCTGTTGTCTTGTAGATGAGAAATTAGGCTTATTCTACTTGGCCCTGGAGGTGAGAACTACAACAGGTTTACAGAAGTTCTAGAAAGGCAGATTTCAGTCACTGTATAAGGGAGAACTCCCCAACTATAAAGCTATCAAGAAAGGGAATATTGGTCATGTCAAGAAACAATGGGTTCTCCATCATTGTAGGTACTGAAGTAAATGACATTATAGAGGAATTTTACGTTTCAGTGATGGTGCTCCAGGGTGGACTAAGGATCTTCCCAGTTTTGGAATTCTTTGATTTTTATGCTCTCTCGTGTGGGGAGGACAAGGTATTTCCCTTAATGTGTTTCACACTGATCAGACCCACAGTCAAGTGTTATGTCTTATTCTGCACACTATATCATAACAAAAGAGGAGTGTGGAGAGGACTCAAGGGTGAACTAAAATGACAAAATGATTAGAATATAAGTCATAGATTAAGAGTTGGAAGGGATCCATGATATATCATCAAGTTCAACCTCCTTGTTTTATACTTGGGAAAACTGAAACACACGGGGATAAAATGTCTTGTCCAAGGTCAGACAGCTAGTAAGTGTCCAAAGTTGTATTTGACCTCAGGTCTGCCTGTCTCCAAGTCCCATGATCCAACTACTATACCACATTGACACAACAAGACCTAACAAATTGGTGTTTCTTAGTATCAAGAAGAGGAGCCCAAAGAATTGACCTTTACTTGATTTTCTTCATGAGGAAGACAAGCGCTGGGCAGAGGAAAGTCAAGGAAGCAAATGGAGGATCTTCTGAGGAACGCTGCCATACCAGGAACCATGTACTAAAGGGAAATCTGGGGTTTGGAGGGAGAAAAGGCAGAGATAGTGAGTCTACATTCCAGGGACTGGAATCATGGAAATCCATACATGAGGGAGAAAATTACATTGAGAGTCGAGAGGATGGGTGATGATGTCTAATCAGTAGGATTTAGAAACAGAGTTCATGTCAGGGTTCAGTATAAGGGATCTAGTAATGCTGGCAGTTGATTTCTGTGAAGCATGCCCGACCGACCACCAGCATCTACACTCTTCTGAGACTGTCAGCATTGGGACCTTGATCCTTTATATACATGATTGGTGATTCTCCATATTTTAGTTTAAACTCCAGTTTCAGGAATTTGGTCTAGCTATAAAGAAGCCATCTCTACAGTGGGGAGGAAGTGAGGAGGAGGAAGGGAAGAAAAAAAGGAAAAAGAAATTTACGTAACTATTACATATTTAAAAGGAATAGCAAGTTGTACATAATAGATCTGTAGTTTCATGTACGATCATTTTTTTAAAAATCTATGTTATAGAAATGCTTGTTTTATTTCATAATTTAAAAATAAAATACATAATATTTTTTAAATCTGAAAAAAGGATATCTTGTTAGTGCGGATTGTTATACAATGAAATAGGTTATCCAGGAAGGCAATGGAATCTCCTCTGGAGGTCTTTAAAAATAGGATAAATACTAATCAGTTTTGGAATGTTTAGTGGTGGTCCTTTAGATGGGGAAAAAGTCTACATGTTTTCTTGAAATCTTAGTAAGCTCAATGAAATGTAACAGATCTAAATTAGTTCCATATTTAAATTTCATTGGAAAAAATCTTAGGCTTTTTTTGTTTGTTTGTTTTTTTACATTAACGAGCATTTCCCTTACAACTGTAAGGGATATAGAACAATTACTAAAGGAACTTACCAGAAAGTTTTAAAGAAAAGGATAAGCAGATAGTTTTTCTGAGACAGTTTTTAGTACAGTTTGGAAGTATTCTAAAGCAAGGGAATGGCTTACCATCATTGCAGTTCTCCCATAGGGAATATAATAACAACATGGCACCTCCCCAGCACCCCTTCACCCACTCACCTTCCCCAATCCCCACCCCCTCCTATAACCTGGAACGTTAATTATATTATACTTGCTTCTGGAAGAAACAGTCTAGTGCCAATTTTTTTGAAAATCTTTTTTCAATAGGCCTATGCTGACATGCAGTAGCAACTCTTTTCCAATCTGAAATGCTTTCCCAAATTGGTTTTTAATGTATGTTTCTGATAGATTTTTGCCTGAGAATACGTCCATTCCTGCATTCTCCATCTCCCTTCTGGGTCAAACTGGAAAATGAACACAGTTAGTTCACTAAAAAAGAACCATCATCACTTATTTCTTCTTCACTGGGTCTATAAATCAATGACATTTTTAAAGTTTGAGATACATTAAAAATCTACATTTAATGCAGACATCATAAACCATTAACTGGTCCCTTTCAAAGTTCAACTTAGATCCAGGAGACATTGTTGGACTTGATTATGCCATTCACAAGTGCTCATTGTTATTTTTGGATAGACAATTCTATAATCTTGAAATACACACACACACACACACATACACACACACACACACGAAGAAGAAATTGCAATTTGTGGGAACATCTATGGACCACAAATCATAATATCATAATTTAAATCTGCAGAGGAGCCCAAGAACAGCCTTGATAATTTTCCCCTTGCAAACAAAAGAATGAAGCCCCCGCTAGGTAGTCCAGTGGTTGGCAGCCTAGAGAAAGGCCACACAACCAGATGTTGAGGAAAGTAATTGCGCAGGTCCACACATGAGCAAAGGGAAAGGATTAGGGGAGGGAACAAGGAATGAGTGTTAAAAAGGAGAGGGGGACATGGAATAATTCCCACCAAATGATAGGTGCAAAACGATTACCTAGAGAAGGCAAGGCAAACACTCCTGTAAATAGTGTTTTGCTCATACAATCTTCATAGTTTTGTTTATTTCTCAACCTCCATCAAATCCTAAAGAACGTGGTTCAACAAGCATTTGTTGAGCATGTCCCAGACACTATGTTAGGTACTGGGGATAAAAAGAGGAACTCACATTCTATTGGGGGAGATAACATGTACATGGATAATTAAATGTAAATATGCATTGAATATAAAATTATTTGATGTGGGGGAGTTGGGGGACAATTGGAGGAGTCAGGAGAGCTTCCTTGTATGAGATTGCACTTGACTTGAACCAAAGAGGGAGCCATGAATCTCAAGAAGAGGGAGAGCATTCCAAGCACAGGCAAAATAAGATACTATTCTTAAAGGTAGTTATTGTCTCCTCTAGGAAACTGGTCAGTCTGTGGTCACATTGTTTGTGGGAATTATCCCATGTCTTCTCCTTCTTACTCTGACTACAAAACTCTCTCTCTCTTACATGAATGGTCTTCTCTGTAAAATGCTGTCATACTCAATGGGCCAATCCAGTCCTTCAGATAATTAGTCTTTTCATGCTGTTCTGGTTCTCTGGGTAAACCAGAGGAGGCTGTCATCTCAGGGTTCCCGTTTTGTCACTTAAAATGGATAGATGACAACATTTACCACTAGGAGAGGTTAAGCATTCAGGGCCCTAAACCATAAAAGTCATATCTAGTTAATGCTTGATTATTTATGAGTGGATTTTCCACAGAAAAGTTTTCATCTTGGCCTGCTTTTTCCCTGCTATGTTAGCATATTTCTAGCCACTTCCTCTTCTATGACCTCAAGGAAAACAAATTAATATTAGTCCAAGCAAAACATAATCCGGAAAGTAAATCTACTAAAAATAATAATAATAATAATAATATTACATTCCAAAGTGACTTTGCTGTGATACACACCACAACTGACTTCTTTCATTAAAGAACAAATAACAAAAGGATGACTGGAAAAGTATTCTAATTATCATTGGGATTAGTCAGCAGCAGCCAAGTTCTGACACTAATTCACTGTGTGTGGCCTGAAGCAACTCACACCTCCGCATCTGGAAAAAGAGGTTAGATGAGAGAAATGCAGAATGAGGTCAGTAGCACCTAAAAGGGTAGAGGAGAGAAATATTCATAACCACCAGAACTTGAAACAAGCATAAAAAATGCGAAGTAACAAATGGCTTCCAAAGCACAAACAAGATTTGAAGTAGGCTGACCAGTTTCAAATGGAAAATAATGTCCTAAGGCTCATTTCATTATATCATGAGGTCATGGAAGAGAGCTGAAAGAGCCCTTACAGAACATTATTCTCCTTTTTACAGAAGAGAAAATGTATCACTTATATTTAAATCATCTATTTCTTAAAATAGTCACATTCCAACTGAAGTTTTTTCTCTAAATTACAAGGCTATAGGAAAGGCTACTACAGGCCTAGGGAGTGAAGAAAAGACTTAATTCTCCCACACCTCAAGCTAGACAAAAGGTACATTATTTACCCTGTCAAAAACAGGCACCAAATCTGAGATCCTGTGAGATTCCCTTCCAAGCACGATCTTTGATTGCCAACCTAACTCATAAATAACCTTAGAGGCTTCTTTTTCCCCTGATGTCACCAGTGAACTGTCACCATCTTTTTTCTCTTAGGCATAGAATTCCCCAATTTTCAGAAAGAAACTTCACCCAAGAAAGAATGGTTCTTACAACATTGTCTGTAACTTGGATGTAATGGGAAAATTTCACCCAGGCAACATGGTAAATATTTTTTCCTCAAAGTTGGAACCAAAGAAGGTTTAAGAGTCTAGAGTTGAGTGTTAGAGTTCAGTGTGTTTTGGAATATTAAATAAAGGTAACAAGATTCAATATTAATACAATATAGTGAAAGGTGAGAATCCATCTTTTCCGTCTGTCCAGTATCCTGGGTTCTATCGGTATAATAGAGAAAATAGCACACTACAGGGGGCAGAGAGCAGAAGTGAGAACAGGTGGCATTTTGACACGTGTATGGAAGATTACCTTGGGATGATGCCCATAACAACAGGATTACAGGAAACAAGTGAAGGAAATGACAGCTGATTGCCCTGGCAGCTCCATGAAGGTATTTAAGGGGCCAGGGAAGGGGAAGTGGCTGCCATATCCCTTGGATCAAATTGACCTTTACTGGATGAAAGAGAATCTAGTGAGTCATTGTAGTGAATAGGGAATAAACAAACATGGGGGGCAGGAGGGTGGAGAGACATGAGGAAGATACGGGGCCTGTGGAATCTGCCCTTGGCTTTCCTCGTTGTGGTGCGTGGGGGTGTCCAGAGTATCTATGTTGGTCCTGGATTGTGGCTGATGGCACCACAGAACCCAAAAAAAGGAGGCCAAAATGGAAGTAGTCACCTACCATCAGATTCAGCTTAGTGTTTGCTGCCTATCTAAACTGCACTAGCTGAACTTACTCCTTTTTTTTTTTAACTTCCCTAAGGAAGAGTACCCAGCAGTGGACACTGGACATCTTGATTATCCATCAGGAGCCCATTCAAATAAACAATTATTTCAGCAGGCATTTATTAAATGTCTTTCATATCCCTAGCACTGTGCTGAATTGTGGAACATACAAATTCAAAACCAAAATAGTCCTTGCTCTCAAGCAATTTATTCCTTTTGGGGAGAAACAATATATACACAGATAAAATAAATACAAAAGATTATTCAATAAAATAATATTGGGGGTGAGGAGGGAGGTGGGAGTAGAGGAGATTTGAGGAAATCAGGAAAAGCTTCTCATAGAAACTGGCATTTGAAGTGAACCCTTGAAAGAAGCTAGGGGTTCTAAAGAGGCAGAGGTGATGAAGGAGAACATTTCTGGCATATGAAGAACAGCCAACCTGTACAAAGATGTGGACCAGCAGTTCTCAACCTGTGGGTTATGTTCAATTTGTAACAATGAAAATACATCCTGCATATCAGATATTTACATTTACAGTTACGAAGTAGCACAAAAATAATTTTATGGTTGCGGGATCACCACAACATGAGGAGCTGTATTAAAGGGTCACAGCATTAGGAAGGTTGAGAATCACTGTGATAGACAGTGAAGAGAATTTCACAGACCAGCCCTTAGTATCTTTTAGGTGAGTTAAAAAGTTGTCTTGCCATAAGTCCTTGGTCTTTGAGCTTAGGATCCATTGAGGGAGGGTTTAAGAAGATCTGGGGCATGAGTGCAAAGCAGATCACAGGAGCATTTACAAAATGTGAGACTGTGGGAAGTAAGAGTCATGATCAAGAAAGGAGGTGACTAAATTGTGTTCTGTCATATCACAAGCACGATTTGGGGATGGCAACATCCCACTGAATCCCATCTGTGACTGCTATCTGTCTCTCCCATATTTGGCTCAACTTGGGGCCCAGATAGAGCTTGAGAGTTAAACATCAGGGTCCAAGAGGCCTGAGCCTCCTGAGTAAGTGGGGCTTGTTTGACCTACATGTCTACACACTTAACAGGCCTTGGTTGCTTCCTCTTGTCCTACCTTCAACCTTCTTTTTTTTAAGATCCAAAAACATTTTCATGTCAAGGATAAAATGGGCCATTTCATCTACTGGAATGTGGCATGGAAAATATTTCTCAGTCTGTTTGGAGAAGATTATTCAGGCTTAAGCAGAGAAACTACCTGAAAAACATGCCAAATTTTCTACCATATCAGTATAAGAATAGGTATAATTACAGTTTTCAGATTCAAATTTGACACCCTGAAAGAAAACAAGGTTCTGGTTGCTTATTGTAGAGACAGACCATATATCTCTTCAATAAAAGAAACTCACTGCATCCCAACTTTAGTACTTGATGAGGTATATTAATAATGGGCTGCAGAAGAATTAAAATTACCCAAGTCTTTCTCTTAGAGACAGATTAATTTCTAAGGTGGAATAATTGTTACAAGCTAGGGAATAAAGTCATTAGACAAAACAAAAGCCCAGATCTGTTATTGAATAGCCTTTTGGAAGGTAGCAAAGAGGCAATGTAGTGATAATGGATGGAGTGCTAGATTTGGAGGGCCCACCTCTGGCACTCAGCTATGTCAGCATGGTAATTTACTCTTTCTGAGACTCAGGCAAGTTGCTAAGACATCTACTAAGTCATAGATGGGCTGGTGGAAGGAGTCACCATGATGATTAGGAAAGGACTAGACCTGTGTTATTCCCAGGATGAGGAACTCCCTGTGAGGATACTCTCTCTACCAGTGCAGGTCAGTACCTTCTCTGAACATTAAAATCTCAGAGACTGGCCTAGATCACTGAGAGGTTAAGCAACTCAAGCAGTCTTACAAGGGAGAACTGGAAGCTAGGTTTTCTTAGCTTCAAACTGTTCTCTATTCACTATTTCCTGCCACTTTCTAGTAAATAAATACCAATTTGTGATACTAGTGATATGGTAGAGAGCTGCAGGAATCAGGAGGATGGGTTAGCTCAGCTTAGCTTTAAATGAAGGTAGGGATTCTAAGACCTAGGTGTGAGAAAGGAGAGAATTCCTGGTTCTGGTATCAAATCAGAGATGAGTGTTATACTGAAAGAAGGCATTTTTGTTAAGACACAAAAACTAAGTAACACCAGGAGTAAGGGAAGGCTGGTGGACTGAAGATCTTAGTCAGACTTAGCCCCAAACCTGAGCTTATAGCTTCTCTTTCTTGCCATATATCTACAGACATAGCCTAACAGGCCATTTCCTGCAAGAGCAGCAAAAATCAAAGAGAACTAATGACCTTAACTTTAGCAAGCATGGAAGGTGAGGAAAATGTTCTAGGGACCTGTGATGATTACATAATACTTATAGTCCTTCCAGTGTCAATCAGCAGCTATATATATACAAAATACTGCTAGGGAAACTAAGTGGCACGGTAGATAGAGTACCCAGCCTAAAGTCAGGAAAATCTGAGTTCAAATCTGGCCTCAACCACTTAGTAGCTGTGTGACCCTGGGCAAGTCACTTAACTCTGCCTCAGTTTCCTCACCTGTAAAATGAGCTGGAGAAGGAAATGGAAAACTATGCCACTATCTTTGCCAAGAAGGCCCCCAAGTAAGGTCATGAACAGTCAGACATGACTAAAACTATTGAACAACAACAATTCCCTGCTGGAGAAGAAGGTAGAAAGGCTGAAGGAATACCTTTCTACTCTCCAACTTATTGGAAAGAATGAAGTATTCTTTGAATGAATAGAAGAAAATACTTCTTGTGGGAAACAAAGTGAAAAATAACCTAAAAGCAAAGAGTAGACTAACCCTTTGTCAGCAGGTTAGAGGGTGAAAGAATGTGACACAAGGAAGAAAGTCAAGAAGAAAGAACAGTGAACTCTTGGAGTCACAGAGTAAATTTGAGGTTCTTCTCAGACGCAGCAGAGTTAGGCTCTCTGAGGAGGATGTAGCTTCCTATGCTCCACAGAGCGATAAGGAAGATTCAGAATATATAGATATATCTTGCAGTAGTTACGGAAAGAAAAGGTGAATCTTGATGGTTGGCAACTCAGTGCTAAAGAACAATAAGTGACATAGATGGATAGAGAGACAGATAGATGATAGAGATATTTTATATAGATATAGACATAGATGACAATCAGTTCTAAATCTAGATCCTATGAACCAAAAATGAACAATCAGTAGGTAGTCCTGGCCCATATATCTGGAATACGATTGAGAGCCTCTTGAGGTGTGTCAGACCTAATGACCAATAGTCACTTCTGGTGAAATTATACCTCAGTGGATCTGTGATATTACCAGAAAAATCTAGAAAATATCTCATGGAAATATGGAATCTTTGGGAGGAAACTGAAGACTGGAGGGGCAGAGGTGCTGTTTTCATCACTTCTGTTAGTTAAAGGGAGGGGCTTTGGAAGAAAAAGAAAAAAATGATCAATGAAGAACTGGTTAAGGAAATGGTGTCTGAAAAAGGGACCTGGATTTCTGAGCCAGGGTTTAAGACATAGAAATTAGTAATATTTGTCCCAAGAGACTATAGCAAGACTCCAGAAGAATATATTTTTCCATGGAACTGTAAATCTGATCAAAAAGACTTTCAATTGAATATAAAGAGGAAAAAGAAAAAAACTGCCCACCTAAATCTACTATGACATATTTACAAAGAGCAATAAGTAGGATATGGAGAGAGAAGGAGAAGTGAAGACGAGTAATTCCCAGGAAGCAACATCCAGAAAGAGGAACATGACCTCTAATAGGACAATAGGGACCAGAATTGTGATTTCATTGGTATAGAGAACTCCTGGATGAAGAAATCACCTCTAACAATGTAGGCTGGCACCTTTTCTGCAACTAATAGTATTGGAGAGTTGTCTTAGTACACTGAGAGTCAGGAAGATCTGATTTCAAATCTGGCCTCAACCACTTACTAGCTGTGTGACCCTGGGCAAGTCACTTAACTCTGTTTGCCTCAGTTTCCTCACCTGCAAAATGAGCAGGAGAAGAAAATGGAAAACTACTCCACTATCTTTGCCAAGACTCACTCAGAGTTACATAGTCAATATGTGTCAGAAGGAAGACTTGAACCCAGGACTTTCTGACTTTGAGGCCCACCATCTCTCCATTATGCCACTCTGCCTCTGACCTCAAGTATCTATCTATAACAGCACTGTGAACTAGAGATGATAATGCAAAGAGGTAAATTTGAGACTTGATGGATTTTAATTCTTGACTGGAGTAGACAATAGAAAGAGATAACATATTTAAGAACAGAATAAATAAAAGGAATGTCTAAATAGAGTTATTGATCAAGATGCTATATTGCCAGAGAGGAAATCCAGGAGCCTAAACAAGGAAGCATGGTACAGAGCATCTGACTGCGGACCAAAAGAGGAAGAAATAAGCAATAATATGGTGTGAATATAAGCCACCTGGCCAACAGGAGGAAATGGATGATAAGTTTGGGAAACATCAGAAACCGATCCTGGAAGCATGATTTAGTAGCAATGAGTGACTTCAACTATACAGTCAACTGACAGAGTTCTTGCTCAGCTAAAAGTAGACCAATACAAATGTTTGACTTGTATAGATGATAATTTCATTCTTCAAAAGGCAAAGGAAGTGGCAAGGGGAACCGCCATTCTAGATCAGATTATGATCAAGAAGGAAGCAGATGATGAAGCAGAAATTATGGGAATATTGTGAAATAAAAAGAGATCCCTTCATTTTAGAGTCTCCTATCCCTAAATGACAAGGCATGCCTGACATTCATGCTAGAGTAGATTTTTTTCTAAGTTTCTAAAAATTTTATTTATTTTATTCTGAACTCAAGAAATAAAATAAGCATTTCCCTAACATAGTAGAATAGAAAAAAAAGCTGTATGTATATGCAGGATTATGAACCAAAAAGATCCAGAAATGCTATCCTGAATCCTGAAATCCTGAAAAGCTCAAAGCAGGAATAGGACCTTTGTTTGGGTAAGATAGGACAATGAAGTGAAGGCAGAACTACTTCATTCCTCTTTGTCTTTTCTCTCCAAAGAAGAATCATCTTTAGAATAAGAAGTATATAATAAATGTTTAACAAGGACTTAAAAGATAAAGAATACAATTAAAACACCTAACTGTTTTCAGTATGTTTAGAATACCACATTGAGATAACAGTCAAATCTAAGATGAAATATGATGGGGCCAAATGAAAAGTCAAAAGAGCACATGCCTCAGATCCCTGTCTGTCCTTGTTCCTATGCTATTTAATATTTTTCTAATTTACTGTATAAAAGCATACATAGCATGCTTATCAAATATGCAAATTACACCATCCTGAAAAGGACAGCTAACACATTGAATGACAGAAAGAAGCAAAAAGATTTCAATACACTAGAATGCTGGGTTAAACCCAAGATATAACAGAAATAAATGTAAACTTACATATGTGGGTTAGGACAGCTAGGTGGTACAGTGGATAGAGGGCAGGGCCTAGAGTCAGGAAGACTCATCTTCCTGAGTTCAAATCTGGCCTCAGACACTTAACTAGCTGCACGACCCTGGGTAAGTCACTTAATCCTGTTTGTCTCCATTTCCTCATCTGTAAAATGAGCTGGAGAAAGAATGGCAAACTACTGTGTCTTTCCCAAGAAAACCCTAAATGGGGTCACAAAGAATCAAATATGATGGAAACAACTGAACAACAACAAAATATGTGGGCTAAAAAAGTGATCAACTTCACAAGGAAAGATGGGGTGGACCATGGCTTGACTGAAAAGGATATGGGGTAGGGAGTATTTAGTGAGCTAAAATGCAATATTATTGAGTAGTGAATAATGGTGGCCAAAAACATTAAAGAAATTGTAGTGTCCAGATTGAGGGAAGTGATGGTCAGACCACATCTGAAATATTTTATTCAATTCTGAGGGCCACATTTTAGGAAGGATTTTTCATGTCAAACGAAGATTGGTTTAAAGAACTAGGGATGCCTAATAGGCTGAACATAATTACATGGAGCCTGTGGTGGAAGGAGTTTGCTGAAGGGTGGAGCAGAGTCCACAGGAAGCTGGGAGTCAGTGCTAGCTAGACTGGGGGGGGAGGAGAGCACACGTCCCAGGGAGTCAGTCAGGCTTATGAGTAAATATTGGTTTGTGGGAAGGCTAAAGGATAGTGTGGCTCAGAAAAGTGTGGTTAGTATAGTGAAAGGACTGGAACCCATGATACATGAGATCAATGGAAGAAACTAGGAATATTTAGCCTGAAAAAGAAAAGACTTAAGAGGAAACTTGAAAGCTGTCTTGTAGGGCATGAGGGAGTGTCCTTTGTAACCCAGATTACTTTTGTTCAGCTTGTCCTTCATAGATCAGAACTAGGAGCAAAGCATGAAAAGAGCAGAGGGGAAGTTTTAAACTTGATGTAAGGAAAACCTTCCAAATAATTTGAGCTAAAAATGGAAGGAGCTGTGTTGGGAGATAGTGGCTTTCCCCTCACTGGAAAAGAGCTTCCAAACAAAAGGCTCTTCTTGGAGATGAGGAGACAGAAGATTCTCTGTAAGGCATGAGTGGGATTATATTGCCTTGGAAATCCCTTCCAACCATCAGTCAACAAGCAATTATTAAGCGCTTACTTTCTGCCAGGCATTGCACTGACCATTAGGGACACAAATAAAGGTAAACACAGTCCCTACCCTCAAAGCATATATATTCTAATTCCATTGCCTTCTCTCTGTTTATTATGTCCTATTTATCCTGTATACAATTTGCTTTGTATATATGTATTGCATGTTGTCTCCTATATTAGATGACAAGCTCCTTGAGGGCAGGGACTGTCTTTTGCTTCTTTGTATGTCTTTGGTGCTTCATGCAGTGCCTGGCACATAGAAAGGCACTAAGTGCTTATTGATTGGTTGATTGAGGCAATATCGAAATAGGTACATAGGATCAATAAACACTTATTAAGTTTTCCTCTGTGCCAGGTACCATATATATGTATACACATGTGTGTATATTTTTGCATGTTTTATATATATATAATATATTATACATGTACATATATGAATATAACACACATATAGTCTATACAATGTAACTGGAAAGTAATATGAAAGAGGAAGGCATTAGCATCTGGGGGAACTAGAAAAGACCTCCTACAAGAGGCAGTTATGACCTGATTGAAGGAGTAAAAGAAAAAGTGTAGCCAAATGATGGAAAGAGTGGTGAGGGAAATGGTGTTGTTGGAAGGGAACCCATGTCTCAGTGAAGTCCAAAAGATAGAACAAGTAACAACGAAAGAGGTTTAAGATAAAAAGAAGTTTGTTAATTATGGAACAAGCATTTCAAAGAGCACAAGGGACAGCCTAGGCTGATCTTGAGTGGGACATTGGGTGGTTAGAGTTGAGGTGGATAGGCTTGAGGGTACAAAAAGTCAAATCAACAAAGCACTGTATGTTGGCATCCCTGGGTTCAAAATCTCTGGGATGAGGTAAACATAAAGGAAAATTGTTCCCTGTATTGAGCTGAAATGTGCCTCTGATTCTGTAATCACAGGATAATTGACTGAAGGCTCTACAAGTTAATACAAAGTAAGACCAGTTAATTTTAGTAGATTCCAAAACAATTGAATAGTGTGACATAATAGACAAAGTAGCTAATTCTACTCTAGTCTGCATTAATAGAAGTAAAATGTCAAGTATGAAGGCAGCAATAGTCTCTCTATACTCTGCCCAGGTCAAACCACATCCAAAGGATTGTGTTCATTTCTGGAAACAACATTTTAGGAAGAACAGTGAAAAACTGGGTTGTGTCAAGGGGAGATTGATGAAGGAGGTCAGAGGATGTGAAATCATGTCAAACGAAGATTGCTTTAAAGAACTAGGGATGCCTAATAGGCTGAACATAATTACATGGAGCCTGTGGTGGAAGGAGTTTGCTGAAGGGTGGAGCAGAGTCCACAGGAAGCTGGGAGTCAGTGCTAGCTAGACTGGGGGGGAGGAGAGCACACGTCCCAGGGAGTCAGTCAGGCTTATGAGTAAATATTGGTTTGTGGGAAGGCTAAAGGATAGTGTGGCTCTCTGTGCTGTTGTGGCTTATTAACTTCTTTGCAACTGTGATGGAATTGGCATACTGGTTTTGGGATTTGGTTTTCCGGTGTCTGAATAAATGTTTTGCTTCTATCTTCTTAAAAAAAAAGGAGCTAGGGATATTTAGACTAGAGAATATTTGACTGGGTGTATGATAGTTATCTTCAAGTATTTAAAAGACTGTTAAACAAATTAGAGAATACACTTGTTTTGTCCATTATTCCTTAGAATAGGCTTTTGCCATGAATAACAATGAGAAATAATGGGACTGTGGGAGCCCTCTAATTGAAAAGAATTGCAGAACTTTTTTTTTCCTGTTTAATACTTTGTTCCTTGCTTTATTATCAGACTACTTCAGCTGGACTCCAGATCTCACCTTTCCCTAACCCCCTTAAGCTTTGTTTTGATACTAGTTTTGTGACCCTGCTATTTCCAACTCTAACCCACAATCTATAATCCTGGTTACTCATCTGAACTGTTTCAAGATCATTCTACTCTTCTTCCTGTGCAAGAACTCAAGAACTTCCCAGGGGCAGCCACCTTGTCTCCTCCCCAAATTGGAAGACTTTAGCCCATACCACAGAACCACAGAATCCACCTAGGAAAATTCCTTCACAGATCCCCAACCCCAGCTGCTTTGACTGGGAGTTAGAGCTGCCTGTGGGGAGGAGGATGGAAGAGAGTTGGGCACAGAGTTTTTCCTGGCCCCAAAGGACAGAACTGAGATGTTGCACAAAGGCAGATTTCATCTCAATACCTAAGAACTGGAGATAGACAGAAGTAGAATAGGCTGGTTTGGAATAGCTAATAATAGCTAACATTAAAAAAAACTAGCTAGTATTTATATAACACTTTAATATTTGCAAAATGCCTTAAGTACATTCTCATAATAATGAGAGACAGTGTAGTATAGAGGATAGACAGCTGGTCTTGAAGCCAAAAAGACCCAGATTCAAATCCTGTCTTTGACACATACTGGCTGTGTGACCCTGGGCAAGTCATGGGACCTCTCAGGGTCCTAGGAAACTCTCTAAGACTAGAAATTGAAGAGAAAGCAACACCCCTACTTTGGCAGTTTCCTGTTCCAGTGAAATCATAGTTCTGGGCCCTATCTCTAGCCTTATAATATAATACAAGTAATGTAACATATATGTAAAATATAATGTAATGATGTCATCTCAAATTAGTTATCTGTCTCTGGAGGTCTTCAAGTGGAAGTTGGATGACCAATAGTCAGAGATGTCATACAGTGACCTCCTGTTCTGGTACAAGTTTGACTAAATGACTTCTGATGTTCCCCCTAATGTAGAGGTTCTTTCCTTCCTGGGTTCAGTCTTCACTTTAACCATCAAAGTAAACCACTAGCCTAGCAATTAATTAAAAGTTAGACTTCATAAAATGCTTGTTTTCTCCAGGTTTCACCTTCTTACTCCCTCATCTAATTAATAATTCAGTGCTCTGATCAGAATAAAGATGGGACCAAAGGACTGAGCTAAAAAAATTCTCATATAAACTAGTTTGTAGAAAGGACTCAGCAGTAGAATTAAATGGGTCAAAAGTAAATTAGATTCTATAGGTCAACACCCCATCTTTTTTTTTTAAACCTGCTCACCTGCTGTTATAAACAAGGTTAACCTCAGCCGTAGAAGGAAGAGGGTTTTTTTTGTGTGTGGTATGACTTGAAGAGCAATAATGATTGATAACATCATCCCCACAGGTTGGCTACAATAAATAAATGAAATAAAAAGCTTCCTTCCTCCCTGTTAAGATGTAAAAATGTTAAAGGTTGGGGCTGGGAGGGGCAGGACATACAATAAGGGGAAGGGCATTTCTTTCTAATTACAAATAATGGAATAGTCACAAATGGAACAAAGGACTGGTGAATTTTTATAGGAAGGGTAAGACAAATCTTCATCTGGAGCACTGCCAGGAAAGCCAGGCTCATGAGTGGTAACACAGGGGCAGACAGTGGACAGTAGTGGGCAGCAAGAACACAGAGAGTGTGTTGATGAGAGAAGATGGAGCAGTCAATGAAGCAAGGAGAATACAGGACAATATTTGCCCAATTCACATTTTAGCCTAGACCTGGCCCTAATAATAGAACAATTCAGTGGAAGATACTTCCTCAAACTCTATGACCTTAGCAGCCACCCTAAAGTACATTCCTCCCATTTTACAATCATCTGGGAGGTAAAGCTGGCAAAGACTCCATCAGACCAACATTCTAATCAGATTCAAGGGACCAATTTATGCCCTAAGCTCTTCCTACCTGTGGACTACCTCTGCCTGTGGCTAGTAAATCTAGTTTCCTGTTTCTCTAATCCCAGTGGTTCATAACTACCAAATTGAAATACCTTTTCTCTATCACATCTCCTTAAACTATCTTTTTTGACCTGTTAGTCAAAGGGTCACACTTGAGGACCTAGAGAGTCACATGTGGCCTCGAGGCCACAGGTTCCCCACCCCTGTTCTTTACTATCCTACTCCCCCTTACCCCTATTCTTATCTACCTCGCCCTCCATTATACTTTCTGGAACTCTGCTCTGAGTTAACTAACCCTGAGTTAACAAACTCAGCTCCATCATCAATCTCTTTCTTTTCATTCCTTACATTTCCTGGTGTTAACTGAAACTTGACTTTCTCTAGAGATGTTATATTCCTTGGTATTGTATCCAATGCTGTTTCTTTTTCTCATGTCCCCAGACACACAGGCATGAGTGTTGATGTATTTTTTCCTGCCACTGCCACTTCTAGACCTCCCTCTTCAATCAAGACTCAGCTGCCTGTCTACTTTTAAAGTTCACCTTCATCCAAATATATCATCATATCCAAATATCATTTACTGTTGCTTAGGTCCCTCTGTCTTCTCTGCAATGACTTCAACACTTGACTCAATAATATGCTTCTCCACCCCAAATCCTACCATCATCTCTGATGATTGACAGTGATGGTCTTTCAAACAACTTCCTCCCCCAATAGCAGCAGAATCACAAAACAGAGATCATATCAAAGATTCTGACTTTCATCTCTACCTCAGCTAGCCACAGGTCACATCACAGGCTTCACTATTTCTTCCAAGCTGTGCTATACCCGTTTTCTTGAACTCTAAAATTCCCTACTTGGATATCAATTTCTTGTCCTTCCATCTCTCCCACTCACTGCCTCATTCCTCTTGAACGTCCTCTTCATTTTCAATGACAACTCTGGGACCTCAGTCCCTTCCCTCTGCTTCCAGCCTGACACCACTGTTCTGACTTAGGTTCCTTCCCTTCAGTCTTGGTTTAGCAAATTATTCATTTCAACAAGTCACTATTGCAGCCTTTGACTCCTGTCCTTACATTTTTTTCCTACACTGCTAATTCTCACCCCTAGGACACCCTCAACTCTGTCCTTCTCTGCTTTTCAAGCCACTCAATGATTGCTGCACTCCTTCAAGCACTGCTTGCCACATTTGGTCCTTTGCTCCATTACCTATATTCCTGCTATGCATCTTGGCTTATCCTATTCTGGAGCTTCTCAGCTACAATCCTCACTCCTTATTCCACCTGCCCAAAGTAGCAATATTCATCTAGAATTGATTTATAGGAGTAGAGGCATCATGGCAGACCTGGGTTCAAATCATTTACTGGATGTATACAGCATCTGGCACATAGTAGGCACTTAATAAATGTTTATTGAATTGAATGTGTTACCCTGAGCAAGTCACTTAAACTCTCTGGGCATCAGTTTCCTCATCTGTAAAACAAAAGGGGTGGATTCAACCACCTCTGAGACTCGAAATCAATTATTCTAATACAAACCTATCTCCTCAAGTCTCACCTATAAACTCTTCTCTCTCAGTAGATGGCCTTGAATGAGACAATTGACTTCAATTCTAAATTCCTTCATCTGCCATCTTCCACTCCTCAAAGCTGCTTATCTTCAACCCTCTCCCCTCTTAAAGGATAAGGCGACTAGTCTTCATTGTTGCTGGGGAAACCCTACCATCTGTGCCTTAGAGATCCTCCTACTTCTTTATTTTTCTTTTGACTGCTTGCTCCACTGGACACTCCCTCTCCTTCTCATCCTAATTCTTCCTTACATACAGAATCCTCTCCTCAGCCTAGAAATGCACTTATATTTGCCCTATTATAAACAAAATTTCCCTTCACCCTGAAACCCCCTCAAGTTACCATCAATCAATCAACAAGAATTTATTAAACTCCTACTAAGTGCCAGGTACATGCTAGGTGCTGGGAATAAAAGTACAGTGAATGATACAATCCCTAATCCTAAATAAATGCATGAAGCACAAATATAAAGCTTGCATTCAACAAGTGAATAAATAAATACATGCAGCATAAACATAAAATGAATAAATGCAAATATATATATATACATATACATATAGATAGATAGATAGATAGATAGATAGATAGATAGATAGATAGATAGAAAGATAGATAGATAGATACATATATCAGTTAAATACAAGTTAGTTTGGGAGGGAGGACACTAGCAGTTGGAGGATCAGGAAAGATTTCTTGCAGAAGATGGCTCTTAACCTGCATCTTAAAGGAAGAGAGACACTCTAAGAGGTAGAGGTAAGGAGGGAGGACATTCCAGGAACAGGAGACAGCCAACACCAGCACTCAGAGATAGAGGATGGAGTGTTGTGTTTGGGTTAAGATAAGGGAGGTCAGTTTGACTAAATTACAGAGGAGAAGTTAATGTCCAATGTCTAGAGTGATGAATTGGCATCAGGTTGTTAGGAGCTTTAAAAATTTCTCCTTTAATGCTAAATTTCTAGAAAGAGTAGTTGATCTTTAATTCATCCAATTCATCACCACTCATTCATTTCTCAACCCCTGACTTTGGTAAACTGACCCTACCTACCCCTTTATTGGAATCTCCCTCCTTAAAATCCCCAACGATCATCATTTTTTGTAAAAATCCATTGGCCTTTTCTCATTTCCTCTCCTTCCTAACCTTTCTACAATACCTAACAATGTTGACTACTCCTTATTCTGGATACTTCTCTATTGGTTTCCATGGTACTTCTCTCTCCTGGTTCTCTCCCTATCTCTTCCTTGGTCTCTTTCAATGGTTCATGTTACCTTCCTACCCCAAAGTGTCCCCAGCAAGGCTTGTGCCTTGGCCCTTTCCTTTTTCCTTTCTACATGCTAACTCTAGATGATGTCATCTATGCCCATGGATTCAATTTTGATTCCTGTGCAGATGATCCCAAGATCTACCTATGTAGCCCCATTCTTTATTTTAACTCCTTATCCTATTCTACTCTACCTTTCTTAGTATTCTAACACTTAGTGCCTGACACAGAGAAAATGCTTAATCAATGTTTTTCTGACTGGCTGACTACTTTGAGTGCCAGTCTAACGACGTCACCTCAACCTGAATGTTCTTCCCATATTTGAAACTCAGTATGTCCAAAACTCATTCTCTTTCTACTAAGTCTTCCCTTATGCTTAATCTTCCTATTTTTGTAGTGACATCACTAGCTATCTAATCCCAAAATGTCTAAGTCCTCTTCAGCTCTTTCTTTTCGTTACCCACCCCACATCCAATCAGGTAATAATATGTGGATATTACTTTTATAACCCCCTAAAGGTATAATGTATAGAGTGCTGAGCCTGGAGTCAGGAAGACCTGAGTTCATATCCAGCCCCCGACACTTATTAGCTGCGTGACCTCTGTTTGCCTCAGTTTCCTCAACTGTAAGAGGAGAGAATAATAGCACCTACCTCCTAGGGTTATTTGTGAGGATCAAATGAGCTAATAATTGCTAAGCACTTAGCACAGTGTCTTGCACAGAGCAGGCACTATATAAATGCTAGCTATTATTATTATTAATATAACCCCTCATGCATTGATGCCCCCTCCTCTCACAATTCTACCTTATTTTATACTTTATCATCTCTTGCCTAGAATATTCTAATAACCTAACTGGCTGCCAAAAAATTTTCCTTATGCATGGGTTTGCCCTTCAGAATGTCCCTAAAGACATTACTCCCTAGCCAATTATATGAGGCCCATGTCTTAGTGCAATGGAAACAAGACCAGCATTACAGTCCAAAGACATGGCTGGCCTATGATACTTCCTACCTTGTGACATTGGGAAAGTCACTTAAGTTCCCTGGGCTTCCATTTCCCCAACAACAAAATGAGGTGGTTCAACTTGGTGACCTCTCAAGTCCTTTCCAATTCTAGATCGATGATCCTCCCTTTCTAACACTGTTTCACATTTCTCCTCTTCATATAGCATATGTTCCAAATGAGTCAGATGGCCATGCTACTCTTCCATCTGTTTTTCCTTATTAATGACACCCACGCAAAGGTGTTTACTATATCACTATATAGTAAAAAATACCAAGCATTTGGATATACAAGTCCAAGCGAAAGGCACAGATTCTGTTCAAAGGATTCCTTGTGACTACAAACTGCCCAAATTATGGGCCTGGGGTGTTATTTTTAGAGCAACACATCTGTAAAAATGACTATTCTCAAGTGCTATTTAGCACTGACATGCACTAGGTAATTAGAGGTATGCTGAGGAGCACTGGCCTAAACTGGGCAGATGGGGTGTACACATCCTTGACACTTCCTTCCTGGTTATAATCCCTTGGGAAAGCCTGGATCCAAAGACAAATGACCCTCACACCCAACCTTCCTCAAGAAGAGATAGCTCCAAAATAGACGCAACAAATATGGATCCCACAGGTGCTTTCCTACTTAGAAGACATTGTTAAAAATGGGTTTCCTCTTATACAGTTTCTATAGCACTCTTCCTGCATGTGGCTAAAAGTGCACCCTTTTACAGTCCTCTGGTATGCAGGATTCTCATGAGCTAGGAAAATTTCTTCTCTAGACTCCATTGATCAAGAATCACAGATGAACAATTAATATAGAGCAAGCCTGACAAAGCCACATGATGACAGTTCCCTAGATTAGCAGTTCACATTGTAGTCTTTTGTTTCTAGCTCCTTAAATAATGCAAAAGTAAATTAATGAATAAAAAAGCATCTATTGGGCACATGAAATAAGCTAACCAATGTTCTAAGTGCTGGGGATCAACTCTAAAGTCACTGAAATATGAGGATATTAAAAACTTGGGGGGGGACCTTGAACCTTATTATTACTCAAAAAGGTAATAGCTATTAGAATGTCTAATATTTAGTAACTATTGACCTATATGCTTACTTTGATGTCTATACAAAACTTTAAGGAAAATAGCCTACATATCTCTTGAAGATGTCCACAATGAGAAAACACAGACTTTTTTGGCAAGTGTTGTTCCATGGTAAAACAAATCTTTACAATCACACGATCAAAATACAAAGATGACATCCCACTGTGTTAACTGTTTGTTGATTTTTTTAAAGCAATGCTATTGGTAGAAGAAAAAACAACTACATTTTAAAAGCTCACCTCCAGTAAGGTGTAGCCTATGCATGTGTTACAATCAAATAATATTCCTTGAAAGATGTGACAATGAGCTAATTTTGCTCAGTGACCTTCTCATTATTAATATCAAACAGGGCATAAAACAGAGAGATATATATTCACCAAAGCTGTTTGCTTACATCATGGAGGAGGTCCAGTTCAATATCCAAGTCAAAGAAGAATTCCCTAGAGTAGGTAAGGCTCTCTAGATGTTCCTCTTTATGTTTTATATTTTGCTGAATGCATCAAGCCCAGGAATAGTACAGTCTCTTAAATGAGACTCCCAATTACTCCAAAAAAAAGTTTGTCTTAACCATCCACATAGGAAAAAATGAAGTGAATGATGAATACCCATTGGCCAGACTATAATATTATAGGTGGGCAACAAATATATCTCAGACAGATACTGCAAATGAATAATTAGCTAGACTAGGACTTGAACAGGAGGAAGAGAAAAGATTGAACTGCCTTTGGCAAAGAGCATAATTCCTTTAATGTCCCCAAACTTCTCCATGAAACTAAAGTCCATTTTTTAAAATATGAATATTCTTCAAATGGATGTTGTATGTCTACAAGTCATGAAACATTAGTCTCCAAAGAACTGAAGTTGAGGAACATTCAGAACCAATGGAAGATCAGGCTATAGAACACATTACAATTGAGGGACTGTACAAAAGAAGTGGAGTGAATTATATCATTAGAGATATGTAAGATCAGGGGAAAAGATCATGTAGCCACAAAGCAAGAGTGACAGATAACCAGTGGTCAGTTATACTCCATTGTCATCATGTACTATCAAGAGAGCATAAGGGCCCTCTCCTCCTACTGTAAATGTATGGTTGAATATGGACAAGAATCACACAAGATGGGAACCATATAAAGCTGCATCATTAGAGGGAATATCCACAATGATGAGATCAGACATCAACTGGAATATTCCAGTCTTAGAAACTGAGGTCCAGAGAAGAGAAATAAATATCTGAAAATCATTCAGGCATTAGGTGGCCAAGCTAGAATACAGACCCAAGTCTGTTTTGGCTTTAAATGTAGTGGTTTTGCTGCCACACCACAAAAGAGAATGAACATATAAAGAGACTACTGACCCTATAAATGGGATGAATAGTACGATATCCAGTTTGGGGATGGCTATAATTTATTTCACAGCACTCAGGGGATGGGCAAACACTAGGCCAAGTCCTGCCAAGTTAAGTGGAATGATTAGTCTCTCCCACCTTGAAGACTGGCTCAGTAGTCCCTTTATTACTACTTTGTACTAAAGTCACGTGTTCCCTTTAGCTATTAAAACTTCCTGTGATACAAGACCAATTTAACTGCAAATAAGCTTTCAATCAAAACTGGAGCATTTTTGGTGCTGCTAGTATGAGAAAGGAGATAGGGACTCCCAATTGGTGGAGAGAAGATTGAGCTTGACACTGTATACCTGCCATAAATGATAGTAGGCATATCCATGCCCTTGGTCCACTTTTATTCAGTGATGTCAAGAAAAAAATCCAATCTGCAACTGATTTACCTAACAGTTCAGTTTCTCAAAGGAAATGCCTCCTAGGTATGTGCAATATGGTGCCACATCTATGAAAAAGAGGTAGTTTGGAGCTAAATGTCTACATCCACTATGTGCCTGGCATCACACTGTGATGGCTGAGGAAAAAAGGTACTATCTCTAGTTCTCTGTTTCTGGGTCTCTTTAGGGTTAAGGCCTATTATATAGCTATGATCTTACTTGCAGGATGGTCCCCTGGCATGCAGCCTAAGTGTACACTTTATAATACTTCTAACATTACATGGGATGGGGTCCTTTGAGACATATAGATTTATTTCACCTGCACGTACTCATTTTATTTTAGAGGGGAAGGAACAGAAGACTGGGTGTGGAATCTCCCAAATAGGAGGTTTTCCTTTTTGGTTACATTAGACACAACAACGCTTTCTTAAATTAAAGGGTGGAGTGTTTATACAAAATAGTGTTTATAAGGATCCTATGGAGAAGGAGTGGTTCCTAAATAGGAGTACTCACTTCTAGTTAGAGGTGAGCTATTAAAACTCCCCATGATGCAGGACCAAAAAGTGGTTAGAGCACAGGAAGATTGGAGTTCAATCTGATCTGTACAATCTGTGTAACCCTGGGCAAATCACTTAATTTCCATCTGCCTCAGTTTCTCATTTGTAAAATGGAGATAATAATAGTATGTACCTCCTGAAGTAGTTGTAAGGATAAAATGAGATAACATTTGTAAAGCACTTTGCAAACCTTAAAGTGCCGTATTAATGCTATGATCATTATCTCCATCATCTCATCTCATATTTGAGGGGGGCAAATAGATAAAATTCTAGTCTGATACCCATTTTAGAGATGGGCAAATGAAAAAGCAAGCACTCAGTCCAGGTCCTTCTGCTAAAAAAAAAAAATTTCCATTTCTCTTAGAGAGGAGTGGATCAGATTTCAGAAATATATCTTCATGCCATTGCATAAGTGATAGGTCTATTCATTTATACAACCTATGTGTATATAAAAATACACATATCTTACATAGCAATTGCCCTTAAGAAATGCTTTCCTTTATAACAATAATGCAAGTGTCTTCCATTTTCATTCCCTATATTCCAAAGATCTCTGTTTCCTTTTCTTACTTTCTGGGAGTTGAGACAAATATATTGCCCCCCCAAACCCTCCTCTTCCCCAAGACAATTCATATTCCAGGACTCTGAAATTATAACTTTCTAGCCAGGTTTGGATAGTAATAAAGAAAAAAATTGGGTTTTGATATAACACAACAAGGTCATGGACAATCAATACCAAAGAAACCATCTCTGTGATATTACTGTATAGGCTCAGCATATGTGTATTAGGGTGTCTGCAATAGGTAATACTGAGTGAAGAAGGCCCACGAAAGCTTAGCTGTCCAATAATTTTTAAGGATGTACTTTCTGATTGCCTTTAGAATATATGCTCCTGGAGGGTAGGGACCATTTTTTTTTGGTGTCCCTATCACTTAGAGCAACTCCTGGTGCACAATAAGGGCTTGATAAATGCTTATTGATTGTTTTGTTCATAAGAGAACAAAACTAAAGAAGAGTGAATAAACACCTCAGATGTCATTTTTATGAATTACTGATGTTCAGAAAGCAGAACATTCATTCTGTATAGAGGTTAAGCCAACAACTTTACAACATCATTAAAGGGGAGGGAGAGAATGCACACTCAAACAATGATGTTATGAACCTTCTTTTCATTAGAAACTAAGCTGTACCAAACCTCTCCTCTGGTTTAAAACAGTACAGTTAAAAAGGGAAGAGTGACCAGGAGATATGAACAGAAGACTTGGTTACTCTAAGAACTGGCATACACCTGAATAAAAGTCAAAAAGGAAACCTGGCCCCTCCCTAAAACCATTCCTCACCTAAGGGGCTCCTCCCCAAATCTCTCTCCTCTTGATCTATGACTCTAGCACCAAGAAAGAAATTGTGACGCATGTACAAAGAGTAGCAGATGTGCTACTAACTCAACCATTGTGCTGTTCAACATTCATTAGGGACTGACAGTGGATTCAAACCTCATGGTTTTCAATGTTTTCCATCCCTATGCTGTACTTAATGTCTCAAAAAAGGAAAAAAATGTGGTCAAGAGTAAATGTTTAAATCACTGCTGTTGGTTCATTTATTTAAGGCTGACACTACATATTTGGGTTTACAAGATTAAAGGAGAATTTACTTTCTGAAAGAGGCAAAAAAAAAACCCCATACCTTTAATTTTGGAAGTTTCAAAAACCAGTGAAATCTTCTACCTTCTCACCATTTTCTAGATGAACTACAATATGTTTGTTGGAAAAAATGATTTTTGGCACCCTAGAAATGTATTCCTCCTGAATTTATGTGTAATCCATGACCCAATACCTCTGTCTCTGGGCTTATAAAGACTAGACTCAAACTTGGTGGTTCTAAAAAAACAAAATAAAACAACAAAACTTCATGGGTTGTGTTGTCCCTCACAAAGTTCCTACGGGAAAATTTCAGAAGATAATTCAGACTCAGGACTCCAAGAATGTATGTAAAAGAGCTCCCAGATGCTATAAAAGCATTCAAGGTAACAGAGAACATCAGGTATAGAACTTTTATTCATCTCCTCCTCCCCCTCCCAAAAATGTAAAAATACTAAAAAAAAAAAAACAAAAAAATACTACTTACGGTAACCTCAACACAATTAATTGTCTCCAATCTCCAGTGATTCTCACCACAGTTCCTTAGAATCTTACAGTCTTCCAAACTCATACTACAACCCTGAGGACTTGGACTTTGCTAATAGAAAACATCCAAAAACTCAAGATTTTTCCAGAAATCTGGAGCTGAGAACTCCCTCCACTGGAACTGAGCAGTTCTTTTTCAGGGAACCATGTATTGGGCTAAGAGACTTCATAAGAACTTCCACAAGGCTGAGTCCAGGAACTCTCCTTTCAGGCCTCTGATTTTATTGCAGTAATTTAAAAAACATGTGCCTCTGCTCTAATAATAACACTCCACAACTATAGCATGCAATGGGAAAGAAGGAAGTAAGCATTTATTAAACATTTACTATGTCCCGGGCACGGGGATAAGTGCTTTAACAATATTATCTCCTTTGATCCTCACAACAATCCTGAGAGGTAGGTGCTATTATTACCCCCATTTTACAGTTGAGGAAATCAAAGCCAGTAAAGATCATGTGACTTGCCTAGGGTCACCCAGCTAGGAAGTGTCTGAGCCTGGATTTGAACTCAGGTTTTCCTGACTCCAGATACAGCAATTTATCCACTGTGCCACCCAGCAATTAGTCATTTTGTTTCTTCTGTATGATTTCTGCTAACTTTTAAAACTAAAAGTTCATACGCTTTTTATCTTCGAAGTTCTTCAAAATGGAAAATTCAATACAAATCTGAAAGAGGTTAAAGTATTTGTCTTAACATAATTGAAAATTAACAAAGTTTGGGTCAGTTTCTAACTTCAGGGTATATTGAGTAAACAGAGCTGAGGTCATATCTGATTTCAGATCCAGAACATGAATTAAAGCTGTTTCAACGACAGTTTAATTTGATTGCCAACATTTTTACTGCTAGTGGAATGGAATTTATTAAGAAGACCAAAAACTTGGGAAATGACCACTGGAACTAAGCCAGCAGATATGTAGATTCCATGACTTGACATTTTCTAAGGTTTGCTGAGCACCAGCAATACACCAAGACTTAGAGTGACATGATGATTCTGTCGAAATCTCTTTGGAAGAATAACACATTACGTAGTCAGAAGATGAGTCTAGGCCAGTAATTCAGTCAATGGTCAAGTCAAAAGTGATATGGTAGATAAAAACAACAACAAAAAAGTCATTAAACATAACACTACAACAACTACCTCCATTAACCTCCTTCTAATCATTAAACATGAAAGCAGCTTTTTCCAATATCAATTTAATGTTCATCCAGGCCTCCCCAGAGTACAATTAAAAACACCCTTTTACTTACTTTGCAAGATTGGTTGTTAATGAACACAAAATCCATAACAAACGTAGGATATATTACATAAAATGCAAAAGGAGGGGTATTCAGGGTACTGATCTGATGAGACGGAATGGACAGAGCTAAAAAAATTTCTGAAGGAACTATATCATTTGGATTGGAAATTGAAAGAAACTTATGGGAATGTAGGTGGGATCTGGAAGACTCCCTCAGTGATTTATAGGCAGATGCTTTGTGAAAAAGAGAAGCAGATTTTTAAATTCTGGTACAAGTAGGGCAGGAAAATCAGGGCTTTACATCAGGGAACTGAAATTTAGAAGGTGCTGACAGCAATTGAATTCCTTCAGTACCTTGGAAGCAACTGACCTAGCAAGAATATTTTATCAAAATAGGAAACTACCAGAAGATGCTTCTTCCCATTGGGGTTGCTGCCCAGGTGAGTTCTTCTCCAGCTCTTATTCCTTCACTTGTGGCAACCTCATTAGCAATGGCCCCATGGTATCAGGGTGTCTCCAGGTCCTCTGAACTTTCTACGCAGGAAGCAGTGTATCTCTCCTTAATCCAGGGCCTTGTGTCCTCATAGATGAGGTCCAAAGTCTCTGAGCTTTTCCTGAGGTCTCCTCCCAAAACTACATTTGTCTTTAAAAGTTAATTGGAAGACATCTTTTGTGCTACTTATTCTGGGCAGGAACAGGCAACATGTACATATGTGGATAAGAAACACGTAAAAAATCAACACAAGGTAATTGGTGAGTGTAGGAGAAGCCTACACTTTGGGGAAGGTGGGGAGTGGTGAGGATGAGGAAAGGCCTCATCTAAGAAACGTTATCAGAGCTGAACATTCTAAGGAAAAGTATGAATTCTAAGACAGTGGTCTACAAAATAGGGACCATGGCATGACCCCAAGGAGTGATCAATCAATCTAAAAGTGGGAGAATGAGTTTCATTCTATTCTCCCAGTCACAGCCAACATGTGCTTGTCTCTAACACAACCACGTTTCAAGGTGCCAGAATTACTAGCTGTGGCTCTGATTCAGTAAGTGTCAAACCTCCAGCAACTAAGGATAAAACATGCCAGCACATGACTTCCTAATTCGATTCCAGAAATACAGAGAGTGCTTTCTATATGTAAGGCTGTCATGATAATATAAAAATTCGGGGAGCTTGTAATGTAGTAGGGGAGATGAATTCAATCTTTCTGTCACAAGTTTCTTTAATGTGCTGTTGTTTTTGTTCACTTATTTCCAAATCTTTATGACAACATTTCGGGTTTTCTTGGTGAAGACAGTAAAGTAGTTTGCCATTTCCTTCTCTAGTTCATTTTGCAAGTGAGGAACTGACGCAAACGGTATTAAGTGACTTGCCCAGAAGTCACACAGCTAGTTAATGTCTGAGGCTGGATTTGAACTCAGTAAGATGAGTCTTCCTGATTCCAGGTCCAGCGCTCTATCCACTGAACCACCTAGCTGCCCTTCAACATGAGGTAGAATATGACACATGCTATTGAAACAGGCACCAGGTTCGCTTCAGAGCAGGAAGAAATAACATTTTGTTCAAGGGATAAGAGAAGGCTTCATAAAGGAGGCGACATTTGAGCTAGGACTTGAAGGATTTCCACATGTAGAGTCTGGGTTGGAAATAAGTGATGATGATGATGATGATGATAGTAACATTTATAGGGTACCTACTATATGCCGGGTACTGCTAAGTGCTTTATAATTATTATCTTAATTGGTCCTTTCCATAATCCTAGGAAGTAGGTACTATTATTATCTCCTTTTTACAGATGAGAAAACAGAAGCAAAGAAAGATTAAATGACTTGCCTGGAATCACATAGCTAGTACCTAATTTACTAGCCCCAGATTTGGGGCTCTATCCATTCACCACCTAGTTGTCCCAGATGAGGGACAGCAGGTCATCTAAAAAAAAAAATGTAGGAATTGTAGTGCACTACAAGCTCAATATGAATCAACAGAGTAGCATGGCAGTCAAAAAACTCAAAATAATATTAGGTTGCATTAGGAAAGGCATAGGTTCCAGAACGTGGAAGATGAGAGTACTTTGTACTCTCTGTACTCTGTACTCTGCCCTGGTCAGACCACCCCTGGAAGGCTGTATTCAGTTCTGAGTCCCACATTTTAAGGACACTGCTAAACTATAGCATACTTAGAATAATTAAGTGGAATGGTTCAAGGCCTTCAGATCATGCTACTTGGGGATCAGATGAAGGAAATGGGGATGTTTAGCTTAGGGAAGAGGGGACGTGGCAGCTGTCTTCAGTTATCTGAAGGACTGTCCTGTGGAAGAATGATTTGTGTTGCTTGAAAGAGGGCAGAACTGGAAGTGATCGTAGTTACAATGAGGCAGATCTAAGCTTGATGTAAATAAAAGTTTTCTAATAATTATATCTATCCAAAAGTGGCACAGACAACCTTGGAAGGGAATGGGATTCCCCTCCCAGGGGGTCTCCAGCAAACCCTAGATGTCCATTTGTCTGGTATGATGTAGAGGGGATTATTGTTCAGGTCAGGGCTGGACGAGGTGGGTCCTGAGGTTTCTTCCAACTCTAAGAGTGTGTGAACTTGAAAGTGGGTGCCCAAAAGCTTTCACAGCTGGTTACAATTTAGCAAATGTTTGTTCTGGCTAATATTTTGAGGAATGCTCCTATTTCCATCTTCAGAAAATGAAAGGAAGAAGCCTGCGAAGTTTTTGTTTGAAATAGTGTTGGAGACTTAACAAGGTGTAACCTACCAGGTGTGGAAAAGCCACTTAAAAATACTCAGCACTTCCTGAAAATAATCTCTTCCCTTGCTTGCTTTACTTTGTCAATTCATTTTGTAGAAGGAACTGAGAATAAGTCCTTCAGATCTAATGATGGGGATTCTCTCCCCCACTAAGAATCTCTGAAAATTAGTAGGGTAGAGGAGCAATGATAAAGATGTTGCATGATACTGGTTAAGTTTTTTCATCACCCCTTTCAAAGTGGAGCCATCAACCACTCAGAAATCAAACTTTTACACGTCACCCATTTCCCATGAAAGGAGAGACATCGGCAAAAATGGCTATTTTCCAGAATAGAGAAAAAAATCTGCCTTCCAGCCAAAAGTCTGGTTCACATCTGGACCATTCAGCTCCTCATGGATATCTATCTACACAGGCAATTTGGTGCAAGAAGCTGCAAGAATGGAAAATTATGGTGAGTTAAGGAATCTTGTACATTTGAGGGGAGAAACATTTGAGCCTCTCAAACAGACAAATTATATGTGTAGAGTGCATGGGATGGGTTTTTAGGAGCAGGGAGATGAGGAGAGGGAGCCTTCTGTTTGGAGACCTTAGTTGTAATTTTTTCTTAAAATTAATCAATCAATTGAACCAATCAAGCATTTCACTGCTCCAGGCAGTGTTCCAGAAACTGGGGATACAGAGAAAAAAAGGAAAAACTTTTGACCTCAAGGAGTTTACATGGGGGGGAGGGGAGGCAGGGAACAGGCAACATGTATATATGTGGATAGGAAACACGTAAAAAATCAACACAATGTAATTGGTGGGTGTAGGAAAAGCCTACACCTTGGGGAAGGTGGGGAGTGGTGAGGATGAGGAAAGGCCTCATCTAAGAAATGTTATCAGAGCTGAACATTCTAAGGAAAGTATGGATTCTAAGATAGTGCTCTCCAAAATGGGGACCATGGCATGACCCCAAGGAGTGATCAATCAATCTAAAAGTGGGAGAATGAGTTTCATTCTATTCTCCCAGTCATAGCCTACATGTGCTCGTCTCTAACGCAACCACATCTATCCTTATCCCTTAACACCCTAACATCACCCCCTTGCTTTGCCCCCTCCTGCTTGGTATGCCTCCAACCTCCCCCTTGCCAGTTGGGGGTCGGCCTCTCAGGCAAGTCTGACCAGTCCCTAGTATTCACAACAGCAGCTATGCTGATACCTTTGGGAAATACCCCCTTCCTCCACCCCAGCCAAGCCCCTCTCCCCTAGATCTTCCTTCTGACTATGGCGGGTTCTGCACAGTGCTCTCTGGAAGGGCAGGCTCTGCACAGTGCACAGTAAGAGCCCCGTCCCCACCCTTTCTCATTTTGGGTAAAACAGAGTGAATTGAACAGAAGGAGCTGGCATAGATAAGCTACAGTCTGGATCACAAACCTCTTCCTATCTTTTCTTGGAAAACAACCTCTCTTTAGATCTTCTCTATTGCTATTTGAGAAACCGCCATCCTTCCAGTTACTCAGGTTCATGACACTGGCGCCATCTTCAACTCCTCATTCTCCCTTGCCCCATATAGTCAATCAATTTCCAAATCTTGTCATTTCTCTTCAACACCCCTTGAATATGGCACCAAGAAAGAGTCATTTACATAATTGCATAATGCATTTATGAAGCACTCTCTATATGCCAGGTCTGATGTCAAGCATCAGGGAGATAAAGAAAGATAAAAAAAGATTTTAAAAAAATAGTCCCTGACCTCAGGAAGCTTATATTCTAGTAGGAGAGACAACATGTAAGTAACTAGATGTAGACCCTTATTCCTTCTCTCATAAACCATTTTGGTAGCCTCCTAATTGCTCTCCCAACCTCAAATCTTTTCCTACTTCAATTTATTCTCCAACAGTTGCCAAAGTGATTCTCTTGACTTAGTCTGATCATGTCCCTCCCCTACTCAATAAACTACAGTGGCTCCCTGTTGATTCTAGGATCAAATATGTCATCTTTAACTCATTCTTTTAAAATCTCTATTTTTAAGTTTTATAATGTACATAATTATTCATTTAGTAAGTTACATATTTTATATTATCATATTAATATTATATATAAGTATATTGTATATAATTTGTTAATTGGTTTAAATAAAACCTTGTATCAAGGGTGCACGCTCATTTTTTCTGATGAGGGCTATGTAATCAACTAAGTTTGGAAACCATTACTCTAAGAGGTAGAGGTGATAAGAAAAGATATCCCAGATAAGAGAGAGAGTCAAAAGCACAGACACTAGAAAAGGACCACGGTGTATGAGAGGGACAGCTTGAAGGTAAGGTAGGCTGGAGTGCAGATTCTGTGAAGATGGGCAATATATAAGGGTGGAAAGGTAGACTGGAGCCATATCATGAAGAACTCTACATTTCAGGCAAAGGAGTTTGTATTTGGTCCTAAAGGCAATAGGGAGCTTCAGGAATACAATGCAGATGAAGTAAAGCAGTCTAGAATCTAAGAGCTGGCAGGTTGAACTCCAATAACTCAGTAAGGCAGCACTGAGGTAAGTAAAAGAATTTAGGATTTGTACTGAATAAAAAAAAAAACCACATTTGTGTTCTCCCACCCTTAAGGGAATGACCCATTTCTTGCCTTGAAAATGTGTGTGTTATTGTCAACCATTGCTGTAAAGTAATTTTGATCTCTTAAGGCCATAGGGATAGGACCCTGGAAGATCGCTCCTCTGCAGGTGGATGCAACCTGACTGTTGCATTATCAAAGAAAACCTGGGCAGGAGGAGAATTTGTAACCTAATCTAGAAAAAGCTGGAGCAGTCATGAGTTCCATTTATGGATTCCAACATTGCTTTACAGATGAACTGAGAGCTGGAGGAGCTGGAAACAAGAACCCAGTAGATGGTCCAACAAGGAATCCTGACTTTGAAAAAGAAAAAGATAGGGAATCTACTTCTCCCCACTGTAGAAAATGAAGGAAATTCTAGGAGAATGAAGTTTCAGGAAAGAATAGTGCCTTCTGTCAAAAAGGCCCAGGACAGTCTATTAGCATGAAAGCTGGGGACTGTTTCATTGATTGTATTTTTATTCCCAGAAATACCCAGCACAGTTCTTGACACATAGTAAAGACTTCATAAAGATCAGCTGTTTGATTGATTAGTGAAACTAGGTCCAGATGCTAGTTTATGAGGGTATATTCAATAATGTGAGTCAGCTAAACCCACTGGTGGAAAGATTCTTCAGATAAAGAATCTTTTCTCTATAAACCTGCCCTTTTTTTTATATTCCTTTAAAAGCTCCTGCAGAAAAATCCCTGCCTTGTCTCTACTGAACCAAAGGAAAGGGAAATTTTCAGCACCTGTCAGGATAGGGCTAGTGTGCTCCTATACTAGACAGAGGCCAGCTATAACTGAAGTAGAAAGAATAACATCATTCTCATAGTAGTTTTATAGAGCTAAGAAAGAAGGTATGTGAGTGAATGATACTCACTGACTTCCTTTCCATTTTATCTTTTAATAAAGAGGAACTGACTTGTGAGTTCCCATCCAGGTCTACATTTATGATCTCAGGATCCAATGACAATCTGTGACTTTTCCAATCATTTGGATCTTCCTGTCTTTCAGATATTTTGCAAATCAAGCCTCAAGCTGTAACTCCTCCAACACCATTGCAACTATTCTTTGTGATTTAATTTCTAAATTGTCCGTTCGTGTAGCATATCGGATATTAAGTTATAGACTTCACTCAAATTGATAACAATACTAGAGGATGACAGAGATAGACTGGTGAGGGCCCTCAGGGGTCATCTAGGCCAACCCCCCTCATTGTATAGATGAGGAAGATAAGGTTCGGAGGTCATAAAGGTAATGACCGTTAGGAGCACAAAGAGAACCCGGGTCCTCTGTTTCTAGGGTTAATGCTCTTTCCAAGTGTTAAAACAAAGGCTGAGCTGTCTTATTTTTAATTTAGCCACTTGTGTTATAAGGAGACATATTCTTTCCCTAAAAGCACCACAGTATGCAAAGTCATTTAAGGGGTTTGCGGGAAAAACGGGACTGGGCTATAAATGCTCAGAAACGTCGTCAGTAACCTAAAAAAGGCACAAACCTAATTTTATAAAGGAAAAAAGCTTTGTTTTGGACACAATAAATGGTTAAGAAATACATAAAAACTACAAGAGCGGCGGCGGCTGCCGGGCCTGCGCAGGGTTCGCAGGAGGCGGAGCTGGAGGGAGGCGGAGCTGGAGGGAGGGGCCTCGAGCGCTGCAGCTGTGGGCCTCAGGCCTCCTCCGAGCTAGCGTTCACAGCTCGGACTGCACCAGAAGATATACAATAAATAGGGCACTTTACCTAGACAAATACCCAAAGTTTGCTCGAGGAAGTGGGAAGGGTTCCACCTCGCGAGGTCTTGGGAAGTGGGCTGGCTGTCGGTTTTCTCTCTCCGCAGCTGGACAAGAAGTTCCGGTCTCCAATCACTTTGAAACTGACCTGCGTTTCCCAAACAGGCACTGGGTGTATTTGTGGCTCTCTCCGGCCGCCTCTCTAAGCCCTCCGGATCGTGGGGCCCTGTGAGCAGGGCTTCGCCACAGACTTTCTCGGGATCCTAGTTTTTAAACCGGAATGGGCCTCAGAGGACATCCGATCTAATCCCCTGATTTGACCGGACACCGAGGCCAAGAGAGGGGGTCACCCAGGTACAAAGCGGCAGAACCGAGGTGACTTTCCGGAGACTCGTTCGCCTTTGCTGTGTTTTGCTGTCTTCTGATACTGTTCACCGTCTTGTGCTTCGTGCGCCTCCTCCTATCGGAGCACAGTGAATGAATTCGTCCTCCTTATCAGTTTCCTTTCGCTGCCACGGCTTTTCCTTGGCAAGAAGATCGAGGGTTTGTAAGCTCAGGTCGTTTCTGGGTTCCTTTGGTTTCCTCATCATGACATCTGCTTTTTGTTGACAGTCTGACTTCGGTAAGAAATGGTGATGATCAAAGTCAATGGTTTTTATGCATTTTCCCATTTTTCTTTTCCTCTCAAGCTGGTTTGAACGGGTCAAGTTGGAACTAGTATATGGTGTCCACTCGCCATCTTTGTGCTTTCTTCTGCTTTGATCTTGACTATTTGTTCTAACTAGGGAATCTGGGCACAGATGACTGATCAGAAAGGATTCCTTTTTGTTTTTCTTTTTGGAGACAGTCTCAGCAGGTCTGGATGATGGGTCTCGTCTAGGCCGAAAGTATAGTGGTTTCTAACAGGGCCGCCCTCAGTTCAGTTCCGCTCTTCCACCTCTCACCTGGATGATTTTAATAGCCTACTAATTGCCCTTCTTGCCTCAAGTCTCTTCTCACTGCAGTTCTTCCTCCATAGAGCTGCCAAACAGATTTTCCTAAAGCACAGATCTGACCATGTCACTCCCCTACTCCATAAATTCCCAGTGGCTTCTAGAATAAAATATAGACTTTTCTGTTTGTCTTTTAAAATCTTTCATAGTCTGACCCCAACCCACCTTTCCAATCTCGTTGTATATTACCTCATATACTCTGGCCAAACTGGAATTTTCCTGCTCCTCTCCATGGTATACCATGTACCATTATTCCCCATCCCTAGAATGTACTTCCTCCTCATCCCTAGCTCAGAGGCTCCCTTATGTCTTTATTTTTTTCTTTTTGCTTTTTGGAGGGTTAAGTGTCTGAGGCTGGATTTGAACTCAAGTTCTCCTGACTCCAGGGCTACTGCTATATTCACTGAGCCACCTAGGGCCCCCTCCCTTGTATCTTTCAAGAAGCAACTCAGACACCAACATTTCCATGAAGCCTTTCCTGCTTGCTTCTCCAGTTCCAGTGGCTCCTCCAAAAAATTTCCTTGTGTTTTTGTGTATACGTTATCCTTCCTTTCCCCACTCAGGTAGAAGAAAAGCTCTTTGAGAGAAGAGACAGTTTCATTTTTGTCTTTGTATGCCTAGAGCCTAGGACAAGGCCTGGCATGTAACTAGCATTTAATAAATGCTGGTGACCTTGGGCAAGTTCAGGGGTGGGGAACCTGTGACCTCAAGGCCACATGTGGCCCTCTAAGTCCTCAAGTTCGGCCCTTTGACTGAATCCAAACTTCACAGAACAAATCAATTGGATTCAGTCAAAGGGCCACCCTTGAGGACCTAGAGGGCCGTGTGTCCTTGAGGCTGCAGGTTCCCCACCCCTGGGCAAGTTACTTAACTTTCCACGAGCCTCCATTTCCTTATATGTTAAATGATGACGTTAACATGGATGGGCTTCCGTGGTCCCTTCTAGCATGAAGCCTATGATCCTATATGCCAATGAGTTTGTCCAAAACTATATTTTAATTGGCACATGTAGTTCCCAGTAGGAAAATTTCTTCCAGTCATACAGATCTGAAACCTTTAGTCTTTAGAGGTGGCCTGTGAGCACTGAGAAGTTAAGGAACAGACTCAGTCTGTGCTTCTTGTTCTCCCAACCCTACATCTCCAATAACTTACCAAATTTGTCAGTAGTACCTCCATAACACATTTTGTATCCATCCCCTTTTCCCCAATCACAGGACCACTACCCTTATTCAGTCCTCATTATATCTTGCCTTGTCTATCACAATAGCCTCATAATTGGTCTCTTCCCTCAAGATTCTTCCCTCCAATCCATCTTCCATATAGCAACCAAGATAGCAGCCTTCAAGCACAGACCTGATTGTGTTCTCTCTCCTGCTCAGTAAACTGTAATGGCTACTTATTACATCTAGGATCAAACACATCCTCCTCTGTTTGACATTAAAAGTCCTTCCCAATTTGGCTCCAATCTTCCTTTCCAGACTTACTATCCTTGACTCCTCCTCATGCTTTGTTTGGTCCATCCAGACAATGTCCTTGCTGCTTCATTCATTTGCCCTCTCCCTGCTTTTATACAGGCTCACCTGCACAGGCTCATAGCCCCTCACCATGCATTCTTTCCTCCCCCCAGCTGCTGGAATTCCTAGTTTCCTTTAAAGTCCAGCTCAGTAAGGCCTCTTCTAACCCTCCCAGTGCCTCCCCACAAAAGTTCTCTTCTCTTGATTTTTACATATAATTAATTATATGTGTGCATGTTAACTCTAAAGAATGTGAGCTACTGGAGGGCAGGAATTGTTTCATTTTTACCTTTTAACCCCCAACTCCTAGCACAGTGCCTGACAACAGTAGGTGCTTAATTAATGCTTGCTGATTGACTTGACTGTGCTTATATAATTAGTAAATGTCTCAGGCAAAATGTGGATCCAGGATTTCCTGACTCTTAGTCTGTGTAGCCCTCTGGTCTCGCCTAGGCCTGTCTCAGCCTAGTCCAGTGGTTCAGACTTAGGAAATTGATAAAATGCACTTCTGGCATGTCTAACAAGGACATTTATGTAACAGTAATATGGAAAAAGTATTCAGCAAAGACACGGCGTAGATTTGGTTGGGTACTGCTTCCTTGCCCCGTGATGTGTACCACAACACCTTTGTGGGTTGGGATTTTCTACTTAGGTGACCAGGAAGGTATATCAGCAGTCTGAGCCTTAGTCTCCTAGACTAATCAAATCTTGAAAATAGTTTCTTTGCCCTTTAGGGGAAGAGCTAACCTAATCTATGTAGTAGAGACCTTAGCAGATATTGGTCCTCTCTCCATCCAGTAGGCCATGTACCTCCTTATTTAATCTATTAATTCCAGAAGCGATTAAAAAAATAAAATTCTATGTGTGATTTTTTTATCATTCTCATTTTTAATACCATCATTTGTATTATTAGCATGATATATTTTCTTCTGAGGGCAGCTAGATGTTGCAGTGAATGGAGTGCTGGGTCTGGAGTCAGGAAGACTCATCTTCCTGAGTTCAAATGTGGCCTCAGACAGAGGCTGTGTGACCCTGGGAAAGTCATTTAATCCTGATTGCCTCAATTTCCTTGCCTGTAAAATGATCTATAAAAGGAAATGGCAAAGCACCTGGCATCTTTACTGAGAAAACCTCAGAGGAGTCACAAGCAGACATTTGACTCAAATGACTAAAACAAAATTTTCTCCTGTAAGGCAGAAATCTGTTCCAAATACTGATTTCTTCCTAACGTTGGCATTTTACTACTGAAATATAATATAATCCATCATTTGTCATGAGAGGAACATGAGAGGGTCCAGGCAGCAAAGTACCTGGCAAGAAAAAGAGTCAAGAGAGAACAACATCCTTGTTCTGAGATATTTTAAAAGATTTGTTCTTTGGGATTTTGCTCCATTTAGGATTATTTCCAAGCCCAGAGCCATATGATCCTACATCCAGGAGATGGGAAGCCATTAGGCAGCTCTCAGATAAGCACAGATAAAATGCCAAATGAATTGGCCATTCGCCCTAAGACACAAAATGGAGTCAACTTTCTTGTTCTGTGTAGGCAGCACCTGCAGATTTAAATATTTGAAGAAAGCAAAATGCTACACAAGGAATTTTAAACAAAGGTTGTTTTTTTCCTGAATATTTTTTAAATGTGACCCCAAACATGTTAGTAATAGCAAGATGAAAATAAAAGATAGATAAAGAGATGTGAGGATCCCATTTCCAGGAAAAAAAAAACAAAAGACAGAAGCCTCGGGGGTATCATAAGGTCACAGGTTGTAGAATTATTAGGCCTTAGAGAGAAAAGTACAGCCCAAAGAATAGTTCACAAAGGTGATCAAAAGGGCATGGGCCAGAAGCCAAATTGCACCCTGGTACTGCCCAAAGATAATGCTGGGGTTGGACTCATCACTGGCTCTGGCTGGGCTGCTTCCATGACAGACGACTTCCCAGTTTGAAATGTAGAAAAGGAAGGAAGGGCAGAATTAAAAGTTTATGCATAAGTAGAAAGTGACTTTTGCTGGGGGGGAAAAAAAGTCTAAAATTAGTAACTAGTAATTTGAATTATGGAGTTGAAGGACCAGAGGAGTCCGTAGTGTCTGAGTTGGGAAGAGAGTAAAAATCAATCAGGGTAGCATTCTAGTGGACTAAGGAAAAATGTAATCTGGGATCTGGCTGTAGATATTTGGCACTGAGGTAAACATAAGGATCACAGGATTGTGAGAAGTATTAGGTCTTCTAATCTCACTTGTGTTAGTCACCCCTCAGCCTGTTCCTTGACTTTTCTCATATTTCATTTTATAATCCTGAGCTCTTAGAATAGATGATCCAAAGGCATGTTTCCATATTTTCTCATTAATTAATAAAATATTAACATATATTTAAATTAATCAACTAGGCTCAAAATCCCAGCCCTAGTATGTTAATTATAATTTTTCAAGAAACTGAAGAAACTTATTATCCCAGTAGTAGTTACTCATATCTCTCTATTATATACCCTTTCAACACTTAGCATTAAATAAATACTAAAGTTACTGACTATATAATATTTTATCAATGAAATTAACAAAATAAACAATTTTTAAAAATATTTTAATTGTAAGATATATTGTAGCCAGAGTCAATATCAAATCCTCAGTGGATCTGCAGGTGACATAACTTCTGAGAATGTAGTCTCACACCATTTAGTTTACATTAAGATAACAAAGTCTCTTCACAAGAATGCTCTCATCCTCTTTGCAAAATAAGTTAACAGTCACTTCATAAATATCTCTTCCTCTTTTTTGGCTCGTTCATCTCCAGCCATTATAAAAGAACCATCTCTCCAGCTTCTAAGACCCCTCTCCTCATTGTCTCTCTCCAGACTCACGCCTGATAGACTTCCTTATAATGCTTTAAAAAAAAAATAGCTGACACCAGTCATAACAAGAAAGAAGTTTCTTCTCACCTTCTTTCTTTCTGTCTTTTCCATAGTTTTTTTTCCCCGTCACGGATCTTCATAGATGAAAGCTAACCTCACACAACCTCTCCCTGACATCACAGTGCCTCATAAATGATAATTACAACTATATCTCTTATCAGCTGTTCTTAAAGAGATAGCAAGTTAAGTAAGCACTTAGTAAATGCTTCTTCATCTGTTGTTCAAAGACCCACAAGGGGTCCATGAATAGTTTTCAGTGGGTGCTGGTGAACTCGGATGGAAAAAAAATGACATCACTATTTTCACTAACCTTTGGTTTCCTCTTTAATCCTTTATATTTATTTTATGGGATAGCTAGGTGGTTCAGTAGATAGAGTGCTGGGTGCTGAGTCAGAAAGATTCCTCTCCTTGAGTTCAAATCCATCCTCAAACACTTACTAGCTGTGTGACCTTGGGCAAGTCACTTAACTCCATTTGCCTCAGTTTCCTCCTCTGTAAAATGAGTTAGAGAAAGAAATGGCAAACCACTCCAGTATCTCTGCCAAGAATGTGATGGAGAGTTGGACACAACTGAAACGACTTCATAACAATTTATCTTATGCATTTGAAAACATTATTCTGAGAAAGGATGGTTTCACCAGACTGAAAAATGGATCCATAACACAAAAAGGCTGCTCTGTGGCAGTAGAAGAGGCTTTTTAAAGGTTAAAATAGAATCACAGACCTAGAGCTGAAAGAGACCTTAGAGGCTATGTAGTTCAACCCCCACATTTTACAAATAAGGAGACTGAGTTACAGAAAAGGCAAGTTACCCTCCCAAGGCCACATGGGTGGTGAGTGGCAGATCTAGGCTTCACATCCAGGTTTTCTGGCTCCAAACCCAGAACTCTTTCCATCACTAATTTCAAACTTGACAAAGAGCTCTTTCAGTTTCTTACATTCAGATGTTCTGTGGTTAAAGGCATGTTGTTTTGTTTTGTTTTGTTTTTGTTTTGTTTCAAGCTATTTGTCACTGGCCCATCCTCTGTTTCTCCTATTGCCAGTCACCCCAGTTATCTCCATGGCAATGGCTAACTCTAACCAGTGACAGACACTGAAAGGAATCAAGTTTCTAGTTTTCTGGAAATCATCAAGACAGAATCATAAAATTTTATAGATAAAAGTGGCCTTTAAAGTTCTTATAATACAATCTGTCCCCTCATTTTAAGACTTGTCCTGGTTCCTTCCAAGATGTCTACAAACATGCTCAGATATCTCCAATCATAAAAAAAACAACAACAAAAAAGCTTACCTTTGACCCTTTTACTCTATCTAGCTATCATTGAAGAGCTGTATTCACTGCCAAATTTCTTTAAAAATCATCTGTGCTCAGTATCTACAGTTACTCCTACCTACAATATCCTCAATGCCTTTGCAGTCTAGTTTCTGGACTAACCATTACACTAAAATTGCTATTTCAAAGTCACCAGCAAACTGATTAAATTAGCAAGTAACGAAATTAGATTAGAAGATTAATCACCAAAGGTAGTACAGCGAGTAGAGTATGGAGCACATTCCAGGCATGGGGACAACCAGTACAAAGGCACAGAGTTGGGAGATGGGGAGTCCTGTGACAGTATGACTGGACCCCAGTGTGTATGTGGGCAATGTGTTAAAAGACTTGAAAGAGTAAAAGGAGCCAGATTTTGAAGAGCTTTGAATCCCAAGCAGAGGAGTTTACAGTTGATCTTAGAGGTAATAGGGAACCATTGAAGTTTACTGAGGGAGAGAGGCAATGACATGGTCAAGACCTGAGCTTTAGGAAAATAGTTTTGGCAACTGTAAGAAGGATGGATTGGAGAAGGAAGAGATTTGAGTAAGAGAAATCAGAAGGCTACTGCAAAATGAGAGGTGATGAGGGCCTGAATTAAGTCGTATCTCTGTGAGTGGAGACAAGGGAACATACGTAAGAGATGTTATATCTCAATGTTTCTACAGAAAGAGATTGGAAGATATGGCAATAGGAAATATGTGGAGGTGATGGTCAAGGATGACTCCAAGTTTGTGAAATTGAGTGACTAGAAGGATGGTGGTGCCATCACTAGTAATAGGAAAGTTCAAAATACAAATTGGTTTGGACAGAAATGATGAATTCTGTTTGGACCTATTGAATTTGAGATGTCCAGTTTGAAATGTCCAAAAGGTAATTGATGTTCTGAGATTAGAGCTCTGAAAAAAGAGTGGGCCTGGATAAAGAAATGTCAGAATCAGTGCATAGAGATGATATTCAAGCCAATGGAAGTTGATGAGATCACCACATGAGAGAGTACAGAAACAAAAAGAAGACGCCTAGGACACAGCCTTGAGAGGCACTTGCACTTAGTGGGCATGACAGTGGTTGCAGTAGCCAGACACACCTTCACTTATGACAGCTTATGTTCTTTCATATCTTTTGACTCCTAGAACTACCTCCAGCATCCACTCCAACTCCAGTGGACTCCAAATGTTTGTACGTAGCCCAGGGTCTGGCTTCCTGACATAGCAACTTCTCTCAGGGGAATGCACCAGCTGCTCTTTTATAGTTGAGAGGGTAGGGTATGTCCTAATTCCATCTCTGAGCAGTTAGGAGCCCTCTTCAATCCTTGTGCATAGCAGCTGCCTCATCAGAGCTCTTCAGGCAATCAGACCTCTGCTCAGGTAATGCAAACAAGCAATGAAAATATATTGTTAACCAGCCATTTCTGGATCCTTATATTCATCCTCTTGAACCAAATATACTGAGGGAATAATATTATGTATTCCTAGAAAACATATTGCTCCAAAAATTAGTTTCCTCTGATGTTCAGAATTAGATTAGTTATGATACCTCTCCCAAAAGATGAAATATCTTTTGTGTTCAAGATCATTTTTAGCTCTCCTGCCTCTGATATGACCTATGTGATCTTGTTCAAATCACTTGACCTCCTTAGGTCTCTGTTTCTTCTGCTGCAGAATGAGGGAATTAGACTAGGTGGCCTATTAACTCTACATGTATGATCCTGTAGGTTAGACTCCTGAAGTCCATAGTAGAGGCCTTTAAACTATGGAGAGAATTCATAAAGAGGAGTTACAGATACTCAGACTTGTTTCCATTGAGAGGAAACCTCCATATCTACAAAGCCTCTCTAAACACCCACAGGGGTATGGGGAGGGCAGTGCTCATGGACAAAACCTGGAGAGAGAGAAAGAAGACTCAGAACCAAACCCAGACTTTGCCCATCCATTAGTACTGAGAGTTATATGGTCTAGAAGAAGAACTGACTCTAGAGGCCTCCACACATTTGTAAGAAACTCCCCAGGTTTGAATCCGGGCCATGTGAACCCAGACCTTTGTTCTTGGTCATAGGTTACACTTCTGTTCTCATTTCTCTACTCCTTGGTAAAGTTTGGGCAAACTCTTCCTTTACTATGAATAATCCGGTCATTTCTGGGTATTTGATCTCTACCTGACCCATCATTTTTCTATTTAACTGAGTAGGGGACAACCACAAACTATTCTCCCCAGACCAAGGTTGTAAGACTCTCCCACAAGTCCTATCTTTATAGTACAGGCTCTCCCTTTTAATTTCCAACCTCTCAGCTCCTTTGGTGCGGAATTACAAAACCAAGCATTTCAACCTTGTATTGGAAAAAGTGTTAACTTGGTGATCTGTGCTGTGTTTTCTTTGGAAAGAAGGAATCATGAATGGAAAGCTTAAAGGCAGTTCAAATCAGGTTAGCACATGTTCTTGGCTGGAAAGAATCTTTAATTTCCTATGATTGATATAGCACATTCATTCAAATGGCCCCCGTGGTTCCTGGCTCATAAGATTTCTCCAAAATTTCCAGTACATCTAGCAAGTGGAATTTTTTTAAAACTAAAATGCCACCATGGATTATATAACCAAGAAGATGGAAATTCCAACTTCACAGACCCTGGTATTTGGAGACTGTGCCTTAGTAATGAATTTAAAACCTACTTGTTTTTCATGTGGTTTGGATACTTTAGTCAAGAGCAAGGGGTTTTTGTGTCATGAACCCATCTGGTCATCTGGTGAAGTCCATGGACGCTTTCTCAGAAGAATGTTTTTAAATTAATAAAATGCATGGGACTACAAAGGAAGCTAACTATATTGAAATAAAGGTACACTTTTTGCCTATACAGGTTTATTAGACTCCTGGGGGAGGGGGTGTCCTTTGGAGCTAGGTTAAGAGCTCTTGCTCTAGGGGTGGCTAGGTGACTCAGTGAATAGAGCACTGGCCCTGTAGTCAGGAGAGCCTGAGTTTAAATTTGGCCTCAGACACTTAACACTAGCCGTGTGACCTTGGGCAAGTCACTTAACCCCAATTGTCCTATCCTCCCCCCTCCAAAAAGCAAAAAAAAAGTTCTTGCTCTTAATTAAACTAATTAGTTTTATTAATTAAAAGCTTTTCCCACGTATCAGACCTTTATTGCTAAAATGAGGGAAAGTAAGCACTTAAGCAAAAAAACACAAAATGTAGATTTCTTTTTGTTTGATGAGTTTGAAATAAGTGCTGTTCAAAAAACAAGCCCTCCTCTTCTCATCACAAACACTACCCTATCAAAATATCTCACCTCAAACTTAAAAAACAAAAACAAAAAACTTTTAATGGTCTCAAGTATAAATGAAATAATTTTTTAAATTTCAGCTTGTTTAGTGAAATATATATTTCTCTCTTTTTTCCTCTTGTGTGAAACATATTTTTCTTTTCATTTCTATGCTGAACCTTGGGCATCTCAGTCTTATGGTGTCTGAAGCTTTTGTGTCTTTATAGCTTTTGATAACTTTTCTCCTAAAGTCACGAAAAAATCCGTAAACTTACCTGACTCTGTGAAGTCAGATATTGAATCATTGCTTTGGAAACGAACCTTAGAGATCATCCAACCCATACCTGTCACTTTACCAATGAGGAACCTGAGGTTTGGGGAAGGTTAATGTACTAAACAAGGTCCCAGAGGTTTTTTCCTTTGACCTTTAGCCCGTGCTTTTTGTACTACATCATGGTCTTTCCATTATTCCATTGAAATAGAAGCCAAGAAGCTTATTTTTGTTTTCCGAATGAGTGATGCAACTGAATATCTGGGTTGGAAAATTCCTGTGTCTAAGTATACTTGGACGTCTCTCTCACTATCCAGGCAGCAGTGAGACACATAGTAAAAATTAGCAGGGCTTAAAATTGATGAGATGGGATAGTAAGTCCCAAGATCTCAATTTTACTCCTTGTTTGTTTGAGGTTGTGGGCAAAGTGGAAAGTACAGGGCAGATCTAACACTTTCTAGTTATTTACCTTAAAAAGACCTGAGAAAATGGTCTTCAGATCCCATGGAAGAATAAGGTAGTGTTTTTGTGTGTGTGGTTTTTTTTTTTTCTTAATGCTATCAAAAACCAAAACCCTTGGTCAACCTAGATCCTAATTTTTTTTATTTTCTAAAATTCAATTTTATTTTATTTTCAGTTCTCTGTCTATTACCGTATCTTAAATATGAAATGGACACTCTTTATAGGACCTCCATGTTCCGAAAATATTAGTAATAGCTAGTATTTATGTAGCATTTAAAGGTTTGCAAAGTGCTTTATAAATACTATCTCATTTGCTTCCCACAAAACCTTGGAAGTAGATGATATTGTTAGTCCCATTTTTCAGATAAGAAAATGAGGGTCATGGAGCTAGTAAGTGTCTGAAGAGGAATCTGAACTCGGGTCTTCCTGACTCCAGGTCCTGAGCTCTAACCATTGTACAACTTTGTTGCTCTCCAAGATAATTTGAGAACCACAGAGTGTTCAAGTGATGGAGGGCACTTCTGTTCTTCTTATTTCAATCTATCTATTTCAGACTATCTGTCCCAAAACATTGTTCTCCCAGCCTTGTCTCCCGCATTCCAATCATTCTGCTAAAATGATTTTACTAAAGTGCTGGTCTGACTGCATCCCTTTTCCCCCGACCCCAATTAACTCCAGTGAGTTAAATAAAATCCTCTTTAGCATTTGAAGCTATTCACAACCCTTGACCCTTACTAACTTTCCCATCATCTTTTACTTTTCTCTCCTCCACATACTCTATAATCTATCTGCACTGGATCATTTGCTGTTGGTCACACAGAGTACTCCATCTCCCAAACCTGTGCACTTGTACTGGCTGACCCCCGGGCCTGGAATACTCACCCACTTCACCTCTGCCTTCTACCTTCCCTCTCTTCCTTCAAAATTTAAATTGTGTCACTTTCTTTTTATTAACTTAATTAAATTTTTTAAAAATTTTCATCTCTAAATCCTTTCCCTCCTTGCCACCCCTTCCTCTACCCGTTATGAAAGCAGTCCCAATACCCATTATACATATGAAGTCATGTGAAACATATTTCTACATTAGCTATGTTGTGAGGCAAAAAAAAAAAATGGCAAAAAAATACAGAAAGAGGAAAAAGTGCTTCAATCTGCTCTCAGAGTCCATCAGTCCTTTATCTGGAAGTGGATAGCTTTTTTTTTTTTTATCATGAATCCTTTGGAATTATCTTGGATCGTTGTATTGATCAAAGTAACTAAATCTATCATAGTTGATCATCCTTACAAAATTGCTGTTATCATATACGTTGTTCTCACTTCCCTTTGCATCAGTTTATATGTCTCCCTAGGTTTTTCTGAAACCATCCTCTTCATCATTTCTCATAGCGTAACAGTGTTTTATCACAGTCATATACTATAACTTGTTCAATCGTTCCCTGATGAGCATCCCCTCTATTTCCAGTTATTGCCTCCACAAAAAGCTACAATAAGTATTTTTGTACATGTGAGTTCTTTTCCTTTTTCTTTGATCTCTTTTGTCGTATTGCTGCGCCAAAGGGTATGCACAGTTTTATAGCGCTTTGGGCAGAGTTCCATATTGCTCTCCAGAAGGCTGGATCAGTTCACAGCTCCACCAGTCATTTATTTTTCCACATCCCCTCCAGTTTTAGTCATTTTCCTTTTCTGTCATGTTAGCCAATCTTGTAAGTGTGAAGTGGTACTTCGGAGTTGTTTTAATATACATTTCTCTAATTATTTGTGATTTATAGCATCTCATATAAGTATCTTTGATTTCTTCTTCTGAAAACTGCCTGTTCAGATTCTTTGACCGTTTATCAATTGGGGAATATAGGTATTCATTTATAAGATTTTTTGTTGATTTCACTTGAAGTCTGCAAGGCCTAGTCTAGATAAATATGGAGAGGCTCATCACTGGAAGATCAGTGATGAGCAGGTAATGCATTCTTAGACCAAGGCAGATGGATAATCATAAAACTGTGGGAGGGGGAGAAGGGCCCTTTTTAGACTATCCATGCCAAATCCCTCATGATGGAGGGAATAAATGCATGTATGAACAAAATCACAACTCATTCAAACTAAATAAAAATCTCCCAAAGAGAGGGGGGAAAAAAACATCATCTTAAATCTTGAGATGCTTTCAGCCTTGATTTTGTGGGCTTAAAAAATGTTGCTGACCAGATAATAAAAGTTCACACATCTTAATATGTGAAGGCCTGGCTATTCACACATGCAAAAATAAACCAAGTCCTTTCACTTCCTCTTAGCCCACATGGCCTCCCTCTCAGACCAGATGTTGTTTGAGGTTTTTCAAAGCCTTTGTAATGACTCACCCTCCAGCCTGAGCACCAGGGAGCTGAAGACAAATAGAGGGACATGTTGCCATTTCTTAGCTATTATCATGTCCTGGTATTGAGCATTATTAAAATTTGTTGTCTCTAGTAAGACAGTTTAAATGGTGGAGATCAGCGTAAGCTAAGTGGAAATATTTTTGCCTGCCAGGCAAGATTATAATAGAAGATTATTCATCATCAGCTGAGGGAAAACTTGTGGTTGCATAATTATTAGGAGAATACTAAAACCCTGCTCTTCTCTGGTGTGGTTCATTGGATGAGCTCAAAGAAGTTCCATGCTACTATTAACAAAATAGCATCAGTTTATGAGGAGTCAAGATAGGGAGTATACCATAGACTGAGACAGAGACCTAGAAAAGCTAAGAAAGTTACTGATGAAGCAATTCAGTCCGAGACTTGAAAAGGAATCTATGGCTCTTTCTATCCAAGGGCATGGTGAAGGAGAAAGACGGCTGGATTTGGTGTCAAAGGACCACCTCTGTGTCTTATTACCTTTGTAGGCTCAGGCAACTCATTTCATTTCTCTGGGCTTCAGTTTCTTCATTTATAATATAAAGGGGAAAGAGGTGAACTGGATGGTCTCTAGGGTTCCTCGTAGATCCAAATCTATAAACCTATCATCCTGTATAGCCTCTCTAGACCTCATTTTCCTCATCTGTAAAATGGAAGTGGGGGGAGACAAGTCGGATTAGAACAGGAATTCTTATCCTGGGGTCCATGAACTTTTATAAAATATATTGTATAACTATATTTTAATCTAATTGTTTTTCTTTATAATCTCATGTATTTTAGCAATTAAAAAAAAACATTCTAAGAAGGATCAGCCGGTCAGCGAGCGAGCATTTATTAAGGAGCCACTGTGTGCCAGGCACTGTGCTAAATGCTTGGGCTACAAAGAAAGACAAAAGACTCCCCCCTGCTCTCAAGGAGCTCACACTGTGATGGGGGAGACAACATACAAGCAACTACGTATAAACTCTCTATATATACATGGTGGATTGGAGATAATCGATAGAGGTAACACACTAGATACTGGGGGAATGGGAGCTGAAGAGAGCCAAGGAAACCAGAAGAGGGAAGGAACTAGCATTAAGTGGGATCAGGAAAACCTTCTTGTAGAAAATGGGACTTGAAGGAAGCCAGGAAAGCCAAGAGGCAGAGATGAGGGTGCCCATAAGCTTCACAAGACTGTCCAAGGGGTCATGAGACCAAAAAGGTCAAGAACCCCTGCAACTAGAGAACCTTTAGAGGCCCTTCCAACTCTAGGTCTGTCATATTATGACAGATATCCTCTCTAGACGAGACTACATTATGACCACAGTTGGGGGGATGTGGGTGGGACTGTTTAGCAACTGATCAGACATGTCTTTAAAGCAGGCCTCCACCCTCACCATGACACAGTCCTTCAAGAACAAAGAAATCGTGAATAACTCATGGCTATGTGGTGCTTTATAAAGTGCTTTCTTCACTATGGCATGTTGATAGTATTAGAAGTATTATTATCTCCACTTTGTAGATAAGAGGAGGCTGTGACTCAGACTCAGAGAGCTGAATAACTTGCCTACTAATTAGCAGGCCTGGGACTCAAACACCAGTCTTCTCATGCCAAACCCATTGTTCTTTGCATAACACCATCTTGCTTGTGGTAACTATGCAAGAAGCAATGAATTGCGTCCCCAAAGCTACTGACTGGTTATCTGCACTCTCTGAGACGTGGCTTTAAATACACATTTTGTTGGAGTTACAGCTTATGGGAAGATCTAATATGTTATACTGGTGAAAATGTGGTGAAATGGATGGATAGATAGATAGAAAGATAGATAGATGCAGATATAGAAATATATAATATATTCACAGATTTATCAAATGGAAGAAATATCTGAAAAAGGAGCTGTTTGAAAACTAGTTAAGAAAGGGGCTGACAGAAGGGGAAAGACATCTGGCCATTATATAGAACAGGAAGCTGACTGCTAAGGAGCTGGGAAGTTGAATGGGCAAGGGAGGTGATGTGCTAGGCAAAAAGAGTGGAGAGGAGTGACAGTGTCATGTCATCAGATCATGGGGCTTCTGCTTCCATTCTGTCAACTGAGGAAATCTATGTGGATTGCATTACCCAGGACAGGCATCAGAAGATCATAAAATCTCACAATTATAATTGACCAAAGACCATTTAGTCCAATCCCTTGCTTGGTGAATTAATCCTTGCTACAACATCCTTAACAAGTTAACAGCCCAACTTCTACTAGGATGTTTCCATTGATTAGTGTTCTAGAGACTTAGGTAGGGTCACCATGTGAAAGCTTCTTATTAACAATTCAAATTTTCTCTACTTTCATAAAGTATTCCAGTGACCAAGCGTCAATGAAAGATCTTTACTTTATCACTCCCCAATATATACATACATATTCATGCTGCCAACAGCATTGTCCAGTATCAGAGGTAAGTGTCAATGAAAACTATAAATTTTTCCAAGACAAGCTTGTTGCTGAGAGTAACAAAAGACTCAGAAAATTGCCATAAAAACATCCTCATTCTTAACTTTTTTTTCCCCATGTCAGTTCAGTTTCTTCATGGATATGAGGTCCCCTGGAAGTTCCATTTTGCAACAACTCACATGATTGGAATTCTTATCCTTCACACATATTTTACCTTCTCCACCCTCCTCATCTATTGAATACTTCCTAAAGTTTAAAAAGGTACAGTTCTCTCTTTGTATCACACCATTTTTTTTTTAATGTTGGCAGCCTCAGACAAGTGTAGTATAGCGGACAGAGGGACTGGGCTTGGTAATCAGAACAAGCTATGCTTAAATTCTGCCTCTTACATTCTGGCTAGATGAGCCTGGATATATCATTTAATCTGTCAGAAACTCAATAAACTCTCCAAGAATAAATTGAAAAACAATCACTAATCTGTGTTGGAAGAGGGATAAAAATCACAGGACTAGCATGACTCCTCTCCATCTCCCTCCTAAAAAGTAGACAAGTTCTAGCACAATGCCTAGCACATATTAGGGACTAATGAATCCTTGTTGAAGTGAATTTAATTCCAGAAAGGATTATTTCCCTTCAATGTCAATATTCATTTAACATTCATAAAAATACTTATTAAGCACTTATTATATGCAGAGTATCGTCCTATATAGGGAGGGGGGGAATAAAAATTTTAAATAATACACAATCCCTGCCTTCATGGCACTTTTACAGACTAGAAGAGGATAAGACACAAATATAGATAACTCTAATTCTCTATATTATATGATTAGAGTTTATGAAATAAATTGCTGCTTGAGCCAATTATTGAGAAAGGGATTGGTGTTAGAGCAATTAATAGATTGTTCAAACTGGAAAAGACATGTCAGAACGTTTAGTCCACTTTGTCTCCCCGTTCCTTTTTCTATGAATTTTGAAGAAACCGAGGATCTGGATAAGTATACAATAGTCCCAAGATCACATTGTTAGTGACAGAGTGCAAGTCAAATTCAGTTTGTTCAAAAAGTTCCCAAAAGAGTTAAGAGTTTGTTTCCTGGGGAGCCCATGATTCATTAGTTCAATCAACAAACATAGTAAACATAGTACTGTGTACCAGGCACTATGCCAGAAAATGGAGATACAAAAACCCTTAAGGAACTTCTACCTGATCCCTTCTACCACCAATCTGTAGAACCGAGAGGCACTCACCTTTGGCATTTCGACAATAGATGGTCTGGGTATGGAAGTGTGGAACATAACTGAATTGCAGTCTGGCTCATTCGCTGGGAGCACAGGCAGCTCCTCAGGTACAGGAGCAGCCTGGGCAACAGCATGGTTACCTGTACTGCCATTTTTCTCTGAGGAAGTACAGGAACTTGGCTTTTCCTCTAGGATTTCCTCTGGTCCTCCTGGATGACCTTCATGTCCACTTGCTTTGGCCAAAGGCTGGATGTAGATGGTGGAATGGGCATCAGCTGGACTGGATTGATCAAAGGGCACATTATCCCTTGTGTTCCCAAAGCAGGTGAGGAATGCTGAACAAGGAAATGGATGCATTTTTGGAGCTGGGGATTTCAGTCCTTGGGTCAGCCTTGTTTTCCACGTTGACATCGAAACATTGCTAAGTTATAAAATCCAATGGAGAAAAAGAAAATGTTGGGGAAAGTATGAGCAAAATCAAGGCATTGTGCCCAGAATTCCTATAAGACTTCTCTCATTCAAAGACGAAAACATTACTGACATATCCCCAGATTAGACACTTGAGAAGCCAAAACAGAAGTCTCTGGTAACTGGCTGGCTATACTCCCTTGTTAGACCCTGTGGATAGGATTGCTATTGCAAATAACTCTAATTTTACTGGGCAGTTCCATGCTGTTTGCTGCTGTTATCAGCGGGTAAAGAAAATTCTCTGTGAGGTATGCTGTTTTCTTGGGTTACACTGCCTGAGCTGGACAGAGACACCAGTGTTAGGTGGTGCTGAGTCAATTGCCTTGCTGCCTCAAGTTACCTGGGAGGCCTAATGATAATGTAGCCTGATAACATCTGCTATAATAGCACAATGTGTGTGTATCAGTAGCATCATAACAACAGCATGGCCCTCTCATGTTACGCCCCCCTTCAAATATTTATTTGCCCAAACAAAACAAAACAAAACAAAAAACCCGTAAGTTTTTTTCTTGTAATGAAGATTCTCTGAACAGGCACTTACAGCTTGGCAGTTCTTAAAGTAGGAGGTTGAATTTTAAGCCTTTGTTAGTTGAGAGCTACACTTAGGCCTGGTATCTTAGTTGCTTTTCTAGCTATTTCAGGTTTCATGGTCAGCTTGTGAGCAGGCTTACACAAATTTCCCAGTTTGGGAATTCCATTCAATGTATGCCTTGGTCACCTGGAAATGTATCTGGCTAGGTCCCAGCCCTTTTTGAGGAACTTGTTTAATTTTTTAAAATTCTATTAATATCTTTTGTTTTTATATCTTAATTTCCAAATATATCCTCTGTCTCCCCTCCCATTTCCTCTTTTCTCCTGTCTCCTTCCCTCCCAAGAGATCAATCCCTTGTAACAAAGAATTTTTAAAAGGCGGTTAAAAAAAGGCAGTTCAGCAAAATTAACTACTACATTTCTGGAGTTTAACAATATGTATCATGTTTTGCTCATATGGATCTCCATTTCTTCAGAGAGGGTAGAGAGGTGAATTTTCTTCTCTCTTCTTTGGTCTATGATCATTATAATTGTTTGGCACTAATTTTTTATTTTTAAAAATGTACATTGCTATAGTTACTAGATAGGTATATCTAGTTTTCCTGGTTCCTGAGATTCTTTCTCCTTTCAGCCCCTTTCTTAACTAGTTTTCAAACAGCTCCTTTTTTTAGATATCCTCCCCCATTTGATGTCTGTGAATATATTATATATTCCTATATCTGCATCTATCTATCTTACATGTATCACTTTATATGTCTTTCCATGCTTTTCTATATTCTTCATCATATCCTGTAGATTCCTGTAATATAATATATTTAGCCATTCCCTAATCAATGGATATCTACTTTATTTCCAGTTCTTTACTACTACAAAAACTGCTGCTACAAAATTTTGAGGTATATAGGACTTTTCTCTCTATCTTTGACGTCCTTTGGATGTATACCTAGCAGCAAGATATCTGAATCAAAGGGCAAAAGCAGTTCAGTAATTTCTTAGCATAATCCCATATTGCTTTCCAGAATAGTTGGACAAATTTGTAGTTCACCAGCATTGGATTACTATGCCTGTCTTTTCCCAGCCTCCTTAAACATTGACTATTCCAATCTTTCATCATTTATTCTGTTTGTCAGTTTCCAAGGTATAAATGCTAAGGTTGAAACTTTAGTAATTGCATCTCTCAAGCTGGTTTGAGCTGGCTCCAGCACACCTCTGCTCTGAGCCCATAGAGTCAAAATACCACTTACCCCATTTCTACAACCTCTACTTCTCAGAGACTTATATCGTTTCTACAATTTAAAATATTACAGTGGGACAGGGGTGTGGAGGAATGGGGGGGAGGCAGCAAGGATAATAGCTGGTACTTATTGTTCCCAACACTGGAGCTCTGAGTGCCTCTTGTTCAATTCCTTCATTGTTTTATGCTCAGATCCTTCAGTCCTCTCTCTATTAGGATCTCTACAGATCTCTGTTGGAACTTATTTCTGAGATTGCTCACGGTTTCTATTTTCCATTCCCATTTGACTTCATTCCCCAATATGCGTGGGGAAGTATATTGTCATTTATTTCTTCACTCCCCTAATTCCCAGCTCTTCCAATTGAGCTTGGGGTTGGAGGGATATTTCTACTTTCCCTGCGTAGGCTTTTCATTTTTTAAAAAAAGGTATACTTTATTTATTTTA